>OZ023312.1:57518401-58718401 GCA_964007375.1 Ophion obscuratus
CGCCTGGGCAACGACAGGTCGGGTCGAGCTGGAACATCTTTGCGATTCCTGGACAAATTCGTTCACACGGTCGAGTACTTTTGACCCGCTACGCACTGCCGCTCTTTCTCACCAAGGTAAGCACAATTTCACGCTACTTTCCTATCTGCTTACCTGTCGCTCATGCGTCAAATTATACACCAACGACTTTACCAAGCGCCTATCCCAAGTGGGCACATTCCCGCTTAAACGTGGCGCTTTTCTTCTCCGACGGTAGCTTACCGTCACATGAGTCATATACGACTTAATCCATTGTAATCCGTACGTTCGTGGCACACTTCCCATTCGTAAATTCAAATCCTGAAAGGTAAATGAAAAGACGATTAATTATCGATTAAAAATGGGACCCACGACGTAACAATGCTATGAAATTACGACCGTAAAATGTTTAATTTATCCATTGTAAAAAATGAGGCCATTTTATCCAGACGTACATTGAGAAATGTGTATGAATCGATGAGGCTTAATTGAATCTGATGTTACTTGTCTGCCGTTCGAACTGTTTTTGTGAAAGAAATATATTTCTCCTTGGTTATGCACAGCACAGTGGTTTTCCCTTCGAATGCTGTGACTAATTCCTCGATGATGAACCATAGCCGGACAAATTATGAAAAACTGAGGGTATGAAAGAACGCCGTATGTAATTCGAATTGCAATTAAAGTGGCCAGGACCTCTATAACGTCCAGGCGGATGGCAATGATGACGAACACGTACGTCGTCTTCGGTAAATGGTTTCTTACATATATGGCACTGAGTAGCGCTTCAAAATGTTGCCCACTCATCCGGACGTAGAAGTAGCACGGAAACATTATCCGATAAAATAACGTTGATGCGCAAAGCTACATTTCTAATGTTCTCAACAAACCATGGGATGCAATCGGCATCGCGACGCGCATAGTATCCGGATAATAAATGGTGGTACGAACAATATACTGTTACGTCGTGGGTCTCATTTTTAATCGATAATTAATCGTCTTTTAATTTACCTTTCAGGATTTGAATTTACGAATGGGAAGTGTGCCACGAACGTACGGATTACAATGGATTAAGTCGTATATGACTTATGTGACGGTAAGTTACCGTCGGAGAAGAATAGCGCCACGTTTAAGCGGGAATGTGCCCACTTGGGATAGGCGCTTGGTAAAGTCATTGGTGTATAATTTGACGCATGAGCGACAGGTAAGCAGATAAGAATGTAGCGTGAAATTGTGCTTACCTTGGTGAGAAAGAGCGGCGGTGCGTAGCGGGTCGAAACTACTCGACCGTGTGATCGAATTTGTCCAGGCATCGCAAAGATGTTCCAGCTCGACCCGACCTGTCGTTGCCCAGACGGGTGCCCGGTGAACGTGTGAATGCGATGGTCCGGTGATGCCGTTGTTTTTGGGAGCAGTCGGAGACTACGAGGACTGGATTAATTTATGAGGGATACATTCGCGTCGAAATATGAATATAAATGTGTAGATTTTATAATTGTTTGAACCGCTGGGTGAGTGCAAGACGTGCCAGGTTTCGGCACCATCGACTCACCACGTCTGGCTCCACCTCCGCCCGGTTACGGCGATTGGCGGCCAGCCGCGAGAACAAATGTTGACAATAACGGAAGCCGACGCCCGAACACTAAGCACCGGTGTGACCGTGCCAGTCGCTGACCTACCGAATTACGGCGGGTCGGCGCGTGTGGCGTGTTCGTGCGGCAAACCTTCCGAATTCCTCGGAAAATATCTGTTATTACGTCCGATTGTGGACGGATGAGGTTCTTTATTTGTTGAGCGAATGTATCGGGAAACTTATTCATCTAACGCATAGGTACAGATTAGTATAAAATAAAAATTTGGTACGCTGAGCGAGTCTAATGCGTGCCAGATTACGGCACCGCCGACTCTCTACGTCTGGCCCACCTCCGCCCGGTTACAGCGATTGGCGGCCAGCCGTGAATACAAATATGAAGGTCGAGGGAAATCGACGTCCGAACACTAAGCACCGGGTTAACCGTGCCAGTCGCTAACCTGCCAGATTACGGCTAGTCAGCGGATATAGCGTGTTTGTGCGTCACCTTTCCCAAGCCTCACAGGTCTTGACAGGTATGATTTTATGAGTGAGACGAATACGTGCGTTAGGAAAAATGGCGTGACCGAGAGGAAGAGAGAAAGAAATGCACTACGATGATTTGTTCATTGCGTGTTTAATGATTTGCTCGGGAAATGTTACACTTTTGCGCGGTCGCCGTATTTTGGGTGATTTAAATAGCGCGCAGAAATCGAATGTGATATAAACAATTGTGTATTTTACACGTGAATAAACGTAGTTACATTCAATAAAGACAATAATATATGTTTCGTAAATTTATTTGTTGCAGTGTTTGACTTGTTATGTTTCCTTTTACTTTTATTACGATTTAAACAATTAATACCGGTTTTACAGAGACTTATAGTTACACTGACGAAGAGACCGGGGTGAACTCGAAAAGAATAAAATATAATAAATGAACCGCTGCGCGCTGTTGGAGAGACCGGACGGAACTGACTGGCCAGCTCCCGGAGCGCAATATGTATCCTTGCCCTCTTTGTCTCGGAGACAAAGGGCTTAGCGTCATTACCCTCGCTCTCGAGCTCGGTCCCCATGTAACCGAATATTAGCACTGATAACGTTATTTTTCTCGAGTTATACATGAGCAATGAAATGAATATTTTTCGTTATCGGCAGGATGTGCTGACTACGTGGTGACCAAGCTCCGAGGAGGTCTGTGAGAAAACTCGCGATGAAGCTGACCACTTGGGAACAGTTTCGCGGGTTATTCGAGGACTGTCACGTCCCCGATATATACATAATATAGTGTAACGGTTCGGCTGTACAGGTAAGCTACCGTCACATGGAATACGCTAGTATTAACCCGATCCCGAGATAATTGCGTAATCTGACCAGCGGCCGGAGCCACTGGCCATGCCGCCGGCGGGGCAGGACGCTTACACTAAGCATACGGGGCGAGCCCGCGACACCTCGCAAGGAGCTCCGCCCATCGCGAGGAGCAGGACAACCGCTGACTTGCGGGAGTCCCCGCCCTTTGTCCAACATCTCACGATGCTCGCGTCTTGACCACGCCTATTGGACAGGAGTGCGCCCTAAATCCATCACGACGCCTCCTCACACCTAGTGTGCGCCTAGTATCGAAGAGAGGAGCAATCGGATGTATTATTCCCCTCGAAATGTCTACAGTATGCGAATGTCCTCAAAGTCACCAGGACGGTCGCCCCACTAACTGAGCGTCTCCCAGCCGGGCGATCCCCTGCCTAGCACACGGGAATCGCTGGGGAAATGGAACTTCTCCTGACGTCCCTGTGGCAATTTGGGGGCATGCACGACCACGAGAGCCACTCTTCGCAAATACCTCATTATGATGGAGTGGATTAACGTGGAGTCAACTTGTCATCCGATATCTCGGATCACCGGATGGAGGCCTCGCGGCCTGACCCTTGGTCCCATCCAAGAATAGACCCAGCTTCGCGGTAAGGTGCTCTGTTTCCTTGGGAAGCCCCAGCATTGCGCTGGAAGTCCTACCTCGGAAACAGAGACTTCGTGGTGATTGCTAGATAGGGAAATTATTCAACATCTGATCAATCGTCCTTAGGACCTTTGATCGTCATTCCCGAGGTTCCACGGTAAACTACTGGAAGTGTGCAGTCCGTGGAGTGCCGATCGCGCTCCGCTGCACAACGGTAATATTCTTAACCAGCTTCACTGGTTTTTGGTCCTCCTTGCTTGGCACCGAGGAGGCCAGCCGTCCCTCTCGGACGGCCCCGCTATACGCACTTGGGGTTCGCAGGAAAACCCGGCCTCGAGCACGCGGATTATCAACGCTAGATTCCCTAGCGCGTGAGCGACACGGCGTGGCACCCGTGCGCTTAGTTGCACTTTAGCAACCAGTGCCAACTGGTATTATCGCCATAAAACCAATTCAGAGTAAATTCAACGGGCTATCGCATTCTCGTTACAGAAGCGACCCCGAAACCGGCCATACGCGTACACGACGACGCTCGTGGACTGTACGAGTGCCAGCGAGACGGAGAGTGCGAGAGAGAGAGAGTGATTGAGAGAGATCGCGTCCACGGAACAGTGTGCGCACACAGACCTCGCCTGTACTCATCCTATCCCTGTCGTTCCAACAAAGACAGCGCTTCTCGCCGCCCGTTCCAGATTCCTGTAAACGTCGCCAATTACCGATTAAAAATCATAACTCTCACCGAATTAACACACTAACAATTTATTTGTTCATTTTCCAAAGACTAACTCATACGACAATTCACCACATCAAATGCCAATGATGACGGATTGAGACAGGCGTCTCTGAGACCCTCTTACCACTGAGGCATCTCCAAAAACCCTCTCAAAATCCTCACCATCATTCCCGGCACATAAAAGGTACATCGCCCTTCAGGAGGCTACGGGAACCTCACACAATCACACGGCAAAATCACTCGCCGCGTAACCTCGTTTTCTTCAGAATCCGCGTGAGCGATTCCCCGAAAACGAAAGAAAAGCTTTCGCATTATCGCGAAACGTTTCAATAGATATAACAATATTTCTTATTTCTAGGACCATTGTATTATGGTCAACATGAATATACATATACAGGGTGACAATTATAGTGTGGCCATGCTTTTTTTGAGGGCCTTGCGCGAAGATTTTGGGTCTGAAAAAAATATGATTTTGAATGGTTTTTCGAGCCTTTTTCGAAAAAAATACGGCAGATTTTTGTCTTGAAAAATGTACGCCAGAAGAAATAAGGCATTGCGAAAAAAAACGCAAAATACATTCCGAGCACATGAGATTGAAGTTTTCCAAATTCCGAATACAATGCACCGCGGAAAACTTGATTTGCGCCCGCCATCATGGTGGAAAACATTGTTAAAAATACGCCGTAAAGTGGCAATTTGCGTGAAACAAGCGATTTAAGTCAGACGCGATCGTTCTATGGGATGTCCTAGCTTGGTACGTTACAGCTGCAACTTCCGAATGTTCGGCTGTCACACGAAGGTGGTTGAGAATCCCTTGACCCGCGAATGAGCCAAGGGATCTGAATTTGTACCCATCCGAGTCCATTGCAGAGAACAGGGTCAATTTCGAAAAAGTTCGAAAATTCCATGTACTGCAAATAATACTTTGAATAATTTGGAATTCGTTCCCAGCTCTTGGACACATCATTTTGAAAAAAAACTTTAACACAGATTAGGGAAAATTTACAGACTTTTTCCTATTACGCGTATTATTTTTCCCACATTCATTACTGCGAGCATTGTGTGAGCGTGTGCGTGCATGAGGATGCATGAGTGCACACGCGCGTGTGCGTAATGTGGACATTTGCCACGTTTCGAGCGCGCTCTGAACTCGAGTTCGGAGAGCACGCTACGCGGTCCGGTCCGAACGCATCGTCAAACGTCAAAACGCGTTATTTGACGTTTCGGATTAGTCAGCTGATATTGTCAGCTGATACCATCTTGGATATGCAGATTTAGCGCACACACGTCGAACTGTCGTCGAAACGCCAAATTTGACGCGTGGTTTGACGTTTCATCAATCGTCTGCTATTAATTTCTGACATCTTGGGCAAATGGGGAGCACGCGCGTTGAAGGTTTGCCGAAATGCACTGTTTGGCGCGTGATTTGATATTACGTGATATCGCCGGCCATGATTGTTTGCCATTTTGGATGTGCAAAATCATGATTCGAGACGGCGAGCGATTATCTCTAGAGTTATTTAACATTTCGATTCGAATAAAAATCTACAGTACGTGTCTTTGTCTTTTTTTGCGTTCACAAGACGTAAATGAAAACACAACAACGTACTGGAAAAAGGTGTTTTTAATGATTAATTGAAAAGTACCGAACATCGGAACAAAAACAGGTTTAGTATTTTTTTCAGACAAGTTGACCGTGCCTCTGCCTGGAGCGCCGATTCGATTTCTATCTACGCAATAAATAATTAATACATGTCTGCGATGGTTCTGAAGGCGTAAACCAGTTATTCCATAATGATGATTATGGTTCTGGGGGATGGGTTCGGAAATCCCCGATATGACTGTCCCGAGCTTATGTTCGCTTTTACCTTATTTTCGGTTATTTTGCGTCAAAGGGTATCGAGACGCTCGGTGGACGGTTTCAAGCGCATTTGTTGATTGACAAAGGTAAAAGCAATGGTGATGGTGGTTCTGGGGAATTCGATACGCCACATGGACGACGATTACAAGCGCATTTATTAATAAAAATAAAAGCAATGATTGTGATGATTCTGGGGTACCCGATTGGACATGCCTGATATGACGGCATCGAGTTCTGCTCTGCTTTTACCTTTCTTTCAGTCATATCGCATCGAATAAAATGACGAAGATTTGGGGATGATTACAGGCGCATTTGTTAATAAAAAAAGGTAAAAGCAATGATTGTGCTCATTCTGGGGGGCCCGAATGGACATGCCTGATATGACGGCATCTAGTTCTTCTCTGCTTTTACCTTTCTTTCTCTCATATCGCATCAAATTCAATGACGACGATTTGAAGACGATTACAGGCGCATTTGTTAATAAAAAAAAGATAAAAGCAATAATTGTGCTCATTCTGGGGGACCCGAATGGACATTACTAACATGACGGCATCGAGTTCTTCTCTGCTTTTACCTTTATTTCTGTCATATTGCTTCAAATACAATGACGACGATTTGAGGATGATTTCAGGCGCATTTCTTAACAAACAAAGATAAAAGCAATGATTGAGCAAATTCTGAAAGACCCGAATGGACATTGCTAATATGACGGCATCGAGTTCTTCTCTGCTTTTACCTTTATTTCTGTCGTATCGCATCAAATACAACGACGAGGATTTGAGGATCATTTCAAGCGCATTTGTTAATAAAAAGAGATAAAAGCAATAATTGTGCTCATTCTGGGGGACCCGAATGGACATTGCTAATATGACGGCATGGAGTTCTTCTCTGCTTTTACCCTTGTTTCTGTCGTATCGCATCAAATACAATGACGACGATTTGAGGATGATTACAGGCGCATTTGTTAATAAAAAAAGGTAAAAGCAATAATTGTGATGAATCTAGGGGACCCGACTGGGCATTGCTAATATGACGGCATCGAGTTCTTCTCTGCTTTTACCTTTATTTCTGTCATATTGGATCAAATAAAATGACGACGATTTAAGGATGATGACAGGCGCATTTCTTAACAAACAAAGATAAAAGCAATGATTGTGCAAATTCTGGAAGACCCGAATGGACATTGCTAATATGACGGCATCGAGTTCTTCTCTGCTTTTACCTTTATTTCCGTCGTATCGCATCAAATACAACGACGAGGATTTGAGGATGATTACAGGCGCATTTGTTAATAAAAAAAAGGTAAAAGCAATAATTGTGATGAATCTAGGGGACCCGACTGGGCATTGCTAATATGACGGCATCGAGTTCTTCTCTGCTTTTACCTTTATTTCTGTCATATTGGATCAAATAAAACGACGACGATTTAAGGATGATTACAGGCGCATTTCTTATCAAACAAAGATAAAAGCAATGATTGAGCAAATTCTGGAAGACCCGAATGGACATTGCTAATATGACAGCATCGAGTTCTTCTCTGCTTTTACCTTTATTTCTGTCGTATCGTATCAAATACAACGACGAGGATTTGAGGATGATTACAGGCGCATTTGTTAATAAAAAAAGATAAAAGCAATAATTGTGCTCATTCTGGGGGACCCGAATGGACATTGCAAATATGACGGTATCGAGTTCTTCTCTGCTTTCACATTTGTTTCTGTCGTATCGCATCAAATACAATGACGACGATTTGAGGATGATTACGGGCGCATTTGTTAATAAAAAAAGGTAAAAGCAACAATTGTGATGAATCTAGGGGACCCGACTGGGCATTGCTAATATGACGGCATCGAGTTCTTCTCTGCTTTTACCTTTATTTCTGTCATATTGGATCAAATAAAATGACGACGATTTAAGGATGATTACAGGCGCATTTCTTATCAAACAATGATAAAAGCAATGATTCAGCAAATTCTGGAAGACCCGAATGAACATTGCTAATATGACGGCATCGAGTTCTTCTCTGCTTTTACCTTTATTTCTGTCGTATCGTATCAAATACAACGACGAGGATTTGAGGGTGATTACAGACGCATTTGTTAATAAAAAAAGATAAAAGCAATAATTGTGCTCATTCTGGACCCGAATGGACATTGCAAATATGACGGCATCGAGTTCTTCTCTGCTTTTACATTTGTTTCTGTCGTATCGCATCAAATGCAATGACGACAATTGGAGGATGATTACAGGCACATTTGTTAATAAAAAAAAGGTAAAAGCAATAATTGTGATTCATCTAGGGGACCCGAATGGGCATTGCTGATATGACGGCATCGAGTTCTTCTCTACTTTTACCTTTATTTATCGTTTATTTTACTTTTACCTTTACTTATCCTTTATTTTACTTTTACCTTTTACCTTTATCGTCGTCAGTGTATTTGATGCGATATGAGAGAAAGAAAGGTAAAAGCAGAGAAGAACTCGATGCCGTCATGTTAGTAATGTCCATTCGGGTCCCCCAGAATGAGCACAATCATTGCTTTTACCTTTTTTTTATTAACAATTGCGCCCGTAATGATCCTTAAATCCTCGTTATTATATTCGATGCGATATGACAGAAATACAGGTAAAAGCAGAGAAGAACTCATTGCTTTTATCTTTGTTTATTAAGAAATGTGCCCGTAATCATCCTTAAATCGTCGTTATTGTATTTGATACGATATGACAGCAATAAAGGTAAAAGCAGAGAAGAACTCGATGCCGTCAAATTAGCAATGTCCATTCGGGTCCCCCAGAATGAGCACAATTATTGCTTTTATCTTTTTTATTAACAAAGGCGCCTGAAATCATCCTCAAATTGTTGTCATTGTATTTGATGCGATACGACAGAAACAAAGGTAAAAGCAGAGAAGAATTCGATGCCGTCATATTAGCAATGTCCATTCGGGTCCCCCAGAATGAGCACAATTATTGCTTTTATCTTTTTTTTATTAACAAATGCGCCTGAAATCATCCTCAAATCCGCGTCGTTGTATTTGATGCGATACGACAGAAATAAAGGTAAAAGCAGAGAAGAACTCGATGCCGTCATATTAGCAATGCCCATTCGGGTCTTCCAGAATTTGCTTAATCATTGCTTTTATCTTTGTTTGATAAGAAATGCGCCTGTAATCATCCTTAAATCGTCGTCGTTTTATTTGATCCAATATGACAGAAATAAAGGTAAAAGCAGAGTAGAACTCGATGCCGTCATATTAGCAATGCCCAGTCGGGTCCCCTAGATTCATCACAATGATTGCTTTTACCTTTTTTTTATTAACAAATGCGCCTGTAATCATCCTCAAATCGTCGTCATTGTATTTGATGCGATACGACAGAAACAAAGGTAAAAGCAGAGAAGAACTCGATGCCGTCATATTTGCAATGTCCATTCGGGTCCCCCAGAATGAGCAAAATTATTGCTTTTATCTTTTTTTATTAACAAATGCGCCTGTAATCATCCTCAAATCCTCGTCGTTGTATTTGATGCGATACGACGGAAATAAAGGTAAAAGCAGAGAAGAACTCGATGCCGTCATATTAGCAATGTCCATTCGGGTCTTCCAGAATTTGCACAATCATTGCTTTTATCTTTGTTTGATAAGAAATGCGCCTGTAATCATCCTTAAATCGTCGTCGTTTTATTTGATCCAATATGACAGAAATAAAGGTAAAAGCAGAGAAGAACTCGATGCCGTCATATTAGCAATGCCCAGTCGGGTCCCCTAGATTCATCACAATTATTGCTTTTACCTTTTTTTATTAACAAATGCGCCTGTAATCATCCTCAAATGGTCGTCATTGTATTTGATGCGATACGACAGAAACAAGGGTAAAAGCAGAGAAGAACTCGATGCCGTCATATTAGCAATGTCCATTCGGGTCCACAGAATGAGCACAATTATTGCTTTTATCTTTTTTTATTAACAAATGCGCCTGAAATCGTCCTCAATTCCTTGTCGTTGTATTTGATGCGATACGACAGAAATAAAGGTAAAAGCAGAGAAGAACTCGATGCCGTCATATTAGCAATGTCCATTCGGGTCTTCCAGAATTTGCTCAATCATTGCTTTTATCTTTGTTTGTTAAGAAATGCGCCTGAAATCATCCTCAAATCGTCGTCATTGTATTTGAAGCAATATGACAGAAATAAAGGTAAAAGCAGAGAAGAACTCGATGCCGTCATGTTAGTAATGTCCATTCGGGTCCCCCAGAATGAGCACAATTATTGCTTTTATCTTTTTTTTATTAACAAATGCGCCTGTAATCGTCTTCAAATCGTCGTCAGTGTATTTGATGCGATATGAGAGAAAGAAAGGTAAAAGCAGAGAAGAACTCGATGCCGTCATATCAGGCATGTCCATTCGGGTCCCCTAGAATGAGCACAATCATTGCTTTTACCTTTTTTTATTAACAAATGCGCCTGTAATCATCTCCAAATCTTCGTCATTTTATTCGATGCGATATGACTGAAAGAAAGCTAAAAGCAGAGAAGAACTCGATGCCGTCATATCAGGCATGTTCAATCGGGTACCCCAGAATCATCACAATCATTGCTTTTATTTTTATTAATAAATGCGCTTATAATCATCGTCCATGTGGCGTATCGAATTCCCCAGAACCACCATCACCATTGCTTTTACCTTTGTCAATCCACAAATGCGCTTGAAACCGTCCACCGAGCGTCTCGATACCCTTTGACGCAAAATAACAGAAAATAAGGTAAAAGCGAACATAAGCTCGGGACAGTCATATCGGGGATTTCCGAACCCATCCCCCAGAACCATAATCATCATTATGGAATAACTGGTTTACGCCTTCAGAACCATCGCAGACATGTATTAATTATTTATTGCGTAGATAGAAATCGAATCGGCGCTCCAGGCAGAGGCACGGTCAACTTGTCTGAAAAAATACCAAATTTGTTTTTGTTCCGATGTTCGGTACTTTTCAATTAATCATTAAAAACACCTTTTTCCAGTACGTTGTTGTGTTTTCATTTACGTCTTGTGAACGCAAAAAAAGACAAAGACACGTACTGTAGATTTTTATTCGAATCGAAATGTTAAATAACTCTAGAGATAATCGCTCGCCGTCTCGAATCATGATTTTGCACATCCAAAATGGCAAACAATCATGGCCGGCGATATCACGTAATATCAAATCACGCGCCAAACAGTGCATTTCGGCAAACCTTCAACGCGCGTGCTCCCCATTTGCCCAAGATGTCAAAAATTAATAGCAGACGATTGATGAAACGTCAAATCACGCATCAAATTTGGCGTTTCGACGACAGTTCGACGTGTGTGCGCTAAATCTGCATATCCAAGATGGTTGATACATCCCTAGGTCCACAATCGATCTCATATGATTGCAGTTTATCCTTTGATCTAAAGTAATGCAGACACCTGCGAAATAATGGATTGTTGTTTAATTCGTTTAGTGCATATAACGATATAGTAATTATGTTAACTTCACACACCGATGGCATATATATATTTTTTAGTGGCTGCCTCTGTTCTGCGCATCTAAAGTAATGCAGACACCTCCGAAATAATGGATTGTTGTTTAATTCGTAAATCTGCATATCCAAGATGGCTGATACATCCCTAGGTCCACAATCGATCTCATATGATTGCAGTTTATCCTTTGATCTAAAGTAATGCAGACACCTGCGAAATAATGGATTGTTGTTTAATTCGTTTAGTGCATATAACGATATAGTAATTATGTTAACTTCACACACCGATGGCATATATATATTTTTTAGTGGCTGCCTCTGTTCTGCGCATCTAAAGTAATGCAGACACCTCCGAAATAATGGATTGTTGTTTAATTCGTTTAGCGCATATAACGATATAGTAATTATGTTAACTTCACACACCGATGGCATATATATATATATTTAGTGGTTGCCTCTGTTCTGCGCTCACGAGTCTTGACAGGTTCTTTATATATGTAATATGTCATACATTGTTAACTTCGGTATCTTGCATGTATAGCAAATTTGATATGCTTTTCTTCTTATGTCGAGCCACGCGTATCGGAGCAATGTCTTCTTCGGTGGCACACACATTAATGAATACATTGTTTTGAAGCACCATTTTTTGTTTTTATTTGACCTATAGTTATTGGGAATCCAATATTCGATAGATTCAATACCGTCGCATAATGCATGTAAGAAGGTCCGTGGTCACTGTTTCGTTCAGCTGGGTATAAAGCTGTGACTGTCACCCATGCGAAACGTGTATTATCTCTTGATTGCACATTAATCCTAGCCCTCATAATCATTATTTCCCGTGGCAATGAAATATAACATTCAACGCCTTTTGATTTATACTTATTTACATTTATTGTAAGGTTACGTATTGTTCGTGAAGTTTCCACGTTGTTGAAATTCATCGAGCAGGGGTTAAAGTATAGACCATCACGCGTTCAAGTCGAGTTCTCGCCACATTAACCCATCACCGCTGTGTCCTGCACCGGTGCATATAAAATGCCTGTACATAGAATACTTCAATCCTTCTAGATGCGGTATTTGGCCTATCAATGACTATTGGTGTTTAGTTGATAATCGTTGGCGCTTAATTTGGCTTTGCGTCTTCCGTAGTTCGATGAACTCGACGATCTGTATCTCCCACACATCAAAGTCGTCGATCGAACTTAAGAGCGTGGCTTGGTTGTGCAAGATTTCTTCTGATCGTTTATTGTTGTTCTCCATATTAACGGGTTAAAAAGTCTTGCCAGAGAGATATGCGAACTCACTGCTTCATTCAAAGTGTGGCCACTTTTGAGCGCTGTCGATGATTAAAAATGGTCTCCCATCAGAAAATATTTTTGTCGTTCCCTTCTAGCTCGGAAAATGTAATAGAATCACCTCCACCAGAGTTTTTTAATATCACGTTGATATCTTTTATCGTGGAAAGCATGAAAAATAAATACATACATAGAACGAGCAGGTCGGGGTTCAACGAGAGCGAAAAATAAAAATAAAAATAATTTTTTTTAAATTGAAAAAATTAAATAAATAAATAAAAATAAAATGCAAAAAAAATATAAGTTGTAATAAATACCTCGTTTTCATATATGTGTTTTGGACAGCCAAGACATTACTTGAGCGGAATGTTATTTTTTCAAAATGTTCCCTATGCTCAGAGGGTGGCTTCGAACGTCGACGAACAAAAAAAAATGCCTTAAGAATATGGCTGATTTGATAAGAACTGTATAGCCTCAAGTGTCACTTGTATAGGTTTGATGTTGCTCTGCGAAGAGCCCTATGATTCGTGACAGGCAAGACTTCATACATACTGGAACACGTGGCAATATATATATAAAACTCTAAGATGCTCTTTATAATACGCCAGTTCAGTCTCCATGACCTAGACGCTGTTGTGTAGAGATCGCGATCGTCAATGATTGGCGAGCCTGGCCAGCTTTCACCTCCACGAGTGCACACTTTTCTGGACAGCAGATGCCTACCCCCACAAGGATAATTAAAGAAAAAAAACTTTTCGTTTATCCCCTGGTCAGGATGCATCATCTGGCAAGGTTTTTTTTTCTACAAGTCCCAACTAATGTTGAAAATTATTTACACATCCTGTTGGTCATCCCCCACCCTACTATGAGCCTATGAGGATCCAAAAATCGAAATCCGAAGAAGAATCGGAACGGCAGTTTTCGCCATTCCAGTCTTCAACCTGCGAGGTGTCATTGTGGACGAGTCGGAGAACGGGAAATGAGTTAAGAAAAATGTCGAACCAAATTGAAGTGATCGATCTCGTCGATGATGAGATGGAGGTTGTTGTGAATATCGCCGATGCCGACGAAGTGGAAGTTGGGGTAGACGAAGACGTTATTGATATCGCCAATGATGGGGATGATGAGTGAGCGGACATTGAAGTACTTGCACATAATGACTTGGAACTGGCCGAGATGGAAAGTGATACGGAATCATTTAATAGTGGATTGGGTGATGCCTCCGATAAGGGGGTCCATTATGTGTGCGAAATCATAGTGGACCAGCAGCAAATAAATCGGTTGAACCGGGGCGTCATGGCCTGTGTGATCTACGAATATCTCACCGAAAATGATCGAGCGAAATTTTGCGTGTTGTGCTACTTTGATATGCAGGGCGCGGTTCATCGACTATTTCAAAGATGTGGCCACTTCAGCGAACGGTTTAACAACATCCAGGGGATATTTTGTACCAACTGCGGCGGGCTGACCCACCAAGTTTCAATGCGCGACACGTGCCTCACTTGACTGAACTTATACTGGGTCGATGGTTCGTATTATCTTTAGTATGATTCAAAATATGATTATGATTGATAGGTTAATAAGATGCGTGATTTGTTATGTTCCAGCATAACGGATCCGCTGCGGATATTCAAAATAAAATAATTTGAAACAATGAAAAACAGGCAAACACACACACACACACACATACACACGCGCGCGCGCGCACGCACGCACACACGCACACACACACACACGCACACACACACATACACACACACACACACACACCATTATTGTAAAATGTTATTATTAATAAACGATTATTCTATATTTTTTAATTTATAGAATTCTTTTTTACCCCCCTCCATGTTACGCCACATACCCACTCTCCCATGTCAGACTCTTCCCCCGCCGCAGAGGTCTCCGGCATACCCCCTTCATACCACCACACACCCGCGGACGACTGCCCCCTCCACTAGGGACTTGGCTTCCCCGCGCTGGACCCCGCCGCCCCGCTCCCCCCTGAGATCGCGGCGTTAGAACCGCCCTAGTACATCTACTCTTGAATTTCGCTTTTCATGTTTTTCCAAAAGAAATTTACTCTGATTCGTTTCTACGTTTCATTTACTCCCTTATGACCTCCTACCAACGAGTCGTGGTTTTCTTCTATAATTGCAGTACGATTTTCCTCGGGAGGATATTGGATGAGTTGTTTACAAATGGTCAACGTAACTTCGTCGTTGCCTAGCGTTTGTATCAAAAGATTTTTAATTTCGTTCCATGATACATTTCCGATTGAGTTTGTTTTCGCGACATGAATTAATTTCGTAGATGTTTCGCGGACAAAATTTTTCAAGGAGTCGAGGGCTTCCTCAAGGTCCGCGATCAAAAGATGTTCGTGTACATTAGCCAATAACGGTATAGCTAATATGCATCTCGAATTTTCATTTATTACCTTAAGTCGTAAATACGTGGTTTCCTCGATTTTGGGAAACAAATTTTGAGTTTGGAGGTCTTTTGCTCCGTCATCGTTTGGTCTCCCGGAAGTGGTGACAAAGATGACGAGATTGTCCTTGAATATGGACAAATTGTCACGCGTTTCGCGTATGCTGAGCCTACCTTGGACGTCACTGTTTACCCTCGGTAATGCATACTCGGGGTTTTCATTATCGAATATATCGCTATTTACAGAGTCGTCGTCTGAGTCGCCTGAGCTTTCAGTGAGATCCTCGATATTCTCAATGTTTTCTCCATGTTCTGACGGTTCCGTAATGACGGAATCCTCAGGAAATAGGGCTCTTTCTCGATCTTCTAAAAGTTGCGTTATTTGAAAATTTTCCGCGATTCCGTCGTCTGGACTTGCGTCTGGAATAGACGTGTGCAAGGTTGTTTCTTCCACAGGTTCGTCGGATCGAGGATGGGAAGGCGGTTCTTCCAGGTGCCGGGTTTTCGGAGTTTCTTTTTCTTTTTCCCAACGACGAGGCGTTTTGCTAGACGTTTGCGAAGTTGTCGGGAAATTTCGCAAACCGAGGAAAACGTCCTCGTCCGCGGAGTCGGCTAACTTTTTCCTTTTTTCAGGTGGATTTCTCCTTTGGTTGCCGTCCGAAGGATCGGGGATTTTCTCCGTATCCGGTTCAGGATTTAAGGTAGGTTTTCGTTTTTTAGCTGGATATCTTCCAACTGGTGGATCGAACAATCTTTCGTCCCAGTCCGAATCGTCGTTTTCACTAGGAGTCGGTTTACCAATTTTTGTCCGACTTGGGCCAACGATAGGCGATTCGGATTTTCTTTTACATGGCGTATGCTTTACCATGAGCACAGTCTGATTTTTTACTGGCGGGTTCCGGGAAAGGGCGTCAGCATTGCTGTTTACCCTTCCTGGTTTGTATACAATTTTATAAGTATAATTAGCAAGGCTAAGGCGCCAATGCACAAGACGATTGGCCGGGTCTTTTACGGAGTGAAGCCATACGAGCGGCTTGTGTTCCGTTACCAACAAGAACTCACGGCCGTAGACATATGGTCTGAAATGATTTACACAATAAATGATAGCCAATAATTCCTTCTCGATTACTGAGTAATTTACTTCGTGTTTTCCAAGAGTTCGAGAGGTGTAACTAACGGGTTTATCTTTACCAATTTCGCCTTGGCTCAAAATTCCGCCAATGGCGTGATCGGATGCGTCCGTTGTTATGATGAATGGTTTTGTGAAATCCGGATATTGAAGAATAGGTTCTTTACATAACGCCTCGATAAGCGTATCAAAGGCTTTTTGGTGAGATTCGGTCCATTTGAAGGTCGATCCCTTTTTTAGTAAATTTGAGAGTGCCTTTGCAATGCCTGAAAATTTTTCGATAAACCTGCGGTAATAACCTGCAAGTCCTAAAAATTGTTTTATTTTTTTCGGAGTGGTAGGCCTAGGGTATCCCTGTAGAGCCTCCAATTTTTTGGGATCGGGTTTAACTCCGTCCTCGCTTATGATGTGACCCAAATATGCCACTTCTTGTCTTAAAAATTCACACTTGTCCGGTTGTAATTTTAAGTTGGCTTGCCTTAATTTTTTCGCAAGTTTGTTAAATTTATTCTCGTGTTCAGCTAGTGTCTTTGCATAAATGACCATGTCGTCGTAATAAACAAACAGCTCGATGCCTTGAAGGCCTGTTAAGACTCGATCCATTAATCTTTGAAATGTCGCCGGAGCGTTTTTTAAATCAAACGGCATTCGGTCGAACTCATAGTGACCGAATGGTGTAGCAAATGCTGTCTTGTGAGAATCATCTGGATGTACTTTAATTTGATGGAAACCGCTGGCCAGGTCGAATACTGAAAAATATTTCGCATTACACAATTGGTCGAGAATTTAGTTTATTTGAGGTAATGGATAAGCATCGCCAATTGTCTTTTCGTTCAAGTTCCTATAATCAATGACCATGCGCCACTGTGGATTTCCTTGTGAGTCCGCCTTTTTGGGAACGATCCACAGAGGCGAACTATACGGGGAGTCTGACGGTTTTATTACTTCCCCGTCAATTAGGTCTTTAACTTGTTTTGTAATTTCATCTTTATGGACGGGTGGAAATCTATACCGCCGCGTAAAAACTGGTTGATCGTCGTTCATCGGTATCTTATACTCGATTTTATCTGTAAAGCCTAGGACTTTTCCTGGCAAATGAAATAGGTCCGAATTCTCGCTTATAATTTTATCCACGCTTGACCGTTCTTCATCGTTTCGATGGTTGAGACGGAGTAAGTCGCGAATTTCTTTTACTTTATTTTTCTTTTCAACTTATAAAACCGTTTTGTTGCGCGCAATTTCAAACCGTAATATACGCTCTTCCCGAGACGCCTTTTGGTCGTCCGCGTGGGGAACAATTAAACTTTTCTCCTTTTCCTGAAACGCCTTTTGGTCGTCCGGAGTGAGGGAATTATTTTCACATCGGGTCCTATCCTCTTCCTGAAACGCCTTTTGGTCATCCGAAGTGAGGGAACCCTTTTGATTTATATCCTCCTCCTGAAACGCCTTTTGGTCGTCCGGAGTGAGGAAATTATTTTCACCTTCGGTCCTATCCTCTTCCTGAAACGCCTTTTGGTCGTCCGGAGTGAGGGAACCATTTTTCGTACCTTTGCACCTGAATTCTTCGTCTACTACCGTTGGTATAGTCAGTAACAAATTATCATCGGTTGAATTGTGCGCAATAAGATAAGCGATACCATTCTTGACCGTAACGACTGCTTTGCCAAAAAAAGATCCCTTCTCCCACGTAGAGCATCGGAATATATCCTTCTTTGATTTTGGGATTACTTACTTTGACGTAACAGACCGTTTTGGAATCGAAATAGTTTGTTTACTTTTAAACGGGATTCTTTGATTTCCCTAAATTAATTGTTCATGTCTCCAATCTACGAGAGCTTTATTTTCAGCAAGAAATTCGGTACCAAGTAATGCATGTTGGTCCATCGGGAACCAATCATCGACGACGTGAAATTCCGCGGGGGCATCATTGATCATTATTCTTATAGACCCCTTTGTTCTTACGGGGATACTCGAGATCGCCTCCAAATTTAATAAATCGTATTTATTCATATACGTATGAGCATTCACGATTTGATTTTTGACGAGATTCACTTCCGAGCCTGAGTCTATTAAAAATTCGTTAAGTCCCGATAAGTTGGGTTCGTCGAGGTCTACGGAAGCTATTTGTTTTGAACGCGTTAATAAGACGTGGACGGATCGCACGGAGACGTGTCTATTATTTTTACCGGGCGCTCCGTCGATTTCTCCTCCCGCGGGGAAGCCCGTGCCACTGGTCGAGAATTCTCGTTTTTGGCAATTCGGTTGCCCTGTTCCTTTCTTCGTTTTGTTTTTTAAAGCAGGATGTCTCGAGGTGGCCCGCCCTGTTGCAATAATTACACATCGACGGGGGTCGAGATCCTTGTACGTTTGTGGGCCTTGACCACGTGATTCTACTGTTTGAATTTTGTTTATTTGAATTTCCCGGTTTCTTATCCGGAAATTTTGACCAGCAATCATCGGACGTGTGATTGTGGTTGCAATGTTTACAAATCGGTCCTCCTGAAGGGGAGACCGCTGTTATTTCGGCCGACTGATTTTGAGTTCGGCTTTCGAAACGCGTGTCCTTGAAATGTGACCTATCGCGTTTCATATCTTTTTCAACTTTTATTGCCTTTGAATAGGCATCTTCGA
Organism: Ophion obscuratus; assembly: GCA_964007375.1. Taxonomy (NCBI): domain Eukaryota; kingdom Metazoa; phylum Arthropoda; class Insecta; order Hymenoptera; family Ichneumonidae; genus Ophion; species Ophion obscuratus. The sequence goes on from OZ023312.1 coordinate 57,537,517, forward strand.
GATTATCGAATCCCTCGAGTTTGAGACGGATTCGGAAATCGGGTGGAAAACCCTTGACGAAACAATCCAGCGTGTCGTTTTCGAAGATATCGTATTGACCGTTTCGGAGAGTTCCGTGATTATCAATTTCGGCTTCGAGAATCGTCGTATGCAAATCTTTGGTTCGACTGATATAGTCGATAATATGTTCGTTTTTGCTTTTTGAAATATTTCCAAGTTCACCACGAAATTCGTTCAAAGTTTTCGCGGCACCAAATAACGTTTTCAACCGCTCACCGAATTGGTGAACGTTCTGGAAGTTATAATCTTCCAGTGCCGTTGCGGCATGACCTTTTAATTTGTTACGTAAGAGCTGAGTGAGGCCCAACTCCTGATGAGGGCGAAACATGTCCCTCGCCCTTTTACAAGCACGAACAAACCGGAGAACCGGTACGTTGTACCCATTGAAGATGGGCACAGATTTAAATTTTATGTTCGCGGGTAATTCTCGATCATCGCGAACGTTAACTTCGTTTTGTTGTACGTGAGGGACTGGCCCTGATTGTCGTTGACCCTCACCATTTTTAATTGAACCGATTTCCCTACTAATTCGACTGACATCATTTATCATCGTCGAAACGGCATTTTGCATAGCCTCGAGGGCGTGATGAGTGATTGAGATTGGTTCATCCCTATTATTCACTTGATCACTAAATTCACATTCGCGCGCCCTCAGGGCTTCAAATTTTTCGTGCGTTTCTAATTCTCTTTTCAATAACGCCTGTTCTTGTTCACGAAGTATTTCGCGTTTTTTATCTAATTGATCCTCTAATTCGCGGAGTTCTTTTTCACTTAAACGTTTCGAATTTTGGGATACTCAGCCATTTTGAACCTCTTACTTTATTTTACACTTTGCGATAAGTAAACATGAATTTCTTATATTGATTTTAATTTTACACCAAAGACTTTAAGCGTATCCCACCGCTGCCACCAATTTTTGTTTTTACTTCCTGTTACGTCGTAGGTCCCATTTTTAATCGATAATTAATCGTCTTTTAATTTACCTTTCAGGATTTGAATTTATGAATGGGAAGTGTGCCACGAACGTACGGATTACAATGGATTAAGTCGTATATGACTTATGTGACGGTAAGTTACCGTCGGAGAAGAAAAGCGCTACGTTTAAGCGGGAATGTGCCCACTTGGGATAGGCGCTTGGTAAAGTCGTTGGTGTATAATTTGACGCATGAGCGACAGGTAAGCAGATAAGAAAGTATCCTGAAATTGTGCTTACCTTGGTGAGAAAGAGCGGCGGTGCGTAGCGGGTCAAAACTGCTCGACCGTGTGAACGAATTTGTCCAGGAATCGCAAAGATGTTCCAGCTCGACCCGACCTGTCGTTGCCCAGACGGGTGCCCGGTGATCGTGTGAACGCGATGGCCCGGTGATGCCGTTGTTTTTGGGAGCAGTCAGAGACTACGAGGACTGAATTAATTTATGAGGGATAAATTCGCGTCGAAATATGAATATAAATGTGTACATTTTATAATTGTTTGAACCGCTGGGTGAGTGCAAGACGTGCCAGGTTTCGGCACCATCGACTCACCACGTCTGGCTCCACCTCCGCCCGGTTACGGCGATTGGCGGCCAGCCGCGAGAACAAATGTTGAGAATAACGGAAGCCGACGCCCGAACACTAAGCACCGGTGTGACCGTGCCAGTCGCTGACCTACCGAATTACGGCGGGTCGGCGCGTGTGGCGTGTTCGTGCGGCAAACCTTCCGAATTCCTCGGAAAATACCTGTTAATACGTCCGATTTTGGACGGATGAGGTTCCTTATTTGTTGAGCGAATGTATCGGGAAACGTATTCGTCTAACGCATAGGTACAGATTAGTATAAAATAAAAATTTGGTACGCTGAGCGAGTCTAATGCGTGCCAGATTACGGCACCGCCGACTCGCTACGTCTGGCCCACCACCGCCCGGTTATGGCGATTGGCGGCCAGCCGCCAATACAAATATGAGGGTCGAGGGAAATCGACGTCCGAACACTAAGCACCGGGTTAACCGTGCCAGTCGCTAACCTGCCAGATTACGGCGAGTCAGCGGATGTAGCGTGTTCATACGTCACCCGTCCCAAGCCTCATGAAAAAAGCACTTCGAGATTTGTCCAATTTTGGACAGGTATGATTTTATGAGTGAGACGAATCTGTGCGTTAGGAAAAATGGCGTGAGCGAGAGGAAGAGAGAAAGAAAGACATGCACTACGATGATTTGTTCGTTGCGTGTTCACACGCACGAACGAGAGACAAATGTATTTTAATTATTTGCTCGGGAAATGTTACACTTTTGCGCGGTCGCCGTATTTTGAGTGATTTAAATAGCGCGAAGAAATCGAATGTGATATAAACAATTGTGTATTTTACACGTGAATAAACGTAGTTACATTCAATAAAGACAATAATATATGTTTCGTAAATTTATTTGTTGCAGTTTTTGACTTGTTATGTTTCCTTTTACTTTTATTACGATTTAAAGAATTAATACCGGTTTTACAGAGACTTATAGTTACACTGACGAAGAGACCGGGGTAAACTCGAAAAAAATAAAATATAATAAATGTACCGGTTTTCAGAGCGTCGACTCTGCGATGCGCGCTGTTGGAGAGACCGGACGGAACTGACTGGCCAGCTCCCGGAGCGCAATATGTATTGTCGCCCTCTTTGTCTCGGAGACAAAGGGCTTAGCGTCATTACCCTCGCTCTCGAGCTCGGTCCCCATGTAACCGAATATCAGCACTGATAACGTTATTTTTCTCGAATTGTACATGAGCAATGTAATGAATATTTTTCGTTATCGGCAGGATGTGCTGACTACGTGGTGGCCAAGCTCCGAGGAGGTCTGTGAGAAAACTCGCGATGAAGCTGACCGCTTGTGAACAGTTTCGCGGGTTATTCGAGGACTGTCGCGTCCCCGATATATACATAATATAGATATAACAATATTTCTTATTTCTAGGACCATTGTATTATGGTTAACACGAATATACATATATATGTTGGATACTAGTTCGGGGACTCGTGAGTGTCCCTGAAGTATACATGTAAGTATAGATATTAATATTATTATTTGTACTCTGGAGACTCTCTTGGATGTCCCGGGAGTTTACCGAATGTATATGTATATGTATATTTGTGTGTCACCTTGAGGACTTATGTCCCCGAAGTGTGCATGAAAGTAGATATGTATTAATTATTGCCCCGGGACTCGGCTATATGTCCCTGAAGCGTATGGAGTACGTATATGTATATGTATATGTATATATATATATATATATATATATATATATATATATATATATATATATATATATATATATATATATATATATATATATATATATATATATGAATGTATGTATGTATGTATGTATATATATATATATATATATATATATATATATATATATATATATACATGTATAGATATTCACTAAAGTTATTCCGAGGACTAATGCCTTCGAAGTATGCATATGAGTATACGAATGGTATATGAGGACTCTGAGGTCCTAGAGTATGTATGTATATATATATATATATATATATTCATTGAAGTTAGTTCGAGGACTTATGTCCCTAAAGCATGCAGGTACGCGTATATGTATGTATATATGAGACATTATAATATGGTACTCCGGGGACCCATGTGCGTGTCCCAGAAGTGTACAGGCAAACAGATATGTACGTGTATATGAGGCTATTTGTAAAGTTAATCCGAGCACCCATGTGCTCGTCCCTGAAGTTACGGGTAAGCTTAGCGGTAAAGTTATTATGGGAACTGTTTGTCCCTAAAGTATACGGGTGGATATACGCGTGCTAAATTTAAAGATATATTTACGAATATTTGTTATAACGGGGTTTCTATGTGAAATCGACCATATATGGGTCGTTCTGATTAATACGTTACCCAAGAAAAACATAAATGAGCGCGTTTAGCGCGAGGAAAAAATCTTAATAATTATTACAATTCGTACCAGATATGAATATTTGGAGGGCGAGAGTGCTAGGACGTAACAATACATAGTACGCGATGTTAAACACTGGGTGATGTTGCTGTATATTTTTGTCAACAACCTTTGCCAAAATGCACTCGAGATCACCAAAAATCACAAATGAAAATCGCTCTTTTCGTTGAAAGTTTTCGATCGTTAACCATTTGTCCGCTTTACCGGGTAACCGAATGGCACAATCGTTTGATTTTCCACAATCCATCTCGTGCGATCGCAATTTAGCCTCCGTGTAAAAGTAGTGCAAACACCTGTAACAAAATGATGAAACGAATTATATTATAGAAGGACATAAATACTCATATACAAAGTTTCCCACGCTGTGGTCCGACGAATCGTCCATGTACAATAAATTGCTGTGTTTAAAGGCTCTGTCTACTTTAAAACTTTTGAAAAATCAATTTTTTGCATTTTTCGAATGATATTATATTTAAAAATATTCTCTGAAAATTTCAGAGATATCAGAGCATTCTAAGGGTATTTTTCCATATATTGAACGCTGAGCGCGCTTGTTCACCCCAACCGCCGCGTATACCAGAGCAGGTATACAGCGACCGGTTACGTGCTCTTTCTAAAGATGTTCAAGAGATTTTGAAACCCATCTACGAGGACTTGACGAGAGACGAATTGCTCCAAAGATGTCTTGGCGGCAACACCCAAAATAATAATGAGAGTTACAACAACCGCCTCTGGAGTATTGTGCCGAAACGCACTTTCAATGGAAAAGTCATTGTTGAAAGTGCATGTTATATTGCAGCCTGCATTTTCAATGAAGGGTACCAACCAGTATTAAAAATAATGGGCATCAAAATCAGTGAATGCACGAATTGTTTCGCCAGTGCGCGCGATATGCAGCGCATCAATTTTGTGAACAGACATTCATTGGAGGCTTCTAAAGAGTGCAGAATAAAGCGGAAAAAGCTAAATCGCAAGAAATTGAGTTACAGAAAGGGGCAGAAGGAATTATGTATGGTCCAGGCATAGCTTATTAAGTGTAAGTCAGATTTTCTTACGATTTTTTTTTATAAACTAAACCTTCAAACGCGTTTTTCTCGAAACAACGTTTTCGGACCGCTTGTTGAAAAAATCTCAGAAACTACTGAATTGATTCTTATGAAATTTTAACCACATATTCTGTACACTTATCGCTATATCTCGTACCAGAATTATTGCAAAAACGTTATTTGTACTATTTTTTTGGCAAACAAAATTCCAAAAAAACGTTTTTTTTGTCCGCCATTTTCTTATTTTTGTCAATCTGTCACACTAAACATGAAACCATTCAATTTTTTGTTTCAGATAGGCCGTTGTTCAGATTTTTTCAACAGCGTACACCTACCTACTTTTAGAGAACTCCATTAGCATTTTCCTGGCACTTTCACACTAAAAAAGTTGTTAAAGTTAAAAAAAGATTTTTCTTTTGTTGTAATTTACGAATGATTTTGTTAAGCCTAACCAATTTTATATCAATAAACATGCCAGTATTATTAAAAAATAATAATAATAAAAATCGCGTTTTTTTTATTCATCTAAAGTAGACAGAGCCCTCAATCAGCTTTTGGTTGCATATTCGAATCAGAATAATGATTTCCTTTTCCATTGTCAATACATTAATTGAAATATTGTTTTGCGATTCAAACGTCTTTATTTGATCGAGAGTGATTGGAAAAGCAATGCCCTAAGCTGCAGTTCGATTGAGTAGTGTGGACACGAAGTTACCCTGTTCACTTTTTTTTGCTGGGTGAAGACCGGCGATCACTGACCACGCGGAACAGGCGTTATCCCTTGACTTTATATTCTGCACCGCTTTCTTTAGGATTATATCCCGCGACAATTCAATTTGACACCCGGCACGCATTGGATTGTATTTGTTGATATTCAAAGTTAAGTTCAGTATCGGCGATAATGCCCACCCGCTATCACTTTTTGAACACCTCCGAGAGCTGCTCGAGTAAGCTCGACAACTCGCGTAAATTTGATGTGGTAAAAAGTTCAAAGTTTTTCGTGTCGATACTTTTATTTTCACGATTGTCACTTGCCACAAATTCACCATTGAAAACTGTATTCACTTTTACATTTACATGGTTGTTGGTAATGTCTTACACATGTGAACCGTCAGATCACATGTACCTCCAAGAAATAGGCGAGGTTCAATATGGTCGTTATGGATGACGCAGCCAGTCAGGACACAATTTTCGAACGCTGTATCAATTTCTCGGCAGATCAAACGGTGACCGCTGTGGCCAGGGTCTGCGTGGAAAAATCGTCTGCGTAAGACATTTTTTAATCCTACTAAGTGCAGGATTGGTGCCATTGAGGTTTCCCGATTTCCAAGCTACAATCGTGGACGTTCAATTTGACTTTGCGTTTTCAACGCATCTACACACTGATCACATAGTTGCTCCCAAATCGAGTTTATGAGTGCGGCTTCATCGTGCAGATTATGTTGTAATTGCGGAAAGGTTTCCACCATTTTCACGCAAATCCACAGTGGAAATTTTTACGAGGTGATGTGGGCAGAAGTGACTTCGATTCGAAGTGTGAGGCTTGCGGTGGCAGAAACCGTGTATTCATTGGGAAAAATTATTTTCCGTCTTTTTCCTTTATCTCAGGAGTGTACTATCCATTCTCGACCTAGTGATCTTATATTGCAATGGTATAAGAATAGTGGGCAACCAAGGAAACAAAATAATCCAGTTAGGAGGGAGTATAAGCGAGGATGATCTCGGGTCTTCACATAAAAGGTCATGGCGTGGCATCCACGCATTATTGAGTGCCTTGCATCTATAAATACCTCGACGTTACCTGCCCAAATGAAAACAAGACCCGGATGCAGTGCGGCCAGATCGCGCGTAAAAGTTACCCCCTCTCTAGTCTCTTATGCGCCCATCACACAATCATAGTAGCGCGTGTCCGTGAACGAGCGACGCTCGGACATCTTCGGAAAGAGCCGAGCGCGGTCGAAGTTTCCCGTCCGCGCCTTCGGTAGCTACACCAACACATGGACACTGAGTACGTTCATGTGCGGCCAAGCCGGAATGAAGGCTTCGAGGGAAAAAGCAATCTGAGCACGACTCGCGCGTGACGTCACCCGACGGCACGCGGGAGGCTTTTAGATGATTTCAATGCTTATTTAGCCCTTGATTCTCTGCGTTATTAATGTATACAAAAACATGTATCGCGCACTCTGATCGCTGATTTTTTTAGCTTATACGTTAATTTGAATATAATAATAAATCTAAATTACAACTTATTCATCGTATATAACATTGTTTACGCATTACTCACACCCGTCCTTATGCCAAACAAATTATAATTCATAAAAGTAAGCGGAAATATATTTATATTCAGATTATTATATTAATTCTTATACTTTCATCAAGCGATAAAGCATTATCTCCAAAAACAAGCCAACCATCTATCCAGCCGCGAATTGTAAGTACCCGAAAATGCACATATTCTACAAGCGATGAGATGGTTCCGTTGCTAGCGTTCCTGGCTTCGGTCTGCAGGGGCCCCTAGTAGAGATTGTTCTCCAAATGTTTCATAATTTCTCATATTTTAGTCGTATTTGAGATTTTCGGAGAAAAAAAGTTTCAAAACAGATTCAAGTTCTGGTCTATTTCCCAAAAAGACATTTTTTTTTAACTGAAAATTCATGATTTCTCATTTTTTCACGGAAATTTCTCTTTTTCCTATGACCTGAGTGAACGACTGCGGAGATATTCGGAGAAAAGTTAAAGATGAAAAGGAATGAGATTTTCGCAAAAAAACTTATTACTTTTTCCGGAAATTTCCCTTTTTCCTATTACCTGAGTGAACGGCTGCGAAGATATTCGGAGAAAATTCAGAGATGGAAAAAAATGAGGTTTGGTAGAAAAAAACTTATTACATTTTTTTATTCCTCATTATTCTGAGAAATAATAAATTTCCGAAATTTTTGCAAACGTTATTTTCCTTAAGGGGTAACACCACTGTAACGGCCTGGCACGAAGCGTTTTAGACAAATAATACTTGAGGTAATTATTAAGCATATATTGAAGTATATTGCAAACAAATTTTATGGGAAAATATTACAAAATGGCGACACTGCAGCAAATTCTTCCGAGGCATGGTGAACTTAAGTTGCTCTGCGGCACGCAGCTAACTTGTGCCAATTTTAATCTGGACAAAATAATTTTTAAAAATTCAATCTAGATGAGTGTAGGTAGTGAACCGCGAAGGGGATTTTAGAAATATTGATTTTTGAGTAATTGTCGAGTATTTGACTAAGTATGTTCAATTTTTTTAAAGACAGTTATTTGTTAATATATATTGTTTAAACTAACTTATCGAAAAATCCCCTACGTGGTTCAGTAGCTACACTCATGTAGACTTAATAAAACGAAATTCTTTTTTCAGATTACAATTGGCATAGTTATACTGCGTGCCGCAGAGGTCCGACATGCTTAGGAAGAATTGCTGCAGTGTCGCCATTTTGTAATATTTTCGGATAAAAATGCAATATACTTAAATATATGCTCAATAAATACCGCAAGTATTCTTTGTTTATCACATTTTCTTCCGCCAAACAAAATATCAAAAAATACGCTTCCCGTAAGGCGGTGACAATGGTGTTACACTTAAAGTCTTCATATAATTTCCGAGATTTTCTCGTGATCGCAATTAAAATAATGAAATATTCGGCAAAATTCGGAGAAATTCGGAGAAACTCGGATGTTTGCGTAAAAATTATTGTCCGCAAAACTCCGAATTCTTCATATTTGTTCCAATTCATAGAAAAATTCGGAAAAAAATCTGAAAAATGTTCCGGAAAAAGGCGATAAAGCATTATCATAATGCTTTATCGCTTAACGAAAGTATCCAAGAATAAATATAATCAGAATGCTCAGATTGCTTTTTCCCTCGAAGCCTTCGTTTCGGCTTGGCCGCACATGAACGTGCTCAGTGTCCATGCGTTCGTGTAGCTGCCGAAGGCGCGGTCGGGAAACTTCGACCGTGCTCGGCTCTTTCCGAAGATGTCCGAGCGTCGCTCGCTCACGGACACGCGCTACTATGATTGTGTGATAGGCGCGTAAGAGACTAGAGAGGGGGTAACTTTTACGCGCGATCTGCCTGCACTGCCCGGATGTAGCGACATTTTGGAAGATTTTCTTTGTTACTACAGCTGCATAAAATAAGTTTTATCAGTGTGGACTTTATTTCTCTACTACCATTTTTATTGGCTTAATTTTTCAAGCGAGTGTGATGGGCGCCAGGTTTTACATGTGCATCTGCATGTTTAACAGAAACTTCTCACCATCATCTGGAAAAAAGGTTTCACCTGTGCGTACAGTTTTTTTCCAAGAAGGGCGACGCATCGTCCATGGTGTCTCCTGGTTGCCAGTATACCTTGCCCGTGAACCCCCGTGCATACAATTGTTATCCCTTCGCGTGGACCCTTGATTTCGAACATTCTCCTCTCCGACGATATCTCATTAACTCAGGCTTCCCCACCTCATCATAGTGAAAGGTCACGCGTCAACGGTTATGTAAGAAAATTGTGTATCTTTCCGAACTTTTATTCTTAACCATGCACGCTAAGTCGTTGCACAGCATTTCCAGTGTACTTGTGTGATACATACATTGCACTTTTACATAATTATGATTCGTATTTTTTATTATAATAACTATTTGGGTTTTAAATAAAATGCTGAGAAAAATATTATTTCTGGGATTTGATGTTTTTTAATATATTTCTAGTAAACTTACTTCGCTTTTTCACAAAAAGTCCTTTCACTTCTTTTGTATGTTTGAATTCAAAAAGTAACAATCAAATAGTGAAACAACCAAATGTTTTCAAGGGAACTTTTCATTACTTGGCATTTTTTTACTTGTTAACGTTTTTCGGGAGATTTCATATCTATTTGAAATCGAATTAATGCATATACAGTGCTACTGTTCCGCTATCAAATAACCCCGCAATGATGAACCCCTATGCAAAAGTAAATCATTTTCGAAAGGTTATTTTTATTATTTTTCTAAAGTGAGGTGTAGGGAACTTTTAAAATTAATAATGAAAATAACTGTTGTATGAATCAAGCTTTTTAAAAATTGGTTGCAGTTTGTGGGCAAAGTAACAAAGAATTATCAAAAATAAAATACAAATTTTCTAAAATTTATTTTGATATTTACCTACCCCTCACTTAAAAAATATTTCATCAGTACATTTGCATAAAGCATTACGAGGCTATGTGATAGTGGAAAAGATGTCCTACAACCCTTTTAAGAGATCGTGACCAATGACCAGTAGCCTAAAAAAAATTCAATGATACCGATATTGATGACTCGCGGCACCGTGGTGCCGCAATTGACAGCTTTGTCACGACGCGACCAAAAACGCACAATGTATTTCATTTTCTCGATTTTTCTTATGTTCTTGAGCCCCGGCGAAGACGCAGAGCCGACGCAATTTCCCATTGAAATCGTGAACGACCACATACGTGCGATAGCAGCATTCTCATTTCTCGACGCATATTTATTTTTGTCTTTATGCTTAGACCTACAACAGTGGAAATGGCTATTATCCGTGGAAACAGTGTAAATACAGTGTAAATACTGCGGAAATACTTATTATCAAAGACTATTGATAATAAGTAAGCGTCTCACGTACTTTCCCATGCGAGAGCACAGCGGTCTTAACCATATGAAGAACAAATACATACTCGCCAGAACAAAATCCTCGAACCTAGGAAACTACCCTGTCATAAAACACCCCGTGCACTCGCGGGCCTTGGTCAACAAGCCCTATCTCGAGTGGCGCGTTTTCGCCGCCGACAAGGCCCCTTTTTCTTCTCCATGTATTTTTCCATCTTCCCAGATAACGAAACGCAGCTCCAATTCCTGGAAATGGAGCGATTGTGACTATCGCACAGTGCAGCCAGATCGCGCGCAAAAGTTACCCCCTCTCTAGTCTCTTGCGCGCCCATCGCACAATCATAGTAGCGCTTGTCCATGAGCGAGCGACGCTCGGACGTCTTCGGGAAGAGCCGAGCGCCACCGAAGTTTCCCAACCGCGCCTTCGGCAGCTAAACCAATACATCGACGCTGAGCACGTTCATGTGCGGCCAAGCCGAACCGAAGGATTCGAGGGAAAAAGCAATCTGAGCACGACTCGCGCGTGACGTCACCCGACGGCACGAGCGAGGCTTTTAGATGATTTCAATGCTTATTTAGCCCTTGATTCTTTGCGTTATTAATGTATAAAAAAAATGTATCGCACACTCTCAAGGCTTATTTTTTTCAGTTTATACGTTAATTTAAATATAATAATAAATCTAAATTACAACTTATGTATCTTCTAAAATATTGTTTACGCTTTACTCACACCCGTCCTTATGCCAAATAAATGATAATTCATAAAAGTAAGCGGAAATATATTTATATTCGTATTATTATATTAATTCTCATAGCTCTCATACGAAACTCTCATATGAAAAAATCCAAGAAACTTCAAAACCTTAGATTTCAACTAACCAAGAACATACATCTTCACATTTTCAATCATGACGAATTTTTAAGAACGATATCATCACAATCACATCTGAACCAAAACAATATACATCACCTAAATTATCAAAACATAAATCAAACACAAAATCACAACATCTTATACTCAACCCTTACTAATAGACAACAGGACACAAATAATAATCTTTCCACTGATCCTCTGAATAATATAAATTCGACAATCACATTAAATAAAACGAAAGAATGGCTTATAAATCTCTCCAACATTGATATTCCGCTACACATTTCCACATTCTTGTCTCTAGGTGAAAAGTTTTGTTTCCCTTACCTCAAACTCTCAAACATAAAAACTCATATCCACAAATCAATCTCCGAACTTGAGTCCAAATTAGATTTTTTATTCGACAAATCTAGACAAATCGAAATTAGAACCAGATTCACTAAAATCTTAAACAAAATAAATATTCCAACATCATTTTCCAACACTAATCAAATTATAAAACACACGTCCTCATTCTTAAAAGCAACCCTCAACTTTTAGTTACACGAGCTGACAAAGGAAATTCAACAGCCATTCTTAACAAATCAGATTACATCACAAAAACTCATAATTTACTCGCAGATTCCTCAACTTACAAACTAACAAATAGAAATCCCATCAACACTCTACAAAAAGGCATTAACAATATTCTCTCCAGATGGAAAACCCTAAAAATTATTGATGGAACAAAATACGAATACTTAAAAGCTGAAAATTGCAACCTATTTTGTCTCTATTGGCTGCCAAAAATTCATAAAAATAATTATTCACTTCGTCCAATAGTATCATCAATAAATAGTCCAACGCATAAACTAGCTGAATTTATACAATCTAAACTTTCTAAATTAATCAATACGACTAATTCACACGTCAAAGATAGTTTCCACCTAAAACATTCACTTTCTAACATCTCAATTCCAGTCAACTACAAATTGGTCTCGTTTGATGTTGTTTCTCTCTATACCAAGATCCCATTACAACTTGTTATTCAAAGCCTTCAAAAAAGATCAAATCTATTTTCAAAAACATTTCCTTTAAACGAAATGATTAAAGTCATAGAATACATCATGTTCTCAACTTTCTTTATATTTCAAAATAAAATTTACCAACACATCTCAGGGTTACCAATGGGCTCACCTCTGGCTCCAATACTATCTAACATCGTCATGATCGATCATGAAACAAATTGTCTGGAAAAATTAAAATTTTCGTAACCACTATATAAAAGATATGTTGATGATATTATTATTGCTCTACCAACAGACAAAATTGAATCCACCAAAAAGATGTTTAACTCATATAACTCAAAATTACAATTTACATCAGAAAATGAAGTAGATAAAAAATCCCGTTTCTTGATATACTTTTAATCCATAAACAAAATTCAATTATCACAAATTGGTATAGGAAACCAACCTGGTTAGGCAGATTCATAAATTTCTTTTTCACACCACCCACTTTCCCAAAAAGGCCATAATTTACATGCTAGTTGACAGAGCAATAAAATTATCTCATCCTTCATTTCACAAAGAAAACCTCAAACTTATTAGTAACAAGATGACACAAAATTGCTATCCGATCTCTTTCACAGAAAAAATAATAAAACATCGACTTTCCACAATCAACAATCAAAAAAAGAATAACAACAATTTTGATTCTTCCAGACTAATAAATGTTCCTTACACAAAAAAACATTCATCATCAACTAATTCGTCTTTTCCAACAATACAACATAACATTAGTCACAAACAATAAACACAACATTTAATCGATTACTGGCTCCACCAAAGACAAAATAAATAAGAACCAAAAATCCAACATAGTTTACAAAATCGATTGTAAGGATTGCAATGCCACATACATCGGCCAAACCAAAAGATACCTTGAAACCAGAATAAAAGAACATAAAAATAGCCTAAAACATTTTAGGCTATTCCACAATACACACATATACCACAATACACACAGCCTCAGCACAACATGCAATAGAACAAAAACATGCCTTTCAATTCGACAATGTAAAAATTTTGAACAATGAAAATTGGCTCAAAAAAGACTAATCCTAGAAATGATCCAAAGTAAGGCACACTCCAACGTCATAAATTTTAGAACTGACATAAAAAAACTAAGCTCGATCTATAACTCTATTATATAACTATTAAAATATTTTACAATACTTTACTTGACATAACAATTTTTAAATTATTGACACTATAACTTAATTTTAATTACTCTTAATATGACACACCAATTTTATTTCTCTTGACACGTTACTGCCTAAAGGATCTTTCTCCCCCGATTCGCGAAATAAAGACTCTAATAAGCTTCACGAAATTAAGACACCATTCAGTTTCTCTCGAACTCTCCGTGATCACACAACTCAATATGTAACTGAGTAATGTAAATTTCGAGTTTTTGTTTATTTTGGAAGAAAATTTAAAAAATCTTAAACTCAATAGGTAATCATCACAGTCATTTGATACTTTATTAAAATTTCTTTTAAATCAATCACGTACATTAAATTTTCACAAATAAAACACAAAACTTTCTTATAATTATTAATCCCTTACAGATGATAAAAATCGCTAAAAAACGATAAATTCTTCCATCTGTTGAGTTTACTCCAGCACAACAGTACTTACTCCCATAAATACTGTCTTTTGAAATAACCTTCCAAATATAAGCAAAAGCTAGAAACATCAACGACATCGAGGTTAGTCGTTTCTCATATTTCATTTCTTTATAACTCCATAGTATAATAAACCACACACTCACACATCACTCATTTCAAACACCGATGAATAAGAAGAATTAACGCAATACAAGAACTTATGCATATCAAATCAATATAGTTATAAACAAAACAGAATTAACATATCAGTTATACAAAACGACACAACAATTTTATAACACAATCATAACATAAAACATTCGTGTATTTAATAACTCCAAACTTTATTTGTAAAATTTGTGTATCAAAATTTATAGAGAAAAATATAATTTTTGTAGAGGACCCGAACCAAAGAGGCGAAACGTAAGAAAGCATAATTTATTTCCATCGCTGACCTTGGAAAACCTCTATTGGCCGGAATGAAGCCGAATCTTCAACTAGCAACTTGTCATCAACACGGCCGCACACATCTTTGACTCATTAATTCTCATACTTTCATCAAGCGATAAAGCATTATCCCCCAAAACAAGCCAATCATCCATCCGGCCGCGAATCGTCAGTACCAGAAAGTACACATATTCTACAAGCGATGAGATGGTCTCGTTGGTAGCGTTCCTGGCTTCGGTCCGCAGGGGCGCGGGACGTTCCCCGCGCTCAGTGCTTTTTTTAAAATTATTATTAATATTAATTCTTATTTGATTATTTTTGTTAGTTATCATTATTATTTTAGTTAGTTATCTTTTAGCGTCGAAACATTTATCGAGCACTCCGACCGCTTATTTTATTAGTTTGTACGATAATTTAAATATAATGATAAATCTAAATTTTAACTTATTTATCTTCTAAAAAATTGTTTGCGCTGTACTCACACCCGTCCCTATGCCAAATAAATGGTAATTCATCAAATTAAGCAGAAATATATTTATATTCGTATTATTATATTCATTCTCATATATTCTCATCAAGTGATAAAGCATTATCCCCAAAAACAAGCCATTCATCCATCCGGCCGCGAATCGTCCGTACCAGAAAGTGCGCATATTCTACAAGCGATGAGATGGTCCCTTTGGTAGCGTTCCTGACTTTGGTCCGCAGGGGCGCGGGATCGTTCTCCGCGCTCAGTACTCTTTTTTAAAATTTATTATTACTATTAATTCTTATTTGATTAGTTATCATTATAATTTTAATTAGTTATCTTATAGTGTCGAAAAATTTATCGCGCACTCCGATCGCTTATGTTATTAGATTGTACGTTAATTTAAATGTAATAATAGAACTAAATTACAACTTATTTATCTTCTAAAAAATTGTTTACGCTTTACTGACACCCGTCCGTATGCCAAATAAATTGTAATTCATAAAAGTAAGCGGAAATATATCTATATTCTTATTATTATATTCATTCTCAAACTTTCATCAACCGATAAAGCATTATTCCCAAAAAACAAGTCAATCATCTATCCAGCCGCGAATCGTAAGTGCCAGAAAGTGGCATTCTTGTATGTTTTTACATTTACAGGTAATTTGCATTGTAATGGGGTGAATTGTTTATTTGTGAACGCTCACCATTGTCACAACAAAAAAAATTTAATCGTAAAACATCATGAGCAGTTTTTCTATTTTCAGAATAATGTTTTTTCAATAAGCGTGATTCACGTATAAACAATTCGCCCCATACAAAAATAAAATAATAATTTAAAAAAAAACAGAAAAGCACTGAGCGCGGGGAGCGATCCCGCGCCCCTAAGCTAGGAACGCTACCAACGGGACCATCTTTAATGTACGTGATTTGTGATTTGAAATTTGAAATTTGTGAAAATTTAATGTACGTGATTGATTTAAAAGAAATTTTAATAAAGTATCAAATAACTGTGAAGATTACCTATTAAGTCTAAGATTTTAAAAAGTTTCTTCCAAAATAAACAAAAACTCGAAATTTACATTACTCAGTTACATATTGAGTTGTGTGATCACGGAGAGTTCGAGAGAAACTGAGTGGTGTCTTAATTTCGTGAAGCTTATTAGAGTCTTTATTTTGCGAATCGGGGGAGAAAGATCCTTTAGGCAGTGACGTGTCAAGAGAAATAAAATTGGTGCGTCATATTAAGAGTATTTAAAATTAAGTTATCATGTCAATAATTTTAAAATTGTTATGTCAAGTCAAGTATTGTAAAATATTTTAATAGTTATATAATAGAGTTATAGATCGAGCTTAGTTTTTTTATGTCAGTTCTAAAATGTATGACGTTGGAGTGTGCCTTACTTTGGATCATTTCTAGGATTAGTCTTTTTTGAGCCAATTTTCATTGTTCAAAATATTTACATTGTCGAATTGAATGGCATGTTTTTGTTCTATTGCATGTTGTGCTAAGGCTGTGTGTATTGTGGTAGTATATTTTAGGCTATTTTTATGTTCTTTTATTCTGGTTTCAAGGTGTCTTTTGGTTTGGCCGATGTATGTGGCATTGCAATCCTTACAATCGATTTTGTAAACTATGTTGGATTTTTGGTTGTTATTTATTTTGTCTTTGGTGGAGCCAGTAATCGATTAAATGTTGTGTTTATTGTTTGTGACTAATGTTATGTTGTATTGTTGGAAAAGACGAATTAGTCGATGATGGATGTTTTTTTGTGTAAGGAACATTTATTAGTCTGGAAGAATCAAAATTATTGTTATTCTTTCTTTGATTGTTGGTTGTGGAAAGCCGATGTTTTATTATTTTTTCTGTGAAAGAGGTCGGATAGCAATTTTGTGTCATCTTGTTACTAATAAGTTTGAGGTTTTCTTTGTGAAATGAAGGATGAGATAATTTTATTGCTCTGTCAACTAGCATGTAAATTATGGCTTTTTTTTGGGAAAGTGGGTGGTGTGAAAAGAAATTTATAAATCTGCCTGACCAGGTTGGTTTCCTTTACCAATTTGTAGTAATTGAATTTTGTTTATGGATTAAAAGTACATCAAGAAATAGGATTTTTTATCTACTTCATTTTCTGATATAAATTGTAATTTTGAGTTATATCAGTTAAAAATCTTTTTGGTGGATTCAATTTTGTCGGTTGGTAGAGCAATAATAATATCATCAACATATCTTTTATATAGTGGTAACGAAAATTTTAATTTTTCCAGACAATTTGATTCAAGATACATCTTGACGGTGTTAGATAGTATTGGAGTCAGAGGTAACCCTGAGATTTGTTGGTAAATTTTATTTTGAAATGTAAAGAAAGTTGAGAACATGATGTATTCTATGGCTTTAATTATTTCGTTTAAAGGAAATGTTTTTGAAAATACATTTGATCTTTTTTGAAGGCTTTGAATAACAAGTTGTAATGGGATGTTGGTATAGAGAGAAACAACATCAAACGAGACGAATTTGTAATTGAGTGGAATTGAGATGTTAGAAAGTCAATGTTTTAGGTGAAAACTATCTTTGACGTGTCAATTAGTCGTATTGATTAATTTAGAAAGTTTAGATTGTATAAATTCAGCTAGTTTATGCGTTGGACTATTTATTGATGATACTATTGGACGAAGTGGATAATTATTTGTATGAATTTTTGGCAGCCAATAGAGACGAAATAGGTTGCAATTTTCAGCTTTTAAGTATTCGTATTTTGTTTCATTAATGATTTTTAGGGTTTTCCATCTGGAGAGAATATGGTCAATGCCTTTTTGTAGAGTGTTGATGGGATTTCTATTTGTTAATTTGTAAGTTGAGGAATCTGCGAGTAAATTATAAGTTTTTGCAATGTAATCTGATTTGTTAAGAATGCCTGTTGAATTTCCTTTGTCAGCTCGTGTAACTAAAAGTTGAGGGTTGTTTTTTAAGAATGAGGACGTGTGTTTTATAATTTGATTAGTGTTGGAAAATGATGTTGGAATATTTATTTTGTTTAAGATTTTAGTGAATCTGGTTCTAATTTCGATTTGTCTAGGTTTGTCGAATAAAAAATCAGATTTGGACTCAAGTTCGGAGATTGATTTGTGGATATGAGTTTTTATGTTTGAGAGTTTGAGGTAAGGAAAACAAAATTTTTCACTTAGAGACAAGAATGTGGAAGTGTGTAGCAGAATATCAATGTTGGAGATATTTATAAGCCATTCTTTCGTTTTATTTAATGTGATTGTCGAATTTATATTATTCAGAGTATCAGTGGAAAGATTATTATTTGTGTCCTGTTGTCTATTAGTAAGGGTTGAGTATAAGATGTTGTGATTTTGTGTTGTTTGATTTATGTTTTGATAATTTAGGTGATGTATATTGTTTTGGTTCAGATGTGTTTGTGATGATATTGTTCTTAAAAATTCGTCATGTTTGAAAATGTGAAGATGTAGGTTCTTGGTTAGTTGAAATCTTTTGAAGGTTTTGAAGTTTTTTGGATTCTTTCATATGAGAGTTTCATATGATAGTTTTCAAATGAGAGATATGAGAATTAATATAATAATACGAATATAAATATATTTCCGCTTACTTTTATGAATTATAATTTATTTGGCATAAGGACGGGTGTGAGTACAGCGTAAACAATATTTTAGAAGATATATAAGTTGTAATTTAGATTTATTATTATATTTAAATTAACGTATAACCTGAAAAAAATAAGCCTTGAGAGTGTGCGATACATTTTTTTTATACATTAATAACGCAGAGAATCAAAGGCTAAATAAGCATTGAAATCATCTAAAAGCCTCGCTCGTGCCGTCGGGTGACGTCACGCGCGAGTCGTGCTCAGATTGCTTTTTCCCTCGAATCCTTCGGTTCGGCTTGGCCGCACACGAACGTGCTCAGCGTCCATGTGTTGGTGTAGCTGCCGAAGGCGCGGTCGGGAAACTTCAGTGGCGCTCGGCTCTTCCCGAAGACGTCCGAGCGTCGCTCGCTCACGGACACGCGCTACTATGATTGTGTGATGGGCGCGCAAGAAACTAGAGAGGGGGTAACTTTTGTGCACGATCTGGCTGCACTGCTATCGCAGCCTATGCTCTGCTCCCACTCTTTATTTTCGACCAATCACACGAGGAGACCTATAATTGATGCCTTTTCTACCAATCCCTAAGGAAAACACATTACGAAAATGCACTCCTTCCCCCCATTTACGCAACCTCTCCTATTTTCCACTCGGTGAAGAATTATCCTACAAAAAGTCAGTGTTCCATCACTACCCGTTGAAGTAGTTTCCCAACAACTTTCATCAGAACAAGTACGAAAACCGTCTCCTGACAGCAAACCACGGATTCGAACTTTGAACATTAAAAATCTCCAGTAAAATTATTCCAAATCTTTCGTCTATACTGAATAAAAGCGCGGCTTATAAAAACTTTTACCAAGTGTTGACATTGAGCCTTTCACTAACTTCGTATTGCATAAACAATCTATTAATTCAAATTCGGCTCGCGATGAATACTCGTGTAATAAAAATTGTATGAACGCGAAGAACACGAGCTCCGTCAATCCTGTAACGAAGCGTGCAGAATCTATCGGTCCGGCCGACCTGCGAAGGCCCAATTCGACGCTCCGTATCTCCAACCATTGTACCTACGGTGCATCGACAAATGTAAGAGAAATATTGTATGTATTTGTTTGTATTGTATTATTAATTTAATCGACTTAACGAAGTTGGTTAAATCCAATAAGCTTCGAGTCGATACAATTTGAGTCTGCCTAATTATCCCTTAATTGGTTAATCGCGTCATCCCATTTTTACTCAAGCACTATCCCTTTTCAACGCGTCAAGCAAACACTGTCTCGGTAGAAGCGCTGAACGAGAATACCCGATCAACACAATAAACTCTGAAAATGTTAATAAAACCCTCAGTGTGTATCGGAGCACTACCGGAGAAAGGGACAATTTCAATGTTGTTAGATAGCGCAGCCATCCCCAATCTAATAAAAAAGGAATATATTAAAAATATGTTAGGCATCGACGAAGAAGACGTCATAAAATTAACAGACATATCCGTGTTACCGGTATTCGGACTAGGGAGCGCACTACTTGGCGTATTCGATTTCGAATCATTATTCCATATTATACCCGACGATGTACTGCTTCCCTACCCCGGTCTGCTGGGGTCTTGATATTTCTTTGAAACCAAATCCAATATTAATTACCGAACGCAATGTCTCGAATGTAGGGATAAATCATGGCCTTTTAAAAAACGTAGTGAACCCGATGAGGTGATAGAAATCCCAGCGCGTTCGGAAACTTACTTCGACGTGAAGGTAAAGGACAATACAATAAGGGAGGAATACCTCTCGCCTTTAAAAATCCGTGAAGGTGTATACGCCGTCGATTGCTTGGTGACAAAAGTCCATCGAAGGGCTTGTTTCAAGGTTTATAAAACCACAAATGATGCTGTAAAATTGATCGTGCCAGTAGTAGAACTGCGGGAATTCGACACTATCGAAGACCTGTCAGGGAACAATCCAAGTCCCAACTGCATGACAGTTTTTAATTCCCGTTCGATGCCTCGTGACCCTTTGATTCAAAGCGTAGATTGCACGACAAGTACGTCTATCCAAAAATCGATTCTATTCAAGGCCAAGAATAAAAAATAACCAAAAATAGAAACGCGAAAATGAAATCGAACGAAAACTCAAAAACGAAATGAAACTTCATTAAAAGTCAAAAATCAAATCCAAATGTCAATTGTCTCCGCCTCTGAACCAATATCGCGTAAAATCCAAAAATAATTAGGAGCATTCAAAAATAATAAAAAGTCTCTTGCAACTTGATCACCTCGCTAACGAAGAGTCAGATCACGCCGAGAAAATTATTAAAGAATACTCAGACAGATTTCACATAAAGGGAGAACTATTGGAGTCGACACGTGTACTTCGATACATGATCCCTACGGTCGACGACCTGCCGGTCAACGCCAAGCAGTATAGGTTTCCTGAAGCCCTTAAGGGTGAAGTCCATCGTCAGGTAGACGAGCTACTGGACTCGAGGATTATAGATCATTCTCAATTCCCAAACAACACTCCTGTTCGGATACTACCGAAAAAAAACAGACTCCAACGGTGATAGACGTTGTCGGATGGTAATTGATTTCCGAGCCCTAAACCGCGAAACAATCGGTAATTCATATCCACTACCCAACATTACCGATATTTTAGACCAATTAGGGCGCGCAAATTACTTCTCGGTCTTTGACCTGGCATCTGGGTTCCATCAGATTGTAATGAAAGAAGTCAATTACCTCGGACGTATAATTAATAAGGACCGACTGAAACCAGATCCGAACAAACTATTGGCAGTGAAGCATTTCCCAATACCCAAAAACGTTAAAAGTATTCGAAAATTTCTGGCTTTAAGGGGATATTACCGTAGGTTCATTGAAGATTTCTCAAAAATCGCAAAATCACTAACTCGCCTTCTAGAAGACAAAACCGATTTCGAATGGACGGATGAAACGCAACGAGCTTTCGATATTCGGAAAAATAAACTTTACGGAGCTCCTATTCTACAATATCCTGATTTTGAAAAACCGTTCATCATCACAACGGACGCTTCCGGCTTCGCCTTAGGCAGAGTTCAATCACAAGGTGAAATAGGTAAAGACAAACCGATAGCCTATCCATCGTGCGTATTAAGAGGGGCATCCCTTCGGTACGACACCTACGAAAAAAGGCAATGGCTATCATTCACAGCGTAAAAGCGTTCCGGCTGTATATATACGGTAGGACATTCACTCTGATAACTGATCATAAACCCCTGGTCTGGTTTAAAATAGCCAAAGACGCGAACGCACGCGTTCTAAAATGGCGACTTAAACTCTCAGAATACGACCATGACGTCATGTACAAGCCAAGTACATTAAATTTAATCGCTGAGACCTTGTCGCGTAATCCAATTGAAAAATTAGAAGAGATTAAAACCATTCCTCACTGCGAACGGAAACAAGCCAGAGACGCGTTACTAGAAATAAACCATCTACCAAAAGAATCCGGTAGTAGCGAAGAGGAAAGTGGAAGTCCCATAAGGTTCACAACTCAGGTAGATGTCCATCCCATCCCTCAGGAAAAAAAAATAAACATCGTCACTCGCTCTCAAGCGAAGAACGACGTAACTCCAAACATAAAAGAAAGTGTACGAGGGAAAACATCTTTAGGCGACGATACACCGGCGAGAGCCCATGCACCCTCACCAAAAGGGACAGATGTGCGTTCCGAATCCCGGCACCTTACTCGCCAAAACCGGAAGGTCGTAAACTACAAGGAAAGTTGTGGCGATGAAACAGAAGCCGAGGTTATAAGACACACACGGGTTAGCCGGCCCAAAAAAGTTTTTGACCGAAAAACAGCTGAGGGCCCTTGCCAGCGCAAAGCATCTCATATCCCTAATTTCCAAATTCTCGCTGATTCCAATTCCAACAATCCAACAGATTCTAACTCCGAATCGATTGACTCGCAATCCTCCGGAGATGAGATATCTCTGACACACGGAACAAAGGTACCTGAATACCAATTTGCTAACTGTGTCACGACGAAGGAATTGTTTCATTTCCGAAACGATCACCTATACTATTTTGTTGATTCGGCTGGTAAACCATGCGACTCTGGAACACAAAAATTATTGAAATTGAACAATCTTCCCCTCTAGAATGATTTGACAGTAGGCCAAGCCTACAGCAAAAAGGTTGAGAAAAAATATCATATTGCATTAGTTATCAAAGGCGAGAGTTCTGGATCGTTATTCTTCATATTTGGGGACATTAAAGAAAGCGTAAAAGAGTTAGGAGATCTTTGCAAAATTCTCAAACTCTAATCGTGGACCATCTGCCACACAAATCACGTTGAACACATAGAATGGACCGACGTCGTAAGCATCATAAAAGAAACATTCAAGAAGAGACAAATAAAAATAATAATTTGCTTAGGTACTCTACGCTACGTGTCAATTAAAAACCCAGATTTCATTTGTTACGGGATGCACAAATCACCAATCGGAGGTCACAAAGGTGTCTCGAAAACATACAACAGATTTAAGCGCGAATATTTTTGGGAAGATTTGATATCGGATATCCAAAGGACAACCCAACGATGCTTAGAGTGTCAACTAACAAAAATTGGCAGATTTAAAACAAAACAATCAATGATAATAACGGATACTCCGGGCACAGTGTCCGAAAAATTTCAATGGACTTCCAACGAACCTGATCGAGCGAGACGCTCAATCCTAAAGGGGGGAGGTATCAAGTCGCGACCAAATGCGCACAATGTATTTCTTTTCCTCGCTATCTCTTTTCTGATGGAGCCCCGGCGAAGACGCAGGGCCGACGTGATTCCCCATGGAAATCGTGAACGACCACATACGCGCGATAGCGGCATTCTCATTTTTTGACGAAAATTTATATTTTTCTTTAGTCTTAGACCTACCAGGGTGGAAATGTAGGCTATTTATAATAAGTAAGCGTCTCATGTACTTTCCCACGCAAGAGCATAGCGGTCTTAACCCTATGAAAAACAAATACATACTCGCCAGAATGAAATCCTCGAGCCTAGGAAACTACCCTGTCATAAAACACTTCGTGCACTCACGGGCCTTGGCCAACCAGCCCTATCTCAAGCGGTGCGTTCTCGTTGCTGACAAGGCCCCTTGTTCTTCTCCATGTATTTTTCTACCTTCCCAGATAAAGTAACGCAGCTCCAATTCCTGAAAATAGAGCGATTGTGACTATCGCAACCTACGTCCTCCTTCCACTCTGTATTTTCGACCAATCACCCGAGAAGACCTATATTCGATGCCCTTTCCACCAATCCCTAAGGAAAACGCATGACGAAAATGTACTCCTTCCCCCATTAGCGAAACCTCTCCTATTTTCCACTCGGTGAAGAATTATCCTATAGAAAGTCAGTGTTCCATCACCACTGTTTGAAGTAGTCTCCCAACAACTTTAATCAGAACAAGTACGAAAACTGTCTCCTGACAGCAAATCACGAATTCGAACTTTCAAACATTAAAAATCTCCAGCAAAATTGTTACAAATCTTTCGTCTATACTGTGTAAAAGCACGGCTTATAAAAACGTTTACGACTTCGTAAACGTTTTTATAAGTGAAACGCTCAATGTAGACACTTGTCTTCATTGAGCGTTTCACTAACTTCGTAGTGCGCAAATAATCTATTAATTCAAATTCTGCTCGCGAGAAATACTCGTGTAATAAAAATGGTATCAACGCCAGCCGGTAAGAACGCCAGCTCCGTCAATCCTGTAACGAAGCGTCCACAATCGAGCGGTCCGGCCTACCTGCGAAGGCCCAATTCGAGCCTTCGTATCTCCAACCATTGTACCCACGGTGCATCGACAAATGTAAGCGAAATATTTCATGTATATTTTCTGTATTATTAATCTAATCGACTCAACAAAATTGGTTAATTCCAATAAACCCCGAGTCGATAGAATTTGAGTCTGTCCAATTGTTCCTTAATCGGATAATCGCTTCATCCCATTTTTACCTAAGCACAACCCCTTTCTACCCTCATCCCGAGCTTTTGCGCTAAGCGCAATCAAACAATAAGTGAGTGCATATGGAGCTCATATGCGTGTCATGGCGTGAAGAAATTGTCGTGCTCATACGGAGCTCATATTAGCGGCATGGCATGACGCAACTATGCTGTGCTCATATGGAGCTCATAAGAGTGTCATAGCGTGAAAAATAAAGAAATCCAAAAATGTTGATAAAAAAAATCTGGTAGGATTTTTATATCCGCATATACTTTATTTATCTTCCTGCCTATATGATAAATGGATTAAAACGTATCCTGCCTAGTTAAATTTTGTACCTACCTACGGTTTGAGCCTACATCTTCTAATTCGAAAGCTGAGCACGCTGCCTACCTAGCCATTCTAACTTAGCCTGTGCAAACTTCTTCGTGTCTGCCTATTTGTATCATTCTGGATTTCTATGCATATCGCCGTCATATTGCGCTCATGGGATATATCACTGACAAATATACATATCGCCGTCATATTGTGCTCATCGAATGTATCACTTAGAAATATGCATATCGCCGTCATAGGATGTATCACTGAGAAACACGCATATCGCCGTCATATTGCGCTCATGGGATGTATCACTGAGAAATATGCATATCGCCGTCATATTGCGCTCATCCAATGTATCACTGAGAAACATGCATATCGCCATCATATTGTGCTCGTGGAATGTATCACTGACAAAATATACATATCGCCGTCATATTGCGCTCAACGAATGTATCACTTAGAAACAGGCATATCGCCGTCATAGGTTGTATCACTGAGAAACACGCATATCGCCGTCATGTTGCGCCCATCGAATGTGTCACTGACAAACATGCATATCGCCGTCATATTGCTTGCATGGCATGTCTACTACCAGTGCTAACCTAGTGAAGTCATCAACACAAGTCATTGGATGACTTCCATATGACGTGAAATTTGCAGATATTAATTGTGGACACTTGAGCACAGCGATATGAATTCAACGTGGTCCAAACGTACGATGCATTTGTAAACGACATATTGAGATCAATATGCTTTATACCTTCACGATACTAAATGAGTTCACGGCTTTGCATCATGACATGTAGTCAATATGCTGTAAAATTTGTTTCATCAATTGTATGCACGGCGTGACGATCATGACTGTCTACAGATAGACAGTAGACACAGTAGTCTCCTCTGGGAGTAGTCTCCCAGAGGAGACTATTGTGACATTTTTTTCAAACTAATTTTGAAGGAACATGATGATTGAAAAGTCGTTTGGACATTTATTTGTAGGCATATTAACAAAGTTGTGTATCAAATTTCATTAGAAAATATTTATAATTAAATAAGTTATGAACGATCGGGTTAAGGAGTTCCAACACCAAAATCGAAATGCTCGTAGACGATTGAAATACATATAACTGAGAGATTAATTTACGATGCATTAGATGTCCAAAAATTAATCCGTTTCACCACATAGTTTCGGGGATATCAAAGGTTCAAGTTGAATTTTCATCCATTTGGTAATACATGTGGCACTTCGTAAACACTAGTTATAGGGATGTATGGGTAAAAATAATGCTCTGATTTAAATTAAAAAAAACTGAACAAATTGCGATTTGTGTTAGGAATGTCGTATTAAACAATAAAGCGGTTTGTTCACTCGGTTCATTAAAAATACTCGTACAAAGATGTGAATTTTGAACTCAAACGGGCTCTCCCGAGTAACCCACTCGACAAAGTCAAGTATTAACTGGCAGGTATTCCAAAATAAGTCAAAATAAGAAATGTAATTATTTATTCTATCTATAACATTAATAAAACTTAACCCATAAGTTTCGTTAACGTCCTAAAACCGTTTCAACTCAAAATTCACACCTTTGTTCGAGTATTATTACACAAATTAACCAGGTAAAGAAACGGTTAATTTTTTAATATGCCATTTCTAACACTAATCGCAGATTGCTGTTTTTTTTTAATTTTCAATCCAAGCATAATTTTTATCCCTGCAGCCCTAGAACTGGTGTTTACGACGTGTCACGTGTATTGCCAAGCGGATGAAGGTTCTTGAACCTTAAAAATCTTCGAAACTATATAGTGAAACGGATTAATTTTGGACAGATAAATC
This sequence comes from Ophion obscuratus, assembly GCA_964007375.1. Lineage (NCBI taxonomy): Eukaryota > Metazoa > Arthropoda > Insecta > Hymenoptera > Ichneumonidae > Ophion > Ophion obscuratus. The sequence continues at coordinate 57,564,380 of OZ023312.1, forward strand.
TCTCGGTGATATGAATTTCAATCGTCTACAAGCATTTCGATTTTGGTGTCGAAACACATTAAGGACCTTCGAACGAGAGGGGAGAAGTTGACGGTGTACTTGATTTTAGCCACCCGGTTGATCTAAAACAAAAGAAACAATTTTTTTTCTTAAAATAGCTAACATTTGCCAATACTTGATCGAATTTGTTAAAATGTTTTTCATTCATAAAATAAATGTTCGAAATTTGATTTTCGATTTTTCGAAGAAAAATAACATTGTTTATAACTTATTGAAAAAATGTTAAGAAGAAAACTTTGGTTAAGGCTAAGCTACTATTACATTGAATAAGTGTACGGAATTTAAAGTCAATCCGTCCATTATATATCGAGAAATCGAGTACACCCTTTTGAAAAATATGGTGTCGAGAAAAATGCGTTAACATTTTTACCAACAGCTCCATCGTTCTAATCATAAGTTTACCTTCAATCTGCGATTCTGCCTACCTCTTCATTTGAGTTGCCTCAAGGGATGAAGGAGTATTTGTTATTTCCACAGTAGTGGTAAGCAGTGACATGCCGTCAGAAGCGCGAAAAACATAGCATTAATTTTTTTTTTATAGTCATGAAGTTTTTTTTGTTTACTAGAGTGGTTACACAGACTTTTTATGTTATATTTCATCTTGACTTGTACAAATTTTCAAAGAAAAATATTGATTATTTATTAAAACATCGCCATCATTGTTGGACCCTCTTTGGCATGTACAGCTTTGCGGTGACCATCATCAAATTTTACTGGTTCATCTATAATAAAAAAAAACAAAAAAAAATCATTATGTTAATAATAAATCTAGTCCTTAATCGAAGCTTTTCCTTAATAAATTAACAAAATGGCGGCTTCCGACAAATAACTTCCGATTTTCGACCAACTAATCACTCGTTTATTGTTAAAAACCTAGAAATTTTCAACAAAAATGAAACCCGAGTAGAAATTTTGCTCCAGCTACAATAAACACCTGATCAGGCATCCTGATTTATTTTTCCAGCCTTGATCAGAATTTTTTATCAAGCCCTGATCATTTTTCAAACACAATCCCTGACTTCCATCTGATCAGGGTACAAAAATCAAGGCCTGATCAGGGTAAACTATCAAGGCCTGATCAGGGTAAAAAATCAAGGCCTGATCAGTGTAAAAGATTAAGGCCTGATCAGCGTAAAAAATTAAGGCCTGATAAGAGCTTAATTTTTCACGGCTCAGGATGATCGATTTATTCCTGAAATAAAAAATACAACAAAAAAAATACAACAAAAAATACAAATACAAAAGAGAAAAAGGCACGACTTCATAAATAACGCTGATCGTTTATTTTTTAATCTTAATATAAAATATATCACATATATTTTTCACATATATCTATGTGGAAAACAAACATCATTTTTCTTGTATTTGTAGTAGAACAAAAACTCGAAATAAACTAAGATATATCTCTGTATTATATTCCGCTTATCATCCCGAAATAAACTAATATATTTTTTAAACAAAAACTTAAGAATCTTCATGAATAAAGTAAACAGAGCTCAACGTTTTTATGACCAGACGTTTCTAGGAAACGTTACATTGGGCGTTCTGTTCGTTTTTTTTCCGCGACGCTCGAAACTTGTCCTAGTCTTTTGCTGGATAAATCAGGCCTTGATACCGCTCCAACGGCTTGTCCAATTTGCTTCGAAAGAACTTCTATTCCGTGTTCCCTATATTTCGAAATGACAGCCACTGGAAAATACGAAAATGTGTATCCCACTTAGAAGTCAATGTCTACATATATATCTATATAAGGTCTGCACATTATTGTATTAGGGTGGCACAAATTTGAGCTCTATTTTTTCCTTTTTCTCACCATACAATTATCTACTGTAAAGAAGAAAAAAAATTTTTGCATAAGCTGCGAGCGGTCATTTTTTGATGAAAATTAGAATCGAAGCAGGAGAGCCCGTACAGCCAAGACCAGCCAAATAATGGTAAGTTGACAGCGTAGAGCAGTTCAGTGAATGCAATGTCCATCCGAAGTGCATTTCTTATGGGCTAACTTGCACCGATGGACTTACTTTCACTTAACTGAACTACGCAGTCAACTTATCATTATTCGGTTAGCCTATGCTGTCCGGGCCCGTACAGCGAAGGCCAACGAAATAACGGTAAGTTGACAGCGTAGTCAGTTCAGTAAATGTAATATCCATCCGAAGTGCATTTCTTATGGGCTAACTTTCACTGATGGAATTACTTTCACTTAAGGAGTAAGGCCACTGTAACGGCCCAAAAAGAAAGGTTTTTTCACTAATTTTTTGCTCCCGAAATTGAAGGTATTTGAAAAAAACTTTTAATGGTGTTATCGGGCATACATTAAACTTTATCATAAAATTTTTTACAGTAAAAAAAAACAAAATGGCGGTTCCACAGCTATCTTCCCGGGACATGTTTTGCTTCCAGGGCTCCGCGGCACGCAGCACCACTGGTGCACTTTTGAATCTAGAACAAAAAAAACCATTAATCTAGAGGGCTATAGCTAGAGAATGTCGATCGGATTTTAAAAAGTATCAATTTTTGTGGATTTGGCGTGCGTTTGAAAAAAAAATTGATTTTTGACGAAAAAAACGGCAAGTTTTTTGTTAATAAAAAATCAATAAATAAAGTTCTTGAAAATTCCGATCGACATTCTCAAGATAATGTAAATGTTCACATCTGGTTAAAATTTCAAGTAAAAAAAATGAAAATTGTTCGAGTTATGCTGCGTGCCATTTTGAAAAACCATGTTTCGAGAAAAAACGCGTTTAAAGTTTTGCGAATAGTTTTTTATTGGACAAAATTAAAAAAAAAAGTTAAAAGGATTCAAACTATTTTTAAACTAGAGGGTTTAAACTATTTTTTAAGCCAATAAAAAAAATCGATTTTTCAAAAAATTTACAGTGGCCTTACCCCTTAACTGAGCTACGCAGTTAACTTATCATTATTCGGTTAGCCTACGCTGTCTAGGCTAATCAGCACCGATGGCAAAACATTTACCAGATTGAACTACGCTGTCAGCTTATCATTATTTGGTTGGCCTACGCTGTCTCTTTTTCTCCTCTGACAAAGGAGACGGACCAAGTAAAGGAAAATAAAAGCGATATATAAAAACAAATATAAATCTACTTACATAGTGATAGCGCTAACACATGCCAATCCTCAGGTATTTCGGGTTGTTCCTCGCTGAGAGGATCTGTTCCGGATCTGTCAAATGTATCATAATAAATATTTCAACCAATGCATATATAATTTGGCGTATGGTTAATTTATAATCAGATTTAATCCAATTTATATTTATAGATTTAAGAATTGTAAGTCTTTGAAAAAAATTTATTGTTATACTAACCTGCTTCTGTATTATTTCTTCGTTTTTCCCTTATTTAGAGCCCGCTGTTCACGCAGGCGCAGTCATTGCGCAATTTTCTTCCGATTGTGATTGTCCATCTCATTCACAACGTACACGTTTCATATAAAAATGTATAAAGTGATTAATAATATGTCTCGTGCTTCTCTCGTGTCTGTGTATCATTTGACAAGATGAGGTTAGACACGTTTTTAGCGCCAAACTGCAGAAGTCCAGTTACATGATGATTGCTTAAAGTTAGCTGGATCAGGCGAATTGAAGTAAGCCGTAAGTTCAGTTGCTTGACATCGCCTGAAGCTAGCCGGGTCAGGCGAATTGAAGTAAGCCGTAAGTCCGGTTGCTCGAACACCGCCTGACCCCAGCTTGATCAGGCAAATTAAGGCAAACTTAAGTAAGGCCTTCGTACTACAAGGTGATCAGGCGCAGATCAAATATCAGGCCAGCTTGACAATATTTCTACTCGGAAAATCCTTCGATCAAGGGCTAGTTTTTAATGCTATCGATAAGCACATAAGTTTTCGAATTATAGTGGTTTTCGAATTATACTTGAAATACAAATGAAGCTAAACTAAATACAAATGAAGCTAAACTTTTTTTATGTATTTTGATTCGCCGAATCCGAATATCACATTTTTTGCCGAAAAGTCGAGCATTCAGATGTTTATAGGAAATCATTATAACAATTTTTTCAAAAAATTGAAGTTTTTCTTGATGTATTGTTTTTTTAAAAACATTTGGGGCAATTATAAAAGGAAAGTATTCTTAATAAAAATTTTGCTAATTTCATAGTTTTCAGTTCATAGTTCATAGCGTTTGAGTATCACATTTTTGAAAATTTCTGACAGTTTTTCAATTTTACACTTGATTTATGTATAGAAATACTAATTAAAAAATTATTTACATCGAATCATCAATTTCTGGCCCATACAATAGGGCTTTTGCCGATGTGGAAGCTTCCACAATATCAATTTGTTGTTATCTTCGACGCCCCTGCACTAATTGCGGAATATTCTGGAAACTATTCATCGGATTGGCTTCACATTTTCAGGGAAAGTCATGCTGGTGTTGAACTCGTCGCAGTTCGAATCCAACAACTTCAACAAATCCTCCGGCTCAGTGATCATGGCTTGTTTGCGTTGCTTCTAGAGTGAAGCAACCCAGGAAAATGAAGGCACATCAGAAATAATAATAAAATTTCTGTGAACATTTTACAAACGCACTGACTTGAGCAGTTTTACTCAAGATGGTGCATCGAAGAGCGAGTGGCTATGGATAACATCGTCGACCGGCTTCTCTGAGGAACTGGGAATAGCAAAGCGATAAGTATAGGGAATAGCGAAAGACGAAATCGACAAAGCCTGCGAGAGCACGTTGCAAAAGAAGAAACATTGAGAATAAAGACTACTTACATTTTTGGACGAAGCGTGGCGATTTTCATCGCCGCCAAAAAGTGAAACGTCGGATTCGAACAATTTCTCGTCCGTCCGTTTCTCCGTGCTGTCGTCGTTGTTCTCCGAGCACTCGTGTCACGTCCTGAGGGGACATGGGGATATATATATGTGGGTATCCCTCTTTCTTGCCCACGCCTAGCGTAATAGCACGGGATGAGGGTTAAAAAGGGGACGTGCTGGTGGAGGGGGAATTTCAAGGGATTTCGTGGATGATCCAATTATTAAAATAATGGTTGTGAGAATCGTGTTCGATCGACTCGTAATTTATTAGAATCAACCGTATGGTGTTACGTCCTGGCGATCTCGCCCTTCATCCTATATAGATATATATATATATATACGTATACATACATATATATATATATATATATACATACGCATATATACGATACTTATAGATATATATATTGCTATACATACATATATACAAATTTATAATCCACAATACAAGAATATTTTTTTCGTTAACTCTAACTCATATTGTGACGGGCGCATTTATTTTTATCATTTCTTATGTTGCCTGTGCACATACGACTTTCCCTAGTATGTACCTACTTCCACTGAACGCGCCTAGCTAGCGCGCCGAGCTTAACGCTCGCGCGCACTTGCTTTCTATCCTTGTCCCTCTTCAGCGTCCGCGCGCACTCACTCGCTATCCTCGTCTTTCCTTAACGCTCGCGCGCACCCGCGCGCCCTCGCTCCGTCTCTCTCTAGCACTCCGCTACGAGACCACCGTACTCCCCCTGTTCACCTGATACTTTGCGCGCTCAATCGAACTATCCATCATCCACTACGTGATCTTTCTCATCTTCCATCCTTCTCCTTCGGGTTACCCGCGTACCTCCCTTCATGCTCATGTAACCCGTATCACAAAAACCTTCTTCCTTAACCGCGAATCTCGTTTTCCGCGGATCCGCGATATAATTCGCGACCCACGGATCACGACTATTAACCCGCTCATCCCTATTTTCACGTGCTCGCGAAAAACCGCGAGATTGCGTAATCCGCGGACTCGCGATATACTCGCGACCCCGCGACTCGCCTCGTATATAGAGTCGGTCTCTCTCTTCCTCTCACCCAGCCTAACCCTCTCTCTCTTACCCATGGCTACTATGGCAAATAGACGCTACGTGACTTTTTCCCAAATTACTTTATTGCCCCTCGAGTCGAGCGAACGCTTCCCTTCGAAACATTTTTCCAGAAAACACTTGAATTACTTTATTGCCTCTTCCAACGAGCAAGCGCTCTTTCTACAGTATAAGTCTTTTCTCGTACGCTTTCCCATTTTCAAGTACATAATAGAAGACATTAGCCAGATTTGTCCCGAACTTTCCCAGCGCATGTATATCTCTTTCTCTCTCTCACTCGTCGCGTCTCTCTCGGACGCGCCGCCATGATGCAAGCCACTTGTTGCACGTAGGCTCCTAAGCAATAATAATTTAAACAATATCACATCATGCCGAATCCTAAGAATTAATTAAGAGATAAACAAATCGCTATCACTCCATACCTTGTAGACTAAACATCGGCTCCAACGCCAATATCACGTATCGCCTCTTTGTCTCCTTTGTTTCCAACCCTGTATCATTATTATTATTTCCACAGGCAGAATATTCTAGAACAATTTCATACACGCTCTAATTAATAAAGAAATTATTCAAATAATAATTAACGCCGTCACAATGCAACTTACAATATTATTAATAATTATAATAAATGGTTAATGCGACAAATGAATTTAAACCTTATTTTAATCATTTAGTTAAGCGATAATCATTATAATTTAGTATTATCAGTATAACAAATATGTCACACGCTATTAACATAACTAAAAACAATTAGCCATTATGAACATTTATATTATTCACGTACATACGAATAAAGGTATTACTAAAGCCAAATATTAAATACGATTACTTTCACATAAATAATAGTGCGGTCTATTTTATTAATTAAAAATTACACATTTATAATTATTGCATGCAACTCGTATATTTCGCATTGTAATTATTATTCTCTCATTTAACCTCCGTATTTTTACATCGAATCTGTTTCGCACGCAAAAGAATAAATAACAACAATTTGAACTTATATAAAATTATATTTCTTTATTTAAAAACGGATATTATTGTAACAAATTGTGAGACTAACGATAAATTAAAAATATTAACTTATCGTCAGTCCAACCGACATAATTATTTGTCATAACATTTAAATTAAATAATTGATTTATCGTCGAATCCTCCGTTTAACGCCATAAGAGCAAGCGAGAAGGAACATCAGCGTCGGCGTCTCCTCTCCGCGGCGCATGCGCACTACGCCGTTCCACCGCCGCACCAATAAAAAGCCGAGTCCTCCGCTGCTCGCCAGTTCTCCGGTCTCTCCACCAGTCAGTTGCGCTTCTCTGCTCGCCGCGTTCGTGTCGGACCCGCACGCTGGAAAATCGGAACATTTCTTCAAACATTTCTTTATTTTCACATTGTTATTTTACCGAATTGTAACTCGAAGTTTGAGTTTTCATTGCGTTTAAAACTTGTCATATTCTACATCGAAAAGCTTTATGTAATTATACTTATTTTTCAAGTTTGTAACAATATATATATATATATATATATATATATATATATATATATTGTAACAATATATATATATATATATATATATATATATATATATATATATATATACGTGTACATCTTAGAGTCAGTGAAAGTTATTTCGCGACCCTCATCCCTCATCGAACATATTCGCTCAACGTATTTCGTGTCGTTTAATTTATCCAGTCATCTCTCACGAATTTATTTGAGTCAACATTCTCTCACCCTCGTTTCCTTGGCATTTCAGTTAATCAAATATATTTCACTTCGCAATTTTGCATATCATGTATAGAAATCAACCGTCCGTTAATTAAATTAACCCTTCACCCATCCTCCCTCCATTTTCCGAAGAATCGTCGGTTGTGCTCTTACTACTGCACGTCGTAAATTCTCACCTCGCTTAAATTTCGAGACTGAATCTACCGGTTGTGCTCTTACTACTGCACGTCGATTAATTCGTGTCTCGAACCCCTGCTGCATGATAATCTTGCTCATTCTCTCCTTCACCAATTAACGGTCAATTGATTTTCCAAAAATATTTATCCGTGTTTATTCAAATTCATAAATGCCAAGAGGAAGAGGTGGTACCAAGTTTAATATTCGCCGCGCAAACGCGATAGCCGCGACCGGCATCTCGTGGAAATAACTCGTCTGTGTTCAAGCAAATTCTTCGTGACGCCGTAAAAGTACATTCGGTGAAAGTTGGACCAAAAATTGTGTCGAACGTTCCGTTTGATGGGAAAGTCCTCCTTATCGACCCCCGTGGGTACATGCGTGTAGTGACTCGATCGACCGGCAGCGTCACTTCAGACGTATCCACCGCCGTTGTAACATCAGATATCGAGATTGTCATCATCGACTAATTTTCTCCCGTCGCCAACGTCGTTTCCTTTCGCTCCACGAGTTCGTCACCGCGGTCGGCCGACAGCAACCCGTCCTTACCTACAACGAGTCGGTACATCGATGGGCGGATGCTCGTCAAATAAGAAACCTACCTCACCGACCATCGTTGAAATCGTTGTTCGCCTAGAGATCGTCATTACCGACGGAAGGACCTCTCTCCGGGTACCAGATCATCCGTCGATAAACCCGCTACGCACCGCCGCTCGTAGGGTAAGTCGCATGTTCACGTTACCAATGACTATCTTCTTTACCGACTGCCCTATCCCCGCGAGTGATTCTTAGTTACCGATCAAACTGTGGCTCGATCCTCATCCCTGTTGGGCACATTCCCGGCTAAAGGCAGGATCTCAAGGTTGACGTCGGTTCCTGAAAAACAAAGAAAAATTGCATTAACTAAACAATCGACGTAAATTCGATCTCGTATCCGAAATCGGGTAGTTCTCTTGAAAGGTATTTATTTTTTTATCTAAAATAAATTCCCGGACGTAACAATATGCGTGGTTTGCTTCGAAAATTTGCGATCAAAGAGAAATCTTCATGAACGTGAATGAAGTTTGTTTTCCGATCGATGTATTGAAAAATACTTGCGAATGTAATAATGCAGCGTTTGTACGGTGTGCGAGATGCCGTGAAAATTACTGTTTTCCTTGTTTTTGCGATGGTTATCACTCTGGCTCGTGTAACATTACACCCGATGTATAAAACAAACGAATCCAAACCGAATAATAAAGTATTCAATTCCTTACCCGACGTTTTTCATTTTCATCCTAAAAATGTTGTTGGTTATAAATATTGATACTTGAAAATGTATGTTTACAATCAAGAGATAATTAAAAATATGACTTGCGTTTTTTCATTTAAAAAAAAATAAAAATAAAAAATTCGAAGTGAGACTCGAACCAGCGACCCCGCGATTACTAGACTCGAGCGCTACCGGGTACGCCACGAGCCCGGTTCGAATATCGTTGCATCTTTGTGGGATAAGACTGCGCTCGAAAACTTCAAAGTCAATTTTCTCGAAAATTTCTGAATATGGCGTCGAACTGCTGTGGGATATTAATATTCGAGCTCTGAACTTCGCGTACCATGAGTATGAAAAATTACAAAAATCCGACTGCCGTACTGTCCCCTTGTTAGCCTGGCTAATTATACTTATAAAATTGTATACAAGCCAGGAAGGGTAAACAGCAATGCTCACACCCTTTCCCGGAACCCGCCAGTAAAAAATCAGACTGTGCTCAGGGTAAAGCATACGCCATGTAAAAGAAAATCCGAATCGCCTATCGTTGGCCCAAGTCGGGCAAAAATTGGTAAACCGTTAGCTAGCGGAAACGACGATTCGGACTCGGACGAAAGATTGTTCGATCCACCAGCTGGCAGAAATCCAGCTAAAAAACGAAAACCTACCTTAAATCCTGAACCGGATACGGAGGAAATCCCCGATCCGTCGGACGGCAACCAAAGGAAAAATCCACCTGAAAAAAGGAAAAAGTTAGCTGACTCCGTGGACGAGGACGATTTCCTCGGTTTCCGAAATTTCCCGACAACTTCGCAAACGTCTGGCAAAACGCCTCGTCGTTGGGAAAAAGAAAAAGAAACTCCTAAACCCGGAACCTGGAAAAACCGCTATTACGTTCTAGCACTCTCGCCCTCGAAATATTCATATCTGGTACGAATTGTAATAATTATTAAGATTTTTTCCTCGCGCTAACCGCGCTCATTTATATTTTTCTTGGGTAACATATTAATCAGAACGACCCATATATGGTCGATTTCACTTAGAAACCCCGTTATATCAAATATTCGTAAATATATCCTTAAATTTAGCACGCGTATATCTACCCGTATACTTTAGGGACAAACAGTTCCCATAATAACTTTACCGCTAAGCTTACCCGGAACTTCAAGGACGAGCACATGGGTGCTCGGATTAACTTTACAAATAGCCTCATATACACGTACATATCTGTTTGCCTGTACACTTCTGTACACCATCTGTGCGTGTACCATGTACACGCACATGGGTCCCCGGAATACCATATTATAATGTCTCATATATACATACATATACTCGTACCTGCAGGCTTTAGGGACATATACGAGAGTCCCTGGAGTACCTCCTATAATAATTCCGCATGTCTATTTCCATGCATACTTTAGGGACATAAGTCCTCGAACTAACTTCGATGAATATATATATATATATATATATACATACTCTAGGACCTCAGAGTCCCCATATACCATTCGTATAGTCATATGCATACTTCGAAGGCATTAGTCCTCGGACTAACTCTAGTGAATATCTATACATGTATATATATATATATATATATATATATATATATTTACATATACGTACTCCATACGCTTCAGGGACATATAGCCGAGTCCCGGGGCAATAATTAATACATATCTACTTTCATGCACACTTCGAGGACATAAGTCCTCAAAGTGACACACATGAATATACATATATATATATTCGGTAAACTCCCGGGACATCCGAGAGAGCTCCATTCAAGAGAGTACAAATAATAATATTAATATCTATACTCACATGTATATTTCAGGGACATTCACGAGTCCCCGAACTAGTATCCAACATATATATGTATATTCGTGTTGACCATAATACAATGGTCCTAGAAATAGAAAATATTGTTATATCTATATTATGTATATATCGGGGACGCGAGAGTCCTCGAATAACCCGCGAAACTGTTCCCAAGCAGTCAGCTTCATCGCGAGTTTTCTCACAGACCTCCTCGGAGCTTGGTCACAACGTACTCAGCACATCCTGCCGATAACGAAAAATATTAATTTCACTGCTCATGTACAACTCGAGAAAAATAACGTTATCAGTGCTAATATTCGGTTAATGACGCTAAGTCCTTTGTCTCCGAGACAAAGAGGGCGGGGATACATATTGCGTATCCTCATTACATTTATTACATTTTATTCTTTTCGAGTTTACCCCGGTCTCTTCGTCAGTGTAACTATAAGTCTCTGTAAAACCGGTATTAATTGTTTAAATCGTAATAAAAGTAAAAGGAAACATAACGAGTCAAACACTACAACAAATAAATTTACGAAACATATATTATTGTCTTTATTGAATGTAACTACGATTATTCACGTGTAAAATGCACAATTGTTTATATCACATTGGTTTTCTTCGCGCTATTTAAATCACGCAAAATACGGCGACCGCGCAAAAGTGTAACGATTCCCGAGCAAAGAATTAAAATACATTTGTCTGTCGTTCGTGCGTGTAAACACGCAACGAACAAATCATCGTAGTGCATTTCTTTCTCTATTCCTCTCGCTCACGCCATTTTCCCTAACGCACGTATACGTCTCACTCATAAAATCATACCTGTCCAAAATTGGACAAATCTGAGAGTGCTATTTCATGAGGCTCGGGAAAGGTGACGCACGAACACGCTACATCCGCTGACTCGCCGTAATCTGGCAGATTAGCGACTGGCACGGTTAACCCGGTGCTTAGTGTTCGGATGTCGATTTCCCTCAACCTTCATATTTGTATTCGCGGCTGGCCGCCAATCGCGGTAACCGGGCGGAGGTGGGCCAGACGTAGCGAGTCGGCGGTGCCGTAATCTGGCACGCAGTAGACTCGTTCAGCGTTCCAAATTTTATTTCATACTAACCTGTACCTATGCGTTAGACGAATACGTTTCCCGATACATTCGCTCAACGAATAAAGAACCTCATCCGTCCAAAATCGGACGTATTAACAGGTATATTCCGAGGAATTCGGAAGGTTTGCCGCACGAACACGCCACACGCGCCGACCCGCCGTAATAAGGTAGGTCAGCGACTGGCACTGTCACACCGGTGCTTAGTGTTCGGGCGTCGGCTTCCGTTATCCTCAACATTTGTTCTCGCGGCTGGCCGCCAATCGCCGTAACCGGGCGGAGGTGGAGCCAGACGTGGTGAGTCGACGGTGCCGAAACCTGGCACGTCTTGCATTCCCCCAGCGGTTCAAATAATTATAAAATCTATGCACTTATATTCATATTTCGACGCGAATGTATTCCTCATAAATTAATCCAGTCCTCGTAGTCTCCGACTGCTCCCAAAAACATCGGCATCACCGGGCCATCGCATTCGGACGATCACCGGGCAGCCGTCTGAGCAACGACAGGTCGGGTTGAGCTGGAACACCTTTGCGATTCCTGGACAAATTCGGTCACACGGTCGAGTAGTTTTGACCCGCTACGCATCACCGCTCTTTCTCACAAAGGTAAGCATAATTTCACGCTACTTTCTTATTTGCTTATCTGTCGCTCATGCGTCAAGTTATACACCAACGACTTTACCAAGCGCCTATCCCAAGTGGGCACATTCCCGCTTAAACGTGGCGCTTTTCTTCTACGACGGTAACTTACCGTCACATAAGTCATATACGACTAAATCCATTATAATCCGTACGTTCGTGGCACACTTCCCATTCGTAAATTCAAATCCTGAAAGGTAAATTAAAAGACGATTAATTATCGATTAAAAATGGGACCCACGACGTAACAATACATTTAAAAGAATCACCCACTGGGAACGCTTCCGAACAGTCTCAAGGTTATTTCGATAATGAACCTCAAAAAAGAATTTGAATGGACCGTTTTACATATTGAATTCGACACGAGCCGATAAAAAAAAATCGGCTGAAACAGGCGGATTTATCAACGTCGAATCTCATGTTAATTTCAGTTCGAACCGACGATCATTAAATCGGGAAACGAATCCGAGTATGCATGCAAGTGTTTTTTTTATGGAACAATCCCTACAAACTGAGAATTCCGCGCCCAGCATCGGATTCGTTCACGTTCATAGTCCACAGCAGCAGTAGTAGTCCTCAACAGCTATTTTCGTGCCGAGAGTAAACCATTTTTAAAAATCACCCACTGGGATCGTATCCGAACAGTCTCAAGGTTATTTCGATAATGAAACATAAAACAAAATTTGAATGCACCGTTTTACATATCGGATTCGTCTCGAATCGATAAAAAACAAACGGTTGAAACGGGCGTATTTATCAACGTCGAATCGCATGTGACTTTCTGTTCGAATCGACGACTTTTAAATCGGGAAACGAATCCGAGTCTGCATGCAATTGTTTCTGTTGTGGAATATTCCCGCCAAACTGAGAACGCCGCGCCGAGCATCGGATTCATTCACGTTCATACTCCTCAGCAGCAGTAGTAGTCCTCAACGGCTGGTTTCGTGTCGAGGGTGATACATTTAAAAGAATCACCAACTGCCAACGATTCCGAACAGTCTCAAGGTTATTTCGATAATGAAACACAAAACAGAATTTGAATGGACCGGTTTTCGAATTGGATTCGTCACGATCCGATAAAAAGCGGTTGAAACAAGCGTATTTATCAACATCGAATCTCATGTGAATTTCTGTTTGAATGGACGACTTTTAAATCGGGAAATGAATCCGAGTATGCATGCAAGTGACTTTGATACGGAATAATCCCTACAAACTGAGAATGCCACGCCGAGCATCTAATTCATTCACGTTCATAGTCCACAGCAGCAGTAGTAGTCCTCAACAGCTATTTTCGTGTCGAGAATAATCCATTTTTAAAAATCACCCACTGGGATCGATTCCGAACAGTCTCAAGGTTATTTCGATAATGAAACACAATACAGAATTTTAATGGACCATTTTACATATTAGATTCGTCTTGATTCAATTAAGAACATATACATTTTACATTTTATCGAGTCCGAACAGTCTCACGGTTATTTCGATAATGAAACACAATACAGAATTTGAATGGATCATTTTACATATTGGATTCGACTTGATTCGATAAAAAACAAATGGTTGAAACGGGCGTATTTATAAACGTCGAATCTCATGTGAATTTCTGTTCGAATCGATGACTTTTAAATCGGGAAACGAATCCGAGTCTGCATGCAAGTATTTCTGTCATGCAATAATCCCTACAAACTGAGAACGCCGCGCCGAGCATCGGATTCATTGACGTTCATAGTACTCAGCAGCAGTAGTAGTCCTCAACGGCTGGTTTCGTGTCGAGCGTGATACATTTTAAAAAATCACCCACTGCGAACGATTCCGAACAGTCTCAAGGTTATTTCGATAATGAACCACAAAACAGAATTTGGATGGACCGGTTTTCGAATAAGATTGGTCTCGAACCTATAAAAAAAACGGTTGAAACAGGCGTATTTATCAACATAGAATCTCATGTGAATTTCTGTTCGAATGGACGACATTTCATTCGGGAAACGAAACTGAGTATGCGTGCAAGTGTTTTTGTTATGGAATAATCCCTACAAACTGAGAATGCCGCGCCGAGCATCGGATTCGTTCACGTTCATAGTCCACAGCAGCAGTAGTAGTACTCAACGGCTATTTTCGTACCGAGAGTGAAACATTTTAAACAATCACCCACTGGGAACGAGTCCGAACAGTCTCAAAGTTATTTCGATAATGAACCACAAAAAAGAATTTGAATGGATCGACGTACATATTGGATTCGGCTCGATTCGATAAAAAAAAACAAACAGTTGAAACAGGCGTCTTTATTAACGTCGAATCTCATGTTAATTTATGTTCGAACCGACGACCATTGAATCGGGAAACAAATGCGAGTATGCATGCAAGTGTTTTTGTTATAGAATAATCCCTACCAACTGAGAATGCCGCGCCGAGCATCGGATTTGGTCACGTTCATAGTCCACAGCAGCAGTAGTAGCACCTCAACAGCCATTTTCGTGCCGAAAGTAAACCATTTTTAAAAATCATCCACTGGGATCGAGTCCGAACAGTGTCAAGGTTATTTCGATAATGAAACACAAAACAGAATTTGAATGGACCATTATACATATTGGATTCGTCTCGCTTCGATAAAAAACAAGCGGTTGAAACGGGCGTATTCATCAACGTCGAATCTCATGTGAATTTCTGTTCGAACCGACGACTTTTAAATCGGAAAACGAATCCGAGTCTGCATGCAAGTGTTTCTGTTGTTACGTCGTGGGTCCAATTTGTAATCGATAATTAATCGTCTTTTAATTTACCTTTCAGGATTTGAATTTACGAATGGGAAGTGTGCCACGAACGTACGGATTATAATGGATTTAGTCGTATATGACTTATGTGACGGTAAGTTACCGTCGTAGAAGAAAAGCGCCACGTTTAAGCGGGAATGTGCCCACTTGGGATAGGCGCTTGGTAAAGTCGTTGGTGTATAACTTAACGCATGAGCAACAGGTAAGCAAATAAGAAAGTAGCGTGAAATTATGCTTACCTCGGCGAGAAAGAGCGGCGGTGCGTAGCGGGTCAAAACTACTCGACCATGTGACCGAATTTGTCCAGGAATCGCAAAGGTGTTCCAGCTCGACCCGACCTGTCGTTGCCCAGACGGGTGCCCGGTGATCGTCCGAATGCGATGGCCCGGTGATGCCGATGTTTTTGGGAGCAGTCGGAGATTACGAGGACTGGATTTATTTATGAGGGATACATTCGCGTCGAAATAAGAATATAAGTTTTATAATTTTATAATTATTTTATAATTATTTTATAATTATTTGAACCGCTGGGTGAGTGCAAGGCGTTATGTAAAGAACCTATTCTTCAATATCCGGATTTCACAAAACCATTCATCATAACAACGGACGCATCCGATCACGCCATTGGCGGAATTTTGAGGCAAGGCGAAATTGGTAAAGATAAACCCGTTACTTACACCTCTCGAACTCTTGGAAAACACGAAGTAAATTACTCAGTGATCGAGAAGGAATTATTGGCTATCATTTATTGTGTAAATCATTTCAGACCTTATGTCTACGGCCGTGAGTTCTTGTTGGTAACTCATCACAAGCCGCTCGTATGGCTTCACTCCGTAAAAGACCCGGCCAATCGTCTTGTGCATTGGCCCCTTAGCCTTGCTACTTATACTTATAAAATTGTATACAAACCAGGAAGGGTAAACAGCAATGCTGACGCCCTTTCCCGGAACCCGCCAGTCAAAAATCAGACTGTGCTAATGGTAAAGCATACGCCATGTAAAAGAAAATCCGAATCGCCTATCGTTGGCCCAAGTCGGGCAAAAATTGGTAAACCGACGCCTAGCGGAAATGACGATTCGGACTCGGAGGAAAGATCGTTCGATCCACCAGCTGGAAGAAATCCAGCTAAAAAACGAAAACCTACCTTAAATCCTGAACCGGATACGGAGGAAATCCCCGATCCGTCGGACGGCAACCAAAGGAAAAATCCACCTGAAAAAAGGAAAAAGTTAGCCGACTCCGCGGACGAGGACGATTTCCTCGGTTTCCGAAATTTCCCGACAATTTCGCAAACGTCTGGCAAAACGCCTCGTCATTGGGAAAAAGAAAAAGAAAAAGAAACTCCGAAAACCCGGAACCTGGAAGAAGCGCCTTCCCATCCTCAATCCGTCGAACCTGTGGAAGAAACAACCTTGCACACGTCTATTCTGGACGCAAGTCCAGACGACGAAGTCGCGGAAAATTTTCAAATAACGCGACGTTTAGAAGATCGAGGAATAGCCCCGTTCCCTGAGGATTCCGTCATTACGGAACCGTCAGAACATGGAGAAAACATTGAGAATATGGAGGATGTCACCGAAAGCTCAGGCGACTCAGACGACGACTCTGTAAATAGCGACATCTTTGATAATGAAAACCCCGAGTATGCATTACCGAGGGTAAACAGTGAAGTCCAAGGTAGGCTCACCATACGCGAAACGCGTGACAAATTGTCCATGTTCGAGGACAATTTCGTCGTCTTTGTCACCACTTCCGGGAGACCAATCGATGACGGAGCAAAAGACCTCCAAACTCAAAATTTGTTTCCCAAAATCGAGGAAACCACGTATTTACGACTTAAGGTAATAAATGAAAATTCAAGATGCATATTAGCTATACCGTTATTGGCTAATGTACACGAAAATCTTTTGATCGAGGACCTTGAGGTAGCCCTCGACTCTTTGAAAAATGTTGTCCGCGAAACATCTACGAAATTAATTCATGTCGCGAAAACAAACTGAATCGGAAATGTATCATGGAACGAAACTAAAAATCTTTTAGTACAAACGCTCGGCAACGACGAAGTTACGTTGACCATTTGTAAACAACTCATTCAATATCCTCCCGAGGAAAATCGTACTGCAATTATAGAAGAAAACCACGACTCGTTGGTAGGAGGTCATATGGGAGTAAATAAAACGTACAAACGAATCAGAGAAAATTTCTTTTGGAAAAACATGAAAAGCGAAATTCAAGAGTACATTCAACATTGTAGAGGTTGCCAATTGAAAAAGTTAGTTCGCGTCAAAACTAAGCAACCCATGGTTATCACCGACACTCCAAGGGCGGCTTTCGACAAGGTGGCCATGGACGTGGTCGGACCACTTCCTGTTACGAAGATGGGCAACGAGTACGTGCTGACCATCCAGGATCTTGTCACCAATTACTCGTTGGCAATTCCGCTGAAAAGGACAACGGCGATCGACATTAGCCAGGCGTTCGTCAAACACTTCATCCTCTGTTTTGGTGCTCCTCGCGCCCTTCTCACCGACCAGGGGGCGAACTTTCGCAGCAGTTTTATGAAGGCCATCGCGAGGAAATTCAGAATCAAAATGTACCAAACATCAGCCTTCTACCCGCAGTCCAACGGGTCAATCGAAAGGTCTCACCATGTCCTAGCGGAATATCTGAAATAGTACGTCCACGAAAACAACGACTGGGACGAGCTAATCGAGGTGGCAATGTTCTCTTATAATACGAGCCAACCCGAGGGTACGGGGTACACCCCCGACGAGCTAGTTTTCGGTAAACTGGGCCGCCATCCGTCGGGCCATCAACAAATCGAGGAGCAACAGGATACGACTTATGGTGCATACCTGGAGGAGCTCTTCTCTCGAATTTACGATCTCCAACAACTTGCCGCCGAAAATCTGAAGAAATCCAAGGAAAAATCAAAAACGTATTACGATCGGAGGATTAATCCGAAAACCTTCAAGGTCGGCGACAAGGTTCTTATGTTAAAGGAACCAAAAAGGGGAAAATTCGGTGACCAATACACTGAACAATGTGAAATCCTTGAAATTTTATCCGGAGGAAACGTAAAGATCCTCTATAGAAATAAACCTCGGGTAGTCCACCCCAACAAATTAAGAGGCACCCGATGATAATCTCAGCGTGTGTGTGACACGCACCCTTCGTCGAACAGACGAATGTTACAACGAACTTCCCGTTACGTTCCGGAACCAATCATTCTTCCTGTCCACAATCTCAAGGACACTTATCCGGACGGGAACACATATCGAGTGCAACCCCATGCTGCCTGCCGAATATTGGATCGACGGCACTTGGTATCGGTTCACACCACATCCAGTCGAGGTACCGCCTCCTGAACAACTGCATCCCGCTTCCATGCCTACCTGGGGATACAACCCTATTGGAAATTTGGCATCCAGCGGAATTTATTCTGACCACGAGATCAACCAGCTAAGGGACAGGATCATGTTCCCCGCTGAAAAACCAGCATTACTCAACAACATCGCAAGGAGCTTCGTAGGACACGACATACCCCCGGGAAGCGTTTCCCTCAAGACACTGATGGACGAGGACGCTCTCCAACACGTGGCTGATGGAGTAATGCACAAAATCTGGGGTGGTTTCGAAAAATTCGGGATCATCAGTGCGGGACTGTTCGGGGTCCTCGCAATCCTCACCATCATCAAGGCGATTATCGATACTTGCATCCATGGATATACACTCCACACTCTGTATGGATGGAGTTTCGCCCTTCTAGGAGCCATCTGGAACTCGGTGACAAGCCTCCTAATTAGCAGAGCTCACCATGCTGAACAACGGTCGTCGAAGATAACCAATGACGAACCTCTGGAGCTGGTGACCATCAATGACAATCGCGACCATCCGACGACGTCGAGGCGTTTGTCGGGCGTCGACCACGGACTTTTGGAGCGGCTCAACGCCGGTCCTCAGCTCAGCTTTGCTGAGGACCGGCGTTGAGCCGCATTGCTTCAGACTTTTAGGGGGGAGGTGTTACGGGCTAGCACTCTCGCCCTCCAAATATTCATATCTGGTACGAATTGCAATAATTATTATGATTTTTTCCTCGCGCTAAACGCGCTCATTTATGTTTTTCTTGGGTAACATATTAATCAGAACGACCCATATATGGTCGATTTCACTTAGAAACCCCGTTATATCAAATATTCGTAAATATATCTTTAAATTTAGCACGCGAATATCTACCCGTATACTTTAGGGACAAACAGTTCCCATAATAACTTTACCGCTAAGCTTACCCGTAACTTCAAGGACGAGCACATGGGTGCTCGGATTAACTTTACAAATAGCATCATATACACGTACATATCTGTTTGCCTGTACACTTCTGCGACACGCACATGCGTCCCCGGAGTACCATATTATAATGTCTCATATATACATACATATACACGTACCTGCATGCTTTAGGGACATATACGAGAGTCCCTGGAGTACCTCCTATAATAATTCCGCATGTCTATTTCCATGCATACTTTAGGGACATAAGTCCTCGGAATAACTTTAGTGAATATCTATACATGTGTATATATATATATATATATATACATATACGTACTCCATACGCTTCAGGGACATTCACGAGTCCCCGAACTAGTATCCAACATATATATGTATATTCGTGTTGACCATAATACAATGGTCCTAGAAATAAGAAATATTGTTGTATCTATATTATGTATATATTGGGGACGCGAGAGTCCTCGAATAACCCGCGAAACTGTTCCCAAGCGGTCAGCTTCATCGCGAGTTTTCTCACAGACCTCCTCGGAGTTTGGTGACCACGTAGTCAGCACATCCTGCCGATAACGAAAAATATTCATTTCATTGCTCATGTACAACTCGAGAAAAATAACGTTATCAGTGCTAATATTCGGTTACATGGGGACCGAGCTCGAGAGCGAGGGTAATGACGCGAAGCCCTTTGTCTCCGAGACAAAGAGGGCGAGGATACTTATTGCGCTCCGGGAGCTGGCCAGTCAGTTCCGTCCGGTCTCTCCAACAGCGCGCATCGCAGAGTCGACGCTCTGAAAACCGGTACATTTATTATATTTTATTCTTTTCGAGTTTATCCTGGTCTCTTCGTCAGTGTAATTATAAGTCTCTGTAAAACCGGTATCAATTGTTTTAATCATAATAAAAGTAAAAGGAAACATAACAAGTCAAACACTGCAACAAATACATTTATGAAACATATATTATTGTCTTTATTGAATGTAACTACGTTTATTCACGTGTAAAATACACAATTGTTGATGTCACATTCGATTTCTTCGCGCTATTTAAATCACGCAAAATACGGCGACCACGCAAAAGTGTAACATTTCCTGAGCAAATAATTAAAATACATTTGTTTCTCGTTCGTGCGTGTAAACACGCAACGAACAAATCATCGTAGTGCATTTCTTTCTCTCTTTCTCTCTTCCTCTCGCTCACGCCATTTTCCCTAACGCACGTATTCGTCTCACTCATAAAATCATACCTGTCCAAAATTGGACAAATCTGGGAGTGCTATTTCATGAGGCTTGGGAAAGGTGACGCACGAACACGCTACATCCGCTGACTCGCCGTAATCTGGCAGGTTAGCGACTGGTACGGTTATCCCGGTGCTTAGTATTCGGACGTCGATTTCCCTCGACCTTCATATGTGTATTCGCGGCTGGCCGCCAATCGCCGTAACCGGGCGGAGGTGCGTCAGACGTAGCGAGTCGGCGGTGCCGTAATCTGGCACGCAGTAGACACGCTCAGCGTACCAAATTTTATTTCATACTAACCTGTACCTATGCGTTAGACAAATACGTTTCCCGATACATTCGCTCAACGAATAAAGAACCTCATCGGTTCTTTATTCGTTTCGGAAGGTTTGCCGCACGAACACGCCACACGCGCCGACCCGCCGTAATACGGTAGGTCAGCGACTGGCACGGTCACACCGGTGCTTAGTGTTCGGGCGTCGGGTTCCGTTATTCTCAACATTTGTTCTCGCGGCTGGCCGCCAATCGCCGTAACCGGGCGGAGGTGGAGTCAGACGTGGTGAGTCGACGGTGCCGAAACCTGGCGCGTCTTGCACTCACCCAGCGGTTCAAATAATTATAAAATCTATACACTTATATTCATATTTCGACGCGAATGTATCCCTCATAAATTAATCCAGTCCTCGTAATCTCCGACTGCTCCCAAAAACATCGGCATCACCGGGCCATCGCATTCGGACGATCACCGGGCACCCGTCTGGGCATCGACAGGTCGGGTCGAGCTGGAACACCTTTGCGATTCCTGGACAAATTCGGTCACACGGTCGAGTAGTTTTGACCCGCTACGCACCGCCGCTCTTTCTCACCAAGGTAAGCATAATTTCACGCTACTTTCTTATTTGCTTACCTGTCGCTCATGCGTCAAGTTATACACCAACGACTTTACCAAGCGCCTATCCCAAGTGGGCACATTCCCGCTTAAACGTGGCGCTTTTCTTCTACGACGGTAACTTACCGTCACATAAGTCATATACGACTAAATCCATTATAATCCGTACGTTCGTGGCACACTTCCCATTCGTAAATTCAAATCCTGAAAGGTAAATTAAAAGACGAATAATTATCGATTAAAAATGGGACCCACGACGTAACAGCTTACCATGAGGAGAGAGACAATGAATTGTCCAGACTTGCGTAAAGTGAGTAGGAGTGATCTTAAAGGTGCCGTCAGCGAACCAGTGTCGAGCAGCGGCTAGGGCGCGGAGATTGGAGTCAGTAGAGAAGCAAATGATTCGATCCGCCCGTTTGTTATCGTAGAGAATAAAGTTCTCTTTGTCCTCCTGTTCTCCCATCAGGATCTCCTCAGGAAGGACGATTTCTTCTGCACTCTTGGGGTTCGCAGAGAGTGCTTTCGCAACTTTCGCAGTCCGGGAAGCAGTCAGGGCCATGTCCTCTGTGCGAGGTAGCGCGGAAATCACCGCTCGGTCCAGGCCTGCCGTGCATGCAATCACAACAGCTGTGGGCTTCTCCTTTCCCTCCTTTGCCATCGTCGTAATAGTATAAAGAGCACAGAGCTTCACTTGCACCTTCTCGGGCTCCACAATGCAACGGTGAACCTTCTTGAGCGTTTTGAAGTTGTATTTCTCGTCGGTTGTGAGCATAACGTCACATTTCACATCTACTTTGTTGTAGTTGGCACATCGCCAGTAAATGGAAGTTTCACCGGATTTCGAGACATTTTTCTTGTTGTACTCGAAAATATGACCATCTATTACTAGCTGGTCTTTACCCTTTGAAGCGTGGGTAACGGTGATGGATGGAGTGGACATAGTCAATGATAGAAATGGGCTCCAAATTGAGAGCGGAAGTGGAAAATGAGAGAAATTGGGAGAAAATTAAAAACGGAAGTGAAAAAGAGAGAAAAGTTCACAAAATAATTTGGCTCAAACTTAAGATGAGTGTATGAAGTTTGAATCTGTTATTTATAGAGAGTTGTTCGTTGCCTCTTTCTCTCTTTGGCGCACTCTAGATTCGATCCTATGCGAGAACTCCTCTTTCGTATTTCTCTATATTCCTCTCTCCCTTTGTTTTCAGTACAGTGTAGTACAGTAGAGTACGTTACGTTTTGGCGCGACCGTTTTGGCACGAGGACGTTTGAGCGCAAGGACGTTTTGGCGTGAGGATGTTTGGGCGCGAGAACGTTTGAGTGCAGGGATGTTTGGTGCGAGGACGTTTTGGCGTGGGGATACTTGTGCGAGCCAAACAGACCCAAACAAACCCAAACAATCCCCAACAAGCCCAAAGAAACGCAAACAACCCAAACAAACCCAACAAACCCCGACAAGCCTAAATGAGAATTTTTTTCTGGTAAGTGTCGAGTCGGGGAACTATTTTTCGGGGAAGTGCCGTTCGGAGAAGTGCCATTCGGGGAAATGTCGATTCGGGGAACTGTTTTTCGGGGAAGTGTCGGTTCGAGGAACGGTTTTTCGGGGAAGTGCCGTTCGGGGAAGTGTCATTCGGAGAAATGTCGTTCGGGGAACTGTTTTTCGTGGAAGTGTCATTCGGGAAAGTGTTTTCGGGGAAATGTACTGATACGCGCCCAAATGTCCTCGTGCCAAAACCGCATCAGTACATTTCCCCGAAAACATTTCCCCGAATGACACTTCCCCGAATCGAGATTTTCTCGAATGACACTTCCCCGAAAAACAGTTTGTTTGGGTCTGTTTGGGTTCCACGCACCCCACTATTCCGAGCATATCCGAGGTGCCTTGCGCCCACACCAGCGTTCCACGCACCCCACTATTCCACACGCACATTCGAGGTGCTCTGCGCCCACACCAGTGTTCCACGGACCCCACTATTCCACACGCACATTCGAGGTGCCCGGCACACACAACAGTGTTTCACGCACCCCAACATTCCACTCGCATATTTGAAGTGCCCTGAGCCCACACCAGTGTTCCACGGACCCCACTATTCCCCACGCATATCCGAGGTGCCCTGCGCTCATATCCATTTACCCATTTTGACCCAAATTGACTTTGGCTTTGAATAAATAACTTTTTCACTCATTTTTTCTTGTCATCTTATTTACCCTTCGATTAATAATTTTTACCCATTTTGACTTTGACTTTAAATAAATAACTTTTTCACTCATTTTCGGGGAAGTGTCGTTTCTGGAAGTGTTCATTCGGGAAAATGTCATTCGGTGAATTTTTTTTCGAGGAAGTGTTATTTGGGGAAGTGTCGATTCGGGGAAGTGTTTTCGGGGAAATGTCGATTCGGGGAAGTGTTTTCGGGGAAATGTCATTCGGAGAAGTGTTTTCGGGGAAAAGTATGGGTACCGTTTGAGAGGGTCTCATATTTTAGCACCGCCTCGTAAACGAAAGGCAAAATAAAAACGGCTTTAACGGGTGCAATTTTCTACGTGTCCATGGACGCATGCGAAACATGTAAATTACACTCCAGGTAGTGCCTGTAACATTTCGAACAATTAGCACTTGCGGATCTGCCGTTTCATCGATCTTTGCACTGGTCTTATCTATATTGTAGAAATTTCTACACTCTGACCAAAAAAGATCTTCTTACGATCAGTAGAAAATGGCACATTTCTCCCTAAGACCTTGGTTGCATGAAAATGTCTTTAAATACGACAATAGTCTACTATTCCGGTGTTATTTTTGAGAAATATTATATTCGCAAACGTGAGACACTCCAACCTGGAGTGTCTCCCTGGGTGAATGTATGTGAGCCACGCAGAAGATTTTCGGTGCGTCTTGGAGGGTCTTCTTACGTGAATGTATTTGAGTGTCTCTTGCGTGAATCTATGCGAGACACGCAGAAGATTTTCGGTGCGTCTTGGAGTGTCTTCTTGCGTGAATTTATTTGAGTGTCTCTTGCGTGACTATATGCGAGACACGTAGACGAAAGACACTCCAAAAACGCACCGAAAATCTTCTGTGTGTCACGCATGCATTCACGCAAGGAGACACTCCAGGTTGGAGTGTATGGCGTTTGCGCATATAATAGTGCTCGAAAATAACACCGGAATGATAAAATATTGTAATTATTAGTCATTCTTATGCGGCCAAGGTCTTTGGGACCTTGGCTGCACAATATCACTGCTCAAGAAACAATTAACCTTTCACAAAAAGAAGTGTATACGTAGCACATGAAGCTTCATGAATAGCCATTTTTAGATTTGGATTGAAAGGACCCTTCTTTCAGTCTCATAAAGAGGATGAGAGTTTATAAAGTTAATGTAATTAATCGATATCACCTGAAGATTGCAACCAGTTGAAAGGTAACAATATCTACATTGATGGTCTATTACGACCAATATACGTGTCGGCAACGAACCGTATGAGGAAAACATTCCTCTATAAGAAAAAGTTCGATAATCCACACCTGTTGCAGAGCTGTTTGTGTACGATATAGGTGATACCAGTGCATAGATCGATGAATCGGCACGTCTGCAAGTGCTAATTGTCCGAAATGTTAGGTGGACTACTTGGAGTGTATTTTATATGTTTCGCATGCGTCCATGGACACATAGAAAACTGCACCCGCTAAAACACCTTTTATTTTGCCTTTCGTTAACGAGACGTTGCAAAAATATGAGACACTGTAAAACAATGAATGTTCACGAAATAATCATCATCTTTATCAAGGTACGTACTGCGCTACACATTATACCGAAATCAGTTATATATTTAAAAATCGTTTTTATATATTTTATTTCAAACATCATGATGACGATTCATAGAACAGAATAGTAGTGTTATATTAATAGTAGGATTTTTTTTTTCAGAACCTACAAACTTACACCAAGTCACCGAAAGATGCATATAAAATGTAGTGAAATCGTATAAAACATAAAATAAATGTTTGAGTTTTTGTTAATACTTAGGTTATATTCCTACATTTGATAAAGAACCAACGGTGGCTACGATTTATTGACTGGCACTTGAAAAGGGACCATTTCAAACAGCTGTCGCAAAAAACATAGTTATGTCAGCGATTTACCTACAAGTGTCACGCGTGAAACGGCCTGCGCTTTGTTTGGTATCAATCATTTCGTTCAATTCGGTAAACGCTGCCACCTCGAAATACGGCTTAAAATTTTTTTAATGCGCCGCCTCATTCACGGTCCCGTTGGAAATGGTTTTGGACTCCAGGTTTATCATATCTTCCGAGGCAATTGCTGAAAATCGTCGGTATGATCTCTGCCGCGAACACCCAGCCCAACATTTTATGTCGGGACTCGATATTTTTTCTTGGAATGGAAGTAGCTTCGATTTTTTTTTTGGAATACCTAAAGTCGTCGACAAAGCTCCTTTTGGTCGCCCAACTAATTTTATTGCCGCAGGTATTTTAAAACTATCAAGGGCATTGCCGCTAATTTCAGATTCCGAAACTCGTGTACTTTGAATAACGCTTTGAGACGTGTTGGCTATCACCGATGAACCATCGAGTTGTTCTGGTCTATTTTCAGTTTGCAGTGAAAGATTAGCAATTTCTCAAAGTCTTCAGCCTTTCTTAAAAAAATGTGCCATTCAACCTTGTGTGATCTGATTTTGTTTAAGTTTGTGTTTTTTAAAAATAGGGATTGATTTTAATGGAGTGGGGCTCGAATAAGGTAAGTCAGGTTCATTTGTAAATTCTTGAGTTGTTTTTTTATGTCTAATATTTTCTTTTGTAATATCATTTTTAATCAGTGCGACAAGTGCGCATCGACTGTATTCTTCAGACGAGAGCCACTGAGACCCCAGATGCACTAAGTATACCTTTGTCTTGTCTACTCCTGTGTAAAAATGTTCACTGAGTTCCCCCGTGGAAAACGCTACAAGTTACAAACAAATTGACGTCAAAACTGTTCAGTACTCCAATCTATTTGTATCACCTATTATTATTGTAGCCAATTTAATACGTAGATTTAGCTGCAGTTGGAAAAAGTCATAACGCGAAAAAACATTGCTGTAAATAAAGTTTTTTTTACCACCGTTTTCGTTTTGTGTTTAGTACAACGAGCGCAATCGACGTGAAAATTTGTCGTATGGTACTAATGGTTGAGTCTGATACTTCCGTAATACGTATTTTGTACATAAATTTGATTAAAAACCAACTTCGTAGAAATGATTTACATTTGAAAAAAATGACATTTGAGCATGATTGATACTATAAATGCGACTATAATCGATGAAATTTAGATTTTTAAGGTTACATTTTTTTGAATGTCTAAGGCTCCAGTCCTGGAAAGTAATTAATCATCGAACTCAAAGTGAAATCAAAATGACCACCATAAGTACAACAATTGGCGAAAAGTAAATATAACATTTATTTAAATAAAAAAGTTACGTGATTTTTCTATGAGACTTTTAATTTTGCAATGAATGTTGACAGTTCATCTGTTTGGCGTTGTAACATTCAAACTTGAGCAACATTTAGAACTTCAAACTACCGAAGCAAGAAGTAAAAAACAAATTGGATATTGCATACTTATTCATAGACATTCCGCGTTCACAAAGCTTCCTCTGTAAGAATACCAACATTTAAAAAGCTTTCTTGTCATAGAGGGGGATTTGTGGATGAGTATATATGTAAGTATGACAAAGAAGCAATGCTCAAATTCTAATTTATACTTTTTTAAACTCACTTTGAGATTTACTAGTATATGAGTAAAAATAATGAGAGAATACTGGTCTTGCTATTTGCGGCAATGGGGTGCAATGTATTTCTCGACAGTTATAGTACTACAACTTTGAACAGTTTAAACAACTCAGTTAGCTGAACTGATGGAAAATAGAAAAATCGGGCTAAAATGTACGGGGCCAAAAAAACGATTTTTTAATGTTATTTTTTGTTGAAAATATTGTTCAGAATGACAAAAAAATAATGCTGATCAAATTTCAACCCTTTGTCTTAATATTTAGAGGTTCCACATCGCGATGTTCTATTTCCTATTCATTCAACATGGTAAAACTTTCGTTTGCCACATCTCAGCTTTATAACCCGCTTACAGGTAAACACACGGAGATGCCCGAATCATTTTTTATAGGAAATTCTACGCTCTGCATAAAAGGTCCTTAGCTTTCATACGATAAATGCACTCGTTCCAATTTGATTCAACGTTAAAGTTCAATTTATGATAAATTTCATGATTTTTTTCCGATTTTTGGACGTTAACGACGAAATTATTGATTTAAAAATTTTTTTTTTCTTAGTCATCCTAACAA
This sequence comes from Ophion obscuratus, assembly GCA_964007375.1. Lineage (NCBI taxonomy): Eukaryota > Metazoa > Arthropoda > Insecta > Hymenoptera > Ichneumonidae > Ophion > Ophion obscuratus. The sequence continues at coordinate 57,592,565 of OZ023312.1, forward strand.
CTTGCTTTTGAAATTGAATCCTTTTTAAATTATTCCTCAGATACTTTCTGAAATTCATAATAGATTTATATTTATTGTTATTTAAAATTATACCAGTGCAAAAATCTATTCTTAAACCGAATTCAATTGCCCACAGCATGTTAAATAAATATGTAGGGATCAATTTGAAAAAGATAAAAAATCGATAATTATGTCGTAAAAGTTTTAAAATCTCACAGAATCATGAAATTTATTTCATGGCAAACACATTTTTTATAATATACAATGAATGGGAAACAGAAAACCGCGATGCGGGACCTCTAAATATTAATATAAAGGGCTAAAACGTGGGTACCATTCTTTTTTTGTCATTCTCAACAAAATTTTAAATTAAAAAAAAATCGATTCGTTTTGCCCAATCAAAGAAAATATATTTTGAGATATTAGGAGGCAGACGGATAAAAAATTTACGCCATTTCATAAATCGTAACATTGAACCAACCACTTGAGTTGCCAATACATTGCGGAGATTAATAACTGATGTAAAGGATTTGTAGTCATCGACAATTGTATCTTGGATTGCGAAATTGCTAGCCCCTGTGTGTGACCCAGTGAATAAAATGTAGATGACTACTGAATTTAATGTACCATTAGTATTTTGTAAGAGCTCTTCTGGTGTCTTGTCGTATGTCTCCTTATTATGTTCGCAACAATGTTTTCAAGGGGGACTGAATAGAAAAGTTACTGTATGTTTTTTGTAAAAGTTCGATTGATGCTGTCAATGTATCGTCGTCATCTTTTCGTAGTTGACGTGCGAGATTGTGTAGGTCCGTCCGCGAAATTACTTTGTTCTTTTCCTCCGCAAGTTTATCGTGAATGACTTTTTAGCTGCACCCGAGTTCTAGCGGCTCTTGATCTTGCTCTTTCTGTTCTTTTAGTTTTCGATTCTCTGGTAAATATTCAAGAAAATCCTTAGAAAATAACCATTTTGTAAATAAATCTATCGAAAACGACGAAGTAGTAATCAAAATAATAAGCGCTCAATTGCTATCTTTGTCGATTAAACAAACCCACAAAAATATTCAGGGTTACAAACAATGCAATATCTTATCAATGCATTATCTATTCCATTACACCCTACTTTCAAAATCGGTAATGGAATTCAATTAATTGTACATCATTTTATTCAGCATTGAGATTTATATAGGAGGTATTCCAACTCAACCCGACGGAAATTTCCCCTGACCCTTGCCTATTGGTTCAATTCTGATAAATATGATTACATTGAGTCTAAAAGACATCCTGTCATTTTTTAGGCCATTCTAAATAGCACTTATTTTTTTAAAATTGTTTGAAAAAACGCCACCTTATAGAAATTTAAAAAAATTCCGCAATATCCGTGATTATATGTAGAGCATTAAGTTACCACTCGAAGTATTACTTGTTCTGTGTTATTTTTTAAAATAAGGGCTGTTTAGCAAGATCTAAAAAATATCAGGGCGTCTTTTAGACTCAATGTACTCATATTAAAAAAGTTAACCAAATTGACAGCGATCACCGAAAAAGTGCGCCGGAATAGCATGGAATACCTCATAAGGGTAGGAAACTAAGGAGTAACATTCTTTGAAAACTTTTTCGTAGATGAAGCCTGTTTTATCAAGTTTAAATGGCTCAAAAGAATAGTATACATTTTTTGTATTGTGGTCATGATAAAAAAGGCCAAGTGTGTATAGTCACATGGAGTCTCATATAGGCGGCAAATATTTACCTCTGATCCATCATGATTCTGATGATCCTCGCTGAATTTCTTTGCTTCAAGACCTGTTTCATTTCGAGGCAGAGCAACTTTGATGTACGCTGGACATTGACGTCTAATAGTTCTGCAAAAAAAAAATACACAAAAATAAGAGGTTTACTAGTGCAGAGATTTTTTGAAAGTACTGTTCAAAGTATATCATCACGATGAAATTGTAAAACTTTACCGTAATTTCGAGCTCCACAAGACTCCGAGATGTAGGTTCCTCCATATTTACATTTGTAAATTATTTCATAATAAATTAAAACTGTATTGACACCCTTCCATTTAATAGGGTCCAAGCGCTGGCTACTTCTTTTGACGAACACCTGCCTTGATTGCTTTGCATATTTTTCAATGAACTTTTCCAATGCCTCAAACGTGTGGAACTGTGTGCCGGTTATGGGTTTACCGTGAATATTTTCATTCGATGCCTAGAATAAGATTAACATGCTCTATAGACGTCATAAAAATTGTAATCCAGATTGGCAGATCCTCTTACCATGACTGTTGAAAAGTGCACCCAATATTATATTTATATTTTTTAAATGACTCAAGAATTATGAAGCCAGAAAAATTGGTGAGTGTTCAGAAAACGGTACTCACCTCCGTTTTTATCCATTTTGAAATATGTTACTGTATCCATCTTCCCGTGTAAATTGATATACATATGTAATATGAATCTTTTAGTTCGGTGTTTGTTACGACGAAATGTACGCGAATGTTTCAAACCCGGGACCTCCCGGTCCGCAGGTTTAGTGGCAAGCACGTTAACCACTAGATCATCGCACCGAACTAAAAGATTCATATTCCATATGTATATCAATTTACACGGGAAGATGGGTACAGTAACATATTTCAAAATGGATAAAAACGGAGGTGAGTACCGTTTTCTGAACACTCACCAATTTTTCTGGCTTCATAATTCTTGAGTCATTTAAAAAATATAAATATAATATTGGGTGCACTTTTCAACAGTCATGGTAAGGAGACTGCGCCAATCTGGATTACAATTTTTATGACGTCTATAGAGCATGTTAATCTTATACTAGGCATCGAATGAAAATATTCACGGTAAACCCATAACCGGCACACAGTTCCACACGTTTGAGGCATTGGAAAAGTTCATTGAAAAATATGCAAAGCAATCAAGGCAGGTGTTCGTCAAAAGAAGTAGCCAGCTCTTGGACCCTATTAAATGGAAGGGTGTCAATACAGATTTAATTTATTTGAATCCCAAGGGTTCGAATAGTATATGATTCGGGATTTTATATACTATTCAAAACCGTCGAGATCCCAAATCATAAACTATTCAAACCCTCGGGATTCAAACCTGAGGGGTATTTTTTCACCAAAATCGTCAAACCCATTACAATTTTCACGTGAATGTTATACTATTTAAACTTGATCACTATCATACAGTTTTTTTAGGACGATCCTCGAAAGCACCAGTAGTCCTCAAAAAAGACTAAAGGTAGTTTTGAAGGTGTCTATATGCTTATGTATAAAAGAACTTTGAAAATCCAATATCTCCTAAACTAGTTGAGACCCTCTATTACATATGTATATCAAATTACATCGGAAGATGCGTACAATAACATTTCAAAATGAATAAAGTTGGAGGTGAGTACCGGTTTCCGGTGAGTAAAGTTTTACCACAAATAAGTTTTGGCGATCCTCATATCTTATGCCGCTGCTGTTGAAAGCCGAAAGCACATATATTCCTCATAATAATTGCTAGTAATAATCGCGAAGTTATTGGGAAAGTGTAAAACAGTAACGGCGGGGTACTTCACTTCACTGTGGTGTCTGTGTTTATGTTTACGCATGTAGATCATTCAAGGGCATTCCTCACCACGTGAACTGTATACAGTATCACTTGTATCCGCTCGCGTGAATGCTTTGCTTCGCTATCCGTTTCTCTTTCTTTCATTGGTGGTCAGAAACGAAGAAAAGTCCCATCCGTGAAGTGATTGGTCGCTAATGCGCAGCGAATGATATATAACTATCATTCAGTGGTTGAAACCATACTTTTCTCAGTACAGTCTTGCCAATGTAAAACGGCATGTGACGAAAGATACCGGTAAGAATCGACCGTTCAATTTACAGAGACTGCATTGTGGGATATCGAGGTGACAACGAGGTAGTGCAGTGAGCTTCAAATATCTATATATATGTTGGTGTTGTTTTACATCAATCTATATTTCGGCACTTCACATCTGTAACTCTGTTTGGCGAGCAAACGGTCAGTATATTATCTTTCTCCATCACTATATCGGTACGTCTATTGTATACGGGCCTCTTCACACGGCGTATTTTCTGCGCGCAGATAATAATCGTGTGGATCAAGTGTGTATCACTTTTGTACCGCGTCGTCGGTCGAACGTGAATTTGTTCGTAAACATACAAATAAATTCACAGAAAAATTGTGAATATTTACAAAAAATCCTGGGAATTAAAAAAATTCACAAAATAAGTTGTGATTTTTTTCGTATTTAAGACAAATTAAAGTCAAATTCACAATGATAAGATTAAAATGTACACCAAAAGTGAGTTTTTACGTATTTTGAGAGAAAACATTGCGGCGAGGCAAATACATTTTTTCAAAAAAGGTTGTGAGTTTCAAATATTACATTATAAATATGAAAAAAATCACAAAATGAGGTGTGAATTTTCTTAAGTTGAAGAAAATTAAAATCGAGTTCACGACAATTATATTCAGATTTACACCACAAGTGAGTCCTTCCGTATTTTGAGAGAAAACATTGTGTTGACCTTAGCAAGTGCAAACTCACTTTTGGTGTAAATTTTAATCTAATCTTGTGAATTTGATTTTAATTTGTCTTAAATACGAAAAAATTCACAACTTATTTTGTGATTTTTTTCGTATTTACAATTGTTTGTGAATACATTCGCATTCACAGATTTTTATGTGATTTTTTTTAATTCGCAGGATTTTTTGTAAATATTCACATTTTTTGTGAATATTCACAATTTTTTCTGTGAATTTATTTGTATGTTCAGAATATTTGTGAATACAATTGTATTTGTATGCATGCACATGAATAAAAATAAATTCGTATTCACACTTGTGAATACGAATTTATTTGTATTTGTATTTACAATAAGTGAAGTATGCATAAAATTGTATTTATATTCACATGCAAATCACGATGTGAATGAATTCGTATTCGTATTTGTAAATAGAATTACGCCCAACTCTGGTCGATATGTAGTGTATATATGCAATGAGCTGACTCAAGGTGAGTCAGGAGATATTAGTATTTGGCTTTAGCCGAATGAATTTGATGTCTGGGATAAGAATCTGATGGCACAGTGTAATAAGCTTCTATCGAGGATTTTATCGCCTTTTACTGAAAAAACCGTATTTTGCAATATTCAGCTACTGTACAATATCGTATTGTCATAAGATTCTCTTAGAACACACAAACTTTTATCATCGATCATATCATCCTGAGCTTATTCATAAACACATATTTTCTAATTTATATTCAGTATTTGGTAAGTTGTAAGTAAGAAATTAAAATTAAATATATTTAAAAAAAACTTTATATGAGGCATTATCTATCAATTCAGCCATTTTTTACCCCCTCAGATTAGTCTAAAAATGACCACATTTTAGCACCAATTGAAGGTACTTCTTGTGATTTTTAAAATGATTTTGAAATCCACATTTACAGATAGTAGCTCTTTGTTTAGTCGATTTTTAGCGGAAATTTTGAGTCTAAAAAAAATGTCTCGCGATTAAAGTTGTATGAAGCTTGCTTGGAATATTAAAAAAAATAAGTTTATCAACTTGATAAATGGGATTTTGTATCAAAATATTTAAAAGATTATTGTTTTATTAAAAAACGGCAACTTTTATCCGACTGTAAAAAGTACACAAGCTTCGGACAGACGTATCGATAATGTAAAAAATAAATCAGAATTTTTTTCTATTATATCGACACATCTGTCCGAACATTGTGTGATTTTTACACCCGGATAAAAGTGGCGGTTTTTTAAAATAAAACGATCATCTTTCGAACTTTTTATTAAAAATATACGTCGAGTTTAAAGAATTATTTTAAAAATTTCCCACACAACCTTACATGAGAGTTCAACTTTAATCTTCAGACATTTTTCTTCTCGAAGTTTTCGCTATAAATTGACGTGAAAACTAATACGCTTCTATCTGTAAATATGAATTTAAAAATCTGAATAAATTCGCAAAGAGTACCTCGAATTGGTACTAAAGCGTGTGGTTACGTTTAAGACCAATCTGAGGGTAAAAAATAGTGGCTAAATTTATAGTCTTCATAGATAGTGACGTTTAATATCAATCAAGTACACAATAAATATTTTATGAATTTTGGCCGACGCTAGAAGCCGAGGTATATAGCATAAAAGGTCACAATATGTTTTCTTGCTGCAGATTTATCTTTCCATCTATATTATTTGGACACTCAATCTGGAGATCCAAATAGCTCATCTTAAAATTTTGCATGCGAGAAAGATTGAGGCATTCTAAAAAACATGAAAAAAACAAACTCAAAATCTTGGAAGCCACTGATTCGAATCTCACTCCCTGGATTTTTATACTAAACAAACTCTTTTTGATCAGTCTAAATACTATCCTTGATTCATTCCAGATGGACCGTACCTTGACTTTTGGTAAACATCAAAAGTTTAAATCGTTCCGCTTGTTTGAGGATTGGTTGAAGAAGATTGACACCAAAGAGGAGGTCAAATACTCCCGTTATCGCTCGAAAAGTGTAGACGCAGTTAAACTGAAAAGGACAATATCAAAAGACATTCGATATTAAGCACTCCGCTACATATGCAGACTCAGTGGAGATCCCAATAAGACGAAGGGAAAAACATGAGGCGAAGAAGGTATCGTGTGTTAGAAAATGATCATAACACGAGTAAAATAAACCAAAAGCGGATTTGCTTTGTATCAATCCTTTTCTTCTTCAAGATGTATTGCGGGTACATTCTCGACAAAAAGGGAGTTTCAGTGAGAACTTTGGAGTACTTAGCGATGACATAAAGTTCTGAAATATTCGAACACGTTGGAGATTATAGCAATATTAATCGTGAATGATGATAATGCCAAAATGTTATTCATAAATTATTCAAGGGCTTAAGCCACAGTAACGGGTATAAAATCATGGGCAAATTTAACAATTTTTTTCCGAATAAAAAAGTGATTTACTCATAAAATTAATTACACATCTATTTAGTATGAATATCAAGCTGTTAGAAAATATATATTTTTTTATGTACAAAATGGCCGACTACTCGAATTGGCATGATAAATAACTTTAACACTTTTCACTCGATTTACTTCAAATTTAAAAGTTACATTCCTTATTGCATTTCGCAGGGACGTACGTACAGAATTTCTGATGAATCGAAAACTTTTCATTTTATGAGCAGTTATAACGAAATTTTTCACTGAAAATTCATTTCTTAAGTTCGAATACCTACAACTTTTGAATAAAGTAATAATTTTTTTATTCCGTACGTACTTCTCTAAGTATTCTAATGTAGATTGACGAGACTTTTTGTTTTTTGTCCTAGGTCTGTAACTGTGAATGCTAAATGTCACGCCGCGGAGCGCCTAAAAAAAGATAACAAAAGAAATTATTAGTAGTCGGCCATTTCGTAGATCGAAAAAAAAATTCTAACAGCTTGGTATTCATACTAAACGGATGTGTAATTAATTATATGAGTGAATCACATTGTCATACGAAAAAAAATTTAAATGCGCACATGATTTTATACCCGTTACTGTGGCCTAACGCCTTAAACAAATAAAAATGTAAAACGTAAACATTTTTCGGCATAGGAAACTAATGTTTTGGTTTTTCTTAATTCGTATGAATTTTGAAGGAATTTCCTCTTTTTGCTTTCTCATAGAGGGAACTTTTTGAAATACCTGTTTTTGAATATTTTTTATGTGAAAAATTGAATCAAGTCACGAATTTTGAATAGATTTTCATACAAGGGGACTATATTACACTTGAATAGTATCCAGGCCATTGAACAAATAGTTTTATAAGTACAGCCTCTGAAAATTTTCAAACCAGAAATGTAGAAAAGGAAAGAAAATTCTTATGCATTCAGAAAAATTGCGATCAAAACAAGGTTCACCGGACACTTGCTAAATAATTATTCGACTAAAAAATGAATTCATAACTTTTTAGCTTTATTATCGTAGGGGGCATACGTAAATTACGAACGCAATTTGGGGGGGGGGGGGTCCGGCCTGGCATTACGGTCTACGTACGTCAGGGAGAGGTTTGCGTTACGGCACGTTTTTAGAACTGCCAGAAATCAGAAACGTTCTGTATTTTTAAGTTTTTCATTTAAAACTCGCGCGGAATTACACCGCCAAAAGTTGACAGTTTTTCATACGAATTGTGAGACAAGGAAAGTCACTATGCAATAACTTGAACTGTAGCTTTCCTACTTTCTTCACCTTATCCTTTTTATAATTTTACAATTATTGAAAGTACATATATTGAAAAATATGTTGGCAACATTTTTATTCGCAAGTCTGAAAATTGAGGGAGTTACAGTCACTTTAGTGAGAATAGGTAGCGCACCCGGTCAGTGCCCTCAGTCCCTACATGTGTGGCATCATTCACAATAGGTGAAGTGCCGGCGCTTAATATTTTGTGAAATATAATAAAGATGAGGAACTGTCATATCACCCGCGACTATATACTTTAATGTTAGTATCAATACTTTAGAAAAAAACATTTTCTTGATAACTTTATATCAAGAAAAACGGAACAAAAACTTTGAACGCGCTTTTCTCGAAGCTACTTTTTTCAACCGTGCACCAGCGAATACTAAAAAACTTATCAACCGATACATTTTTTTTTACATTTTTGTAATCCCCGTGACTAAGGTTGTTCGTAGCAGATTTAAAAATGTTGATATATACTATTTTTAAAGACTGCATTAATACTAGGAAGGGCCTTGAAAATATAAAAAAATGTCTAAACTGTCGGCACTTTGTAAAAAAAAAAAACGGCTACTTATAACCATAGCTACAATTAGTATAGATGTCGATAAATTGTTGACTTTTTCTCTACCGATAACAATTCATAAAGATATCGATGGGATAATGGAGACAATTTTTCTTTTTCGTCGTCAAATCAAGTCACATATCTCGGTTAATTAAAAAAAATCATAAAAATTGGTATAAAACTAGATGAAAATATACTCCATAAAATGAGTATGAACTCCATCCTTTCATAATCAGTTATATATATGAAAAACTCGCAATTATTAGCGTTAAAGGACCCGTTACGTAACGGAATAGAGGGGGGGTCCAGGCCAAGCGTTACGGTCCTGTTACGGGGGGGGGGGGGGGGGGGCAAAATTAGGAAATTTGGCGTTACGTAGTTTGTGTACGCCCCCTTATTATAATCTTTAATATCGTTGAGTTTTTTTTCAAATTTTTCTCTCAATACAGTTATATAGTTGATACCAGTTACATAGTTTTCGTTTCTTTTAATATCTGAAGTCTCGGAAACTATATTACATTTTGTAAAAATGTTGCTGTCAAAAACATTGCGTGAAAACAATGTCTACAAAATTGAGCTGATATATTCTTTCTAATTGTCGTTTAGCGAATATCTCAGATTAATATTACGGATTTTTATTTTTGTATGTTTACTGTAGCTCTTGCATGACCAATTGTCCTGCATTTTTTAAATGAATGTCTCTGCATGTGGAAAAACTCTGAAAATGGCTGATTATAATCAGCTTCATCAGCATAATCGGCAGCAGAACGTTGAGGTGAGATTGGAGATTTCTTTAGTTCCTTAAGTTGTGATTTTTTAAAGCCTAAGGCCACTCTAGAGGCTGAAAATAGGTTTTTTGGGGACTTTTTGACAGACAAACTACAAAATAAATCGAGATTACAAAAAAGGGTGCTTATCATACATATCAGTGACTGTATAGAATATTTTTTTGAAGCGATTAATTTCAAAATGGTGGCTGTGCTGCGTTTATCGCAAAACCGCATTTTTTTAATTGGCCGGAAACATAACTCAGACAATTTTTAATCGATTCACTTGAAATGTTGAATATATCTTGAAAAATACACTGTCTATGGAAGTGCGTAGGATTTTTTTTTACATTGCATAGTTAATTCGTTATTAACGATTTTTCATGCAAATTTTCGGAGAGTGAAAAATTTGCCTAAAAAATCGTCATATTGTTAATAACAAATGAACTATGCAATATAAAAAAATCCTACTGACTTCCATAGATAATGTATTTTTGAAGATAAATTCAGCATTTCAAGTGATTCGGTTGAAAACTGTCTAAGTTATGTTTCCGGCCAATTTAAAAAATGAAGTTTTGAGATAAACGCTGCACAGCCGCCATTTTGAAATTAATTGCTTCAAAAATAGTATTGCATACAGTCACTGATATTTTGTCACTCTGACAAGGAGACGGCACAACCATGGGGTCGCGGATTTGGCCGAATTTTTTTGTGGTGAAAGAGGAGATGAGGAGGAACATTGGGTTTTTAATGAGAATAACAAAGTCGATTAGGAAAAATTCAATTTTCATTCATATAATAATTATATACAAAAACCACAGTGGTAATTATCGTAGAAACAAACAAAGCAAACATTTTTGCGACATCTTGCGCAACATATGAAAGCGGATTTTTTACAATCGCAGGGAGTTTGCAATACATCCGTACAAAAACATGTCCCATTAACATTCATGAAAATGTTTCTAGTAACTGATAATTTTGTGGCAAAGCAGGCGTATTGAATCATGTCATGAAATTAATTCCCGGGAATTAATTTCGCGTTTCTGCTTGTATCAAAATCCGATTGTATAAAAATCCATTCAATATTTCACCATCAATTATCGTCACCAATATTCCGAGATATGATTCAATACGCCTGTTTTGCCTCAAAATTATCAGTTACTAGAAACATTTTTATGAAAGTTAATGGGACATGTTTTTATACGGATGTATTGCAAACGCCCTGCGATTGTAAAAAATCCGCTTTTATACGTTGTGCAAGATGTCGCAAAAATGATTGCTTTGATTGTTTCTACGATGATTACCACTGCGGTTTTTGTATATAATTATTATATGAATAAAAATTGAATTTTTCCTAATCGACTTTGTTATTCTCTTTAAAAACGCAATGTTCCTCCTCATATACTTTACAATAAAAAGAAAGAAACCCAACGCTACGAATTGTATTATTGAAAAAAAAATAATGTGAATAATTTTTTTTAATAATGTAGGGATGAGAAACGTTTTAAATAATTGTTGGGATAACAAAAAAATAAGATCCGAAGAAAGAGTCGAACCCCAGACCTCCGGCGCAAAAGACCGAGCCCTATTCGTCTAGACTAGACGGCGGCTCGACAAATGCATGGCATTTTAAACTCATAAGGCGCCTAAGAAACTTTAAATCGATTTTTCTCTGAACTTTCCGAGTAGTGCGTCCTACTACTTTGACCACGTGAGGTACTAGGGGTCCTCTTTGACCACAAAAAAATTCGGCCAAATCCCCGACCCCACGGTCGTGCCGTCTCCTGTGAGTAACTGGGTGTTCATCATATGTATGATAAACACCTTTTTTTGTAAACTCGCTTTTGTAGTTTTTCTGAAAAAAAAAATCTCCAGCAAACCTATTTTTTCGGCATCTAGAGTGGCCTAACCCCTAAAGTCTCATTTTTCATACATGCAAATCTCATAGTTTTTTGTGTCTCAAGGAGTATTTTCTCCTCGTAGTATTCTTGATCTATCATTATTGATTATTAACAGCAGGAATTGATCATTCTTCACTTCATCAATGGTGGGGCCCGATGGCAGCATTATTTGAGAGCAACGACAATGATGGCGACGAGAAGGTAGCGGCGACAGATGCAGCAGTAGCAATACATCTATAAGTAACGGGCGAAGATATCACTTCTGCTCTTGATACCGTAACTTCATCATCGGAGGTTTAGAGCCCTATCACAAACGATCCGCCTGTAATATTAGAGGCAACACTCGTCGACAATAAAGAGCAGCAGAAACTATACAACATCGAAGAAGAACATTTCCAAAATAGCTCGGCTGGAAGAAAGGCTGCTGAGTGGATTGACAGTACTGCAACAATCCAGGAATACGGAAATCATTCTGAGAGAATCGACAACGACAACGCGTACGCGGAGGCAGTGGCAACTGCAGATCCAGGCGTAGCGGTATCGAACGAGGATGTCATTGCGACTCTTCAGCCTGTAAACTTACAATCACAAGTAAAAAGCGTTATCGAGAACGACTAGTCGAACAATTCGGCTATTTTCTGGAAAGGCTTCGAACAGCGAATTCAAAGGAAATGCGATGCAATTAGACGACCACACGACCATACAATCTGTTCGTATAATGCCATGTACGCGATCGAGGGGCCGTCATAGAGGTTCGGTTCTGTCAGCAATCGGGCTCGATATGAACAGAAAAGAAGCTTTGGTGCAAAGACGTTACCAGATGAAATGAAGCATATGCTCAGTTGGATGATCCCGGTTGAGACCATACCGAACGTTCTGAGCAACGCGTATAAAGTGTCCTTGGAAGATATAAAAAAACTGGCATCCGAAACTATTTCAGACACTTGTGGCCAAATCGCCGCCATGGACTGCGTTTCCTGCGACAGCTGTTTAAAATCTTCCGATTTCGGGTGCCAGTCAATGAAACGGGTACCGCGTAGCCAACTTTGGTTCTGTATCAAATGTAGGAACGTACGATAATTACACTTAGTGTAAACTAAGCGCAAATGTAGTGAAAACTTAGTTTAAAAAATTCAAACATTTATTTCATGTTTTATACGATTCTGTGATAACAATCCAACAGTTATTTAATGTTTTATACGATTTTACTAGATTTTATATGTATTATTCGGTGCCTTGTTGTAAGTTTGTAGGTACTAAAAAAAACAATACTACTATTAATATAATATTTCTATTCGTTCTATGAATCATCATCATGTTTCAAATTAAATGTACAAAAACGATTTCGAAATCTATCACTGATTTATAGGTGTAATGTGGAGCGCAATACCTACCTTGATAAAGATTATTATTATTTCGTGAATATTCATTGTTCTACAGCGACTCATATCTTTGCATCGTCTCGTTTACGATAGGCAAAATAAAAGGGGCTTCAGTAGTTGCACTTTTTACGTGTCCATGGACACATGCGAAACATGTAAAATACACTCCAGGTAGTGCATGTAAAATTTTGAACAATTAACACTTACGGACGTGCCGATTTATCGATCTATGCACTGCTATGATCTATATCGTACAGAAACAGGTCAGCAACAGGTGTCGATTATCCAACTTTTGCTTATCAATTAATTGTATCCTTGTACGGTTCGTTGTTGCCACACATATCGGTCGTAATGGGTCATCAATGTAAATATTGTTACCTTTAATCTAGTTGCGAGTTTCAGATGATACCGATGAATTAAGTTAACTTTGTAAATTCTCATCCTCTGTGTGAATGAAAGCAGGGTAAGGACCCTGCTTTCATTCACACAGAGGATGAGAGCTTACTCATTCACACAGAGTAAGGACCCTGCTTTCATTCGCACAGCAATCCGGACCAAATGTAGGAATGCTTATTTATGAAGCTTCATGTGTTCATGTATATACTTCCTTTTGTGAAATCTTAAGGGGTAACATCACTCTAGCGGCAGAAAACAAGTCCTAACTTCGACAATTTATTTCGAGAGTATGTATTTATGTCTTTTGAGAGGGTTCATTTAACACATCAGAGTAGTATTAAAAAAAAAATTATTATAATTTTCATACAAAATGGCGGCGATAGAGGCCATCTTGGAAAACGTGTTTTTTAAACTCGGAGAATGGATTGCTCAAACCCCTTTGCATGGATCGATTTGAAATATTGATAATAGCTTCACAATCACATTCTCGTCGGGAATATGTCGCCGTTTTTTTAAAATTAAATGTAAACTTTTTTTTATAAACTGCTTATTTTTTGCGCAAAAAATCGATTCATTTCTTTCAAAGTACGCCATATTTGCAAAATATGATTTAAAAAAAATATTCCTGCGTAGTCCCACAGAGAATGTAATCGTGGAGCTACTATCGAAATTTTATATCGATCCATGCAAAGTTGTTCGAGTAATTCGTTCTTCCAGTTTGAAAAACACTTTTTTCAAGATGGCCTGTGTCATCGCCATTTGGTATGAAGATTATTTTTAAAAAATTTAAATACTTAAATATGTGTTCAATAAACCCTCTCTAAAGAAATTGTATTCCCTTTTTCATGCTCCCAAAATGAATTGTCAAAGTTAGACCTTATTTTCTGCCCCTAGAGTGGTGTTACCCCATAATTGTCTCTTAAGGCGAAGTAGAAGATGTACCACGTAACATGTAAGTGCGAGAGAGATAACTGAAATTTTCGAACGGAGATTTCTCAGAGATGATTAATATTTAAGGCAAAAGAAAATCATCAAGCTCTACGTCGGGGAATTCTCCAGAGCCTGTTTTTGTGCAATGCTTTGTTTTTCCTAAAAAATTCAACCATCTAAGAGAAAATAGGGTTGAAAAATTTGTGAGGTCATGTTGACCTCGTACATGCCCTTAAGCAGTGATATTGTGTAGACAAGGTCCCAAAGATCTTGGCTGCATAAAAATGACTTCAAAAATGACAATATTTCATTTTTTAGGACTTTTATTATTTATTATTAGTTTATAATTTATTATTTAATAATTCATTAACTAATAATTTGTTATTAGTTATTTTTGAGCACTATTATATTCGCAAACACGAAACACTCCAGCCTGGAGTGTCTCTTTGCGTGAATGTATGAGAGACACGCAGAAGATTTTCAGTGCGTCTTTGGAGTGTGTTTTTGCGTGTCTCAAATACATTCACGCAAGAAGATACTCCAAAGATGCACCAAAAATTGGAGTGTCTCTTTGCTTGGATGTGTTTGGGACACGCAAAACAAACTCCAAACGGTGCATGCATTATTTCGAATAATTTGTTTTTGCTGCTGCATGCAAATCTCTTGATGTTTGTAACGGAAGAGATGTGACATAATTATTTGCAGATCAAGAGCAATGCGATTTATTAGAGGTGAACATGGTGTAGCGACTTTAACGTGTTAAATCATATTGCTTCTCGAGTAATTGTACCGACAGTTGATTACTCAGTATCCGCTGAAAAAAGTGTAGATATACTACACACACAATATACTCGTACCCCGGTTGTAAAGATCGAGCCCTACATACCGGCATGCAGTTGTGGAATAACCTTAATAAAGATCGTGATACTGGAGTGACTGTACCTGTTATCGATGGGTTTTGGACTTCGTGAAAATGTACATAGAAAACTTTTAAACATATTTACACAAAAAACGTTAAAGAATATTTCCGCGAAAATTGACTATCGACGTGTCTCCAGCTCCGACACTCCATCAATACACTCCATGTTACGAAGATCCCATAAGTTCAGTCACTCCAGTTTCATGGCTTTTGCGTGTTTCGTATCTTTTGCGTGACTCTCTTACAGTCACTCCAGTTTCATGGCTTTTGCGTGTTTCGTGTCTTTTGCGTGACTCTCATACATTCACACTTCTGTGCGGATAGACACGTCGTTTTTTTAATTCTCTATTTCGTCGATCATTTGCACCGATTTCCCATTTTTACTTAAAACTATATACGTTTATCGCGGCCATCGTGGCGATGCTGCCAACCTTCGCGACATGCAGCGCGTACTCGGGCCGAAAAGTTTTTCGGCGATTAAATAAAAATGGAGATCTAAAAAATGATGAAAATTAACCAACAATCTAATAGAATGTCAAGAATCAACGTTTTGCTGAAATTGACGAGTACATGTGTAAGCAGCTGTCGCGGTGATGCTGCCAACCTTCGCGACATGCAGCGCGCTCTAGCGCCAACAAGTTTTTCAACGATTAAGTAAAAATGGTGCTCTAACAAACGATGAAAATTAACTAACAATCACTAGCGATCGTCTAACAATCTAATAGAATGACAAGAATCAACGTTTTGCCGAAATTGACGAGATACATGTGCAAAGCCGTAAGCAGCTGTCGCGACGATGCTGCCAACCTTCGCGACATGCAGCGCGCTCCCGCGCCGAAACGTTTTTCGGCGATTAAATAAAAATGGAGATCTAAGAAACGATGGAAATTAACTAACAATCACTAGCATTCGTCTAACAATCTAATAGAATGTCAAGAATCAACGTTTTGCTGAAATTGACGAGTTACATGTGCAAAGCCGTAAGCAGCTGTCGCGGCGATGCTACCAACCTTCGCGACAAGCAGCGCGCTCTAGAGCCGAAAAGTTTTTCAGCGATTAAATATAAATGGAGCTTTAACAAATAATGAAAATTAACTAACAATCACTAGCGATCTTCTAACAATCTAATAGAATGTTGAGAATCAACGTTTTGCTGAAATTGACGAGTTACATGTGCAAAGCCGTAAGCAGCTGTCGCGGCGATGCTGCCAACCTTAGCGACATGCAGCGCGCTCTAGCGCCGAAAAGTTTTTCAGCGATTAAATAAAAATGGAGCTCGAACAAACGATGAAAATTAACTAACAATCACTAGCGATCGTCTATAAATCTAATAGAATGACAAACCCGGTGCGTTGGTCTAGTGGTTGGCGTGCTGGCCAGCGGATCGGGAGGTCGCGAGTTCGAAACCCAGTCGCGTACTTTCGTCGGAAAATGTTTTTCTTCGACATTTTTCGGCGAAAGACGACTAGTTCCGTGACTGGGAAGCGAACTTGTGACCGGCTGTATCGGTATAGGTTTTCCGCAGTTTCCCTATGCCCATGGCAGATATGCCATGGTGAATACGATACAGAGGGGGAAAGTCGGCTGCGGCCGCGAGGTGGGGGGGGTGTGGAATGGGGAGGTAGGGGTGAGTTGTGGAATAGTTTGATAGAGGAGGTTTGGATGTGGAACGGGGAGGGGTTATAACGAAGTTCAGGGGGATTGGGGCTCGTAAAAAGGGGAAGACCCTGTACAACTGGAAGAAAAAAAAATCTAATAGAATGACAAGAATCAACGTTTTGCTGAAATTGACGAGATACATGTGCAAAGCCGGAAGCAGCTGTCGCGACGATGCTGCCAACCTTCGCGACATGCAGCGCGCTCTCGCGCCTAAAAATTTTTCGGCTATTAAATAAAAATGGAGCTCTAAGAAACGATGAAAATTAACTAACAATCACTAGCGATCGTCTAACAATCTAATAGAATGTCGAGAATCAACGTTTTGCTGTAATTGACTAGTTACATGTGCAAAGCCGTAAGCAGCTGTCGCGGCGATGCTGCCAACCTTCGCGACAGCAGTGCGCTCTCGTGCCGAAGTTTTTCAGCGATTAAATAGAAATGGAGCTCTAACAAACGATGAAAATTGGGTGTGTTTAGACTAACTCAACGTTGAGCAATGTTGAGCAGCGCTGCTCAACGTTGAGAAGCGTTGAGTCTGGACACGTTTGCAACGCATGCGTTTGCGTTGACTAGCGTTGTGTAGCGTTGAGCAACGCCATATTTTAAAAGTATTTATGAACAAAAGGTGCGGATCAGAATAGTCTCGAGTAATTATGGCAGCCGTAAGTGACGTTTATTAATAATATGACGGAAAATCAGCTCATACTTGAATATGATTGGCTTGGCAAAACTTATCAAGTTGAAGCAATGCCAGAGTTTCACGAAAAACTGCAAAACGGTGGGTACAGATAGAGGTTATGGATGTGGATATGTTATCGAAATGACACGCACTTTACTGGAATATTTTTTACAAAATGTGTTTGTTTTCTAGATATCGTCCACGCAAGCGAATTTTTCCGAAAAATAGCCAGCAGTCACGTCGACGACCCAGCAGTTTCTGGTAAGAAAAGTCAACATTTTTATCAAGGCTTTAATAACTTTCATTTGCAGTAGTATCTGGTTCAATATATAGTTGCACACTTAATAACACATACATTCGCATCCATTACATAATAGATCTTCCTCTCAATGATGAAATGGGAGGAAATGTCATGGATGATGAGAATGAGCCAAGCAATAGCCAGAAAGAGACCGCTGGAGAAAATACATGCCAAGACGAAAACGACCGAAGTTTAGTGAATACTGAAGAAGGTAATCATTCCAGAATATTATCTATTCCTTGAATGACAATTTAGAGAAGTCATTCGGGATACCGAAATTCGGCTGGCAATAGAATTTTTGTATCCAAAGTTCACAAGTATATCTAATTATCATGATATCGATTTCGCCATGAAAAGACTATTGAATATTTATGATTCTATTATCATGAGTATTCAATAGTATTCCAACTTTGACCAAACTTCACGACCCTCATTAAAAAGTAACATACAACATGATTTGTAATGAATCCATTCTGAATAGTATCGAATGTTATCCAATTTTGTAATGCAACTTTGCAATTAGGGGGTTTTGCCATTTCCTTGATTAACAGACCGATCAACGATACGTTCGATTCAAAAACCGGCTATTTTATCATTTCCATTATCTTTGAATTAATCAACATGTCCTATGTGTAATACGAAATGTAATGATTTCTTAGTTAGTCCTATTTCTCTCTATTATAATTCGTATATTATGACACAACTATTTTTCTTTTATTAGATACAACCACCAATATATGGACTGGTCCAGCAACGAAATTATTACTAGAGGAGTATAAGAAACGAGCCGAACGTTTTCGAAACCCAAAAGTAAAAAAAGTTACTTTGTGGAGGGAGATTGAAGTCGTCCTAAAAGCGAAAAAACTCAATTTCGACACAAAAAAGAATAACTCAAGGGAAACACCCGGTGCTCGGCGTCTGTCATGGCCATGGCTCAACTATATGGAGGACATTTTTCACGATGATAAATCGATTAATTTCTCCACAGACGAAGTGATTTCGAGTATGGTCGATAAAGAAAATTCGCCAATGAATCTCTCAGTTTCAAATGAAAGGTAAATATTTCATCAAATCCACTGAGGTATTTTTTTAAATTGTCAAAGAAGATGGACTTCATTAATGCGTACCTTATTAATGTTGTCATTTAAGCAGTTTTAATAGCACCGAAAGCTCTCCTGATAGCGTGCAAGAAACTAGCACAAGCGCAGAATGCTTAGAAATAAGTACAAGTACAAGCTCATCGTCGAGATCTGGGAGGTCCCGAAACAATAAAAAGCTTTACTATCAAAGGCAAAAACAATTTGACGTCGACACTATAAAGCTCGATATTTTGAAGAACTTGGGGAAAAATTAGATCTTGCAAGAAAAGTTCGGGAAAATAACGCGCTGCTCCAAGCTCAGAGAACTTCAGAGCTAACGGATGCCATCAATGCTCGGACGGAAGTTCTGAAGGGCATATCAATGCACCTCAAGTTATTGCTAGATAGATCCAAGAAAAGCGATGATTTGTAGCCATGTCCGTACGCCATACCTGTGATGACTGAAACGGTTCAGCGTGCAATTTTTAGTTTGTTATGTTTCGATTCTGCTTTCCATAGTTTAACAGTATTATTGAAATAAATTTAAGTCTTTTATATTTTCTTACCTTACTTTTAGTATTTGTTACTTTTTACTTTAAGTGATAATATTCATCACTGCTGAGAGCACCAAAAATGTGAAGACAATTATTAGATAAGGTTCATCACTGTGATTAAATAGGGTAGTAAGAGTATTTCATCAAAGTGATTTAGTTATATATTATTAAGTGTAAAAAAAAGTGTGATAAGAAAATTAATGAATAAGGTGTATCATTTGTGATTACACAGGGTAGTGATTTTATTCCGTTAAGATTAAATAGTTATACACAATACATTTCAGTGCCGGCAAAAAATATTTTTTAATATAATAAAATACACGTATTTATTATACGAATGATTTATTCATGTTAAAAACGACTCATTGTACTAAACTAAGTACTTGCTAAGTACTGAATCAAAGCAGTGTGCGGCCGTGTAGTAGATAAGAGATCGTTAAAATTTCGGCTTCGATCCGGCCAGTGAAGGACTTCCAAGGTTGTCGATGGAAATACGAATTTGTATCTTTACGTTTCGGCCCTGTGGTTCGGGTCCTCTTCAGAATATGTATATTGTATATTCGGCCGGATATATGTATGTATATATGTATATTCGGCCGGATCGAAGCCGAAATTTTAACTATCTCTTATCTACTACACGGCCGCACACTTCTTTGATTCATTTCAAATTGATTGGCTATAAACAAGACACAATGACCTTCTTCAGCGAGATACTACAACTCTTCGGATATTTCACCCTAGCAGCGTTCAAGAATTGGAAACACGACACTGCCACGAAGACTCGCCTAAAACAACAACTCCGTTTCTTACTTAAATGTAGACAAGAAGGTTTGACCCCGAAACACATCTTTTACAAACACTTTAATATTCAGATCTCCAATAACAAAGGTAAAATAAAACTCAATAAGACATCTCACTAATTCCACAAAGCAGTATTAAATATAGAAATTGACGATCTCAATTTCCGAATAAAAATATTGAACAAGAAAATCGAAAAGAACACAAAAACAATTAACTTGACCCCAAACAATATCAAAGAAAGATTTTTCACCTTAGAACAAACAAAACTAAATAAACTATCAAAATTCTCATATGAAATTCACCAAAAAAAACTACAAAATCTCAGATTTCAACGAACCAAAAACATACACCATCACATTTTCAACCACGAGGAATTTTTAAAAACAATATCATCACAAACACATTTAGACCACAACAAGATACATCACTTAAATTGTCAAAATACAAATCAAACAGCACAGAATCACAACATTATATATTCATCACTCGCCAATAGACAACATAACAATAATAACAATCTTCCCGCCGATCCTATGGAAAATATAAATTCAACAACCACATTGAACAAAACTAAAGACTGGCTCATAAACCTATCCAATATAGACATTCCCCTACACATTTCCACTTTCCTGTCTCTAGGAGAAAAATTCTGCTTTCCTTACCTTAAACTCTCAAACATAAAAACTCACATCCACAAATCAATCTCTGAACTCGAAGCCAAACTAGATTTTTACTAGACAAACCTAGACAAATTGAAATCAGAACTAGATTCAGCAAAATATTAAACAAAATGAATATCCCCAAATCATTCTCCAATACCAGCCAAATTATAAAAGACACATCTCTATTTTTGAAAAACAACCCCCAACTCTTAGTCACACGAGCTGACAAAGGAAATACAACAGTCATTTTAAAAAAATCTGATTACATCACAAAAACCCTTGATTTACTTGCAGATTCTACGATTTACAAACTAACAAACAAAAATCCCATCAATTCTCTACAAAAAGGTATCAACAACATTCTCTCCAGATGGAAATCTCTTAAAATCATTGATGAATCGAAATTTAAATACTTGAAAGCTGAAAATTGCAACTTATCCCGTCTCTATTGTTTACCAAAAATTTACAAAATAAACTATCCACTTCGTCCAATAGTATCATCCATAAATAGCCCAACACACAGACTAGCTGAATTCATTCAATCAAAACTCTCCAAATTAATTAGTACAACAAACTCACACGTCAAAGATAGCTTCCACTTAAAACATTCACTGTCCAACCTCTCAACCCCACTTAACTATAAACTATACTCATTTGATGTCGTGTCTCTCTATACCAACATTCCATTACAACTAGTTATCCACAGCCTGCAAAAAAGATCAAACTTATTCTCAAATGCATTTCCCTTACACGAAATAATTAAAGCCATTGAATATATCATGTTCTCAACCTTTTTCACATTCCAAGACAAAATTTATCAACAAATCTCAGGATTACCCATGGGATCACCTCTAGCCCCAATACTATCCAACATAGTCATGATCGACCTTGAAATAAGTTGTTTAGAAAAATTAAAGTTCTCACTGCCGTTATACAAAAGATACGTCGACGATATTATTATTGCTCTACCAACTAACAAACTAGAATCCACTAAAAAGATTTTTAATTCCTATAACCCAAAACTACAATTTACATCCGAAAATGAAATAGACAACAAAATCCCATTTCTTGACTTACTATTAATCCGTAAACAAAACTCAATCATCACAAATTGGTATAGAAAACCAACTTGGTCTGGCAGGTTTATTAATTTCTTCTCACACCACCCACTCTCACAGAAAAAAAGCCATAATCTACATGTTGATTGACAGAGCAATAAAACTATCTCACCCTTCATTTCATAATGAAAATCTCCAACTCATCAGCAACACAATGACTAAAAACTGCTATCCGATCTCTTTCACAGATAAATTGATAAAACATCGAATTTCCATAATCAACAAACAAAAAACGAACAACAATAACTTTGACTCCTCCAGAATAATAAATCTCCCCTACACAAAAAACATACATCACCAACTAATCCGTCTTTTCCAACAATACAACATAACATTAGTTACAAACAATAAACACAATATTTCATCCATCATTGGTTCTACCAAAGACAAAATCAACAACAACCGAATATCCAACATCGTTTATAAAATTGATTGTAATGATTGCAACGGCACTTACATAGGCCAAACGAAAAGATATCTAGAAACCCGAATAAAAGAACACAAAAATAGCATAAAACACACTACCGAAATACACACAGCCTTAGCACAACATGCAATAGAACATAAACATGATTTTCAATTTGATAACACAAAAATACTAAGCAATGAGAGTTGGCTCAAAAAAAGGCTAATCATGGAAATGATACAAATTAAAGCACACCCCAACGCCATTAACTTTAGAACTGACATAAAAAATCTTAGCTCAATTTACAATTCAATTTTATAACCGTCAACACACTTCGCCATATTTTACATTAGATAACAATTTTAAAATTATTGACATAGTAAACTAACTAACAAACTGACACGATTAGCTAATTTTAATGCCATCACAAACTAATTTTAAATACCCCTAACTTGGCGCCCCTAATTTATTCTTATTGACACGTCACTGCGAGCACGATCTCTCCCCCAATTCTGAGCACGGAGACTCGAATATGTTACCAGAGAACAATACATCACTCAGTTTTTCTCGAACGTCCATCCGCTACACAACCCAAAATGTAACGAACCAATTGAAATTTCGAGTTTTTTACTCATTTTGGAAAGATAATACACTCTTAAGAACAAACTCAATAGGTAATTACCATAATTTTTGACTATCCACTAAAACTTTTCTTACATCAAATTCTTTTACGTAAATTCTCAATTATGAAACATAAAAATTTGACCCATAACTACTTATCCATTACAGATCAGTAAAAATCGCCCATAAACGATATTAACTCCATCGATTGAGTATAATTTTTTTTTTTTCTACAACACATTATTTACATCCACAAATAATGTCTCTGTTCGTCTCTACATCTTTCCAAATATGTGTTTCAAAAAAACCGAAATACCATTACTTCGAGGTTAGTACACTATCATTTCTCATTTATATAATTTCTCCACACTCCGTACATCTCACACACCAATACTTACATATAACATTAAGTATCTCAATAAAAGACTTCATCCATATTTTATGTATATAATTATAATTTAAACAGTACCAACTCGATTATCACACTAAATAACACAACATCTATATATTAAGTGATTGTAAAACAATGTATTACCATTTATACAGAAAAAAATATACATATTCTGAAGAGGACCCGAACCACAGGGCCGAAACGTAAAGATACAAATTCGTATTTCCATCGACAACCTTGGAAGTCCTTCACTGGCCGGATCGAAGCCGAAATTTTAACGATCTCTTGCTAAGTACTTGAAACGTCCACATAGTGAGATTTATATTGTTTCTCCGGTAGTGAAAGCAAAAGTAATTGCCAATCATATTAACATAGTCAAAAAAAAAGATAGTAATGTGTAGTGAAATAAATAATTAAGAGAACTTTGATCATATTTACTCCATATTATCGTCAATTTCAGTGTACAAAAAATATACCAATATGTTAGCGCGAATACTCTTTCTTTCTATCGGGGATGACGAAAATCCTTCCGTGAATCTTCCCAACCTTGACTGAAACACTTTTATGGTATAAAAGTCCACTTTATTGTTTTCAACCTCACATGCCACGTATTTTGCACTCTCACGTCTCTCACACCTCGAATTTTTAAATTTCATTTTCATTTTCAAATTTTTAACAAAACTCAATTAATAAATTGTCTTTATGGTATTATGGAAATAATGCATTCATTATTTGAATTCGTTCATCACGAGCAACAATATTTTAAATTTCATCTATATTTTCGTCTACATTTTCATTATTATTATCAACATGGACTGCGTTATTCTGTACATTCATATTGTCTCTGAGATGTGCATCACCATGCATTAAAATAAAATTATGCAAAGTGCATGCCGCAGCTACAATTTTGTTAGCCATTGCAACGGATTTTACATCTAGATGAAATAACCGTCGGAATTGAGTTTCCAGCAAACCGAATACTCGTTCTATAATAGTACGCATTGACGCATGTTTGGTGTTGTAAGAAATTTGCTCCTCTGTAAGATGACCGTTATCTCTGAAAGGTGTCAACACATTCACAGATAGCGAATAAGAAGAATCTTGCAAGAATGTGTTTTTATGGTGGCAGCAGAGGATGGTCTGCATTGTTGAGTCTTCGAAATAATGGTGACCTTCGGAAAACCGAAGCATCATGGGCCCTTCCGGGGTGATCGCATGTACCTGTTAAATTACAGTTAATGAAAATTACAACAAAATTAAATGTAGATGAATATTTTTGTATTTATTATGACTAACATTAATATATGTTCTCACCTTGTAGAATGATCGAATGAGTTCCTTTTCTGTTGTAGTAGTCATTCGCATTTCCTAGTGGTTGCTTCATTTCAATAAAGCATCCATCCACGGCTCCAATTACTCCAGGAAACCATTCTTGCCGTAAAAGAAAAGCCTTCAAGCAGTGAAAATGTAATTCATTAACTGATAATAAATGTAGCATCAAAAATGAAAAAAGTTAATTTTCACAAAATAGATCATCATGCATAAATGAATAAGGTTATTATCGGAAAATTTGGAGGACAATACTCACAGCTTCAATAACATTACAATTTTCTAGACTTGGCCATGTAATGTATTGTGGTAAAATAGCCACTAGAGCTTCAATGACTTCCTTGAATGCAAAATGAGCAGCAGTTTTCCCAAGATCAAATCGGTCAGCAACAGACCTGAAGCTTTCCGGGGTCGCTAAGAGCCAGATTGTTAACAGAATTTTTTTCTGTAATGGAATATAGCTGTCTTCAACATGTGGCCTTATCACATTTTTCAATTCTTATACATAAAATATAAATTATTCATGTTTATTTCGTTGATTCTACTATATCTCGTTCTACTATTTCGTTGATTTTCTTTCCTTTTTTCATAACATTTTTAGAATAGTGAATTTTTCACTGATAGTTCTATTTTTATTTCATCACTCACCATAAACACTTCTCATACGGAAATGGGAGTAGAATTGCTCACCAGTGTATTGAGGAATTGTTTCTTCAAAATAATTCCGTATTCTTACTGGAGGACCTCTGCGTGGATATATATCTAAGCCATTTTCGTCAGCCGCTTCGAGTAACCCTAAGATGCATTCATCTAGTTCGTTTTCTATACCATCATTACCAAGATTTGCTATAACACATATAAATCGATATTTAGATGAAATATGATATTGATGCTACAGTTTAAAGTGATTACATTATATTGAAATATTTATAATTATGGCTATCTATGTATTTTCATGATTAACAGTACATTTCCTCGCTATTCATTTATGGAAGACTGAATGTATATCTGCAGATCGTACATTTCTATAAATGATATAGTTGTATAAAAAACTAGTATAATTCGTTAATAATTATTCATGTGATTATCGTAAAAAGTGCATCTTTCTTGACTATTCATGTGACGAATTTTGTTTGGATTGTTAATAGGTTAAAAATATGAGTGCGTTTCATTCATATAAAATTTATCATACCTTAGTTAAAAATATTCGTGACGTTTTCATCCATCGGATTAATCACTTCATCCAGCAGAATGTTCATAATCATTTCCATTTCTTGAATTCTATCTCCGCACACTCCATACAAACAAAACTGAGGTTAGGTTTCCCTTGCGTTGACTAAACGTGTCCGGCCTGAAATGTCAACACTCAATGCTAATTTCCCCCACCAAACCATGTTGACTGGCCGCCATTTGTGATGAGATGCGTTGATCAACGTTGAGTTAGTCTAAACAGACCCATTAGATAACAATCACTAGCGATCGTCTAACAATCTAATAGAATGACAAGAATCAACGTTTTGCTGAAATTGACGAGTTACATCTGCAAAGCCGGAAGCAGCTGTCTCGACGATGCTGCCATCTTCACGTGGCTTGCAGCGTGCTCTAGAGCCGAAAGGTTTTTCATTAATTTAATAATAATTGACCTCTAACAAACTATATAAAGTGACTATCAATCACTAACAAACGACTAACAATCGATTGGTTACGAAGAAAAGTTCGAAATCACTAGAAAACCATTTTCTGCGGCTAACTTTGGCATAATTTTGTTTTTCGTTTTATTCAATAAATAAAGTCTAACAAACGCTGGGTTTTATCTAACAAACGACTAACAATCGATTGGCGTAAACAAAAATCGATATTTCCATAGTCGGCGACTAAGTTAATGGAGCTACGAGTGGTGGGATCGACCACCTGGGTTCGGGGGGTGCTGTCGCGCCCCGAAGCTGCAGAACGCGTGACAAGCGGGCTTCTCGCAGATAGCGCACTACGGTGGTAGTCCGTTTGCGACGCGTGCGATGTTGAAATCCACGATGCACGCGCACAGCCCGGGACATTTTCCCACATATCGCGCGCACACGGGGCACTTCTCGCGACGCACGTAGCGCGAGATGACGCGATCTATGTCCATTTCAGTCACTTCAGATCTCGACGTTGATGCCATGGTAGTTGAAGGAGGACTAACGACTGCTCCTCGATGAAGCGGACGCTCTTCCACTTCCCCCTTTTGTGTCCCCTCTCCTTCCGATTTATTTGTGTTGAAGGACGCTCTGTTTAACGATTTGTGAGGAACAGGGCGAGGGAGGGAGATCCTCTCTCACTCGGCTCGAAGCGTTTATCGGCAGACTCGGTGTCAAATTCCTCACGGCTCAACTCGTATACGACGTTAACTGGACGCGAGTTCTTTCTTCGCGAGCATAAACCTTTCTAGATGTATCCGAGGGAGAGAAGGAACCAAGATTTTGAGATGTACGAAGCTAGTCAGAGTGAAAGGGTGTGGTCTCTCTCTCTTGTTTGTCCTCGCCTATAGCATGAATTCCTTTCTCCACAGCGAGCAACGATTCTTCGTCCCCAAGGTTCGATCTCTGGTTTCCTTCCGCTGAAGAGTTATGTGTTCGAATAAACAGTTTGTCCAATCCGCCCGTTAAAATTGAGTTGGTGTTTGTAGTTCGTAGTAGTTCCAGCGTTATCTTCGAGTCTGTTGTATGGGTTCTTCGGTGTTGAGTCGACCGCTCCACGGCCCGCGAAGTGAAGGACGCAGATAATCACAGTCAGCATGTTGCTGTCGATACGCACATAGCTGCAACCTGACTTCATGTATGCTAACTTGACCTTATCGACGTGTTTCGCGAATCACTCGCCAGTTGTCGTCTCGAGGACGACATTATTTCTATCGGTAATTAATATTATCTTATGGGGACCGTGATATTGAGCATCAAATTTTCCTTTCCGAGGTTCTTTCAAGACGTATGCTTCATCCCCGAACTTTCCTTCAAAAGGGCGGCATTTACGGTCGTAGTAATGCTTGGAGCGTTCTTTAGCTCTATTCAGGGATTCCCCGGCCATCTCTCGGATTTCATTTTGTCGTTTTATGAGCTCCACGAGGAACGAACCACTTGTGGCCAGCCGATTTTCGGTTGGGAATTCACTCGGTTGTCGGGCTGTTTTTCCGAACACTATCTCGTACGGAGTGAAATTCGTTGCCTCGTGTACGCTAGTGTTCTAGGAAAATTCGGCAAAGGGTAATAAACGGTCCCATTCATCGTATTTATCCGTATAGAGCTTGATGTACTCGGTTAGAACAATATGACTTGGTTCCAACGCACCATTAGTCTGCGGACGGTAACCAGATGTAGTTGTATGGTTAACCTTGTAAATTTTGGAGATTTCCCGCAGTAACCCATTCGTGAATGCGGTTCCTCGATCGGTTAGGATCGCCCGTGGGGCTCCGAATTGGTTGTACAGCCGACGCACTATTGCCTCTGTAACTATGGTGGCCTTTAAATCGGGAATCGGTTCCGCAAGGCAGTACTTTGATAAGTTATCCTGCATCGTCAGTATATGCCTATTCCCATGGGGCGACATAGGCAACGGACCGACGGTATCAAGGGATACCTTATCGAAGGTGTCTGCCGGGGTGTCTGTTAGGAGCATCGGTTCGCGAGTCTTTGCTCAAACGAGTTTCTGCTCCTGTCAGCTTTTGCACCGACGGATATAATTCTGTACGTCGTTTTTGAGGGTCGGCCAGTAAAATCGTTCTCGGACTGGCCTATAGGTCTTGGTGACGCCCTTATGGCCACCGATAAGGCTCGAGTACATTTCCTTGATTATTGTCTCCTATAAATCTGGGGGAGGGACCTGGGTCCTCCCATAGCAAAGCGCGACACTTATCGCCTTATTCTCGAAAAGAGAATGGATAAGTGTTTAAGAGTTTGTCGGGGGCAAGTTCGTCCGAGAAATCGCCATGGCGGGATATGCGGAATGATTTCACATTCACTCGACTCATTTCCCGTTCACGAGTCTTCAGACCATCCCGAATTTTATCGAGACTTGTTTAGTCATAATACCGGGCTTTGATTACGACACTAAAAATTCGGTGTTGTCCATACTGCGACACCGCAATTTGTCCAACCGCCAAACTGATCTCCCGTATGGATTCCGAGTCGAGTAATCCCAGATCCGATAATAATTTACCTATCGGGGTAGTCAACTCGCCGTCAGCAGAGATTAAATGTACATATTTATCCCTCCGGTATGTGAGATTTTCACGGTCCCCAACAATTTCTGAGTTCGTTTCACTGGGATTGGGATTCAATTGTGAATTTGATACTTCGGATTCATCCGACGCGGCATCATAATAGGGAGCGGCTAACTCTTTGCGAGGCAACAGCTGACTACGCGGAGATAGGGCCTCCGCTAGCAAGCGACTTTGTTTTGGAGACATCGCCATATACCTCTCCTTGTCCCATTCGGGTGACAGCGTCGCAGTCGCCTCGTGGCTAGTCGGATGAAGTTCGACGCGAGGCCTCAATAAAGGTTGTACGCCTGGAGGAGAGAGATGGGATAAGGCGCTCGAGTAGAGTTTGCTGCCCGCCCCTTCCGAAGGGTCGAGACTGCATTCGACGCTCTGTGCTCTTCGCACTCGTCGTCTACTTCGCTGTGTCGCTCGCTCCCGCGTGAATAACGGGGCCCTACAAAGCTAAATCTTCGCAGGAGTTCCTCTTCTGTGAGCTGTTGCCGCCGCTCGGATAATTTTTTTGCCGGCTGCGAAGTACATGATCGTCTATCTATGATAGGGTCCAAGTCATTAAGTACCTCACGAGTTGTGTCATCTGTTACGTCGTGGGTCCCATTTTTAATCGATAATTAATGGTCTTTTAATTTACATTTCAGGATTTGAATTTACGAATGGGAAGTGTGCCACGAACATACGGATTATAATGGATTTAGTCGTATATGACTTATGTGACGGTAAGTTACCGTCGTAGAAGAAAAGCGCCACGTTTAAGCGGGAATGTGCCCACTTGGGATAGGCGCTTGGTAAAGTCGTTGGTGTATAACTTGACGCATGAGCGACAGGTAAGCAAATAAGAAAGTGGCGTGAAATTATGCTTACCTTGGTGAGAAAGAGCGGCGGTGCGTAGCGGGTCAAAACTACTCGACCGTGTGACCGAATTTGTCCAGGAATCGCAAAGGCGTTCCACCTCGACCCGACCTGTCGTTGCCCAGACGGGTGCCCGGTGATCGTCCGAATGCGATGGCCCGGTGATGCCGATGTTTTTGGGAGCAGTCGGAGATTACGAGGACTGGATTAATTTATGAGGGATACATTCGCGTCGAAATATGAATATAAGTGTATAGATTTTATAATTATTTGAACCGCTGGGTGAGTGCAAGACGTGCCAGGTTTCGGCACCGTCGACTCACCACGTCTGGCTCCACCTCCGCACGGTTACGGCGATTGGCGGCCAGCTGTGAGAACAAATGTTGAGAATAACGGAAGCCGACGCCCGAACACTAAGCACCGGTGTGACCGTGCCAGTCGCTGACCTACCGTATTACGGCGGGTCGGCGCGTGTGGCGTGTTCGTGCGGCAAACCTTCCGAATTCCTCGGGAAATACCTGTTAATACGTCCGATTGTGGACGGATGAGGTTCTTTATTCGTTGAGCGAATGTATCGGGAAACGTATTCGTCTAACGCATAGGTACAGGTTAGTATGAAATAAAATTTGGTAAGCTGAGCGAGTCTACTGCGTGCCAGATTACGGCACCGCCGACTCGCTACGTCTGGCCCACCTCCGCCCGGTTACGGCGATTGGCGGCCAGCCGCGAATACAAATATGAAGGTCGACGGAAACCGACATCCGAACACTAACCACCGGGTTAACCGTGCCAGTCGCTAACCTGCCAGATTACGGCGAGTCAGCGGATGTAGCGTGTTCGTGCGTCACCTTTCCCAAGCCTCATGAAATAGCACTCCCAGATTTGTCCAATTTTGGACAGGTATGATTTTATGAGTGAGACGAATACGTGCGTTAGGGAAAATGGCGTGAGCGAGAGGAAGAGAGAAACAGAGAAAGAAATGCACTACGATGATTTGTTCGTTGTGTATTTACACGCACGAACGAGAGACAAATGTATTTTAATTATTTGCTCGGAAAATGTTACACTTTTGCGCGGACGCCGTATTTTGGGTGATTTAAATAGCGCGAAGAAATCGAATGTGATATAAACAATTGTGTATTTTACACGTGAATAATTGTAGTTACATTCAATAAAGACATATGATATATGTTTCGTAAATTGATTTGTTGTAGTGTTTGACTTGTTATGTTTCCTTTTACTTTTATTACGAATTAAACAATTAATACCGGTTTTACAGAGACTTATAGTTACTCTGACGAAAAGACCGGGGTAAACTCGAAAAGAATAAAATATAATAAATGTACCAGTTTTCAGAGCGTCGACTCTGCGATGCGCGCTGTTGGAGAGACCGGACGGAACTGACTGGCCAGCTCCCAGAGCGCAATATGTATCCTCGCCCTCTTTGTCTCGAAGACAAAGGCCTTAGCGTCATTACCCTCGCTCTCGAGCTCGGTCCCCGCGTAACCGAAAATTAGCACTGATAACGTTATTTTTCTCGAGTTGTACATGAGCAATGAAATGAATATTTTTCGTTATCGGCAGGATGTGCTGACTACGTGGCGACCAAGCTCCGAGGAGAGCTGTGAGAAAATTCGCGATGAAGCTGACCGCTTGGGAACAGTTTCGCGGGATATTCGAGGACTCTCGCGTCCCCAATATATACATCATATAGATACAACAATATTTCTTATTTCTAGGACCATTGTATTATGGTCAACACGAATATACATATATATGTTGGATACCAGTTCGGGGACTCGTGAATGTCCCTGAAGTATACATGTAAGTATAGATATTAATATTATTACTTGTACTCTGGAGACTCTCTCGGATGTCCCGGGAGTTTACCGAATATATATATATATATATATATATATATATATATATACACATGTATAGATATTCACTAAAGTGTTTCCGAGGACTAATGCCTTCGAAGTATGCATATGAGTGGTATATGGGGACTCTGAGGTTCTAGAGTATGTGTGTATATATATATATATATATATATATATATATTCATCGAAGTTAGTTCGAGGACTTATGTCCCTAAAGTATGCATGGAAATAGACATGCGGAATTATTATAGGAGGTACTCCAGGGACTCTCGTATATGTCCCTAAAGCATGCAGGTACGTGTATATGTATGTATATATGAGACATTATAATATGGTACTCCGGGGACCCATGTGCGTGTCCCCGAAGTGTACAGGCAAACAGATATGTACGTGTATATGAGGCTAATTGTAAAGTTAATCCGAGCACCCATGTGCTCATCCTTGAAGTTACGGGTAAGCTTAGCGGTAAAGTTATTATGGGAACTGTTTGTCCCTAAAGTATACGGGTAGATATACGCGTGCTAAATTTAAAGATATATTTACGAATATTTGATATAACGGGGTTTCTAAGTGAAATCGACCATATATGGGTCGTTCTGATTATTATGTTACCTAAGAAAAACATAAATGAGCGCATTTAGCGCGAGGAAAAAATCATAATAATTATTACAATTCGTACCAGATATGAATATTTGGAGGGCGAGAATGCTAGGACGTAACACCTCCCCCCTAAAAGTCTGAAGCAATGCTTTAGCTTCGCTGAGGACCGGCGTTGAGCCGCTCCAAGAGTCCGTGGTCGACGCCCGACAAACGCCTCGACGTCGTCGGATGGTCGCGATTGTCATTGATGGTCACCAGCTCCAGAGGTTCGTCGTTGGTTATCTTCGACGACCGTTGTTCAGCATGGTCTAATTAGGAGGCTTGTCACCGAGGCTCTGCTAATTAGGAGGCTTGTCACCGAGTTCCAGATGGCTCCTAGAAGGGCGAAACTCCATCGGTACAGAGTGTGGAGTGTATATCCATGGATGCAAGTATCGATAATCGCCTTGATGATGGTGAGGATTGCGAGGACCCCGAACAGTCCCGCACTGATGATCCCGAATTTTTCGAAACCACCCCAGATTTTGTGCATTACTCCATCAGCCACGTGTTGGAGAGCGTCCTCGTCCATCAGCGTCTTGAGGGAAACGCTTCCCGGGGGTATGTCGTGTCCTGCGAAACCCCTTGCGATGCTGTTGAGTAATGCTGGTTTTTCAGCGGGGAACATGATCCTGTCCCTCAGCTGGTTGATCTCGTGGTCAGAATAAATTCCGCTGGATGCCAAATTTCTAATAGGGTTGTATCCCCAGGTAGGCATGGAAGCGGGATGTAGTTGTCCAGGAGGCGGTACCTCGACTGGATGTGGTGTGAACCGATACCAAGTGCCGTCGATCCAATATTCGGCAGGCAGCATGGGGTTACACTCGATATGTGTTCCCGTCCGGATAAGTGTCCTTGAGATTGTGGACAGGAAGAATGATTGGTTCCGGAACGTGACGGGAAGTTCGTTGTAACATTCGTCCGTTCGACGAAGGGTACGTTTCACGTAAACGCTGAGTTTATAATCGGGTGCCTCTTAATTTGTTGGGGTGGACTACGCGAGGTTTATTTTTATAGAGGATCTTTACGTTTCCTCCGGATAAAATTTCAAGAATTTCGCATGGTTCAGTGTATTGGTCACCGAATTTTCCCCTTTCTGGTTCCTTTAACATAAGAACCTTGTCGCCGACCTTGAAGGTTTTCGGATTAATCCTCCGATTGTAATACGTTTTTGATTTCTCCTTGGATTTCTTCCGATTTTCGGCGGCAAGTTGTTGGAGATCGTAAATGCGAGAGAAGAGCTCCTCCAGGTATGTACCATAAGTCGTATCCTGTTGCTCCTCGATTTGTTGATGGCCCGACGGATGGCGGGCCAGTTTACCGAAAACTAGCTCGTTAGGGGTGTACCCTGTACCCTCGTGTTGGCTCGTATTATAAGAGAACATTGCCAACTCGATTAGCTCGTCCCAGTCGTTGTTTTCGTTGACGTACTGTTTCAGATATTCCGCAAGGACATGGTGAGACCTTTCGATTGACCCGTTGGACTGCGGGTAGAAGGCTGATGTTTGGTACATTTTGATTTTGAATTTCCTCGCGATGGCCTTCATAAAACTGCTCCGAAAGTTAGCCCACTGGTCGGTGAGATGGGCGCGAGGAGTACCAAAACGGGCGATGAAGTGTTTGACGAACGCCTCGCTGATGTCGATCGCCGTTGTCTTTTTCAGCGGAATTGCCAACGAGTACTTGGTGAGAAGATCCTGGATGGTCAGCACGTACTCGTTGCCCATCTTCGTAACAGGAAGTGGTCCGACCACGTCCATGGCCACCTTGTCGAAAGCCGCCCTTGGAGTGTCGGTGATAACCATGGGTTGCTTAGTTTTGACTCGAACTAACTTTTTCAATTGACAACCTCTACAATGTTGAATGTACTCTTGAATTTCGCTTTTCATGTTTTTCCAAAAGAAATTTTCTCTCATTCGTTTGTACGTTTTATTTACTCCCTTATGACCTCCTACCAAGGAGTCGTGGTTTTCTTCTATAACTGCAGTACGATTTTCCTCGGGAGGATATTGAATGAGTTGTTTACAAATGGTCAACGTAACTTCGCCGTTGCCTAGCGTTTGCACCAAAAGATTTTTAATTTCGTTCCATGATACATTTCCGATTGAGTTTGTTTTCGCGACATGAATTAATTTCGTAGATGTTTCGCGGACAAAATTTTTCAAGGAGTCGAGGGCTTCCTCAAGGTCCTCGATCAAAAGATTTTCGTGTACATTAGCCAATAACGGTATAGCTAATATGCATCTTGAATTTTCATTTATTACCTTAAGTCGTAAATACGTGGTTTTCTCGATTTTGGGAAACAAATTTTGAGTTTGGTGGTCTTTTGCTCCGTCATCGATTGGTCTCCCGGAAGTGGTGACAAAGACGACCAGATTGTCCTTGAACATGGACAATTTGTCACGCGTTTCGCGTATGGTGAGCCTACCTTGGACTTCACTGTTTACCCTCGGTAATGCATACTCGGGGTTTTCATTATCAAATATGTCGCTATTTACAGAGTCGTCGTCTGAGTCGCCTGAGCTTTCGGTGAGATCCTCGATATTCTCAATGTTTTCTCCATGTTCTGACGGTTCCTTAATGACGGAATCCTCAGGAAATGGGGCTATTTCTCGATCTTCTAAACGTTGCGTTATTTGAAATTTTTTCGCGATTCCGTCGTCTGGACTTGCGTCCAGAATGGACGTGTGCAAGGCTGTTTCTTCCACAGGTTCGACGGATTGAGGATGGGAAGGCGGTTCTTCCAGGTTCCGGGTTTTCGAAGTTTCTTTTTCTTTTTCTTTTTCCCAACGACGAGGCGTTTTGCCAGACGTTTGCGAAATTGTCGGGAATTTCGGAAACCGAGGAAATCGTCCTCGTCCGCGGAGTCGGCTAACTTTTTCCTTTTTTCAGGTGGATTTTTCCTTTGGTTGCCGTCCGACGGATCGGGGATTTCCTCCGTATCCGGTTCAGGATTTAAGGTAGGTTTTCGTTTTTTAGCTGGATTTCTTCCAGCTGGTGGATCGAACAATCTTTCGTCCGAGTCCGAATCGTCGTTTCCGCTAGGAGTCGGTTTACCAATTTTTGCCTGACTTGGGCCAACGATGGGCGGTTCAGATTTTCTTTTACATGGCGTATGCTTTACCATGAGCACAGTCTGATTTTTGAGTGGCGGGTTCCGGGAAACGGCGTCAGCATTGCTGTTTACCCTTCCTGGTTTGTATACAATTTTATAAGTATAATTAGCAAGGCTGAGGCGCCAATGCACAGGACGATTGGCCGGGTCTTTTACGGAGTGAAGCCATACGAGCGGCTTGTGATCCGTTACCAACAAGAACTCACGGCCGTAGACATAAGGTCTGACATGATTTACACAATAAATGATAGCCAATAATTCCTTCTCCATCACTGAGTAATTTACTTCGTGTTTTCCAAGAGTTCGAGAGGTGTAACTAACGGGTTTATCTTTACCAATTTCGCCTTGGCTCAAAATTCCGCCAATGGCGTGATCGGATGCGTCCGTTGTTATGATGAATGGTTTTGTGAAATCCGGATATTGAAGAATAGGTTCTTTACATAACGCCTCGATAAGCGTATCAAAGGCTTTTTGGTGAGATTCGGTCCATTTGAAGGTCGATCCCTTTTTTAATAAATTTGTGAGTGGCTTTGCAATGCCTGAACAATTTTCGATAAACCTGCGGTAATAACCTGCAAGTCCTAAAAATTGTTTTATTTTTTTCGGAGTGGTAGGCCTAGGGTATCCCTGTAGAGCCTCCAATTTTTTGGGATCGGGTTTAACTCCGTCCTCGCTTATGATGTGACCCAAATATGCCACTTCTCGTCTTAAAAATTCACACTTGTCCGGTTGTAATTTTAAGTTGGCTTGGCTTAATTTTTTCGCAAGTTTGTTAAATTTATTCTCGTGTTCAACTAGTGTGTTTGCATAAATGACGATGTCGTCCAAATAAACAAACAGTTCGATGCCTTGAAGGCCTGTTAAGATTCGATCCATTAATCTTTGAAATGTCGCCGGAGCGTTTTTTAAACCAAACGGCATTCGGTCGAACTCGTAGTGACCGAATGGTGTAGCAAATGCTGTCTTGTGAGAATCATCTGGATGTACTTTAATTTGATGGAAACCGCTGGCCAGGTCGAATGCTGAAAAATATTTCGCATTACCCAATTGGTCGAGAATTTCGGTTATTTGAGGTAATGGATAAGCATCGCCAATTGTCTTTTCGTTCAAGTTCCTATAATCAATGACCATGCGCCACTTTGGATTTCCTTGTGAGTCCGCCTTTTTGGGAACGATCCACAGAGGCGAACTATACGGGGAGTTTGACGGTTTTATTACTTCCCGTTCAATTAGTTCTTTAACTTGTTTTGTAATTTCATCTTTATGAACGGGCGGAAATCTATACTGCCGCGTAAAAACTGGTTGATCATCGTCCGCCGTTATCTTATGCTCGATTTTATCTGTAAAGCGTAGGACTTTTCCTGGCAAATGAAATAGGTCCGAATTCTCGCTTATAATTTTATCCACGCTTGACCGTTTTTCATCGTTTAGATGGTTGAGACGGAGCAAGTCGCGAATTTCTTTTACTTTATCTTTCTTTTCAACTTTTAAAACTTTTTTGTTGCGCGCAATTTCAAACCGTAATATACCCTCTTCCCGAGACGCCTTTTGGTCGTCCGGGTGGGGGACAATTAAACTTTTCTCCTCTTCCTGAAACGCCTTTTGGTCGTCCGGAGTGAGGGAATTATTTTCACATCGGGTCCTATCCTCTTCCTGAAACGCCTTTTGGTCGTCCGGAGTGAGGGAACCCTTTTGATTTATATCCTCTTCCTGAAACGCCTTATGGTCGTCCGGAATGAGGACATTATTTTCACCTTCGGTCCTATCCTCTTCCTGAACCGCCTTTTGGTCGTCCGGAGTGAGGGAACCATTTTTCGTGCCTTTGTACCTGAATTCTTCGACTACTACCGTTGGTATAGTCAGTAACAAATTATCTTCGGTTGAATTGTGCGCAATAAGATAAGCGATACCATTCTTGAACGTAACGACTGCTTCGCCAAAAAAGATCCCTTCTCCCAAGTAGAGCATCGGAATATATCCTTCTTTGATTTTGGGATTACTTTGACGTAACAGACCGTTTTGGACCGTTTTAGAATCGAAATAGTTTGTTTACTTTTAAACGGGATTCTTTGATTTCCCCAAGTTGATTGTTCATGTCTCCAATCTATGAGAGCTTTATTTTCAGCAAGAAATTCGGTACCAAGTAATGCATGTTGGTCCATCGGGAGCCAATCATCGACGACGTGAAATTCCGCGGGGATATCATTGATCATTATTCTTATAGACCCCTTTGTTCTTACGGGGATACTCGAGATCCCCTCCAAATTTAATAAATCGTATTTATTTATATACGTATGAGCATTCACGATTTGATTTTTGACGAGTGTTACGTCCTGGCGATCTTGCCCTCCATTCTCCATATACATATGCACATATACATATACCGATCTCGTCCTTTATTCTATACGAATACATACGTATATATATATTGTGACGTGATTTTTTAAGACACGTCACAGAAATGCTACCGATGATCAAGACATGCTCTCGATGCCCGGGTTGCGACCCGGGCATGCCCGGGTTGCGACCCGGCCTGTGTTAAGGGGCCTTTCTCTAGAATGGTTGTATTGTTACGTTTGCGGTTTTGGGTTGAGTTTTCGTTTGGGTTAGGTTGGCGTGCGGAACTCGGTCGAGCGGCGTGTGGCTCGACGTACTGAGCAATCCCGACCGAGGGATGCAACCAGTGAGGCCTCTCGGGGAATCGGTGCACGCCCGGCTGAAACGCCGGCGCCCCACCGTAGTGGTGCATCGTGCTGGAGAGCGGGCCGTTTGGGTTACAGGCAGAGGATGGAGATCTCCGCGCCGCGCTTCTGGACAGAAGCTTTGCCCGCTTTCGCACGGTGACCCGGGGATGCGATTTCCGAGAGCCTCCAGGTACCGATGAGAAAAGGTCCCGATTTGTTACCGTTCCGTTTTCGGGGTAACTCGGGCAGAAAATATAGATTCCGAAAGGAATATTCTATTAGAATATTCCAGCTCCCGAAATAATATTTCAGCTCTCGATATTATACGAGATAACGTTCTCGCTTGAACCAGCGATTTCGCATGGTCCGATGCCGCGAGCGTGTTGACATTTTTTCTGTTAACGCGCTCTGTCTCGCTCTCGCATAATCCCTCGCGCGCCGGTCTTGGTCGCGCGAGGTAAACAGAGTCGCTACCGAACCTTCGCGTGAGACGGTTGTCTCCGAGATCGCGATCGCTCCCGATTTTGAGAGGGTCGTCGATCAGACGCCGCGATGGAGAGACGTGTCGTGTCTCTCTCGCGCTCTCGTTCTCGCGTAAGAGGCACGTCGTCGTGCTCTCTCGCTCCCGTGCGTAGGTGTTTCGCGTGCAGTTCGAGTTCGCGTTGAGTGCGTTACGTAAAAGCTCACGGGTCGTTAAGCCACCGGCTCCCGCACTATCAAAAATAAAACAATTATTTTGTTTTATTAGTGACGTTTCCGGTGTCGCGATAGTGACAGGTCTCGCGCTCGCTCACGCTACTCTCCGGTGAATCCCGACCCCTCTACCATATCCCACAGCCTGAGCGGCCGTGCTTTACCGCAACCGTTCCTTCCCGTGTAAGTGCATCCTGTTTAGTCCGGTTAAACGATTCCGGCGATCAAAAATCGAGGAGGTCTCCAGACTCCGAACCCGGTTAGGATTCCGGGGGACAACAAAAATTAAGGAGAGCTCCAGTCTCCGCCTGGCGGGTCGGGTTTGATCATCCCGACCCCAGTTTATTCCGGTTGAGACGACCGGAGAAACAAAGTCTCTGGCGCCCCGGGTTGCGGATGCACGCGCACGAGAGGAACGGCCGAAGGTGACGGTTTCTCGCACCAGATCCCGAGTTGAGCTCTCGTTTAGTTCTCGTTTCCGGTTAGAGAAATATCTCCCGTCACAAATGACTAGCTCCCGACTAGCTCAGTCGGTAGAGCATGAGACTCTTAATCTCAGGGTCGTGGGTTCGAGCCCCACGTTGGGCGCCATTTGTGACGGGAGATATTTCTCTAACCGGAAACGAGAACTAAACGAGAGCTCAACTCGGGATCTGGTGCGAGAAACCGTCACCTTCGGCCGTTCCTCTCGTGCGCGTGCGTCCGCAACCCGGGGCGCCAGAGACTTTGTTTCTCCGGTCGTCTCAACCGGAATAAACTGGGGTCGGGATGATCAAACCCGACCCGCCAGGCGGAGACTGGAGCTCTCCTTGATTTTTGTTGTCCCCCGGAATCCTAACCGGGTTCGGAGTCTGGAGACCTCCTCGATGTTTGATCGCCGGAATCGTTTAACCGGACTAAACAGGATGCACTTACACGGGAAGGAACGGTTGCGGTAAAGCACGGCCGCTCAGGCTGTGCGATATGGTAGAGGGGTCGGGATTCACCGGAGAGTAGCGTGAGCGAGCGCGAGACCTGTCACTATCGCGACACCGGAAACGTCACTAATAAAACAAAATAATTGTTTTATTTTTGATAGTGCGGGAGCCGGTGGCTTAACCACCCGTGAGCTTTTTACGTAACGCACTCAACGCGAACTCGAACTGCACGCGAAACACCTACGCACGGAAGCGAGAGAGCACGACGACGTCCCTCTTACGCGAGAACGAGAGCGCGAGAGAGACACGACACGTCTCGCCATCGCGGCGTCTGATCGACGACCCTCTCAAAATCGGGAGCGATCGCGATCTCGGAGACAACCGTCTCACGCGAAGGTTCGGTAGATACTCTGTTTACCTCGCGCGACCAAGACTGCCGTGCGAGGGATTATGCGAGAGCGAGACAGAGCGCGTTAACAGAAAAAATGTCAACACGCTTGCGGCATCGGACCATGCGAAATCGCTGGTTCAAGCGAGAACGTTATCTCGTATAATATCGAGAGCTGAAATATTATTTCGGGAGCTGGAATATTCTAATAGAATATTCCTTTCGGAATCTATATTTTCTGCCCGAGTTACCCCGAGAACGGAACGGTAACAAATCGGGACCTTTTCTCATCGGTACCTGGAGGCTCTCGGAAATCGCATCCCCGGGTCACCATGCGAGAGCGGGCAAAGCTTCTCTCTAGAAGCGCGGCGCGGAGGTCTCCCGCCTCCGCCCGTAACCCAAACGGCCCGCTCTCCAGCACGATGCACCACTACGGTGGGGCGCCGGCGTTTCAGCCGGGCGTGCACCGATTCCCCGAGAGGCCTCACTGGGTGCATCCCTCGGTCGGGATTGCTCAGTACGTCGAGCCACACGCCGCTCGACCGAGTTCCGCACGCCAACCTAACCCAAACGAAAACTCAACCCAAAACCTCAAACGTAACAACACAACCATTCTAGAGAAAGGCCCCTTAACACAGACGGATGGGTCGCAACCCGGGCATCGAGAGCATGTCTTGATCATCGGTAGCATTTCTGTGACGTGTCTTAAAAAATCACGTCACAATATATATATATGTATATACGTATACATACATATATATACATATACGCATATATACGATACCTATAGATATATACATTGCTATACATACATATATACAAATTTATAATCCACAATACAAGAATATGTTTTTTCCGTTAACCCTAACTCATATTGTGACGAGCGCATTTATTTTTTATCATTTCTTATGTTGTCTGTGCACAAACGACTTTCCCTAGTATGTACCTACTTCCGCTGAACGCACCTAGCTAGCGCGCCGAGCTCAACGCTCGCGCGCACTCGCTTTCTATCCTTGTCCCTCTTCAGCGCCCGCGCGCACTCACTCGCTATCCTCGTCTTTCCTTAACGCTCGCGCGCACCCGCGCGCCCTCGCTCCGTCTCTCTCTAGCACTCCGCTAAGAGACCACCGTACTCCCCCTGTTCGCCTGATACTTTGCGCGCTCAATCGAATTCCCCATCATCCACTACGTGATCTTTCTCATCTTCCATCCTTCTCCTTCGGGTTACCCGCGTGCCTCCTTCATGCTCATGTAACCCGTATCACAAAAACCTTCGTCCTTAATCGCGAACCTCGATTTCCGCAGATCCGCGATATAATTCGCGACCCGCGAATCCCGAACATCAACCCGCTCATTCCTATTTCACGTACTCGCGAAAAACCGCGAGATTGCGTAACCCGCGGACTCGCGATATACTCGCGACCCCGCGACTCGCTTCGTATATAGAGTCTTTCTATCTCGCACCCTCACCCGGCCCAACCCTCTCTCTCTTACTCATGGCTACTATAGTGAATAAACGCTACGTGACTTTTTCCCAAATTACTTTATTGCCCTCGAGTCGAGCGAACGCTTCCCTTCGAGACATTTTCCAGAAAACACTTGAATTACTTTATTGCCTCTTGCAACGAGCAAGCGCTCCTTCTACAGTATAAGTATTTTCTCGTACGCTTTCCCAATTTCAAGAACATAATAGAAGACATTAGCCAGATTTTCCCGAACTTTCCCAGCGCATGTATATCTCTTTCTCTGTCGCACTCGTCGCGTCTCTATCGGACGCGCCGCCATGATGCAAGCCACGTGTTGCACGTAGGCTTCTAGGAAATAATAATTTAAACTATATCACATCATGCGGAATCCTAAGAACTAATTAAGAGATAAACAAATTGCTATCACTCCATACCTTGTAGACTAAACATCCGCTCCAACGCCAATATCACATATCGCCTCTTTGTCGCCTTTATTTCCAACCCAGTATCATTTTTATTATTTCCACGTGCAGAATATTCTAGACCAATTTCATACACGCTCTAATTAATAAAGAAATTATTCAAATAATAATTAACGCCGTCACAATGCGACTTACAATATTATTAATAATTATAATAAATGTTTAATGCGACAAATGAATTACAAATGTTATTTTAATCATTTAGTTAAGCGATAATCGTTATAATTCAGTATTATCAGTATAACAAATATGTCACGCGCTATTAACATAACTAAAAACAATTAGCCATTATGAACATTTATATTATTCACGTACATACGAATAAAAGTATTACTAAAGCCAAATATTATATACGATTACTTTCGCATAAATAAGAGGGCGCTCTATTTTATTAATAAAAAATTACACGCTTATCATTATTATATGCAACTCGTATATTTCGCATTGTAATTATTATTCTCTCATTTAACCGCCGTATTTTTACATCGAATCTGTTTCGCACTCAAAAGAATAAATAACAACAATTGGAACTTATATAAAATTATATTTCTTTATTTAAAAACGGATATTATTGTAACAAATTGTGAGACTAACGATAAATTAAAAATATTAACCTATCGTCAGTCCAACCGACATAATTATTTGTTATAATATTTAAATTAAATAATTGATTTATTGTCGAATCC
This sequence comes from Ophion obscuratus, assembly GCA_964007375.1. NCBI lineage: Eukaryota > Metazoa > Arthropoda > Insecta > Hymenoptera > Ichneumonidae > Ophion > Ophion obscuratus. The sequence continues at coordinate 57,635,328 of OZ023312.1, forward strand.
CCCGTGTAACGCCATAAGAGCAAGCAAGAAGGAACATCAGCGTCGGCGTCTCCTCTCCGCGGCGCATGCGCACCACGCCGTTCCACCGCCGCACCAATAAAAAGCCGAGTCCTCCGCTGCTCGTCAGTTCTCCGGTATCTCCACCAGTCAGTTGCGCTTCTCCGCTCGCCGCGTTCGTGTCGGACCCGCAGGCTGGAAAATCGGAACATTTCTTTGAACATTTCTTTATTTTCACATTGTTATTTTACCGAATTGTAACTCGAAGTTTGAGTTTTCATTGCGTTTAAAACTTATCAAATTCTACATCGCAGAGTTGTGTGTAATTATATTTATTTCCAAGTTCGTAACAATATATACATATACGTGTACGTTTTTAGAATCAGTAAATAATTATTTCGCGATCCTTTATCCCTCATCGAATACATTCTTTCGATCGCGTTGTGTGTTGTTGAGATCGTTCATTCGTCTTTTACAAAATTCATTTGAGTCAACATTCTCTCACCATCGTTTCCTTGGCATTTCAGCTAATCGAATATATTTAATTTCGCAATTTTGCATATCATGTGTAGAAATCAACCGTCCGTTAATTAAATCACACCTTCAACCATCCTCCCTTCATTTTCCGACGATTTGTCGGTTGTGCTAATTATTACTGCACGTCGTCAATTCTTACCTCGCTTATATTTCTAGACTGAATCTACCGGTTGTGCAACCTATTACTATACGTCGATTGATTCATGTCGCGAACCCCTGCTGCAGGATAATCTTACTCACTTTCTTAATTCCCCAGTTAACGGTCAATTGATTCTCCAATAAATATCTATCTGAATTTATTAAAATTCATAAATGCCAAGAAGACGAGGTGGTTCCAAGTTTAATCTTCGCCGCGCAAACGCGATAGCCGCGCAAAAGCCGCGACCGGCATCTCGTGGAAATAACTCATCCATGTTCAAGCAACTTATTCGTGACGCCGTAAAAGTACATTCGGTGAAAGTTGGACCAAAAATTGTGTCGAACGTTCCTTTTTATGGGAAAGTCCTCCTTATCGACCCCCGTGGGTACATCCGTGTAGTGACTCGATCGACCGGCAGCGTCACTTCAGACGTATCCACCGCCGTTGTATCATCGGACATCGAAATTGTCATCATCACCTAATTTTCTCCCGTCGCCAACGTCGCTTCCTTTCGCTCCACGAATTCGTCACCGCGGTCGGGCGACTGGAACCCGTCCTTACTTACAACGAGTCGGTACATCGATGGGCGGATGCTCGTCGAAAAATAAGAAACCTACCTCACCGTCTATCGTTGAAATCGTCGTTCGCCTAGAGATCATCGTTACCGACGGCAGGACCTCTCTCCAGGTACCAGATCATCCGTAGATAAACCCGCTACGCACCGCCGCTCGTAGGGTAAGTCGCACATTCACGTTACCACTCACTATCTTCTTTACCGACTGCCCTATCCCCGCGAATGATTCGTAAGTTATCGATCAAACCGTGGCTCGATCCTCATCCCTGTTGGGCACATTCCCGACTAAACGTAGGATCTCAAGGCTGGCGTCCGTTCCGTAAAATAAAATAAATTTGCAATTAGTTAACGTAAAATCATTTTTGCAACCGAAACCGCGTTTTAATTTTTGGAAATACATTTTTTTAATCCAATATAAAAATCCGGACGTAACACGAGATACACTTCCGAGCCTGAGTCTATTAAAAATTCGTTAAGTCCCGATAAGTTGGGTGAGTCGAGGTCTACGGAAGCTATTTGTTTTGAACGCGTTAATAAGACGTGGACGGATCGCACGGAGATGCGTCTATTATTTTTACTGGGCGCTCCGTCGATTTCTCGTCCCGCGGGGAGGCCCGTGCCACTGGTCGAGAATTTTCGTTTTTTGGCAATTCGGTTGCCCTGTTCCTTTCTTCGTTTTGTTTTTTAAAGCAGGATGTCTCGAGGTGGCCCGCCCTGTTGCAATAATTACACACCGACGGGGGTCGAGATCCTTGTACGTTTGTGGGCCTTGACCACGTGATTCTACTGTTTGAATTTTGTTTATTTGAATTTCCCGGTTTTTTATCCGGAAATTTTGACCAGAAATCATCGGACGCGTGATTGCGGTTGCAATGTTTACAAATCGGTCCTCCTGGCGGGGAGACCGCTTTTATTTGGGCCGACTGATTTTGAGTTCGGCTTTCGAAACGCGTGTCCTTGAAATGTGACCTATCGCGTTCCATATCTTTTTCAACTTTTATTGCCTTTGAATAGGCATCTTCGAGATTATCGAATCCCTCGAGTTTGAGACGGATTCGGAAATCGGGTGGAAGACCCTTGACGAAACAATCCAGCGTGTCGTTTTCGAAGATATCGTATTGACCGTTTCGGAGAGTTCCGTGATTATCAATTTCGGCTTCGAGAATCGCCATATGCAAATCTTTGGTTCGACTGATATAGTCGATAATATGTTCGTTTTTGCTTTTTGAAATATTTCCAAGTTCACCACGAAATTCGTTCAAAGTTTTCTCGGCACCGAATAACGTTTTCAACCGCTCACCGAATTGGTGAACGTTCTGGAAGTTATAATCTTCCAGAGCCGTTGCGGCATGACCTTTTAATTTGTTACGTAGAAGCTGAGTGAGGCCACACTCCTGATGAGGGCGGAAAATGTCCCTTGCCCTTTTACAAGCACGAACAAACAGGAGAACCGGTACGTTGTATCCATTGAAGACGGACACAGATTCGAGTGCGTCTTTAAATTTTATGTTCGCGGGTAATTCTCGATCATCGCGAACGTTAACTTCGTTTTGTTGTACGTGAGGGACTGGACCTGATTGTCGTTGACCCTCACCATTTTTAATTGAACCGATTTCCCTACTAATTCGACTGACCTCATTTATCATCGTCGAAAGGGTATTTTGCATAGCCTCAAGGGCGTGATGAGTGGTTGAGATTGGTTCATCCCTATTATTCACTTGATCACTAAATTCACATTCACGAGCACTCAGGGCTTCTAATTTTTCGTGCGTTTCTAATTCTCATTCTAATAACGCCTGTTCTTGTTCACGAAGTATTTCGCGTTTTTTATTTAATTGACCCGCTAATACGCGGAATTCCTCTTCATTTGAACGTTTCGAATTTTGGGAATGCTCTGCCATTTCGAATCTCTTATTTTATTTTACACTTTGCGATACGTAAACATGAAATTTTTAAATTGATTTTAATTTTACACCAAAGACTTTAAGCGTATCCCACCGCTGCCACCAATTTTTGTTTCCTGTTACGTCGTGGGTCCCATTTTTAATCGATAATTAATCGTCTTTTAATTTACCTTTCAGGATTTGAATTTACGAATGGGAAGTGTGCCACGAACGTACGGATTATAAAGGATTTAGTCGTATATGACTTATGTAACGGTAAGTTACCGTCGTAGAAGAAAAGCGCCACGTCTAAGCGGGAATGTGCCCACTTGGGATAGGCGCTTGATACAGTCGTTGGTGTATAACTTGACGCATGAGCGACAGGTAAGCAAATAAGAAAGTAGTGTGAAATTATGCTTACCTTGGTGAGAAAGAGCGGCGGTGCGTAGCGGGTCAAAACTACTCGACCGTGTGACCGAATTTGTCCAGGAATCGTAAAGGTGTTCCAGCTCGACCCGACCTGTCGTTGCCCAGACGGGTGCCCGGTGATCGTCCGAGTGCGATGGCCTGGTGATGCCGATGTTTTTGGGAGCAGTCGGAGATTACGAGGACTGGATTAATTTATGAGGGATACATTCGCGTCGAAATATGAATATAAGTGTATAGATTTTATAATTATTTGAAACGCTGGGTGAGTGCAAGACGTGCCAGGTTTCGGCACCGTCGACTCACCACGTCTGGCTCCACCTCCGCCCGGTTACGGCGATTGGCGGCCAGCCGCGAGAACAAATGTTGAGAATAACGGAAGCCGACGCCCGAACACTAAGCACCGGTGTGACCGTGCCAGTCGCTGACCTACCGTATTATGGCGGGTCGGCGCGTGTGGCGTGTTCGTGCGGCAAACCTTCCGAATTCCTCGGAAAATATCTGTTAATGCGTCCGATTTTGGACGGATGAGGTTCTTTATTCGTTGAGCGAATGTATCGGGAAACGTATTCGTCTAACGCATAGGTACAGGTTAGTATGAAATAAAATTTGGTACGCTGAGCGAGTCTACTGCGTGCCAGATTACGGCACCGCCGACTCGCTACGTCTGGCCCACCTCCGACCGGTTGCGGCGATTGGCGGCCAGCCGCGAATACAAATATGAAGGTCGAGGGAAATCGACGTCCAAACAGTAAGCACCAGGTTAACCGTGCCAGTCGCTAACCTGTCAGATTACGGCGAGTCAGCGGATGTAGCGTGTTCGTGCGTCACCTTTCCCAAGCCTCATGAAATAGCACTCCCAGATTTGTCGAATTTTGGACAGGTATGATTTTATGAGTGAGACGGCGGAGGTAATCTGGCACGCAGTAGACTCGCTCAGCTTACCAAATTTTATTTCATACTACCCTGTACCTATGCGTTAGACGAATACGTTTCCTGATACATTCGCTCAACAAATAAAGAACCTCATCCGTCCAAAATCGGACGTATTAACAGGTATTTCCCGAGGAATTCGGAAGGTTTGCCGCACGGCGGAGGTGGAGCCAGACGTGGTGAGTCGACGGTGCCGAAACCTGGCACGTCTTGCACTCACCCAGCGGTTCAAATAATTATAAAATCTATACACTTATATTCATGTTTCGACGCGAATGTATCCCTCATAAATTAATCCAGTCCTCGTAATCTCCGACTGCTCCCAAAAACATCGGCATCACCGGGCCATCGCATTCGGACGATCACCGGGCGCCCGTCTGGGCAACGACAGGTCGGGTCGAGTTGGATCACCTTTGCGATTCCTGGACAAATTCGGTCACACGGTCGAGTAGTTTTGACCCGCTACGCACCGCCGCTCTTTCTCACCAAGATAAGCATAATTTCATGCTACTTTCTTATTTGCTCACCTGTCGCTCATGCGTCAAGTTATACACCAACGACATTACCAAGCGCCTATCCCAAGTGGGCACATTCCCGCTTAAACGTGGCGCGCTTCTTCTACGACGGTAACTTACCGTCACATAAGTCATATACGACTAAATCCATTATGATGCGTACGTTCGTGGCACACTTCCCATTCGTAAATTCAAATCCTGAAAGGTAAATTAAAAGACGATTAATTATCGATTAAAAATGGGACCCACGACGTAACAGGAAACAAAAATTGGTGGCAGCGGTAGGATACGCTTAAAGTCTTTGGTGTAAAATTAAAATCAATTTAAAAATTTCATGTTTACATATCGTAAAGTGTAAAATAAAATAAGAGGTTCAAAATGGCTGAGCATTCCCAAAATTCGTAACGTTTAAGTGAAGAGGAACTCCGCGTATTAGCGGATCAATTCGATAAAAAACATGAAATACTTCGTGAACAAGAACAGGCGTTATTAAAAAGAGAATTGGAAACGCACGAAAAATTAGAAGCCCTGAGTGCTCGTGAATGTGAATTTAGTGATCAAGTGAATAATAGGGATGAACCAATCTCAACCACTCATCACGCCCTCGAGGCTATGCAAAATACCCTTTCGACGATGATAAATGAGGTCAGTCGAATTAGTAGGGAAATCGGTTCAATTAAAAAAGGTGAGGGTCAACGACAATCAGGTCCAGTCCCTCACGTACAACAAAACGAAGTTAACGTTCGCGATGATCGAGAATTACCCGCGAACATAAAATTTAAAGACGCACTCGAATCTGTGCCCATCTTCAATGGATACAACGTACCGGTTCTCCGGTTTGTTCGTGCTTGTAAAAGTGCAAGGGACATGTTCCGCCCTCATCAGGAGTTGGGCCTCACTCAGCTCCTACGTAACAAATTAAAAGGTGATGCCGCAACGGCTCTGGAAGATTATAACTTCCAGAACGTTCACCAATTCGGTGAGCGGTTGAAAACGTTATTCGGTGCCGCGAAAACTTTGAACGAATTTCGTAGTGAACTTGGAAATATTTCAAAAAGCAAAAACGAACATATTATCGACTATATCAGTCGAACCAAAGATTTGCATACGGCGATTCTCGAAGCCGAAATTGATGATCACGGAACTCTCCGAAACGGTCAATACGATATCTTCGAAAACGACACGCTGGATTGTTTCGTCAAGGGTCTTCCACCCGATTTCCGAATCCGTCTCAAACTCGAGGGATTCGATAATCTCGAAGATGCCTATTCAAAGGCAATAAAAGTTGAAAAAGATATGGAACGCGATAAGTCACATTTCAGGGACACGCGTTTCGAAAGCCGAACTCAAAATCAGTCGGCCCAAATAAAAGCGGTCTCCCCTCCAGGAGGACCGATTTGTAAACATTGCATCCGCAATCACGCGTCCGATGATTGCTGGTCAAAATTTCCGGATAAAAAACCGGGAAATTCAAATAAACAAAATTCAAACAGTAGACTCACGTGGTCAAGGCCCACAAACGTACAAGGATCTCGACCCCCGTCGATGTGTAATTATTGCACCAGGGTGGGCCACCTCGAGACATCCTGCTTTAAAAAACAAAATGAAGGAAGGAACAGGGCAACCGAATTGCCAAAAAACGAGAATTCTCGACCAGTGGCACGGGCCTCCCCGCGGGACGAGAAATCGACGGAGCGCCCAGTAAAAATAATAGACGCGTCTCCGTGCGATCCGTCCACGTCTTATTAACGCGTTCAAAACAAATAGCTTCCGTAGACCTGGACTCACCGAACTTATCGGGACTTAACGAATTTTTAATAGACTCAGGCTCGGAAGTGAATCTCGTCAAAAATCAAATCGTGAATGCTCATACGTATATAAATAAATACGATTTATGAAATTTGGAGGGGGTCTCGAGTATCCCCGTAAGAACAAAGGGATCGATAAGAATAATGATCAATGATAGCCCCGCGGAATTTCACGTCGTCGATGATTGGTTCCCGATGGACCAACATGCATTACTTGGTACCGAATTTCTTGCTGAAAATAAAGCTCTCGTAGATTGGAGACATGAACAATTAACTTGGGGAAATCAAAGAATCCCGTTTAAAAGTAAACAAACTATTTCGATTCCAAAACGGTCCAAAACGGTCTGTTACGTCAAAGTAAGTAATCCCAAAATCAAAGAAGGATATATTCCGATGCTCTACTTGGGAGAAGGGATCTTTTTTGGCGAAGCAGTCGTTACGATCAAGAATGGTATCGCTTATCTTATTGCGCACAATTCAACTGATGATAATTTGTTACTGACTATACGAACGGTAGTAATCGAAGAATTCAGGTAGAAAGGAACGAAAAATGGTTCTCTCACTCCGGACGACCAAAAGGCATTTCAGGAAGAGGATAGGACCGAAGGAGAAAATAATTTCCTCACTCGGGACGACCATAAGGCGTTTCAGGAAGAGGATATAAATCAAAAGGGTTCCCTCACTCCGGACGACCAAAAGGCGTTTCAGGAAGAGGATAGGACCCGATGTAAAAATAATTCCCTCACTCCGGACGACCAAAAGGCGTTTTAGGAAGAGGAGAAAAGTTTAATTGTTCCCCACCCGGACGAGCAAAAGGCGTCTCGGGAAGAGGGTTACGGTTTGAAATTGCGCGCAACAAAAAAGTTTTAAAAGTTGAAAAGAAAGATAAAGTAAAAGAAATTCGCGACTTACTCCGTCTCAACCATCTAAACGATGAAGAACGGTCAAGCGTGGATAAAATTATAAGCGAGAATTCGGACCTATTTCATTTGCCAGGAAAAGTGCTAGGCTTTACACATAAAATCGAGCATAAGATAACGACGAACGATGATCAACCAGTTTTTACGCGGCAGTATAGAATTCCGCCCGTTCATAAAGATGAAATTACAAAACAAGTTAAAGAACTAATTGAAGGGGAAGTAATAAAACCGTCAAACTCCCCGCATAGTCCGTCTCTGTGGATCGTTCCCAAAAAGGCGGACTCACAAGGAAATCCAAAGTGGCGCATGGTCATTGATTATAGGAACTTGAACGAAAAGACAATTTTCGATGCTTATCCATTACCTCAAATAACCGAAATTCTCGACCAATTGGGTAATGCGAAATATTTTTCAGTATTCGACCTGGCCAGCGGTTTCCATCAAATTAAAGTACATCCAGATGATTCTCACAAGACAGCATTTGCTACACCATTCGGTCACTACGAGTTCGACCGAATGCCGTTTGGTTTAAAAAATGCTCCGGCGACATTTCAAAGATTAATGGATCGAGTCTTAACAGGCCTTCAAGGCATCGAACTCTTTTTTTATTTGGACGACATCGTCATTTATGCAAAGACACTAGATGAACACGAGAATAAATTCAACAAACTTGCGAAAAAATTAAGGCAAGCCAACTTAAAATTACAACCGGGCAAGTGTGAATTTTTAAGATGAGAAGTGGCATATTTGGATCACATCATAAGCGAGGACGGAGTTAAACCCGATCCCAAAAAATTGGAGGCTCTACAGGGATACCCTAGGCCTACCACTACGAAAAAAATAAAACAATTTTTAGGACTTGCAGGTTATTACCGCAGATTTATCGAAAAATTTTCAGGCATTGCAAAGCCACTCACAAATTTATTAAAAAAGGGATCGACCTTCATATGGACTGAACCTCACCAAAAAGCCTTTGATACGCTTATCGAGGCGTTATGTAAAGAACCTATTCTTTAATATCCGGATTTCACAAAACCATTCATCATAACAACGTACGCATCCGATCACGCCATTGGCGGAATTTTGAGCCTAGGCGAAATTGGTAAAGATTAACCCGTTAGTTACACCTCTCGAACTCTTGGAAAACACGAAGTAAATTACTCAGCGATCGAGAAGGAATTATCGGCCATCATTTATTGTGTAAATCATTTCAGACCTTATACCTACGGCCGTGAGTTCTTGTCGGTAACGGATCACAAGCCGCTCGTATGGCTTCACTCCTTAAAAGACCTAGCCAATCGTCTTGTGCATTGGCGCCTTAGCCTTGCTAATTATACTTATAAAATTGTATACAAACCAGGAAGGGTAAACAGCAATGCTGACGCCCTTTCCCGGAACCCGCCAGTCAAAAATCAGACTGTGCTCACGGTAAAGCATACGCCATGTAAAGGAAAATCCGAACCGCCTATCGTTGGCCCAAGTCGGGCAAAAATTGGTACCCCGACTCCTAGCGGAAACGACAATTCGGACTCGGACGAAAGATTGTTCGATCCACCACCTGGAAGAAATCCAGCTAAAAAACGAGAACCTACCTTAAATCCTGAACCGGATACGGAGGAAATCCCCGATCCGTCGGACGGCAACCAAAGGAAAAATCCACCTGAAAAAAGGAAAAAGTTAGCCGACTCCGCGGACGAGGACGATTTCCTCGGTTTCCGAAATTTCCCGACAATTTTGCAAACGTCTGGGAAAACGCCTCGTCGTTGGGAAAAAGAAAAAGAAAAAGAAACTCCGAAACCCGGAACCTGGAAGAACCGCCTTCCCATCCTCAATCCGTCGAACCTGTGGAAGAAACAACCTTGCACACGTCCATTCTGGATGCAAGTCCAGACGACGGAATCGCGGAAAACTTTCAATTAACGTAACGTTTAGAAGATCGAGAAATAGCCCCATTTCCTGAGGATTCCGTCATTACGGAACCGTCAGAACATGGAGAAAACATTGAGAATATCGAAGATCTCACCGAAAGCTCAGGCGACTCAGACGACGACTCTGTAAATAGCGACATATTTGATAATGAAAACCCCGAGTATGCATTACCGAGGGTAAACAGTGAAGTCCAAGGTAGGCTCACCATACGCGAAGCGCGTGACAAATTGTCCATGTTCAAGGACAATCTCGTCGTCTTTGTCACCACTTCCGGGAGACCAATCGATGACGGAGCAACAGACCTCCAAACTCAAAATTTGTTTCCCAAAATCGAGGAAACCACTTATTTACGACTTAAGGTAATAAATGAAAATTCAACATGCATATTAGCTATACCGTTATTGGCTAATCTACACGAAAATCTTTTGATCGAGGACCTTGAGGAAGCCCTCGACTCCTTGAAAAATTTTGTCCGCGAAACATCTACGAAATTATTTCATGTCGCGAATACAAGCTCAATCGGAAATGTATCATGGAACGAAATTAAAAATCTTTTGGTTCAAACGCTAGGCAACGACGAAGTTACGTTGACCATTTGTAAACAACTGATTCAATATCCTCGCGAGGAAAATCGTACTGTAATTATAAAAGAAAACCACGACTCTTTGGTAGGAGGTCATAAGGGAGTAAATAAAACGTACAAACGAATCAGAGAAAATTTCTTTTGGAAAAACATGAAAAACGAAATTCAAGAGTACATTCAACATTGTAGAGGTTGCCAATTGAAAAAGTTAGTTCGAGTCAAAACTAAGCAACCCATGGTTATCACCGGCACTCCAAGGGCGGCTTTCGACAAGGTGGCCATGGACGTGGTCGGACCACTTCCTGTTACGAAGATGGGCAACGAGTACGTGCTGACCATCCAGGATCTTCTCACCAAGTACTCGTTGCCAATTCCGCTGAAAAGGACAACGGCGATCGACATTAGCCAGGCGTTCGTCATACACTTCATCCTCCGTTTTGGTGCTCCTCGCGCCCTTCTCACCGACCAGGGGGCGAACTTTCGGAGCAGTTTTATGAAGGCCATCGCGAGGAAATTCACAATCAAAATGTACCAAACATCAGCCTTCTACCCGCAGTCCAACGGGTCAATCGACAGGTCTCACCATGTCCTTGAGGAATATCTGAAACAGTACGTCAACCAAAACAATGACTGGGACGAGCTAATCTAGTTCGCAATGTTCTGTTATAATACGAGCCAACACGAGGGTACAGGGTACACCCCTCACGAGCTAGTTATCGGTAAACTGGCCCGCCATCCGTCGGGCCATCAACAAATCGAGGAGCAACAGGATACGACTTATGGTGCATACCTGGAGGAGCTCTTCTCTCGAATTAACGATCTCCAACAACTTGCCGCCGAAAACCTGAAGAAATCCAAGGAGAAATCAAAAACGTATTACGATCGGAGGATTAATCCGAAAACCTTCAAGGTCGGCGACAAGGTTCATATGTTAAAGGAACCAAAAAGGGGAAAATTCGGTGACCAATACACTGAACCATGTGAAATTCTTGAAATTTCATCCGGAGGAAACGTAAATATCCTCTATAAAAATAAACCTCGGGTAGTCCACCCCAACAAATTAAGAGGCACCCGATTATAAACTCAGCGTGTGTTCGAAACGCACCCTTCGTCGAACGAACGAATGTTACAACGAACTTCCCGTCACGTTCCGGAACCAATCATTTTTCCTGTCCACAATCTCAAGGACACTTATCCGGACGGGAACACATATCGAGTGCAACCCCATGCTGTCTGCCGAATATTGGATCGACGGCACTTGGTATCGGTTCACACCACATCCAGTCGAGGCACCGCCTCCTGGACAACTACATCCCGCTTCCATGCCTACCTGGGGATACAACCCTATTGGAAATTTGGCATCCAGCGGAATTTATTCTGACCACGAGATCAACCAGCTGAGGGACAGGATCATTTCCCCGCTGAAAAACCAGCATTACTCAACAACATCGCAAGGGGTTTCGCAGGACACGACATACCCCCGGGAAGCGTTTCCCTCAAGACACTGATGGACGAGGACGCTCTCCAACACGTGGCTGATGGAGTAATGCACAAAATCTGGGGTGGTTTCGAAAAATTCGGGATCATCAGTGCGGGACTGTTCGGGGTCCTCGCAATCCTCACCATCATCAAGGCGATTATCGATACTTGCATCCATGGATATACACTCCGCAATCTGTACGGATGGAGTTTCGCCCTTCTAGGAGCCATCTGGAACTCGGTGGCAAGCCTCCTAATTAGCAGAGCTCGCCATGCTGAACAACGGTCGTCGAAGATAACCAACGACGAACCTCTGGAGCTGGTGACCATCAATGACAATCGCGATCATCCGACGACGTCGAGGCGTTTGTCGGGCGTCGACCACGGACTCTTGGAGCGGCTCAACGCCGCACAGTGGGGCAGAATCCCAAAAAGCTGGCCAAAAGTCAAATTTTTGAGTTGTATATATTCGTCTATATATGTTCAGATCTTGTTTACTGATAGTCCTAGGACGAAATTCCGGACCGGGGAGGTTTATACCTGCTCTAGGGTCGCCTCGACATCAGTCGACATTCAGCCGCCGTTCGGTACGCATTAAATAAGCGTACGCGTCGAAAAATTCTTGCCTGTTTCGAAGTGCTGTGAAACGGACGAAACTGTCTCAATTTTAATTCTGCAAAATGGAAAAACTTTCTGAAGGTATGCAGAAAATATAATTATGCACAGTTATTGCTTATTTTATGTTTGAAATATCTAAATTTTGCAACAAGTAAACATAAAAAATTATACATTTTTTTTCGAAAATCGATTTTCTAAAGTAGTTTTAAAAATGTCTTCGCGAGTCTCGACCTTGTTTCAACAAGAAACTGATAGTGTACAGTACTACATATAATATACTAAAAAACTGGCTGCTCAGGAGTGCTCAACGAATAGTTAGACTAATTTTTAGGGAGAAATACGTGGCGCGACATTAACGGACGTGTGAATGTAATCCATTGATTATTACGTTACAGCGCATTGGTATATTTTCTGTCTGTTAACATAGATTAATATTTATTTATCAATTCCATTTGTAGTATGTTCATTTATTGATTAATACTCATAGATCATTTAAATTTTAATACAGTAATTTATTATTCTAAATGTACGCTTTACGAAAATCTCAACATTTTATAAAATATTCCTGCAAGAACTCTCAGTAGCTAGAACTGTGTTTCCCCCATGTTTGTACGGCGTAACGGTTTTCGGCGGTAAAGGTGTATTATTGTATACGTACTTAGTGTATACGTAGTGTAGACGGCGATTCGGCAAGGACTGACGAGGGGCTCCTAGAGCAGCCATGTATGAAAGAAAGAAGCCCGCCTGCTGTTCAGGCTTTATTATACCTGTTGTATACTGACACAGAGGTGATTCTCGTAAAGACAGATTTCATGTAATGTCGGTTTTTTTCGTGCAGAATGTATGTAAATATATTTGTTAATCATTTATATCATAAATATTCGTTTTCTTTATAAATATAAAATCATTTTTAGTAGTAATAAATTATTTTTGTACATTTCGAGTCAGAACACCGTATATAGTTTTGTTAAGTATAAAATGATTTCAAAATAATGTCATTCAATTTTGTACATGTTTATATTGGTATTTTACAGAGTCTTCCCAATCTTCAAATATGGAATTATCAAGAAGAGATGTTTATTTCATGGTGAAAGACAGTTTAAAAAACGAACAGAAATTCGTTATTGGAGTTTTGAAAGATGCAATTTTCAAGAAAACAGAAAATGTGATACAAGTAGACGAGGACGAAAAGTCATTAGGACTGTTATTTGCAAATTTTCGATCCAGATGGAAAGCAGCAAATAGAGGCCAAGAAAAGTTTCTAAAAAATAATGAAGAATGGTTGAATGGCACCGTATGTTTTTCAACATTATCCGATACTGAATGCACAACATCAACATCTGAGAAGATTGTGAAGAATGATGAAAAAGGAACATCTGGACGACCTTCGAAATCCTTTGCTTCATCCAGCGATAGATCTAAGAGGCGAAAGACTGAAGAAATACGTTCTACTTTATCTACAGAAGAATTGACGTATGCTGCAAGTTTTTAAAGATGTCACATTAACCAGCCCAACAAGAGTCTCAAAATATATAGCTGCTGTTCGGTCAAAAAATGAGACACCTTTAACCCCAGACGAAGCACTTTCTTTGATGATCGAGAAAGGAGAATCAAAGCGCTCTTATCAGCTATCAAGAAATGCAGCTAGAGCACGTAAATGCAAATTATACCCATCATACCATGAAGTAGAAAAAGCAAAAAATCGTTGTTATCCATCAGTTGTGTACATGAATATTACTGAGTCGTGCGCACAAATTAAACTACAGGCTTTACTTGATCATACCACATACAGAATTATACAACTTCAGGCTGATGTCATCGATACTCTAAATTCTGAAATTCTGCAAAAATTAGTACTTCACTGTAAATGGGGATGTGATGGAAGCAGCCGTCAAAGTGTTTATAAGCAAAAATTTGATGAGGCTGGAAAATCTGATGAAAGCATTTTTTATACTTCTCTGGTACCTTTGCAATTAATCTACAATAATCACGAGACGGATGAAGGAACTATTGTGTGGAAAAATCCTAGACCTTCATCTCCTCGATTCTGCAGACCAATACGATTGCAGTTTGTACATGAAGATGTACAATCAACAATGAAAGAAGTTACCGACATTGAACAGCAGATTGCGCGTCTTGCACCATACACTACTGAACAAAATGAAAAATCAATTTCAGTAACCTATTGTATGTCGTTTACGATGATAGACGGCAGAGTCTGTAACGCTGTAACCGGTACCACTTCTGCACAACGCTGCTTCCTGTGCAAAGCCACCTCTAAAGATTTTAATAACATCGACAAAATTATAAAAATGGACATTACTACAGATAATTCAAGATTTGGCATATCTACATTACATGCGTGGATTCGTTTTTTCGAGTGCTGTTTGCATTTGTCGTATAAGCTCACAACCCAAAAGTGGCAAGCTCGTGAAGAGGAAGTGAAAAAGATTGTGAAAGTACGCAAGGAAGACATACAGACTCAATTTAAGACAACACTGGGGCTTATCGTTGATCGACCAAAGTCAGGATATGGCAGCTCAAACGATGGAAATACCGCCCGCCGCTTTTTCGAAAATGCTAATATATCTGCTGAAATAACAGGAGTCGATGAAAATTTAATTCACCGATTTCATGTTATTTTGCAGGCAATTTCGAGCGGGTATGATATAGACGAAGAAAAATTCAAAGACTATTGTGTAAATACTGCCCGTTTATTCGTTGCTTTATATCCATGGTATTACATGCCAACATCTGTGCACAAAGTCTTGATGCACGGAGCAGAAATTGTAAAATGTGCCCTTTTACCGATCGGACAACTTTGTGAAGAGGCCCAAGAGTCACGCAATAAGGACATAAAGAACTACAGGTTACATCATTCAAGAAAATGTTCTCGAGAATCGAATATGAGAGACATTTTCTAGAGGCTTTTAGTATCATCAGATCCATTTCTCTCAAGCATCAGGAAATTGCCCCAGAGACCGGCGAAATCTTTACATAAAGAAGCTATAGAAATGTTAAAACAACCTGAAGTCACCAGACAAGAGATAAGGAACGATTCCGATTTGGATACAAGTGGGTCAACATCAGAATCCGAATCGAATGATTCCAACATTGAAGATGACATACAAGATTTTTGTTACTAGAAGTAAATAACAGATATTTGATTTATTGCAAATTTTGTACTCAAGAAATTGTTCAAAAATAAAAACATGGCTCAAGAGATTTTCTACTCATTTAAACCTAAAAATATTATGAAACATTTTCTATTAAAAAATATTTAAAAATTGAAAATTTTCGTGGAATCGTCTATATATCGCGTCTGCTATTTTGAAAATTAACATTCCTATAACAAATTCGTAATCAGCGATTCCAAAAACCCTTAAGAAATATGATTGGGTATTTTTTACTGAATTATTTGACTAATTGGTTGAATTATGTCCGCCATTTTGGGTCCGCCATTTTGAAAATCGTAATTCTGATAACAGATTCGTATTCAGCGACCCCGAAAACCCCCGAGAAGAGAATTGGAGATCATTTTGGACACTTTCCGAATTTTGGCCAGCTTTTTGGGATTCTGCCCCACTGTGCGCCGGTCCTCAGCAAAGCTGAAGCATTGCTTCAGACTTTCAGGGGGGAGGTGTTACGTCCTAGCACTCTCGCCCTCCAAATATTCATATCTGGTACGAATTGTAATAATTATTAAGATTTTTTCCTCGCGCTAAACGCGCTCGTTCATGTTTTTCTTGGGTAACATATTAATCAGAACGACCCATATATGGTCGATTTCACCTAGAAACCCCGTTATATCAAATATTCGTAAATATATCTTTAAATTCAGCACGCGTATATCTACCCGTATACTTTAGGGACAAACAGTTCCCATAATAACTTTACCGCTAAGCTTACCCGTAACTTCAAGGACGAGCACATGGGTGCTCGGATTAACTTTACAAATAGCCTCATGTACACGTACATATCTGTTTGCCTGTACACTTCTGGGACACGCACATGGGTCCCCGGAGTACCATATTATAATGTCTCATATATACATACATATACACGTACCTGCATGCTTTAGGGACATATACGAGTCCCTGGAGTACCTCCTATAATAATTCCGCATGTCTATTTCCATGCATACTTTAGGGACATAAGTCCTCGAACTAACTTCGATGAATATATCTATATACATACTCTAGGACCTCAGTCCCCATATACCATTCGTATACTCATATGCATACTTCGAAGGCATTAGTCCTCGGAATAACTTTAGTGAATATCTATACATGTATATATATATATATATATACATATACGTACTCCATACGCTTCAGGGACATATAGCCGAGTCCCGGGGCAATAATTAATACATATCTACTTTCATGCACACTTCGGGGACATAAGTCCTCAAAGTGACACACATAAATATACGTATATATATATATATATATATATATATATATATATATATATATATATATATATATATATATTCGGTAACCTCCCGGGACATCCAAGAGAGTCTCCGGAGTACAAATAATAATATTAATATCTACACTTACATGTATACTTCAGGGACATTCATGAGTCCCCGAACTAGTATCCAACATATATATCTATATTCGTGTTGACCATAATACAATGGTCCTAGAAATAAGACATATTGTTGTATCTATATTATGTATATATTGGGGACGCGAGAGTCCTCGAATAACCCGCGAAACTGTTCCCAAGCGGTCAGCTTCATCGCGAGTTTTCTCACAGACCTCCTCGGAGCTTGGTCACCACGTAGTCAGCACATCCTGCCGATAATGAAAAATATTCATTTCATTGCTCATGTACAACTAGAGAAAAATAACGTTATCAGTGCTAATATTCGGTTACAGGGGGACCGAGCTCGAGAGCGAGGGTAATGACGCTAAGCCCTTTGTCTCCGAGACAAAGAGGGCGAGGATACATATTGCGCTCCGCGAGCTGGCCAGTCAGTTCCGTCCGGTCTCTCCAATAGCGCGCATCGTAGAGTCGACGCTCTGAAAACCGGTACATTTATTATATTTTATTCTTTTCGAGTTTACCCCGGTCTCTTCGTCAGAGTAACTATAAGTCTCTGTAAAACCGGTATTAATTGTTTAAATCGTAATAAAAGTAAAAGGAAACATAACAAGTCTAACACTACAACAAATAAATTTACGAAACATATATTATTGTCTTTATTGAACGTAACTACGATTATTCACGTGTAAAATACACAATTGTTTATATCACATTCGATTTCTTTGCGCTATTTAAATCACCCAAAATACGGCGACCGCGCAAAAGTGTAACATTTTCCGAGCAAATAATTAAAATACATTTGTCCCTCGTTCGTGCGTGTAAACACGCAACGAACAAATCATCGTAGTGCATATCTTTCTCTCTTTCTCTCTTCCTCTCGCTCACGCCATTTTCCCTAACGCACGTATTCGTCTCACTCATAAAATCATACCTGTCCAAAATTGGACACATCTGGGAGTGCTATTTCATGAGGCTTGGGAAAGGTGACGCACGAACACGCTACATCCGCTGACTCGCCGTAATCTGGCAGGTTAGCGACTGGCACGGTTAACCCGGTGCTTAGTGTTCGGACGTCGATTTCCCTCGACCGTCATATTTGTATTCGCGGCTGGCCGCCAATCGCCGTAACCGGGCGGAGGTGGGCCAGACGTAGCGAGTCGGCGGTGCCGTAGTCTGGCACGCAGTAGACTCGCTCAGCGTCCCAAATTTTATTTCATACTAACCTGTACCTATGCGTTAGACGATTACGTTTCCCGATACATTCGCTCAACGAATAAAGAACCTCATCCGTCCAAAATCGGACGTATTAACAGGTATTTTCCGAGGAATAGGGAAGGTTTGCCGCACGAACACGCCACACACGCCGACCTGCCGTAATACGGTAGGTCAGCGACTGGCACGGTCATACCGGTGCTTAGTGTTCGGGCGTCGGCTTCCGTTATTCTCAACATTTGTTCTCGCGGCTGGCCGCCAATCGCCGTAACCGGGCGGAGGTGGAGCCAGACGTGGTGAGTCGACGGTGCCGAAACCTGGCACGTCTTGCACTCACCCAGAGGTTCAAATAATTATAAAATCTATACACTTATATTCATATTTCGACGCGAATGTATCCCTCATAAATTAATCCAGTCCTCGTAATCTCCGACTGCTCCCAAAAACATCGGCATCACCGGGCCATCGCATTCGGACGATCACCGGGCACCCGTCTGGGCAACGACAGGTCGGGTCGAGCTGGAACACCTTTGCGATTCCTGGACAAATTCGGTCACACGGTCGAGTAGTTTTGACCCGCTACGCACCGCCGCTCTTTCTCACCAAGGTAAGCATAATTTCACGCTACTTTCTTATTTGCTTACCTGTCGCTCATGCGTCAGGTTATACACCAACGACTTTACCAAGCGCCTATCCCAAGTGGGCACATTCCCGCTTAAACGTGGCGCTTTTCTTCTACGACGGTAACTTACCGTCACATAAGTCATATACGACTAAATCCATTATAATCCGTACGTTCGTGGCACACTTCCCATTCGTAAATTCAAATCCTGAAAGGTAAATTAAAAGACGATTAATTATCGATTAAAAATGGGACCCATGACGTAACACAACGACTCGCCGAATTTTCCGAAGGTGTGCTGTAACTCTTCGCGAATTGATTGATTTACATCAGGGACGATCTCCTCCACTGGTGTGCTGTCCTCCGGTTCGCTAGGAGGGCAATCGACAGAAACAATCGTGTCTTTATGACCCCCAGATCTGGTAGTGGGTCTGGCATCTACGGGTACTGGAGGTGGGCAAAGTTTTTTATCGGCCAGCTGTGCAGGCCGTTTAAGAATTCTTCGTTTTGAAGGAAGGAGAGGGGCAGGGAGCATGCTGCGGTTGAGCCGCTGTATCGGCCGCCGTTCCTCCCCCGAATGCGTCCCGGAAGAGTCTACACAGTTCGGCCCCGCTCGTACCGCATTCAGGTCAGCTGTTCGTTGATGCGTCCGCAAGGCGCCGGGGCTACGAGCAGTAGGGTCGGGGTGTCTCGGATTTCTTTGCCCTGCGCGAGGTTCATTCGGAGCGGAGTGCAATCGTGGCCTGCTGTTATCTATAGGGAGTACCATAGGTGGGCGATCGGTTCCCTCCGACTCGCTAGATTCCGATGATAGTGGATTTATAGGGTTACGGGAAAGAGCGTCTGCATTAATGTTCAACTTTCCGGGTTTATAAATAAACTCGTAGTCGTAATTTTGGAGGCTCAGTCTCCATCGTACTAATTTTTTGCCCGGATCACTCATAGAGCCGATCCATTTAAGAGGCTCGTGATCGGAGACGAGTTTAAATCTTCGGCCATATAAATACGGCTGATAATGCTCCAAAGCTTTCATTATAGCGAGACACTCCTTCTTTGTCGTGCCATAGTTTACCTCGGCGGGTAGGAGTATGCGGGAAAAATAGGCTATTGGGAAGTCAAAGCTATCGTGCTCTTGACTTAACACTGCCCCGACCGCAGAATCCGATGCGTCCGTGGTAAGCATGAATGGTTGGTTAAAATCAGGAAATTTAAGTATCGGTTTCGTGCATAGGGCCTTACGTAGATCTCTGAAACTCCGCCGCTATGCATTTCCCCACTCGAACTGCCTACCCTTTTTTAAGAGGTCGGACAGCAGCTTGGCGCGACCGAAAAAATTCTCGATGAATCTCCGGTAATATTCCGCGAGTCCGAGGGACTGTCGGATATTTTTCGCCGTTTTCGGCGTCGGGAAGCGCCTTACAGACTCGAGTTTGCGGGGATCGGGTCGCAGACCGTCCCGCTAAATGATATGTCTGAGATAGCATACCTCTCTTTTGAGGAATTCGCACTTGTCGGGTTCAAGTATGACAATTGCATCCCACAACCGCGACATTAATCGATGAACCTTTACGCCGTGTTCTTCCAACGATCGAGCGAATACAACGATGTCGTCAAGGTAAACGAATAACTCGGCCCCTTGAAGCCCTCGAAGCACACTGTCCATCAATCGCTGGAAAGTTGCAGGCGCATTCTTTAAACCCTCAGGCATGCGAGCGTACTCATAATAACCGTTTGGTGTTGAGAACGCGGTCTTCGGGCTATCTCGTGGATCCATAGGAATTTGTTGGAAACCACTCGCCAGGTCGAAAGTTGAGAAGCACTGAGCCTCACCCAACTGGTCCAATATATCGAATATATTGGGCAGTAGATAGGCGTCAGATATGGTTTTCTCATTTAATTTCCGGAAATCTATCACCATACGCATCCTCGGCCGACCTTGGGAGTCGGATTTTTTGGGTACAATCCACACTGCGGAATTATACGGGGATTGCGGTGGTGCGATTACTCCATTCTCGAGTTTCTTCCCGATTTGAGTTTCGACTTCTTCTCGATGTATGGACGGGAATCTGTATTGGCGAGTGTTCACCTGCAAGTCATTTTCTGTTGGTATTCGATGTCTGATAAGGTTTGTACAAGGCAAACTATCGCCGACTAGCTTAAATCGGTTGGGATCTTCTTCCACGAGTCTACGGACGTGAGCATGCTCGAGGTTATTCAACCCGTCCAAGCGCAACGCTTCCATCACCGCTTTCACTCGATCTTGGAGCGGCGGTGCTTCATCGTCTGACGAATCGCTGTCCCTGCTTGTGCCCACATGGTAAAATTCAAAGGGCAATATTTCCTGCGGCGTAACTTCGATGTCTACGTCGTGAGTTAGAGTATTTATGGCGAGGACATGACATATCCTATTATTTTGCGAAACGAGAGCGTTACCTATGTACAACCCGGGCTCGGTTTTTATTCGCGGCAAATAACCTTCCAGAAGTTCCGGATTTGTGACCGCAAAAGGCAAGGGTTTTCGCGTTCAAGCTTTGATAATAAAAATTTGCTTGCTAGGCGCGGGAGGCTTTCTGTCTGCATTAGTTCGCGGCAAATCATTTGTCAAGAACGGTCTCGGCCGTATAAGGTCGCTCATCATTACGAGAGCATTATGATGGAATGACACTTCGGTCTTTGCATGGCGCATAAACGGTCTACCGAGTGGCCCGTTGTTTTCCGTCACGAACTCCTCGACAACGTGAAAAGTGTGGGGTTGATGATTTATCGTTAATACTACTGTGCCCAGCGACCACCCCTTTTCATTTGTCGGACCAACGTACTCGCGCGATTTGGCCGGGTCGTATGTGACGCAATCACGGAGGCCACGAAGTTTGATGAAATTTAAACTTGACCCAGTATCGCAATAAAATTTGTGAACTCCGTCAACGAGTTCTGGCGCGAATAGTGTTATTACGGGTGACTCTATTTCGTCATCGGTTTCCGATGGGGCATCTATCGCTTCGCTTTTGGCACCTAATTGGGGATGTTTCCCTACTGCCGTTTTCCCTGGAATTTCACAGTCCGTTTCTCGGTCACGGAAAGACTCTAGCTCGCCGTATCCGAACGACGAGCCCCCTTCGAGTTCAAATGCTCCGAGCTCTGCGAATTCGGGCCACGTCGGTCGCCGACGTGCGGGGGTGTTGACCGCTTATCGCGAGAATATCTTTGAATGGCGAACCAAGGGCAACACCTGCACCCATCTGTATAGACGCAGCAATGCCTGTGGTTGCAGCCACCCCCTTTTCGATATTGTATAGCGGTCCGCTCATTCCAAGGACAACACCCACAACCCGAGCCGCGTAGGCAATAATAACGTAACTCACAGCTACCTCGATCATCTGGCGACCTAGATCGAGTGGGTCTAACGGGCGAATCGTCACGGTGTTTTAATATCCTCAAAGCCCTGAAATTTTCCAACCGGCTGGGACTACGGAAGCTCGGTGAAGGCTCTCTTCGCGGTCTCTCAAGTCCGGGTTCGAGATGTGTCGCAGGGGAGGATGAACGCGAATCTCTACCCCTTGATTCTGTTTTGGCGACCAATGCAAGAGCGTCTCCGACCGCAACGCGCGAACGTTCTCCAATCGATGGTTCTACCGACCCGGCTAACGAATCTGAGGATAAATCCTCTACTATCTCAAGCGCTTTCCGGAGGGATGTTGGTTTCGCGATATAGAGTAATTCATTTAGTCGCGACGGTAACGCTTGGTGGAAAGATTCGAGGGCCAGGGTCGCTATCGGGTCAACATTCATTTCGGAAGCCTCTGTTCCCAATTCTTCTCTCCAGGCGGTCCGAGCAAGGCTCATTAACCTGAGAATTCGGAGATACAGGCTCCGAGGTGTTTCACCTTGTTCAGTCTCAATCCGTAGAGTCTACCCAAGCAAAAGTTGAAATTTCGTCGGTGGGTTAAGCCGTCGCGTAAAGCAGACGTCAAGAACGTGAAGAAACGTCGGATTCTCTGAACTTGTACGCAAGCGCGCTCCGTAGCCTGCTCAATACCCCCGTTACGAATTCGGCTATTTTATTGGCTGGTACAAACGCGGCTGCATTTTGGATATTTTGCAAATAGTCACCGAGTGGTATCGAGGTCCCGTCAAACTAAGGTATGGACACCAGTCTATTTGTCAGGTTGATGCCACTAAGTATCACCGATAGATCGGCCGGGGTTACAGTTTCATTAAGTGAACCGTCCAGTCCCGCCCCAGCCCCGGTGGTATTGTCCCGAGATGCGTTATTCATTTTAACTATTTTTATACTACGGAGGAGATGGAAAATTCGATACTCAAATCACGGATTCGATAAGATAAAATGTGATTGGTTTGATTTTTCAGGAATATTTCTTTGAACTTATTAACGACGTTTCCGAAATCCCACTAGTCTCTTCAGCGCGGTGCAGGCAGGTTATCCCACCGCTGCCACCAATTTGTTACGTCCTGAAGGGACGATTTTGTTTTATATTCATTATTTATTCGGGTTCTGAAGGTTTCCGTGCAGTTTTGGGATTTTGCCGCAAGTCCCATACGGGCCCGGCACTCTTCGCTAGTGGGACTTGGTAAAGGAGTTTTCTGACAAGATCGGAAATAAAGTTACGAATAATGACTGAAAGAGATTGGGGGTAACAAACTAAATATCTTATGGTTTATTGATTTTACTTACAGTAGGCCGCGTTGCGCGGGGACAACTTTCCAAGAGTTTTACCAAACTTTTATCAGAGGTTGCGCTTGTGCTAGACCGCGTCTTGCGTGATGCAGCGGTCCTCCAGCAGGTTCTCCTTACAACCTCCCAGCCCCCTCTTGGATCCCCTTTGTTCGTGTATTTCCCGCCATGCAGACTCGATCTCACGCAGCACACGCTCATAAAGAATCTTTGTGAAGATCTGACAGAGCGCATTCAGACACGTTATCGGGCGGTAGTTCTCCGGGCGAGACAGCTCCCCTTTTTTGGGGAGTAACACCGTCCTGCCCTCTATCAGCGACGTAGGGATTGGCACCGTCTCATCGCTGAACGACGAGAAGATGCGGGCCAGATGAGTATGGGTGCACGTGATTTTTTCTCCACCAGGAGTTGTTAATCCCATCCGGCCCGGGAGCGAATGTCCTTTAGTTTAAAGTGCGGTACCTAGTCATCGACCCTAACCAAACGGCTCCCATGAGCACGGGGTCGGGATACGCCCGACCACGCGACAAGCAAATGCATGCCTCCCAGTTTACATTAGGATGCGGGTCCTCCTGCAACTACTGGTGAAGCCGAGTAACTTTCCAACACTCTACAGCTCTGCAGGCTGCTACCCGAGTCGGTGGTGCGCAACTCATACGTCGAAACCACCAACGGTTCCTCACCAGCATACGGCCAACCACTGCCCCCACGAGTCGAACCTCACTGGCTCGGCCGACTACTCGTCGGTGGCTACTCAACCCCCATGGTACCAGTTTAGATAACTGGTGGGGTCTTCGTGGCGCATAATCGTGCCACTACACTTTGCGGGTTCCGCCCCAAAGGCCGTGATAGGCCAGCTGTAACGGCGGTGTCGCCGCTCACCGAGGTTCCACAGGCATCATCCCGTAGGAATCAGACTGCGGGAACCCTCCTGTCATAAGAGTCACAACCTGAGGCTATGACTCCACACTTCTTACACAGTCCAGTGTCTCGTGGTGTAAAAACAGAAAACACAAAAACGAAACACTTGACGATACACGCACAAAAGTGCCACCATGTCCACAGTCTACATTACACTTAAAGACAAAAAACCGTCTCGTTCGCTGGCCGAGGTCAAAAATGGTCACAACACAAACACTTGTCGCAGCACTTCGCTGCACAGATGTCCGAGTCCTCATTTCGACTAGTCAGGGTGAAGCTGCGCCCAGTACAACCCGACGTTTCGGATATATTACGGACATAGCTTGCTCCTCGCGGTGCGCGCTGCGTCCGTCCTCTTGCTCCGCGTACAATTAATGCACTTTAGTGTCGCAGTGGCAGAGCAGGTGCTCCGCAGATGATCGTTCGAGCCGCAGTGCTCACAGACCTGATCTGGAGCACTGCAGTTTTTCGCGATGTCACCGTAGCTACAACACTTGAAGCACCGAGTAACGTTAAGATACTCGGCGCTTCTATATGAGCTCCAAGCGAGGTACACACGCCCCCGCTTGAAACTCCTTCCATGTGCCTCATATGTAGCTGAACAAGCCAATAGTTTAGCTTCTGTTTATTCTTAAAACACTGCTCGAAGGAGGCTGCCTCAGAGAGGACAGCCTCCTCCTCGTTCGAGTGCCTGAGGAGGTTCTTCGCGATGAAGTCCCCCTCAGGTCTTCCTTGGTCAGAACTGGCTCCACGTCGTAAATGATCATTGACAGTTTTCTCTTAGCGGCAATCACTGCCGTCAGGCTGATGGCGCTAAGGTCTGCACTCGTAATTACTTCGGCGTCCTTTTTCGAGGCGACGTTGATCACTTGATTGACAGCCGAAAGCCGACGCATACATCGGCTTGGGTATGGTCACTTCCGTCTCCTTTCGGAGCTCCTCCACGGCCTTCTCGGCCTCCTCCCGTCACTTCTCAGCCTCCGCTAAGCGCCCCTCAGTCTCCTTCTTCACCTCCTCCAGTAACACACGCGCCGTGTCGCGTTCTCTCTGAAGAGCGTATGCCTCCGTTCCGTACTTCAACGCCAGGGCCCGGTATTCGGCCACATGCTGGTGTTCCCTCCACAGTACTTATTCGTAGCCCGCCATCATGTCCAGGATCCATCTGATCCCGGGCTTGGATAACTTGATGGTACCCTGGAACATGTAGTCTTCCAGCTTATTTCTCTGCTCTTCCATCCACATAGTAAACTGAGCGTCCCTGAAATCCTCCTCCGCGATCGCACTCGGCGTCACTTTGACTGGGGCGTTCTCCTCTGCCGTTGCAGCTGCCTTTTCCGGCTCCACGGGTGTGGTTGTCACCTCCATCACCTCGGGTGTCTTTTCGGCCGACGTGAGGAAAGGACTTAGGTCCACCCTTCTTACGCTTTGCGGCAAGATTCTTCGACGGACCTCAGCGTTCGGGGGACCCCGTCGAATCGCTGTCGAAAATGAGTTCCTCTTGCGAGCGCTTCACTCCTCCGTGCGTCCTCCCTCGGAAGCGATCGACGTCACGCTTGAACATCTCGTCATGCCTGATCCCATCGTTCCTTCGCCTGTTTCCATTGCCTTTTCCATTTGCGCGCCTTTGGTCGTTGTGTTCCGTTCCGGTTTTGCTTTTTGTTGTTTTAGTTTCCATTTTATTCCCACGATTGTAGTCGGTCATAGAGGTCCACCCCGGCCTTCCACCTTACCGGGATAAGAGGACTTATAATACACCCGTGAGCCTGCCCCAACGGTACCGGGGAGGCCGCTTGTGACTACCACCGTTTTTTCACCTTGGTAATCTCGCATCCGAGGTACGTCACTCCAACTTCGGAATTAGATGGAGCTCGCCCCTCGGGGCGCTACTCCCCGAAGCGCCCAGTGATGCTGACCTGGGCTAGTGACGCCGGACGCCCCGTGAGAGTGACTGGAAGACAGTCACCACAATGACTCGGCTGTTGCCGGCAAAACATATCAAACCGCCCAAGAGCTGGAGTGCTTTTATCAAAATGAGCCACCTAGCTATACAGTTTTCCCCAAAACCGCTCCACCTGAACAGCTATTGGCGCTTTGTCGGGGGCGGGCGTAGGTGGTTGGAACGAGCGGCCTGGGTCAGAGCGAAAGAGGGCCTAATGCCCAACCCAGCCGCCTCTCTAGGGATTGCTTTGCAACCCCCAGGTTCCGCACCTTCTCCACGTAGCGTTCCTTCACAATAAGGAGGTTAGCTTTGTTTAATGTGGGGTGACGGCATTTCAGTTCCGAGCTGATTTTTCGGGTTTTAGGGGTGAACGCCCTTCCCGCCGTAATGAAGTCTAACACGCATTGAACACGGGATGCCTGTCTCCGCGCTTCATTGATCTTATTCTGAAGCTGTGCAACGCGCCGCCGAGCCTTCGCCACGAACGCCATTTGATCGTTGCGTATCCGAGGCTTCGTTTCAGGAATAACTGCTGCAAGGAACTCATTTGCCGCTTCTAGGCAACCAGGCTGAAGAGAAAAATTCCGAGTGATTCTCTCCCGCCTCGTTCCCCAGTCCTCTGTCAAATCGACGCGCCAACGGGGCGTTTCCGACCGCCGGGGGACCGATCTTGAGGCCGTCCGGCAGAGTTCCGCACTGAACGCGCGGAAGAGCGCCTGCCAGATAGCTCTGGTGGTAGTAGCAAAAGATCGTAGCCTTGTCGTCGCAAGCGGGCGGCCTGGTCTCGCAGATGTTGTTGCGAAAGGTATGCAAACTCTGGTTTCACTTGGCTCCACAGGGCCTGCAACCTCGCCATGTAGCCCCGCCGCGACGGTACGCTATCCCTCCAGCAGCTGATGAGGTCCTCCTTGAGTTCCTCCGTCCAATCGAGGCGCCGATTTAGAGCCGTGGTCGTTGCCGTGGATCCTATCCGGGTGCCCCGCCCCACTGATCCTTGGTCCTCATTCGAGAGGGACCGGTTGTGGGGGGCCTGACTAGGTGGTGGTCGAACATAATTTTCGGCATGCTAGGTGGTTGGCCTGGCACGTCGGTGGCTATTGGGAGAGAGTTGTGCTCCCCCGGGCGATGGGCACGCCAGCTTCTTTACGCTGGAGCTGTAGTTCAATAATAATAATAATAAATTATTATTTTTATTGTATATATATTTTTTTCATATTGATGATATCGATCGTTGGTCGTCTTCATCCTCGCTTCCCTCCCGAATAAGGGCCACTGACCGCCAGTCCCACCAGTTCCGCTCCGCGTCGATGTCTGCTTCGGATACGTCCACCTCCTCTTCTTCCGAGCTGTACCTCGTGTCTGGTGGTTCTGTAGTGCAGTTGGCTTCCTCTGACGTCCGATTTCCCAACTCTGTCTCCCGATCCGCCGTTCCTTCCCGGACGTATTTCGCCTCACATGACCGGTGGATCCGTGGTTCCCCGAATCTTTCCCCGTCGTGGCTGCATCCGCACGTGTGGCCGTCGTCCGCTGATATTGCCCATCATTGGCTCAAAGCTATTTGGCTGAGCTTTTCCCCTTGGAGAATTGATCCTCCTTCGAGCGTGAGGCTCACCCACGCTCCGTCACGTTCATTTTCGGTACTGATAATGTGCATGGTCCACCGTGTTTCGTCAATCAATGGTATTATTAGCTCCTGTTTTTTTTTATTGCCTCCTCCTATGACTTGCTGAATGTTTGGTAGGGATATGGCGATTGCCTGGTCGGTCACGCTCCTTAGGACCGTTGGTGGCGTGAAGCATTGATCCTGGCTCACCAGGGTCGCCGTTCCCCAGTCGCCAAGCCATACTTCATATTGTTCACCTCGTTTTTTGCCGACAGTGGCGCGGATAAAACCATCCGTTTGCTGGAGTAAGACGCTTGTTCCGTCATACAATTCTTCTTTTACCACCGGGTGGATTTCAATATGATCCGTTTAAATGTCCTCTATTGCTTCTATGATGCTCATTGCTCCTGGCAAGTGCACATGGAAATGTGCTATATCTCTGATGGCGATGATCTCGGGGTTTGGATATATTCCTCTTAAGCCTCTGACCGGGTGATTCGCGAACGAGTGGGCCATGTTGCTTCTCTGACGATTTTATTTGTACTGATTTGAATTACCTTCTTTTCCACGCGGGGTCTTGACTCGACTTTTATTTTATTTTATTTTCATAGCCCCAGCGCTTTGTTTGGATACCAGCCGACGATGTTTTCGTCTGTCACCTTGAGAAACTTGTCGGTTTCTTCATGCTCATTTTCCGCCATTTTTCTCAATTTTATATGTTTCTTAATGTATTTCTTCCAAACCCACTTTAATGATTTGTTCTTTGGTGTATCGATCTTAATTAATTCCCATGCTGCTGCTTTCTCCTCGCTCGCCTTTTGTTTTGGTTTCGGGGTTTCCTCAACTCTTCTCATCGTGACTCTGTTTTGGAGATGGTGCATGACGCACGTTTATTCCCCTCTCCCCTCCTTTTTTAGAAGGTGCTGGGCTTTCTCTGTCATTGTTTGTTTTTGGTAATCGTGAGTTAGCGACTCCTTATGCTCCTCCCCTATCAGTCCCTTCTCATCCTTTATATTCCGATTGTCTCCTCCCTCTGTTTGTATTTTTTGAATAGACTACCGTGAAATTTCCCGCGGTCTCGCTTAGCCGCTGGATCTACAAGCAAATACGTTGCTATCCCAATGCATTTTTAAATTTTATATGGCCCTTTATAGAGTGGTAGAAATTTGGCCGTAATCTGCTTTGCTGGATCCGAAACATTTAACGTACGTACTAAGACCGACTCTCCTTCCTCGAATTTGTATGTTTTGTGCGTCTTGTTAATTTTTTCTGCTCGTGCCCATCCTTTCTTCTGAATTCTCTCACACACCAGTTTAATATTTTCTTCGTATGACATCTCATTATCTTCTTTATTTTCTTTTATTCCTAAGATTATTTCTCGCCAAAGTGGATATGGTTTCTTTCTTTGATGTATTTCTTGCGGTGTAACTTCTGTTGTTTCATGATGGGTTTGGTTTATATATTCCTGGACGATGGCGACCTACTTAAACCATCCCAAGTGTTTATCCTTGAAGAATGTGCGAAAGAATCGGACTAACTCTCGATTTACTCTTTCGACTATATTTCCCTGAGGATGTCGTATACATGAGAATGTCGCCTGAATACCTTTCAACTTTTAACCTAAATACCTTTCAACAACCTTTCAACCAGTTTTCCCAATCCATGTTTAGAGGTGAACTGTGTGCCATGATCGAATTAAATCTTGTTTGGTTTCCCGTATCTAGGGATATCATCTCCAAATATTTTCCATATTGTTGATGCTGCGTCAGCCTCTTTTAGTAGGTAGAGAACTACGTCTATAGTCACCACTATGTGTTTAGTTCCTCTTACCGAGGTTGATAGTGGTCATAAAAGTCGGTTGAGAGTAAATCTCTCGGCCCATCTAGAATAATTGTCTGCCTTTCTGCGTGTGTTGTTTGTACTGGGACCTTATTCCGTTGACAGGTATCACATGTCGCAACGGTCTGCCGCACTCGCTTTGCTAAATGCAGGTAGGAATAGTCCTCGTTTAGCAACCGAAAGATTTTTTCGCCCCTTGATGACCATACATTTCGTGGCTTTCCTAGACCAGGGTTTCTGCTATTGCTTCGGGTAGCAGTACCTTCCATAACCCATTTCTTGTCTGTTTTTAAGAAACCCTTTATGCACTCGATACCTTGAACCTTCCTCCTTATCTTGTTACGTCCTGGCGATCTTGCCCTCCATTCACCATATACATATACACATATACAGATACCGATCTCGTCCTTTATTCTACACGAATACACACATATATATATACGTATACATACATATATATACACATACGCATATATACGATACCTATAGATATATACATTGCTATACATACATATATACAAATTTATAATCCACAATACAAGAATATTTTTTCGTTAACCCTAACTCATATTGTGACGAGCGCATTTATTTTTCATCACTTCTGATTTTGTCTGTGCACATACGACTTTCCCTAGTATGTACCTACTTCCGCTGAACGCGCCTAGCTAGCGCGCCGAGCTCAACGCTCGCGCGCACTCGCTTTCTATCCTTGTCCCTCTTCAGCACCCGCGCGCAATCACTCGCTATCCTCGTCTTTCCTTAACGCTCGCGCGCACCCGCGCGCCCTCGCTCCGTCTCTCTCTACCGCTCCGCCAGGAGACCAACGTACTCCTCCTGCTCGCCTGATACTTCGCACGCTCAATCGAATCTTTCTCATATTCCATCCTTCTCCTTCGGGTTACCCGCGTACCTCCTTCATGCTCGTGTAACCCGTATCACAAAAACCTTCTTCCTTAACCGCGAATCTCGTTTTCCGCGGATCCGCGATATAATTCGCGACCCACGGATCACGACGATTAACCCGCTCACCCCTATTTTCACGTGCTCGCGAAAAACCGCGAGATTGCGTAATCCGCGGACTCGCGATATACTCGCGACCCCGCGACTCGCCTCGTATATAGAGTCTCTCTCTCTCTTACTCTCACCCAGCCTAACCCTCGCTCTCTTACTCATGGCTACTATGGCAAATAGATGCTACGTGACTTTTTCCCAAATTACTTTATTGCCCCTCGAGTCAAGCGAACGCTTCCCTTCGAGACATTTTCCAGAAAACACTTGAATTGCTTTATTGCCTCTTGAAACAAGCAAGCGCTCTTTTTACAGTATAAGTCTTTTCTCGTACGCTTTCCCATTTTTCAAGCACATAATAGAAGACATTAGCCAGATTTTTCCCGAACTTTCCCAGCGCATGTATATCTCTTTCTCTCTCGCACTCGTCGCGTCTTCTCGGACGCGCCGCCATGATGCAAGCCACGTGTTGCACGTAGGCTTCTAAGAAATAATAATTTAAACAATATCACATCATGCCGAATCCTAAGAATTAATTAAGATAAACAAATCGCTATCACTCCATACCTTGTAGACTAAACATCCGCTCCAACGCCAATATCACGTATCGCCTCTTTGTCTCCTTTGTTTCCAACCCTGTGTCATTATTATTATTTCCACGTGCAGAATATTCTAGAAAAATTTCATACACGCTCTAATTAATAAAGAAATTATTCAAATAATAATTAACGCCGTCACAATGCGACTTACAATATTATTAATAATTATAATAAATGTCTAATGCGACAAACGAATTATAAACGTTATTCTAATCATTTAGTTAAGCGATAATCGTTATAATTTAGCATTATCAGTATAACAAATATGTCACGCACTATTAACATAACTAAAAACAATTAGCCATTATGAACATTTATATTATTCACGTACATACGAACAAAAGTATTATTAAAACCAATATTAAATACCATTACTTTCGCATAAATAATAGTGCGCTCTATTACACATTTATAATTATTATATGCAACTCGTATATTTCGCATTGTAATTCTCTCATTTAGCCGCCGTATTTTTACATCAAATCTGCTTCGCACACAAAAGAATAAATAACAACAATTGGAACTTATATAAAATTATATTTCTTTATTTAAAAACGGATATTATTGTAACAAATTGTGAGACTAACGATAAATTAAAAATATTAACTTACCGTCAGTCCAACCGACATAATTATTTGTTATAACATTTAAATTAAATAATTCATTTATCGTCGAATCCTCCGTTTAACGCCATAAGAGCAAGCGAGAAGGAACATCAGCGTCGGCGTCTCCTCTCCGCGGCGCATGCGCACCACGCCGTTCCACCGCCGCACCAATAAAAGGCCGAGTCCTCCGCTGCTCGCCAGTTCTCCGGTCTCTCCACCAGTCAGTTGCGCTTCTCCGCTCGCCGCGTTCGTGTCGGACCCGCTCGCTGGAAAATCGGAATAATTCTTTAATATTTTCTTTTTACAATTTTTTAATATCTCTTTTTGTCATTGTAACTCCATGTCTGAGTCTGATTTTTGCGTCGAAATCTCGTCGAAGAGCTTTATGTAATTATACTTATTTTTCAAGTTTATAACAATATATATATATATATACGTGTACATCTTAGAGTCAGTGAAAGCCATTTCGCGACCCTTATCACTCATCGAAAATATTCGTGTCGTTTAATTTATCCAGTCATCTCTCACGAGTTTATTTGAGTCACCATTCTTTCACCCTCGTTTCCTTGGCATATCAGTTATCGAATATATTTCATTTCGCAATTTTGCATACTATGTATAAAAATCATCCGTCCGTTAATTAAATTAACCCTTCACCCGTCCTCCCTTCATTTACCGAAGAATCGTCGGTTGTACTCGTACTACTGCACGTCGTCAATTCTTACCTCGCTTAAATTTCGAGACTGAATCTACCGGTTGTGCTCCACCTGCACGTTGATTAATTCGTGTCTCGAACCCCTGCTGAATGATAATCTTGTTCATTCCCCCCTTCACCAATTAACGGTCAATTGATTTTCCAAAAATATTTGTCTGTGTTTATTCAAATTCATAAATGCCAAGAAGACGAGGTGGTACCAAGTTTAATCTTCGCCGCGCAAATGCGATAGCCGCGCAAAAGCCGCGACCGGCATCTCGGGGAAACAACTCATCTGTGTTTACACAAATTATTCGTGACGCCCTAACATTTCATTCGGTGAAAATTGGACCAAAAGTCGTGTCGAACGTTCCGTTTTATGGAAAAGTCTTCCTCGTCAACCCCCGTGGGTACATCCGTGTAGTGACTCGATCGACCGGCAGCGTCACTTCAGACGCATCCACCGCAGTTGTATCATCGGACATCGAGATTATCATCATCGACTAATTTTCTCCCGTCGCCAACGTCGTTTCCTTCGCTCCACGAGTTCGTCACCGCGGTCGGACGATAGGAACCCGTCTTTACCTACAAGTCGGAACATCGATGGGCGGATGCTCGTCGAAAAATAAGAAACCTACCTCACCGACCAACGTTGAAATCGTTGTTCGCCTAGAGATCGTCATTACCGACGGAAGGACCTCTCTCCGGGTACCAGATCATCCGTCGATAAACCCGCTACGCACCGCCGCTCGTAGGGTAAGTCGCATGTTCACGTTACCACTCACTATCTTCTTTACCGACTGCCCTATCCCCGCGAGTGATTCTTAGTTACCGATCAAACTGTGGCTCGATCCTCATCCCTGTTGGGCACATTCCCGACTAAAGGCAGGATCTCAAGGCTGGCGTCCGTTCCCGAAAAACAAAGAAAAGTTGCATTAATTAAACAATTAACGGAAATTCAATCTCGTATCCGAAATCGGGTATTTCTCTTTCAAAGGTATTTATATTTTTTTTATTAAAAATAAATTCCCGGGCGTAACAATCTCAACATCCTATCCATATATTTTCTAAGTTCTCTTGCTTTCTTTGCCACTGCCTCCAGGTCCTTTGTTAATTATTTTGATGGCTCCTTTGCTAGGACCGTTGCTAGCCTGCTGTTTCCTGCAGGGCTTAAGTCCGTCCCTTCCGGTGGTCGGCTTAATGCGCCGGCTGCCTTATTTTTTTGTCCAGTGCGATGTTTGATTT
Source organism: Ophion obscuratus (assembly GCA_964007375.1). Classification (NCBI taxonomy): domain Eukaryota; kingdom Metazoa; phylum Arthropoda; class Insecta; order Hymenoptera; family Ichneumonidae; genus Ophion; species Ophion obscuratus. Next base: position 57,669,206 of record OZ023312.1, read on the forward strand.
CGAGATTATAGTCCTGCGGGAGCAACGCCCACCGCAGAAACATATCCCCTGCGAACCGGCATGTATTTAGGAAAAAAAAGGTCTTTGTGATTAGTTATCACTCGTATCCTCGCTCCGACTATATATGTTCGAAACCTTTGTAGTGACCATACGATTGCCAACTATTCTTTTTTGGTTGTCATGTACCCAATCTCTACACCCTTCAGGGTTCGGCTTGCGAACCCCTTCCAACCCCTGTTCATCACTCTGGTTCAGGGTTGCACCCAACGCGTAGTTACTTGCATCTGTTGTACGGTTTCCTTGGGTCTGGGTGCCCTAACATAACAGAGTATATGAACAATTTCTTGACCCTGTCAAAAGCTCTTTCCTCTTCATTCTCCTATTTCCATCTTTGTCCTTTTTTAACAGTCCTAATAGTGGCACTACCTCCCTTGCGTGTTGACTTGTGAATTACGCATAAAAGTTTTTAAGGCCGAAAAAGCTTCGGAGTTGTTTTTCGTTTTTCAGCCCAGGAAAGTCTTGAATCGCCCTTATTTTTTCTGGGTGTGGTCCAAGGCCTTTGGTGGTTAGAATGTGTCCCAGGAAGGTCACCGCCTTCCTAAAGAATTTTGATTTCTGAAAATTTAGCTTCATCTTGTGTTGCTCCATTCTTTGAAAAATCTTTGCTAGATGTCTTACATGCTCCCAGTGATTCTTGGACATACATAACAGGCCGTCCACGAAGTTTACTACTGAATCGCCTATTCCCTGTAGCACCACGTCTAGCCCTCGAATCGGGCTGGCAATACTGGTTTTTAATCCAAACAGGGTTACCTTGAATTGGTAATATTTTCCTTCGTGAAGATAATGCAGTATATCTTCTGGATTCTTCGTGAAGGGGAATTTGCCAGAAGCTGCTGGTCAGGTTGAGGCTCGACCTGACTCTTACTCCTCCACATTTCTCAAAAATGTCTTTAGTTGGTGGTGCTGTATTCTGGTCTTCGATCAGATGCTTGTTAAGTTGTCTCGCATCGAGACATAATCAAACCGACCCGTCTTTTTTATCACGGTAACCAGAGTGTGACACACCGACCTGCGGTGCGCTTGATTGCTCTATTTCGTAGCATTTATTTGATTCCCTTAATTACCTTGTCCCGATACTGCATCAGAACCGGGTATGATCTATGGACATATGGTTCTGGATCTTGTAGTTCCAGCTTATGTGTGTATTCCGTCCTCCGACGTGGCCGTTTCTAAAAAATATGTATATAATTCCTTATCAGTGCCTTCAAATGTCCCTGAATCTCCGGAGGAATTTCTGCACATTCTTAGAGATTTTTGTCTACTTCTTCTTCAGTAAGCTGCGGCTGTGGCTTTTCTAACTCTTCTGACGTTTGATTGACTTGTTGCTAATCCGTTTTTTTCGATGACAGACTACACGCCTCCTCATAGAGTGCTGCTATTTTATCCCATCTCCATCCGTTCCCTCCAACAGCTCCAGGAATCCGTCAATTTTTTTTATTCCACTGACTCTGACCGCCATCCGGATTTGCTCGTCAAAGTATTTCGCCAGCTTCTGGATGATTTATTCATCTTCGAGTTTTTCATTGAGATCCTTGGCATTCCCAAAGATTCTGGTCGCGTACTCCGCTTGGGTTTTTTTGTGGCCGTCATCTGCGTAGGCTCCAAATTCCAAGTTTCGCAGGACCTAATCCTGTATATCCTGGCTCCAATATCGTCCTCTAAATTTGTTTGCAAATTCCTCTATCGTCTGGATCCTTTCTCCCATTACACACCACCAGTATTTTGCTGCCTTTCGAAGGGCTTGACTGATCATGTAGTGTAGGTCGCCGCCTCCAGTGAATCTCCATAATTCCTCAAATTCTTTAAGGAATCTTATTGGCCTCTCTTGTCCATCACCAGTAAACGTCGGTGGCTTTTGTTCTGATACATACATTTGACTGGAGTTTAAGTCGCCACTTCATGTGATATTTTGGATGGAGTCATACCCTCGTTGTTTCAGAGCGTCCTTGCCTTGATTAATTCGTCTAGAATTTTCAGCGATCGTATCTCCCATGCCTTGAGACGTCTGCGCCAATTGGCCCAGACCCTCCATGGCTTCTCTGAACCTGTCGTCGATTTTGTTCCACTCCTCCGCGCTCTTCTTCTTCAACTGGTCATGGCTCGCCTCCATTGGTTTTTGTGAGATTACCAATTTCGGTTCTGTCCGCGCTTCTTCCTTTTCCGTTTCTTCTTGCAGGCCTTCTTTGATCTCTTCTTGCATCCAAAGGGTTCTGCCGGCACACACGTCGTCGTGTTCCTTTATTTCCTGTAGCGTTGTTGATCTTTCCTGAGGTTGCCCACCTGTTAATTTATTGACTCCGATGATAATGGATTTTAGCGTGGTATCGGCATCCTCCATCGTATTTGATGTATTTTATCTAATGTTGAAAGTACTACTGTGTTGGGCGTTATTTTCTGCGATCGGTGCTATTTCTGATAATCGCCCGATATTTCGACGAACTCTGACTCTTCAGTACCCAGTAATCCGTCTGCCGTTGTCCATTCCCATTGGAGTGATATTTCTTCTTCATGTTGCGACATTTTTGCGATCGGTCTTTCTTTACGATAATCGAGCCACACTTTGGGCGCCAAATGTAACGGGTACCCTTGATTACATTACATTTTGTGGAATCCGGGACTCGATTAGGGAGTAAATTAATATAGACCTGTTTCGCATATAATAAGTCGTGGATTTATTGAAAAATGTCTTCTTAGTATTTGTACAACCTATTTTGTATCCGCCTGTATATTTATTTCTCGTCGGTTGTCGCTTCGCTTGTCCAAGATTTCCTTGCTAGGCGGGCTCTCGGGATTTTCGGAGCGCCGGCGCCTCTTACGCTGCTACCCGTCGAGCGTTGAATTCTTGAAAAATTGCCCGGCCTATTTTATAATGGCCGCGGCATTCTTCTACTTGTTATCGTGTATCTAGGTTGCATGTGTAGCGGTAGGTACGGATCCCTTAGCACTTGATTCTCGTTAGATTGTGTTTGTTTGTGGGTGTGTGGTAACTCGCTTAGTCCGCGCCGCTTTTTTGTGTATTCGCCTATGTTTGAATGTATTTGTCCATACGTGGGTCGCTCGTGGACCCGTGTATGTGTTTTTCGTATGTGTGTGTGTGGTGTCGCTCTTATTTCGCCTTACATTTTTTTAGGTATTTGTTTATATTTCAATGCATTTGTGTGTACGTGGTATGGGGTACGTGTGGAATGTGTATGTGTGTTCGCAATTTTCGAATTTCCTGTGTTGGCCTTGTTTGGCCACTACCCCTTTTTTTATTGCCTCTCGCTCGCTCCCTTTAGGCAATTCTGTTAGCTCTCTTTCGGCGACGGTTAACGTCCAAATTTGAAGACCGAGGAAGACGCGTGATCAGCGGGGCTGTCCTCGTACCGTTTCCTTTTATTAAATTTTAATTCCTTATTTGATTTTCTTTATTCCTCGTTCTTTCGTCTCATCCTATTTTCTACGAGATGCCCATTGTCATTTTTCTTTATATCTTGAGCATTTTCTTTAGTCGGGAGCAGCCGATCATTTCTTTTAACTACTTGAATTCTCTGGCACTTTTCTTAGTCGGGAGTCCTTCTCGGCTCCTTTTCACTACTCGTGTCAACCCACGCTTTCCTTGATCGGGAAATAATCGAGTGCGTCCTTTTTACTACTTATACTCAGACAATTAAAGAAAGTCATCCTGGGGCTATCTCAAATTCCTCTCCCTTAGTAGGTGTTTTCCTCGCCTTTGCGGCTCGTACTTTCGCCTATTTACTACTAATGCCTTTAATATTCGAGAGAAGTCCCTACGTTTTTGCTCCTCTTCTTTTTCTTGATGCTGGCGCTTTCCTTACCCCGATACTTTCTTGCTTTTTCAGCTTGTACTGGTACCTTCTTCACTACTTGCGCCAGAAAGAGTTCGAAAAAGAAGATCTTTTCGGACCGAGGACCGAATTGGTCCTCCAATTAAGGCACCTTAATTGTCTATCAGTCCATGCTTTTCCCCGAGGTTTTCCGAACGATTCAGTAAGTATATTTTCCTCGACGGGGCCATGCTCACGGCACCCGTAACAAACATGCTCGCGTTTGCCCTACCGGCCACTCGCACGTGCCCGTTTTTTGTGCTCGAATAATGGCCACCCACTCACGCGGTCTCACTCGCAGAAACCTTTTCGCTATCTTTTCTCTCTCCCTTTCTCACGCGGCTTCTACTCCGACTATCCCGCCGCGACTACTTGTGGCTCGATCGTCCCTTGACCGGTTCAGCTACACGGCTGCTACACCGTCCTCTATCACTATGTTCTGCGTGTTCTCGGCGGCACCAGCGTTCTCGCGTGGGATATTTGACATTGCCCGCTACTCTGGGGCGTTATGTTTAACACATGAATTGAAATATTACGCTTAAAAAATGGAGGGTCTGTGTTCATTTTTTCGGGATATAAAAAAAATGTGGGCCATCGTCAGACAAGAAATGAAAATCGTTTATACATTAACAATAATAACTATCACAGTTTTTCTTTTCTTTCAAACTCTGTCAAACGCTTCTCAAACGATTTGCCAAGGAGACTATAGAGAAAGAGTCCAATCTTCGTATTCTGGCGCGTCCGTAAAAGTGGGTCAAAATTAGATTCCGCATAAGGGGCGCTTGGGAATTTAGTCATTGTGTGCTATATATACATGTATCTTTTGCGCATGCGTTGTTATCAGCTGTCTGTGTTGTTAATAGCTGTCACATGAGCTGAAAATTTTACTTTTCTTAACCTTAATTCATTTTATAAATAAATTTCCTGTAGCTGTACTAGTGTCTTAAGATGTTTCTACATCTAGGTCATAGTGCAATTACCCACCTAATTACGAAAAAAGAACACTTAAAAATGCCATAACTATTTATATCCGACGTAAATATAAATTCTATTCAAATGTGGTTAGGTGGCCGAGAGTATAGTGATTAGAGTTATTTGAAGTACGTACGAAAACGTACTTCAAATAACTCATCAGATAAACAGCTCCTTCGCTGTGCAAATTGCAATAATGCAATTGAAGTGATACACCCGAAAGTCATGTCGGAAATATCGTTTGCATACACTATGGCACTACCCGCAGCGACAGTAGCAACACAGAAATTCGCTACGCAGTAACGCGCATCATCCGCAGCACCACAAGACTCGCGCGTATTCTCGCTGTGCAAATTGATATAACCTAGATCACCCAGTGAACTATAAGTGATGCCTATACTACAAGTTCATGTACAAACGCTCATAAAGTGACAGACATTATGTATTTTTAGCTTTAGATTGGCATTTTTTATGGTCAAAAGTTTTCATTAACATTGCTCCTGTAGGAAGTCTCCTGGAGGTCCCCGAAAAAAAGTGTCCGGTGAGCAAAGTATATCCGGTTTGGATTATCTAAAATGAAAAAACCAAAAAGATTCTTTTGAGCGATAGATGATTCCAGGTATTGACCGAAGGAATAGTCAAAAATTAAATTTTTGACAAAATGGTGGCTCCGGAAAGAAACAATTTCGATTTTCGACCAAATTTTTTTCGCTAAATCGTTAAAAAAATATAAATCATTATCGGAAATCTTATCATTCCTGATGCTAAATCGATCAATACCTGAAGAATAAGTATGACAAGGTTGTGTTAAAATTGCAGACCGATCGGTTGAGCCGTTTTTGAAAAATCGTACTCACCGACTTTGAAAACACCGTTTTGAGAAAAACGCGTTTGAAGTTTCTCGGAAGCTCGGAGACGTGCTCCGAGCGTCCTTACAAATATGTGTTTATTTCCGAGAATATTCGCTGGATCGATTTGAATTTTTCAGGGAATATACTAACATATTTGTACATTCCGAAAAAGCAATTTAATTTTTTTTTTAAATTCCCAACTGCGGATAACCCGTCAATTTCAAGCTTGTATGCTACATACAAACAACATTCGAAAAACCGTATCCATGCATGCAAAGTTGATAATCCAAATTGTGAATTATCTTCAGATTCTTCCTTTACTAGAATTGCATCGATCATGTTCAAATCTTTCGAAGTTGCTTTGCATAAATAGCATCGTTGAGCAGACGTATTATGCTTGATAGCATTATAAAATGTACCGTCTACCATGGTGGAAGCAAGTCGAAAAGAAACTCTCATTTCTTTTCCATCTATGATCTTTTCGAAAGCGACAAGATTGTTCTCTCGCTGCTGTTGAGTCCCAGGTTTGTGCTTATTTTAACGGCACGGGATGTAACCTCGTTTTGAACGAGTTAATATGATTTGCTCCTCTTTTGGGCCCGTAGGCACGGACCGGGGATAGAAGCACACTGTGCTGGCGACCGTTTATCGTTTTATTGGTTGTAAAAACACTACACCTACCTTTCGTTGTCTATTGTTGGATGGGTTTCTTCCCCTGGAAGCTTCTAATGGAGCGTCGACGGGCTGCAGTCTTCCGTCAAACCGTGGTGGCCCTCATATTCCTTTTCTGATTCGTGACGGGGGTGGCTCCCGTCGTGGGATTTTGGAAGGGTCGTCGCAGTAAAGTTACACTCCACGGGGGTTTTGACTTTTAAAAATTATACTTATATTTATTGGCAATAATTAAGTGATATAGATAAACTGCATTGATTTTACGTGCTTCGCCTGGCCTTCAACAACACGAGCTCCGCGACCTCGGCGTCGAAAACGCCGACCACCGCGACAAGCATTTGCTCCAAGTTCACATTCGGAAGCAGGTCCTTGTGCAATCACTGGTCAGGCCAAGTGACTTTCCAACACTCTTGCAACTCTACAGGTTTAGTAGAGTCATTTCGTGCTCAAAAAAGGGGTTACCTTCAAAGTTTTCCGGGCGTTTCGAAAATTGGTGATATTATAGATTTCGACGGGCTCTTTCCGAATTTTCACTTTGTTATCTCGTATCTTCGCCGCTCGCGCCGCCATATTGAAAACATGGCACTCAAAAACAGTTTTTTGACAATAACTCCTTTCCGACTTATTTTACGATAAAAATAGTCATGTAAAAAATTAAACTAGAGAAACACATCTATACCAGCACGCATTTTTCGTATATATTAACGAAAAACATTTAACTACGCGGTAAAAACCCGGTGTTCTACTGCCCGTAAGGTTCATCGCAGGTATAAAGGGACGCGTCGCCTTGACGTCCCCTTGGCGTGCCCCCCCCCCCCCCGACTGTACAGAACATCTGCCGACAGAGCTAAAATATTCCTAAATCATCAGTATAAGTTTATTGTCCTACAGTGTTGTTCGCATTCATAGAGCCATGGCTTCGAAGAAAGTGAACTGTCTTATTTGTGAAAATTCATTGCAAGGAAGTGAGGTGATTGAAGTGAAGGAAAAAGGATTGGAAACTTTTCGTAAGTCAAGTATTCAAAAGAAGGACAACAAGGGAAAACTTTTGGAGGAACTGAGATCGATAGTGGTTCACGATGTGTGTCGAAGACGATATAATAATGAGAAATTAATCTCTGCTTCTTTGCGTAGAGGAAGCGATGTCGCGACTTTCCATCCACAACTGCGATCCACTACCCCAACATTCAAAGATCATTGTTTTTTGTGCAGTGCTGAAATAACACCAGAATTTATAGCGAAACAAAAACAGGCGCGTGTGCGATCGTAATATTGTGTATAGCGTGCGTAAATTATCGATGAAAGACACCGTTTCAGAACTTGCTAGAGCTCGTAATGATGATCGCTCGTAATGTCGAGCGATTGTTGAGCGTCTCGAGCACGTTTACGATTTGGTCGCAGTCGATGCACAATATCACAATTCGTGCATGAAAAAATTGTACCACGCACCATCAACTGGAGAAATAAAAAAAAGAGGTCCGTATGCAAACGAGATCGAAACTGCAATGCAGTATATTTACTCCTATCTCGAGCAGAATTCTGAAAAGTGTCAGTTTTCTCTGGACGAACTAATGGCCAAAATTGAAGGTGATTACCGCGCGCACATGAAAACGGTGAAAGCACAACTTCTAAAAAAATATGGTGACGATATTTTAATTGCCTTCACAGCCAATAAGGCTCCTGTGGTTTGTTTCCGAAACACAGGGTACAAGTTATTGACGGAAGCCTCGTACAATCAAAAAGAGACGACAAGGCAGAAGAACGTCGGCGTATTGTCAAAACAGCTGCATCAATCGTTTTAGAGGATATTCGCTCCACGGTCTACGAGACAAAACAATATCCTGCATCAGATAATTTTTTTCAAGAAATTTTGTAACATATACCTGAAACTTTACGCCTTTTTCTGGATAATATAGTTTTGAAGAACAAACGTGCGTCGCTTGAGAAATGGAAGAAACAAAGCATTGCTCTCGCACATTGCATAATTGCCGCAGCGAGGCCGAAATCTTTCGTTTCACCTATCCAGGTCGGAGTAGCAGAATTTTTGTTTCAAAAGAATGGATCTCGGCGATTAATCGATACATTATCATCTCTTGGATTTTGCTTCTCGTACACCGAAGCGATGCTTTTTGAAGTTTCAGCTATAATGCGCTCACGGTTGGATATCGATGATAACGAATTTTCGCAATTCGTTTTCGACAATGCTGATTTCAACACGCAGACATTAGATGATAATAATACTTTTCATGCTTTGGGCGGTATCCATTGTATAACTCCTAGAAATGCTATCGCTCCAGATCAAAATATTAAACGATTAAAGCAAATGCCGTCTGCACAAGTTGTAGGTCAATTTGGCACCGTTGCATTAAAAACATTTGAGAAAAGAAACGTTACGGGTTTGAAAACAATAGAGAGTCGAAACCTCGAAAGCATTCGTGCGGTTTCGAAACCAATAGCCGTCCACTTCGGATTTACTGTGGATATGGAAAATGGGTTGAGCTGCCTAACATACCTGGATGGAGCGGATTTATGGAACAAGCGACAGCGGAACTACCCTTCCAAAAATCATTCGTAGGATGTGTGCCCTTCACTAATGCTCCACCGAGTAATCACGACACAACTTTGACGGCTCTCTTATCTGCTTCTGAAAAATGTGAGTCATTACACCAGCACAATTGTTTCGTTATATTCGACCAGTCCCTGTATTTCAAAGCACGAGAAATCGTTTCCTCGTACGGTGATGACTCGAAATGAAATAACGTTGTTGTAAGACTCGGTGGATTCCATTTATTAATGTCGTTCATGGAATCCATCGGATGCATAATGACTGAAAGCGGATTGAAAGAGCTCTTCAACACCATTTACGCATTGAATTCAATCGAAAAAATTGTAGTAGGACATGTGTATACGCGTGCGATAAGAGCACATACATTGAGTCATCTTTCAATTGCTCAAATTGTCATGCAGTCAATAGATTTTACACCGGATCTGAGTGCAGAATTAGAAAGAGTTGTATATAATTTCGACAGGTCAGTGGTACTCGTGGCGGACGAGGAAGAATGCTTCAAAGAACTTGCTGAGAAATTTGAGAACCAACTGATAACATGTGAACAACGTGGTTCTACAGCGAAATTATGGGTGCAACATTTCCGCATGGAGACGCTTGTAAAACAATTCATCGAGGCAGAAAGAATGGGCAATTGGAATTTACATCTTGACACTATTCAGAAAATGCTCCCTTATTTCCATGCCAGTGGCCACTTCTTATATGCAAAATCTTGCCACTTATATTTGCCAGATATGCTTGATTTAAAGAGAAGAATGACAGCTGAAGAATACGATTTTCTCACAACTAAAGGATACTTTACAATTAGACGTTCGAACAAATTTTAGTGTGGTACGTGATCCGATATGACGATTGAGCAATCGTTGATGAGGACGATTAAATGTCTTTGCGGCCTTACTCATGGACGAGGAGTCAAAGACAGCGTGCTCTCCAAGTGGACTTTAGGAATGGTATTCCGGCACAATGTATGCGACGAAGTTGAAAAGTTTTGCAACGTAAGTTTTTCCAGTTCGGAGCAGCATGTCGAAAGAGAAGCTAGCGGATTCATCGTGACAATGGCGACGTAAAAAAACGAATGAATTGGTTTTGCCAACATCCTCCTTTTCCAGAAGTAAAAGCACCCATGTCAATGAGCACTGGAGTTATCGGAGATGAGAAGATAAATTGTCACATGCCTCAAGAAGTTGGTGGTGCTGGCGTTTCAAAAATCATCGGCAACGATTTCTATACCGTAAATTCAAACGGGATGACAGAGTAAAACCACTCGGTGTTATGAATGCCGGTGTCCGTATAGAAGGCGACAATATCCCGATTAATCCTTTATTAATTTTTCAAAGAATGTGCATTGCAAAAGAATCTGACGAGAAACTTGAAAAGTTTCTTACGTACAAACTTGCTCCGTTTCCGTTATCCCTTTTCAATGACGAAGGCCTGCACAAGTGCGTTAAATCTTCTATGTATAAGGCATTTGAGCCACATTCTAGAGATGTAAATTTTGGAGACGCTCTGTATGTCATCGACGGAGGATACTTATTGCACCGAGTCGTTTGGCATCGTGGTGAATCGTTTTCATCCATTTGCAATAACTACGTCACATTTGTTCGATCGAACTATACATCCGATGCCATTGTCGTATTTGACGGATTTCCGGAAGATGTAGCAAACCGTAATACCAAATATGCGGATCGATCTCGACGATCACGGAAAAATGCTTCAGTAGACATATTTTGTGACGAAACAATGACCCTAACGGGGTCACAAGATAAATTCTAGAGCAACGATGCAAACAGGAAACACCTCATTGGAATATTGAAGAAAAAAATTGAAGCTGTAAACTTCATGGTCAAGCAAGTCACGGAAGATGCGGATACGTTAATAATCAATACGGCACTCAGCATTTCATCTACATTTGATTCCGTAATAGTTGTCGGCGAAGATGTAGATCTTCTGATTCTGTTGACGGCCCTATCTACGCGTTCAAACATATATATTCTCAAACCAGGAAAATGGAAAATTTCGCAACGAATATATTCAACAAAAAGTATCTGAGATAAAACAGCCGCAGATAACATATTATTCTTCCGCGCCTTCAGTGGCTGTGACACAACATCAGCACTCTTTAATCAAGGAAAAATAAAATGTGCTAATATACTCCTAAAAAACCGATATTTAAATGAGCTTGTACAGGTATTCAAAAACCAAAATGCCGATCCAGAGATCATTGCTGAAGGTCGAGAACGCTTCCTCCTTGCGTTGTCCGATGACAGTGGCGTAAAAAGTATGTCGTTAAACAACTATAGACATACATGCTTCACAAAATCAGCATATAAAAGTAAATTTAATATTGCATCGCTGCCACCAACAGAAGCAGCAGCACGACAACATTCGTTCCGATCCTATTACCAGGTTCAGCAGTGGTATGGAATTGAAACAATGTAGAGCTATGGGGATGGAAAAAAAGCGAGAATGGGCTAATTCCTGTCACCACGCTCGAGCCCCCAGCTCCGGAAACCTTGTTAAAACTTATTTCTTGTAAATGCAAAAGGGAATGTCAGGGAGCCTGTGGATGCAGAAAGGCTGGATTAAAGTGATCCGTTATATGCACGAATTGCAATGGTACCTGTGATCATTCGCAAGTTCTACTACAAGATAGCGATGAGGAGGAAGAAACAGAGACAATTCTTGAGCAAACATATGATGAAATCGAGGACCAAGAGAATGACAACGAAGCTAATTATCCCATCGCGGATGACGTGGAAGAAATTTCTATATGTGACATTTCGCTCAGTACTCAAGACGATGAATTCGCAAAACCTGGCCCAACAAGGATAGCGAAGCGAAGGACAAGGCGCTAAATTTTGTAATAGTACATTACAAGTGGATTAGGCCTACTGGGAATACCACAAAAAACGCGCCACTTACCCCATGGTGGTGTGGAAATGAATTATTTGGCCAAAACGCGTGTTGGAGTGGACTTTGCGGCGTTCGTACGCTAAAACTATTGATTGTACAAAAAAAACGTTACCACATAAATTGTAGGAAATTTTTTCTAGTGTAATTTATTACATAACTACTTTCATGGTAAAATGAGTCGGAAAGGAGTTATTGTCAAAAAATTGTTTTTGAGCGCCATGTTTTCAATATGGCGGCGCGAGCGGCAAAGATACGAGGTGACAAAGTAAAAATTCGAAAAGAGCACGTCGAAATCTATGAAATCACGAATTTTCAAAACTCCCGGAAAACTTTCCAGGCAAAACTACGAAATGACTGAACTAGTTGCCGCCCGAGCTAATAACAGCGTGGCTCACACGCCGGGCGCCCGTAGGAACCCTGACCAGCATGCAGCCAGCTGTTGTGTCGCTGAATCGCGCCAACATATGTGCCCTAGAGGTGCGGTCCACTTAACGTCCGCAACGCTCAGTGCGCTCGCAACGGCGGTCCACTTAACGACCACGGTGGATGTCTGGTGGCAATAGCTGCGTTGATATGCGCGATCACGGCGAGCTCACGATAACCCACCGTTTATCATGGGTCGGCATGCGCACCTGCGGTCGCGCATGCGTAATACAAATAAATGGCCGCGAGGGGCGACGTTCGTTCAAAAACTTCCGGTCGCTATAATGGTCCGGCAGCTATGTTGCAACATTCACTTCTAGCCACTTCCGCTCCAGTCGTCCGCGTCGCCAAAAATGCGGTCCACTTGTATTTTTTCCCGTAGCGCCCGTGAGCGTGTGCCAGTTAGTGGACCGGAAAATCTTGCGGTCGCGCTCGTAGGCGTTGCGGGCGTTAAGTGGACCGCGCCTTGGGAGTTACGTCCCCGAAGAAGACTGGTGGCCAGAATCGGGCGATCGAGGACGGGTAGCTGGGGTCTTACCAATGACGAGTAAATCTCCAACTCAGAAATTGCGAACTTACGATTATTGTACTTTATTATAATTAGGCAACATTTGATTTACAAAATGTTTAATTGCCTTGAGACCGACCGCCTCGGTTGCCAACCGAAGACTGACTTCTGATGTTTCGTTCCTCTAATTGTTAACTCGGTTATTGGCATTTGACCGTTTTCGAACGTTCGCATCGTATAATGCCGATTCAGCGATACGGGTCGCCAAAGTCACCTCTGGAGGTGCTTCACCTGCCCAAACTGCTGTCGTTTGCACAGGGGCCTATGGCCTCTCGATTTCGCAAATGCAATATGCTTATTTCTGTACAATTTGCAATATGTGCTAAATTAGGGACACAACATTCCTCCCCCTTAGGAAGACGAAATCCATGATTTCGGCTTCAAGGCTAAATAACTAATCGGCTAAATAACGATAATATTTTTTTCGCTTTGTTTCTGTCAGGTCGTCTCTCGGCTTACAAATTTAATCAAAAAGTTTTACAAACGCATTATACGTGTGACACATTCCACACGTGCATACTTATTTAGTTGAAACCTTAACTGATATTTATTTATCCAAAAGTTTTCTTGAATTTCCCATTTCTTATTAAATTGTAATTCTCTTATTTGTTTTTGTTTACGCCGTAAGGGTTCGTGGCGTATTACGTGTGAACGTGACCAGTGCAGCCAGATCGCGCGCAAAAGTTACCCCCTGTCTAGTCTCTTGCGTGCCCATCACACAATCATAGTAGCGCGTGTCCGTGAGCGAGCGACGCTCGGACGTCTTCGGGAAGGGCCGAGCGCCACCGAAGTTTCCCGGTCGCGCCTTCGGAAGCTACACCAACACATGGACGTTGAGCACGTTCATGTGCGGCCAAGCCAAACCGAAGGATTCGAGGGAAAAAGCAATCTGAGCACGACTCGCGCGCGACGTCACCCGACGGCACGAGCGAGGCTTTTAGATGATTTCAATGCTTATTTAGCCCTTGATTCTCTGCATTATTAATGTATAAAAAAATGTATCGCGCACTCTCATCGCTTATTTTTTCAGTTTATACGTTAATTTAAATATAATAATAAATCTAGATTACAACTTATGTATCTTCTAAAATATTGTTTACGCTTTACTCACACCCGTCCTTATGCCAAATAAATTATATTTCATAAACGTAAGCGGAAATATATTTATGTTCGTATTATTATATTAATTCTCATAGCTCTCATATAAAACACTCTCGTATGGAAAAATCCAAAAAACTTCAAAACCTTAGATTTCAACAAACCAAGAACATACTTCTTCACATTTTCAATCATGACGAATTTTTAAGAACAATATCATGTCAAACACATCTGAACCAAAACAATATATGTCACCTAAATTATCAAAACATAAATCAAACAACACAAAATCACAACATCTTATACTCAACCCTTACTAATAGACAACAGGACACAAATAATAATCTTTCCACTGATCCTCTGAATAATATAAATTCGACAATCGCATTAAATAAAACGAAAGAATGGCTTATAAATCTCTCCAACATTGATATTCCGCTACACATTTCCACATTCTTGTCTCTAGGTGAAAAGTTTTGTTTTCCTTACCTCAAACTCTCAAACATAAAAACTCATATCCACAAATCAATCTCCGAACTTGAGTCCAAATTAGATTTTTTACTCGACAAACCTAGACAAATCGAAATTAGAACCAGATTCACTAAAATCTTAAACAAAATAAATATTCCAACATCATTTTCCAAAACTGATCAAATTATAAAACACACGTCCTCATTCTTAAAAAACAACCCTCAACTTTTAGTTACACGAGCTGACAACAGTCATTCTTAACAAATCAGATTACGCTACAAAAACTCATAATTTACTCGCAGATTCCTCAACTTACAAATTAACAAATAGAAATCCCATCAACACTCTACAAAAAGGCATTAACAATATTCTCTCCAGATGGAAAACCCTAAAAATTATTGATGAAACAAAATACGAATACTTAAAAGCTGAAAATTGCAACCTATTTCGTCTCAATTGACTGCCAAAAATTCATAACAGTAATTATCCACTTCGTCCAACAATATCATCAATAAACAGTCCAACGCATAAACCAGCTAAATCTATACAATCTAAACTTTCTAAATTAATCAATACGACTAATTCACACGTCAAAGATAGTTTCCACCTAAAACATTCACTTTCTAACATCTCAATTCCACTCAACTACAAATTGGTCTCGTTTGATGTTGTTTCTCTCTATACCAACATCCCATTACAACTTGTTATTCAAAGCCTTCAAAAAAGATCAAATCTATTTTCAAAATAATTTCCTTTAAACGAAATAATTAAAGCGATAGAATACATCATGTTCTCAACTTTCTTTACATTTCAAAATAAAATTTACCAACACATCTCAGGGTTACCAATGGGCTCACCTCTGGCTCCAATACTATCTAGCATCGTCATGATCGATCATGAAACAAATTGTCTGGAAAAATTAAAATTTTCGTTACCACTATATAAAAGATATGTTGATGATATTATTAGTGCTCTACCAACAGACAAAATTGAATCCACCAGAAAGATTTTTAACTCATATAACTCAAAATTACAATTTACATCAGAAAATGAAGTAGATAAAAAATCCCGTTTCTTGATATACTTTTAATCCATAAACAAAATTCAATTATCACAAATTGGGATAGGAAACTAACCTGGTCAGGCAGATTCATAAATTTCTTTTCACACCACCCACTTTCCCAAAAAAGGCCATAATTTACATACTAGTTGACAGAGCAATAAAATTATGTCATCCTTCATTTCACAAAGAAAACCTCAAACTTATTAGTAACAAGATGACATAAAATTGCTATCCGATCTCTTTCGCAGAAAAAATGATAAAACATCGGCTTTCCACAATCACCAATCAAAAAAGAATAACAACAATTTTGATTCTTCCAGAATAATAAATGTTCCTTACACAAAAAAGACATCCATCATCAACTAATTCGTCTTTTCCAACAATACAACATAACATTAGTCACAAACAATAAACACAACATTTCATCGATTACCGGCTCCACCAAAGACAAAATAAATAACAACCAAAAATCCAACATAGTTTACAAAATCGATTGTAAGGATTGCAATGCCACATACATCGGCCAAACCACAAGATACCTTGAAACCAGAATAAAAGAACATAAAAATAGCCTAAAATATACTACCACAATACACACAGCCTTAGCACAACATGCAATAGAACAAAAACATGCCTTTCAATTCGACAATGAAAAAATTTTGAACAATGAAAATTAGCTCAAAAAAGACTAATCCTAGAAATGATTTAAGTAAGGCACACTCCAACGTCATAAATTTTAGAACTGACATACAAAAACTAAGTTCGATCTATAACTCTATTATATAACTATTAAAATATTTTACAATACTTTACTTGACATAACAATTTAAAAATTATTGACACTATAACTTAATTTTAAATACTCTTGATATGACGCACCAATTTTATTTATCCTGACATGTCACTGCCTAAAGGATATTTCTCCCCCGATTCGCAAAATAAAGACTCTAATAAGCTTCACGAAATTAAGACACCACTCAGTTTCTCTCGAACTCTCCGTGATCACACAACTCAATAGGTAACTGAGTAATGTAAATTTCGAGTTTTTGTTTATTTTGGAAGAAAATTTTTAAAGTCATAAACTCAATAGGTAATCATCACAGTCATTTGATACTTTATTAAGATTTATTTTAAATCAATCACGTACATTAAATTTTCACAAATAAAACACAAAACTTCCTTATAATTATTAATCCCTTACAGATGATAAAAATCGCTAACAAACGATAAATGCTTCCATCTGTTGAGTATACTCCACCACAACAGTACTTACTTCCATAAATACTGTCTTTTGAAATAACGATTAATTAATGAAATTAATGATTGATTAATGAAAAAATTTAATAGTAGAACATCATAAGCGGTTTTCCTATTTTCAGAATAATGTTCTTTCAATGAGCGTGTTTCACGTATAAACAATTCGCCCCATACAAAAAGAAAATAATAATTTAAAAAAAAACAGAAAAGCACTAAGCGCGAGGAACGATCCCGCGCCCCTAACAATAAGCTAGGAACGCTACCAACGGGACCATCTTTAATGTACGTGATTTGTGATTTGAAATTTGAATATTGTGAAAATTTAATGTACGTGATCGATTTAAAAGAAATTTTAATTAAGTATCAAATGACTGTGATTATTACCTGTTGAGTGTAAGATTTTTTAAATTTTCTTCCAAAATAAACAAAAACTCGAATTTTACATTACTCAGTTACATATTGAGTTGTGTGATCACGGAGAGTTCGAGAGAAACTGAGTGGAGTCTTAATTTCGTGAAGCTTATTAGAGTCTTTATTTTGCGAATCGGGGGAGAAAGATGCTTTAGGCAGTGACGTGTCAAGAGAAATAAAATTGGTGCGTCATATTAAGAGTATTTAAAATTAAGTTATAGTGTCAATAATTTTTAAATTGTTATGTCAAGTAAAGTATTGTAAAATATTTTAATAGTTATATAATAGAGTTATAGATCGAGCGTAGTTTTTGTATGTCAGTTCTAAAATTTATGGCGTTCGAGTGTGCCTTACTTTGGATCATTCCTAGGATTAGCCTTTTTTGAGCCAATTTTCATTGTTTAAAATTTTTACATTGTCGAATTGAATGGCATGTTTTTGTTCTATTGCATGTTGTGCTAAGGCTGTGTGTATTGTGGTAGTATGTTTCAGGCTATTTATATGTTCTTTTATTCTGGTTTCAAGGTATCTTTTGGTTTGGCCGATATATGTGGCATTGCAATCCTTACAATCGATTTTGTAAACTATGTTGGATTTTTGGTTGTTATTTATTTTGTCTTTGGTGGAGCCAGTAATCGATGAAATGTTGTGTTTATTGTTTGTGACTAATGTTATGTTGTATTGTTGGAAAAGACGAATTAGTTGATGATGGATGTTTTTTTTTGGTGTAAGGAACATTTATTAGTCTGGAAGAATCAAAACTGTTGTTATTTTTTTTTTGATTGTTGATTGTGGAAAGCCCATGTTTTATTATTTTTTCTGTGAAAGAGATCGAATAGCAATTTTGTGTCATCTTGTTCCTAACAAGTTTGAAATTTTCGTTGTGAAATGAAGGATGAGATAATTTTATTGCTCTGTCAACTAGCATGTAAATTATGGCTTTTTTTGGGAAAGTGGGTGGTGTGAAAATAAATTTATGAATCTGCCTGACCAGGTTGGTTTCCTATACCAATTTGTGATAATTGAATTTCGTTTATGGATTAAAAGTATATAAAGAAACGGGATTTTTTATCTACTTCATTTTCTGATGTAAATTGTAATTTTGAGTTATATGAGTTAAAAATCTTTTTGGTGTATTCAATTTTGTCTGTTGGTAGACCAATAATAATATCAGCAACATATCTTTTATATAGTGGTAACGAAAATTTTAATTTTTCCAGACAATTTGTTTCAAGATCAATCATGACGATGTTAGATAGTATTGAAGCGAGAGGTGAGCCCATTGGTAACCCTGAGATTTGTTGGTAAATTTTATTTTGAATTGTAAAGAAAGTTGAGAACACGATGTATTCCATGGCTTTAATTAATTCGTTTAAAGGAAATGTTTTTGAAAATAGATTTGATCTTTTTTGAAGGCTTTGAATAACAAGTTGTAATGGGATGTTGGTATAGAGAGAAACCATATCATACGAGACGAATTTGTAGTTGAGTGGCATTGAGATGTTAGAAAGTGAATGTTTTAGGTGGAAACTATCTTTGACGTGTGAATTAGTCGTATTGATCAATTTAGAAAGTTTAGATTGTATAAATTCAGCTAGTTTATGCGTTGGACTATTTATTGATGATACCATTGGACGAAGTGGATAATTATTGTTATGAATTTTTGGCAGCCAATAGAGACGAAATAGGTTGCAATTTTCTGCTTTTAAGTGTTCGTATTCTGTTTCATTAATGATTTTTAGGGTTTTCCATCTGGAGAGAATATGGTCAATGCCAGTGTTGGTAGGATTTCTATTTGTTAATTTGTAAGTTGAGGAATCTGCGAGTAAATTATGAGTTTTTGTAATGTAATCTGATTTGTTAAGGATGACTGTTGAATTTCCTTTGTCAGCTCGTGTAACTAAAAGTTGAGGGTTGTTTTTTAAGAATGAGGACGTGTGTTTTATAATTTGATTAGTGTTGGAAAATGATGTTGGAATATTTATTTTGTTTAAGATTTTAGTGAATCTGGTTCTAATTTCGATTTGTCTAGATTTGTCGAGTAAAAAATCTAATTTGGACTCAAGTTCGGAGATTGATTTGTGGATATGATTTTTCATGTTTGAGAGTTTGAGGTAAGGAAAACAAAACTTTTCACCTAGAGACAAGAATGTGGAAATGTGTAGCGGAATATCAATGTTGGAGAGATTTATAAGCCATTCTTTCGTTTTATTTAATGTGATTGTCGAATTTATATTATTCAGAGGATCAGTGGAAAGATTATTATTTGTGTCCTGTTATCTATTAGTAAGGGTTGAGTATAAGATGTTGTGGTTTTGTGTTGTTTGATTTATGTTTTGATAATTTAGGTGAAATATATTGTTTTGGTTCAGATGTGTTTGACATGATATTGTTCTTAAAAATTCGTCATGATTAAAAATGTGAAGATGTATGTTCTTGGTTTGTTGAAATCTAAGGTTTTGAAGTTTTTTGGATTTTTCCATATGAGAATGTTTTATATGAGAGTTTTCATATGAGAGCTATGAGAATTAATATAATAATACGAACATAAATATATTTCCGCTTACGTTTATGAAATATAATTCAGTTGGCATAAGGACGGGTGTGAGTAAAGCGTAAACAATATTTGAGAAGATACATAAGTTGTAATCTAGATTTATTATTATATTTAAATTAACGTATAAACTGAAAAAATAAGCGAAGAGAGTGTGCGATACATTTTTTTATACATTAATAATGCAGACAATCAAGGGCTAAATAAGCATTGAAATCATCTAAAAGCCTCGCTCGTGCCGTCGGGTGACGCACAGTGGGGCAGAATCCCAAAAAGCTGGCCAAAATTCGGAAAGTGTCCAAAATGATCTCCAATTCTCTTCTCGGGGGTTTTTGGGGTCGCTGAATACGAATCTGTTATCAGAATTACGATTTTCAAAATGGCGGACCCAAAATGGCGGACATAATTCAACCAATTAGTCAAATAATTCAGTAAAAAATACCCAATCATATTTCTTAAGGGTTTTTGGGATCGCTGATTACGAATTTGTTATAGGAATGTTAATTTTCAAAATAGCAGACGCGATATATAGACGATTCCACAAAAAATTTCAATTTTTAAATATTTTTTAATAGAAAATGGTTCATAATATTTTTAGGTTTAAATGAGTAGAAAATCTCTTGAGCCATGTTTTTATTTTTGAACAATTTCTTGAGTACAAAATTTGCAATAAATCAAATATCTGTTATTTACTTCTAGTAACAAAAATCTTGTATGTCATCTTCAATGTTGGTATAATTCGATTCGGATTCTGATGTTGACCCACTTGTATCCAAATCGGAATCATTCCTTATCTCTTGTCTGGTGACTTCAGGTTGTTTTAACATTTCTATAGCTTCTTTATGTAAAGATTTCGCCGGTCTCTTGGGCAATTTCCTGATGCTTGAGAGAAATGGATCTGATGATACTAAGAGCCTATAGAAAATGTCTCTCATATTCGATTCTCGAGAGCATTTTCTTGAATGATGTAACCTGTAGTTCTTTATGTCCTTATTGCGTGACTCTTGGGCCTCTTCAGAAAGTTGTCCGATCGGTAAAAGGGCATATTTTACAATTTCTGCTCCGTGCATCAACACTTTGTGCACAGATGTTGGCATGTAATACCATGGATATAAAGCAACGAATAAACGGGCAGTATTTACACAATAGTCTTTGAATTTTTCTTCGTCTATATCATACCCGCTCGAAATTGCCTGCAAAATAACATAAAATCGGTGAATTAAATTTTCATCGACTCCTGTTATTTCAGCAGATATATTAGCATTTTCGAAAAAGCGGCGCACAGTAGGAGAAAAGCCCAAAAACCTGGCCAAAACCTCAAATGACCTTTGACGGGAATGAAAATTGGCTTACAGGGGTTTTCAAGGTCGCTGATTACGAATCTGAAAGCCAAATTATCGTAAACAAAATGGCCGATCCAATATGGCTGACATGAATGTTAAAAAGTTGCCAGATGTCGACAAAAATTGGTATTTACGGGTTTTCAAGGTCGCTGATTACGAATCCGCAAGCCAAATTATCGTAAAAAAAATGGCCGATCCAATATGGCCGACATGAACGTTAAAAAGTTACCAGATGTTGACAAAAATTGGTATATACGGGTTTTCAAGGTCGCTGATTACCAATCCGATATCTATTGTTTATAACTTGCAACAAAGAGCTTACAGCAAATTGTTATAAACAAAATGGCCGAGTATCCTGCTAAATAGATAAATTAATATATTTAAAAAAATCATCATAATAAAATAAACGTGAACAGTGTATTCTACGCAATTATTATTTTTATTTCCAAAATACATACGGAACGTTTCAAAAATAGAAAATTTTATTCTTAATCAAAATCGTAATCGGAGTCGGAGTCGGAGTCAGAATCATTATCCGAGTTTGTATCTATTACAACTCTCGGCACGGCTTCAATCTCGGCGCAAAATTCGTCTGCTGCAGCAGTCACTTTAGGAGCGATCAACATCGCTACAGCTTCCGGCGACAAACTCTTCAGCTTCTTCTGTGGTAGTCTTCTGACACTTGAAATGTACGGATCAGAAGTAACTAAGAGCCGATGAAAAACATCTTCCATAGTTTTAACCCTGGAACTTTTTCGCGCAAAATCTTCTCGATATCGTTTGATGTCTTTGTTTCGAGCTTCCTGAGCATCTTCGGATAATTGGCCGATTGGTAATAGAGCATGAGTTATTATCACTGGACCATGAATTAATAGTTTGTGCACCGAAGTAGGCATGGAGTACCAAGGGTATAATGCAACGGTCTTTCTTGCCGTTTCAATAGCATACTGTTCAAATCTTTCACAGTTTATCTCGTGGCCACACGATATAACTTGTAGGATTACGTACAAGCGTTTAATAACTTCTTCGTTGACCCCCGTTATCGCAGCGGAAACCGTCGAATTTTCAAAGAATCGCCGAGCTGTGTTGCCATCATTGCTGCTGCCGTATCCAGGCTTTGGGCGATCGATATTTAGACCCAATTGCTTCTTGAATCCTTCTTGAATGGCCCTCTTGCGTTCCTGGGTAATTTTTTTTTCTGCGGCACTTCGAGCTTGCCATTTTTTAATGCCGAGTTTGTAAGACACGTGTAAGCAATATCGAAAAAGTCTGTTTCGAGTCCTCAGGCACTACAACTGTACGTCCGGTGTCCTTGGAAATTTTTTCTACCATAAATTCGATCAAGGAAGCGAATTTATCGGATAAATGCTCGCTGATTATCAGAAATACTTCTTTCCTTGTCAGCACCAATTCTTTGTAACCGGATCCTGTAATAAAGACATAAAATTGTAGAAAATTGGTGTTAAAGGAAAAGATAACATTTTCAATTAATACAAAAACTTGAACAATGTACATTATTTTACCAAATAAATAACCGCAATAATTGAAATAATTTTAAAAAAATTAGACAGAAAATATTGACATGGATTTGGTTAAAAGAAAGCTTTGCTTACTATATAATATATATATATTCAAATATTTTATTTGAATGTTATAACATTTCATTCATATTTAAGAAATTTTTATGTGGTTGATTTTAATATGTATATATATATATGCATACGTATATATCATAATTAAATCACAGAAAATTTATGTATATATATATACACATACATATATATTAAAATAATTTATTTCAAGCGTATAACAGCCGTCTTGTCCGGTATGATGCTACTTCACCCATTCTCAGGTAGAGGCGCAGAGGCTGCTCAATAGTGCCGCGTGCACGCTCGGCTACCGCACGATGCGAAAAAAATCATAACGGACAAGACGCACGTTTTCCGCAGGTAACTCTTGTAAATTTCGAAAGCTTATACATTAAACTAAAGGCCGAGACTAGGAGCTTTGCAAAATGTGACAAAATATATAACTTTTCGGAACGTTGAAAATATAAGTTTTCAAAATTATTCAATTTTATTTATGCCGAAGGCTATACTACATTTCAATCATTTATACATAAACTTTAGATTCAACCGATGTAAAAACATGTTCTACATACCTCCAGAAGTCGTATCCATGTTGCAGAATTGAAATTAAACCCGTCACTTTAGAGTTATGGGTTTTTGAAGTCAGCGTTATTTTCGTCTGTTCAGCGCGTGACACGTACACTCTTCACGAACCCTAACTGCCAACTGACGCTGCGGCGCAGGTATACACTTAAAGGGCTTTCCCTTCCACAATAGAATGCAGTTACTAGTCCTCTACCTGAATGACTACTCAACTGACCCTATTTCGAAAATTTATTTTTTGGGGTTTTGGCCAGGTTTTTGGGCTTTTCTCCTACTGTGCGGCGGGCGGTATTTCCATCGTTTGAGCTGCCATATCCTGGCTTTGGTCGATCAACGATAAGCCCCAGCGTTGTCTTAAATTGAGTCTGTATGTCTTCCTTGCGTACTTTCACAATCTTTTTCACTTCCTCTTCACGAGCTTGCCACTTTTGAGTTGTGAGCTTATACGACAAATGCAAACAGCACTCGAAAAAACGAATCCACGCATGTAATGTAGATATGCCAAATCTTAAATTATCTGTAGTAATGTCCATTTTTATAATTTTGTCGAATTTATTAAAATCTTTAGAGGTGGCTTTGCACAGGAAGCAGCGTTGTGCAGAAGTGGTACCTGTTACAGCGTTACAGACTTTGCCGTCTATCATCGTAAACGACATACAATAGGTTACTGAAATTGATTTTTCATTTTGTTCAGTAGTGTATGGTGCAAGACCCGCAATCTGCTGTTCAATGTCGGTAACTTCTTTCAATGTTGATTGTACATCTTCATGTACAAACTGCAATCGTATTGGTCTGCAGAATCGAGGAGATGAAGGTCTAGGATTTTTCCACACAATAGTTCCTTCATCCGTCTCGTGATTATTGTAGATTAATTGCAAAGGTACCAGAGAAGTATAAAAAATGCTTTCATCAGATTTTCCAGCCTCATCAAATTTTTGCTTATAAACACTTTGACGGCTGCTTCCATCACATCCCCATTTACAGTGAAGTACTAATTTTTGCAGAATTTCAGAATTTAGAGTATCGATGACATCAGCCTGAAGTTGTATAATTCTGTATGTGGTATGATCAAGTAAAGCCTGTAGTTTAATTTGTGCGCACGACTCAGTAATATTCATGTACACAACTGATGGATAACAACGATTTTTGGCTTTTTCTACTTCATGGTATGATGGGTATAATTTGCATTTACGTGCTCTGGCTGCATTTCTTGATAGCTGATAAGAGCGCTTTGATTCTCCTTTCTCGATCATCAAAGAAAGTGCTTCGTCTGGGGTTAAAGGTGTCTCATTTTTTGACCGAACAGCAGCTATATATTTTGAGGCTCTTGTTGGGCTGGTTAATGTGACATCTTTAAAAACTTGCAGCATACGTCAATTCTTCTGTAGATAAAGTAGAACGTATTTCTTCAGTCTTTCGCCTCTTAGATCTATCGCTGGATGAAGCAAAGGATTTCGAAGGTCGTCCAGATGTTCCTTTTTCATCATTCTTCACAATCTTCTCAGATGTTGATGTTGTGCATTCAGTATCGGATAATGTTGAAAAACATACGGTGCCATTCAACCATTCTTCATTATTTTTTAGAAACTTTTCTTGGCCTCTATTTGCTGCTTTCCATCTGGATCGAAAATTTGCAAATAACAGTCCTAATGACTTTTCGTCCTCGTCTACTTGTATCACATTTTCTGTTTTCTTGAAAATTGCATCTTTCAAAACTCCAATAACGAATTTCTGTTCGTTTTTTAAACTGTCTTTCACCATGAAAAAAACATCTCTTCTTGATAATTCCATATTTGAAGATTGGGAAGACTCTGTAAAATACCAATATAAACATGTACAAAATTGAATGACATTATTTTGAAATCATTTTATACTTAACAAAACTATATACGGTGTTCTGACTCGAAATGTACAAAAATAATGTATTACTACTAAAAACGATTTTATATTTATAAAGAAAACGAATATTTATGATATAAATGATTAACAAATATATTTACATACATTCTGCACGAAAAAAACCGACATTACGTGAAATCTGTCTTTACGAGAATCACCTCTGTGTCAGTATACAACAGGTATAATAAAGCCTGAACAGCAGGCGGGCTCCTTTCTTTCATACATGGCTGCTCTAGGAGCCCCTCGTCAGTCCTTGCCGAATCGCCGTCTACACTACGTATACACTATGTACGTATACACTAATACACCTTTACCAGTTCTAGCTACCAGTTCTAGCTACTGAGAGTTCTTGCAGGAATATTTTATAAAATGTTGAGATTTTCGTAAAGCGTACATTTAGAATAATAAATTACTGTATTAAAATTTAAATGATCTAAGAATATTAATCAATAAATGAACATACTACAAATGGAATTGATAAATAAATATTAATCTATGTTAATAGACAGAAAATATACCAACGCGCTGTAACGTAATAATCAATGGATTACATTCACACGTCCGTTAATGTCGCGCCACGTATTTCTCCCTAAAAATTAGTCTAACTATTCGTTGAGCACTCCTGAGCAGCCAGTTTTTTAGTATATTATATTTAGTACTGTACACTATCAGTTTCTTGTTGAATCAAGGTCGAGACTCGCGAAGACATTTTTAAAACTACTTTAGAAAATGGATTTTCGAAAAAAAAAGTATAATTTTTTATGTTTTCTTGTTGCAAAATTTAGATATTTCAAACATAAAATAAGCAATAACTGTGCATAATTATATTTTCTGCATACCTTCAGAAAGTTTTTCCATTTTGCAGAATTAAAATTGAGACAGTTTCGTCCGTTTCACAGCACTTCGAAACAGGCAAGAATTTTTCGACGCGTACGCTTGTTTAATGCGTACCGAACGGCGGCTGAATGTCGACTGATGTCGAGGCGACCCTAGAGCAGGTATAAACCTGCCCGGTCCGGAATTTCGTCCTAGGACTATCAGTAAACAAGATCTGAACATATATAGACGAATATATACAACTCAAAAATTTGACTTTTGGCCAGCTTTTTGGGATTCTGCCCCACTGTGCGCTGAGGGAGTCCCGAAAGATTTATGATGGGGCGGTTTGCGGGTTTCTGAGCTACCCGTATTCTTTTCAGTGATATTTAAGTTGCGCGTCATCATCTCTCTTGTGTAGTCGTAGGCTTCTGCGGCTTGCGCCCGAGCTATTGCCATTCGAATATTGTCCGGTTTTTGAGCCCGGACTTCAGTCGAAATCTCCTTTTTTAACCCTAACAGATATTGGTCGAGCCCTTGTTGGCGTTCGTACTCCACGATGAATCGTCTTTGTGTTTCATCTGGAGTTGAATTGGCTAATAAGGAAAGGAGTTGATTTTGTACTTCTAAAAATCTATTCGTAAATCTTGAAACACTTTCGGTTTTTTGTTGAAACATTCGCGATCTTTTGTCTCTCCAAACGCTGACCGGTTGCAAGTTTCCGAAGAGGATCCGTAAACAATCTTAAAGCTGTTCGTACGTGTTTGTCTCGTACTCTTGAATTTCTCTTGCCGCGTCTCCGGTAATTTTTTTTGTGATTATTAATCGACGAAAGTAGTCTGATCGGCTCACTTGTGGTCTTAAATCTTCAATTGACGCAATAAAAGTTTCGACTCCCAAGGATTTACCATCGAATTCACGGATTAGTTCTAGAGCTTCCTTCGGTGTTAGCTCTTCAAAAGAATCTTCCGGTAACGCGTGCGTAATGCGCGAAGCGTTATCTTCCTTTTCGGTTTGTGAGTCTGGGATTTTTATTTTGCTGAACGCCGTTTTGATGGCTGCGTTTACGTTAGACAACGACATTTCGGTTTGATCCACTGAGTCAGTTTCGGAATCGGTGGTTATAATTTGCGGTTCGCGATAATGAGTAAATGAGTCTTTACTCACCGATTCCTTTCGTGGATCCAGTTTAAAACGTCGTCCCTCGTAGACTCGGAGTGT
Source organism: Ophion obscuratus (assembly GCA_964007375.1). Classification (NCBI taxonomy): domain Eukaryota; kingdom Metazoa; phylum Arthropoda; class Insecta; order Hymenoptera; family Ichneumonidae; genus Ophion; species Ophion obscuratus. Next base: position 57,696,365 of record OZ023312.1, read on the forward strand.
CGTAAATCGGTCCTATGTTCCCAGCGTTGATTAGCCAGCACACCCCACACTTAGCACCAATTGTGATGTCGGGATGGACACTTTTATTATAGTCCTTGAGGAAAGGAGTGGCTGACTCGCTCCAGAACACGGTTGTAGGACGGAATAACTCGGTTAACACGGATTGAGCTACTTGAGACGGATTTATTCGTACAGAGATTCGGCGTTTTACAGTGTTCGGAGACTTACTAACTACCTTAGCTTAGAACGAAGCTAATTTATAATGATGGAGTGTGGGAAAATCGAGATGGTGGGAGGAAGGGCCTACGTGACTTTAGAAACGTTGGCTATCGGTTTCATAAGAACTTGAGAAACCATATTGGTGAAATTAAAAGTGACAGCATTCCTAATACGACTGGCCGGATGTTGTAATTATGTGAAAGTGCCGCTCATGAAGATCCAGGCGCATCAAGAAGGGCCTTCGTTATAGGTTGCACAAGAGTTTGAAAAGCCATGCGTGATATTCGAAATGTATGTAGACGGATGCTATAAGTTCGGTGAAAGGCCACTTGCACATATGTATCAGCAGTATGGATCGTAGGAAGAAAATAGGAAGAAGAACGACCAAGGAAAAATAGAGGATATCATTACAATATCCTTCTTTAATTTCGGGATTTTTTACTTTGACGTAGCATACAACCTTTGAACGTTTGGGAATGGATATATTTTGCTTCGAAACAAAAGGAATCACTTGATCACCGTAACTTAGTTGTTCGTGTTTCCAATCAATAATGGTCCTATTTCCAGCCAAAAATTCGGTTCCTAGAAGAGCGTGTTGCTCGATAGGGAACCAATCGTTTACAACGTGAAATTTTACGGGAATATTGTTCACCGTTAGTACTACAGATCCCAAGGTTTTTACGGGAGTCGGCGAAATGCCGTCCAATCTCAAAATTTCGTAATCATTGATGTAAGCATTCACGATTTGATTTTTTATTAAGGTAACCTCGGCTCCCGAATCGATTAAAAATTCCGTCGGACCGGCTAATTGCGGGTAATCCAAAAATACCGAGGGGGAACTTTCCGAATTACTTAAGAGGACCCGGACCGTTCGTACGGTTCGGCGTCGATTATTCGTACCGGGCGCTCCTGGCGTTGTTCGTCCCGTGGGGAGGCCCTGTCCAAGGGACGGTTGTTCGCGTTTTTTGGAACGGAATTTTGCTTGCTCCGTTCATCATTTTGTTTCCGATAACACATGGCTTCGGAATGGCCGGGTTTTCGGCAATAGTTGCACGGAGGGCGCGGCCTACCGTTATCGCGATCGTCGGCACGCGGCCCGTTATTTACATTGTTATTATTATTATTATTCGCGATGCGTTCGTTAGCGGTCGCGGGTATGTGCGCAGGCCTCTTCTCGGGAAACCTTTGCCAACAGTTTTCCGATGGGTGAGGTCGTCTGCAATGGCTACATGTCGTTCTTCCGGAGGGGGAGAACGTTTTGACGGGAGCAACGCTCGGTTTGTTTTCCGTGCGGTTGTCCCTAAAATGGGCGCGATCGCGCTCCATATCTTTCTCAACTTTAACGGCCTTGGAGAACGCATCCTCCAGGTCGCGGAAACTCTCGAGTTTTAAGCGTATACGAAAGTCGGGGGGAAGCCCCTTAATGAAGCAATCGAGCGTATCATTGTTAAGCGTGTTACGATGGTTCGGATGAATGTGACCGTGGTTGTCCACTTCGGCTTCGTAAATTGCCGTGTGGAGGTCCTTTACGCGACTGATATAATCAATGATATGTTCGGATTTGTTTTTTGAGATATTTCCGAGTTCGCCTCGGAATTCGTTTAGGGTTTTCGCGGCTCCGAATAACGTCTTAAGGCGGTTCGCGAAGTCGGTAATGTTATTGAAATTGTAGTCTTCTAGTGCCGTTGCGGCGTGACCCTTTAGTTTATTACGCAATAATTGGGTTAAACTCGGTTCGAGGTGAGGAGGAAACATGTCCCGTGCTCTTTTACACGAGCGGATAAAACGAAGGACGGGGATATTGTACCCGTTAAACGTAGGGACCGACTCTAGCGCGTCCTTGAATTTTAAGTTTGGGCTTATATGGTTATCAATGTTAAGGTATTCCTTTCACGAACCCAAATATTTTACACTTAACTGATTTTCGTCTATAATGAAGTAAAAATACATCCCAGTATACTGGTAAAATTTCAAGCCAAGTTACCGAACCTTTAACGAAAAATTACGGCTCTAAAAATCGTCTCACTTATACGGCGCTTTATGGACATGTCACGCTGGCCACATGTTTTTCTAATAATTTATACACTAAATAACTCTAGATGCCTAATACAAACTGCTCACAGGTGTAAAAAAGTCTAAAGATTCCGTAACAACCATAAAAACAGAGGGTCACCGAACGTTTAAAGAAAATATTAATGTTAAAACTTGGAAAAGTGTGGTTAGCAGAAGAATTTTTGTAGCCGTGACGTTTCAAATAAATGTAAAAATGTCTCAATCTACTAAATTTGCGCGAATTTTGTCATTCTAGTTTATCGTTGTGTATAATAATCCATTATAACTTGTTTTTTTTAATAAGCGCAATTGTAATTTACCGACGATTCAGAAGGCCCTGCTTATGCCCCCACAAAATACGGCCCTCCGCGAAAGGAATACCTTAAGTTCTTCGCGAAAACTACGGGGTTCGGGGGGCGGAGATTCGCGGTTAGGCGAGAAGCGCTTTTCGTTTTTTATGTCGTGAATTTCGGCCTGTAAGTCCCCGAATCGCGAGATTATTTGTGAAAGTGCCCTATGGAGGGAAGAAAATTGTTCCTGTGTTTCGGCAATATCGGGCATCTCCGACATGTTCCGACTTTGTTCGTTTTCGAGGGCCTGAAGGGTTTTGATTCGTTCTCTACTTTCCATGTCTTTTTCATGGAGGGCACGTTCTTGTTCTTGCAAGGTTTCGCGTTTTCGATCTATTTGTTCGTGGAGTAGACGGAATTATTCATCGTTTAAAGCACGAGCTTGTGACCTCGTGTTAGACATTTAAAAAATCGCGATAAAATTGAAATTACGAAATCAATTGTATTTTACAAAACGTGACTTTAATTGTAATTACGACAATTGATTTATATTTGACGGGAATTTGATCAAATCACGATAATTACTTTATGTTTGACGGGTAATTTCATGACGTTAATTGAAATTACGATGGTTCATCTATATTTGGGGGGAAATCGATCAAAATGCGGCTTTAGCGTATCCCACCGCTGCCACCAAAAATGTTATCCTGTTACGTCCGGGAATTTATTTTTAATAAAAAAAATAAATACCTTTGAAAGAGAAATACCCGATTTCGGTTGCGAGATTGAATTTACGTTGATTGTTTAATTAATGCAATTTTTCTTTGTTTTTCAGAAACGGACGCCAGCCTTGAGATCCTGCCTTTAGTCGGGAATGTGCCCAACAGGGATGAGGATCGAGCCACAGTTTGATCGGTAACTAAGAATCACTCGCGGGGATAGGGCAGTCGGTAAAGAAGATAGTGAGTGGTAACGTGAACATGCGACTTACCCTACGAGCGGCGGTGCGTAGCGGGTTTATCGACGGATGATCTGGTACCCGGAGAGAGGTCCTTCCGTCGGTAATGACGATCTCTAGGCGAACAACGATTTCAACGATGGTCGGTGAGGAAGGTTTCTTATTTTTCGACGAGCATCCGCACACCGATGTTCCGATTTGTTGTAGGTAAGGACGGGTTCCTGTCGTCCGACCGCGGTGACGAACTCGTGGAGCGAAAGAAACGACGTTGGCGACGGGAGAAAATTAGTCGATGATGGTAATCTCGATGTCCGATGATATAACGGAGGTGGATGCGTCTGAAGTGACGCTGTCGGTCGATCGAGTCACTACACGGATGTACCCACGGGGATCGATAAGGAAGACTTTTCCATAAAACGGAACGTTCGACACAATTCTCGGTCCAATTTTCACCGAATGTAATGTTACGGCGTCACGAATAATTTGTTTCAACACAGACGAGTTGTTTCCCCGAGATGCCGGTCGCGGCTTTTGCGCGGCAATCGCGTTTGCGCGGCGAAGATTAAACTTGGTACCACCTCGTCTTCTTGGCATTTATGAATTTGAATAAACACAGATAAATATTTTTGGAAAATAAATTGACCGTTAATTGGTGAAGGGGGGAATGAGCAAGATTATCATGCAGCAGGGGTTCGAGATACGAATTAATCGACGTGCAGTAGTAAGAGCACAACCGACGATTCTTCGGACGATGGAGGGAGGATGGGTGAAGGGTTAATTTGATTAACGGACGGTTGATTTTTATACATAATATGAAAAATTGCAAAATGAAATATATTCGATTAACTGAAATGCCAAGGAAACGAGGGTGAGAGAATGTCGACTCAAATAAATTCGTGAGAGATGACTGAATAAATTAAACGTCACGAATATTTTCGATGAGGGATAAGGGTCGCGAAATAACTTTCACTGACTCTAAGAAGTACACGTATATATATATATATATATATATATATATATATATATATATATTGCTACAAACTTGAAAAATAAGTATAATTACATAAAGCTCTTCGATGAGATTTGGACGCAAAAATCAGACTCAGACTTGGAGTTACGATGACAAAAAGAGATATTAGAAAAATGTAAAAAGAAAATATTAAAGAATTATTCCGATTTTCCAGCGAGCGCGTCCGACACGAACGCGGCGAGCAGAGAAGCGCAACTGACTGCTGGAGAGACCGGGGAACTAGCGAGCAGCGGAGGACTCGGCCTTTTGTTGGTGCGGCGGTGGAACGGCGTGGTGCGCATGCGCCGCGGAGAGGAGACGCCGACGCTGATGTTCCTTCTCGCTTGCTCTTATGGCGTTAAACGGAGGATTCGACGAAAAATCAATTATTTAATTTAAATGTTATAACAATTAATTATATCGGTTGGACTGACGATAAGTTAATATTTTTAATTTATCGTTAGTCTCACAATTTGTTACAATAATATCCGTTTTAAATAAAGAAATATAATTTTATATAAGTTCCAATTGTTGTTATTTATTCTTTTGTGTGCGAAGCAGATTCGATGTAAAAATACGGCGGTTAAATGAGAGAATAATAATTACAATGCGAAATATACGAGTTGCGTACAATAATTATAAATGTGTAATTTTTAATTAATAAAATAGAGCGCACTATTATTAATGCGAAAGTAATCGTATTTAATATTTGGTTTTAAAAATACTTTTGCTCGTATGTACGTGCATAATATAAATGTTCATAATGGCTAATTATTTTTAGTTATGTTAATAGTGCGTGACATATTTGTTATACTGATAATACTAAATTATAACGATTATCGCTTAACTAAATGATTAAAATAACGTTTATAATTGATTTGTCGCATTAAACATTTATTATAATTATTAATAATATTGTAAGTCGCATTGTGATGGCGTTAATTATTATTTGAATAATTTCTTTATTAATTAGAGCGTGTATGAAATTGTTCTAGAATATTCTGCACGTGGAAATAATAATAATGACACAGGTTTGGAAACAAAGGAGACAAAGAGGCGATTCGTGATATTGGCGTTGGAGCGGATGTTTAGTCTACAAGGTATGGAGTGATAGCGATTTGTTTATTTCTTAATTAATTCTTAGGATTCGGCATGATGTGATATTGTTTAAATTATTATTTCTTAGAAGCCTACGTGCAACATGTGGCTTGCATCATGGCGGCGCGTCCGAAAGAGACGCGACGAGTGCGAGAGAGAAAGAGATATACATGCGCTGGAAAAGTTCGGGAAAAATCTGGCTAATGTCTTCTATTATGTACTTGAAAATGGGAAAGCGTACGAGAAAAGACTTATACTGTAAAAAGAGCGCATGCTCGTTTCAAGAGGCAATAAAGCAATTCAAGTGTTTTCTGGAAAATGTCTCGAAGGGAAGCGTTCGCTCGACTCGAGGGGCAATAAAGTAATTTGGGAAAAAGTCACGTAGCGTCTATTTGCCATAGTAGCCATGAGTAAGAGAGAGAGGGTTAGGCTGGGTGAGAGTAAGAGAGAGAGAGAGAGAGACTCTATATACGAGGCGAGTCGCGAGTATATCGCGAGTCGGCGGGTTACGCAATCTCGCGGTTTTTCGCGAGCACGTGAAAATAGGGGTGAGCGGGTTAATAGTCGTGATCCGTGGGTCGCGAATTATATCGCGGATCCGCGGAAAACGAGATTCGCGGTTAAGGAAGAAGGTTTTTGTGATACGGGTTACATGAGCATGAAGGAGGTACGCGGGTAACCCGAAGGAGAAGGATGGAAGATGAGAAAGATTCGACTGAGCGCGCGAAGTATCAGGCGAGCAGGAGGAATACGTTGGTCTCCTAGCGGGGCGCTAGAGAGAGACGGAGCGAGGGCGCGCGCGAGCGTTAAGGAAAGACGAGGATAGCGAGTGAGTGCGCTCGGGCGCTGAAGAGGGACAAGGATAGAAAGCGAGTGCGCGCGAGCGTTGAGCTCGGCGCGCTAGCTAGGCGCGTTCAGCGGCAGTAGGTACAGTGCCTTCAGTTAATGCCTGGACTTGTTGTATGAGAGCTAACTTCAAAGAGCGGAAATATTACCGTTCTGTGAAGTTAACGTCATCGGTAGATTTTCGAACGAATTTCAGACTGATGTGTCACGAGTCATTTCTAACCCGTGAGGCGATACAGCCTCGCGAAAAAATGACAGCGCTTATGCGTCGCAACTGCACTGTGAATGCAGGCATGGAAATCTCGAAAGGATGAAAGATATGAATGCGAAATTGGAAAAAAAGAAGATACGGAGCCCATTTCAGAAGAAATATAAAACATTAATTTGATGCGTAAATACATTCGGCGCAACAATAATAAAGTATCGAGAATACTGGAGAAATAAATAAAAAGCCGACGCGGAACATTCTGTTTCTGTATGCAATATTTTCGGCGTCAGTGCCGGAGAAACAGAAATACGAACTAAAAAGAAATTCACTGTAACACTTGGTGCTTCTGAACATGGAATACCGATAAATTATAGACATCTGGTTTCGTATTTATATCTTATGGCCGTATTCATAGTCCCTCCTTATCTCAAGGAATAAGGACGCCTTGATGAAGGCTTCCTTGAATCTCAGAGGCGTCCTTGTTTCATAGTCGCAACTCGACTCTCCCTTCCAGAAGGAAGACATATTTAGGGATATGTGATTGCTTATGGTGGTAAAACCGCTGAAAGAAGCGCCACTCGGCTATATTTGAAACTAATTCAAACCGCTTGGCTCTCGATTGTATAGCCTCGAGTGTATAACCTCAAAGTTCAAAATTAGAAATTGAGTTGCGACGAATACAATTATGGATGAAGGAAAGAATGTTCATTATACAGAGCGCGAAAGGCTGTTATTAGCTCAGCTAGTATCAGAAGAAAGCGTAATAGACTGCAAAAAAACGGGTGCTGTTGATTTAAAACAAAAAGCTGACGCGTGGGAACGCGTTACGAAGAAATTTATAAGCGAAGGGTGCACCCCACGTACCAGTAAACGATTGAGAAAGTGCTGGGACAATCTCAAACAAAAGTAAGTAATAACTATTTTGTTCCTATCTAATTGAATTAATGCATGATTTTTTCTCTATTTCAAAATGCACTTCCATTCTTATTGTTTTATAAAATTCGTGGTAAAGGCCTTACGACACATGGCCTTTTGATCCAGTCCAAGCCAGTTAGAAAAAAATTGAAAATAGGGGCGTTGTCACAAATATTTGGATCTATTCTAATTATTGTTTTACCAAAAATCATTTCAGAAAACGAAAGTTGACAACAATAATGAAGCATCAACGTCTTATGACTGGTGGGGGCCCTGCGCCCGTAGAACGTGTCGATCCAGTCATGGATTTCATGGATGGAGCTACTGGAAATATCGACGTGGAAATCGATTGTCCATTTGACAGCACAGCAGCATTTGAAAGAGATTGTAAATATTTTAAAAAGTAAACATTTATTAGCATTCTTTTATTGTGCTAAAAAAAACCATTATCTTAATTTTTTCAGATGACATGGGGTTCATGAACGAAAGTTTAACTGTGCAGGACCAGGATGAAGATATTTCCAGCGAAATTATAGAATCTCATCCTGAAAACCGAAGTCACAGGCAAGTGTCTTCGCACCTAACGTCAGCGTCGAAAAAAAGGGACACGAGTCATGAAAACCTCAAGGTAAAAATAATTAATAAATATAAAATATATAAAGCGTATAAAGACAAAATAATAAATGAAAAATAAGACAAGTAATAAGAAACCAGCTGAATAATTTTGAATAATATCAGGAATATGAGTCCAAGTACGTGGATAGCAATTTCATTACTGCTAAAGTGAAGATTCTATCTTATTAACATTGCATGATTATTTTTATTTATTTTACCCGATCTGTACAAAATTACATATATACTTCACAATTTAATGCAATTGCTTTTCAGAATATTTCCGATGAAAAGGTACTGAGACTGATACGACTGCGAGAAGCAATTGAACAGCAGCGGGAGCATCATGCAAAAAAAATGAAAATCGCCGAAGCAGAAGAGAAGATAGCAATACTGAAGCTTCTAAAACTAGAAGAAGAGCTCAAGTCAAGTTGATTGAAAAAAAATCGAACATAATTTTCTTTATATAGTTTTTTGTTATGAAATCAAAGTTATATGTCAATTATATTCAAGTCATGTTTCATTATTAATAATAAATACAAACATATTTTGAGCAATGTATATTTATTCCATATATTTACATATATACAATTATTAGTGATTCACGTGAAATGTCTCAATATAAAAGCGTTCCTGTGTGCAAGTCCTACGCCATTTTGCTCAGGAATAAGATCATTTTCAAACGCGATCTCATTGAACTCCCCCTCAAAGAAGTCGTCCAAATTGTGTCGTATGCATAGGTTATGTAAAACAGCGGTCACGGAAATGATTGCCACAGTTGTGCTTAATTTCGTTCTTAAGCCATACTGCAAACATGGAAATCGACGTTTCCACACTCCAAACACTTGTTCAACGATAACTCGTGTTTTTTTATGGGCAGTATTATATCGCTCTTCGGCATCCGTTTCAGGCCTCAAAACAGGTGTCAATAGATAGCTGCGACATGCATATCCGCTATCACCAAGTAGAATTCCATCAAGTTGTCCTAGCTCAAAACGACAGCGCAGGCCACTGCGATCAAATATAACTGCATCGTGAGTTGAACCAGGGTGTCGAACTACTATATCCAGAATTTCTCGGTTAGGACTGGATACAACCTATAAAAAATTCTTCATTATCCAGCTTCCATCGAATGATTCAATGCACCATGTATTAATAAAAAGTCCATGTATTAAGTACGTATAAGCTATATTGCTCCAGCTAAAAATTGCATTTGATAGGAATTTCAGTATTCATGATTCAATAAAAATCTGAAAAAATTCAACATTTGGCAAGCTATGATCAACAATTATTCATAATAATATCAAATTTTCATTGAATCATAAAATACGGAAATTTCGATCAAATACAATTCTTAGCTTGGACAATGTGACTCATACGTCCTTAATAAAAATACAGATTTCAAAGAATTACCTGCACATTCAGAGAAAACCAGCCTTTCCGATTTCGAAATGCTTCTCCATTATTTCCTCCAGGATTCGCGATTCGTATATGGGTGCAATCAATGCATCCGATTACAGCCGGGAAGTTGGCCACCTCATAAAATTTGTTCTTGTAGCTTGAACGTACACGTTCGTTAGAAAAATGTATATGTTGCTTCAAGTGCGATGCCAAAATTCTTGACACTCGAGCCACGGTTCGTGATACAGATGGTTGACTATATCCTCGTAAATCTCCATTAATAATCTGCAACGAACGCACAACGCAAATAAATAAGAAGTCAGTAATGCGTTTTCATATCACATTAAACAAGAAACATATTTACAAACCTGAAAACTACTTGTTGCATAAAAACGCAAAGTTATTAAGAGCTGTATCAACGGAGACACAGGCAGCCCACGTTTATTTAATCTCCTTAATTGTGCATTTACCATCGGCAATAAAAGTTCGACCACAGCTCCTTTGCTGAACCGATATCTTATTCGAAAAGGCACATCGTCGTACTTTTCGATAGGATTCTCAAAGTCCCGAATGTACCTTCTGACGAGTCGCCATCGAAATATATTCTCAATTTCCTCAAAATCATCATCAAGCTCATTATCAGAATTGTTTAAAAAATCGTTGTTCATTATGCCGAGTAATTATATGCAACACTTCTGTACGAATTTTCACGCGGTTTTAATTATTTATTGAGGTTACGCCGTACACTGATACACTCCGATACGTTTTACGTGGTTTTAATTGCTTATTTTGATTACGTCGTGAATTGTGGTACACCTCGAAACTTTTTACGAGTTTCAACTTTTTATCAAGTTTTCGCACGAACGGAGTTTTGTTTAAACTCCGTTCACTGCGATATGTTTCGAAACTTTTTACGTGCTTCACTTTTAACTGTTTTTGAGGTTAATCTGTAGACTGGTCTATGATACACGCTAAAACTGCATAGAGGCCAAGCGCAAGCGCAAGCGCTAGTAACATGAAACGAAACAGCCAATCACAGCGCCGAAGGTTTCCTCAAGGAAGCTCGAGACCTGCCTTGAAATAAGGAGGCCAATAAGGCTCCTTATTCTGTCAAGGAAGGTCTATGAAACGCGAAATGAGGAACAAGGAATCCTTGTTCCTGAAGGAAGGACTGTGAATACGGGTATTAATTGTTAGCCACCAACATAAAGGAGTTTCCACGATAAAATACATTGTGTATTGGCTTTTAATATATGTAATTTTTACTCTCTATTGCCGTAGAAAATATTATCTTCAAGCGGGTTTCCTAACGCATGCGATTTTGAACGAACGTAACAAGTATTTATTCAAAAACATATATTGTGACGTTTGATTGTTTCAAATTATAAAAAAAACTACTCCTGGTGGATATCTTTTGGATATCACGACGAATGCAAGGTAACAGAAGATATCGTCAAAACATGTTTCGGCTCGCAGTACCGAAGCGATGGCGCAAAGAATTAGATTCGTCTCTAGTTATTGATTAAAAATGATAGATGTTTGAGTTTTACGCCTTACGTAAAAGGCCTCAAAGTTTGCAGGAAAAAAGAGTCCTATCTCGTGACGATCTCTGTTGTGCTGAAAGTTTGTTACAGGTGGGAATTAATCCAAATGGGAGTGCAAGTAGTTCTTGTGTAGAATAAATCCTACAACCGGAAAACACTGCCTAACGCATTCGATTCATTTCTTTACGTTGGCTAGTGCAACGGTAGAGGTTGAAAAACGCTCTTTGGAGCATTGAAGAGTGTATGTTTTTTTCCAAATTATGAAAAGGAAACGAATCCAACCACTGGAAACATGATTTCTATAAACGAACGTAAAACATTATCTGAACAAATCGTTCCGCACGATGGATTCGTCTCGGTACTGAAAAAAAACATCTTCGAATTTTTCAAAGTTGAAAAAATCCAATTAGGACCTCGCGTAAATGTCCATGTAGATAAATGTTTTTCATAGCTGAAAACTAGTCCAAGTGTGAATGCAAGTGGTCTCGTTGCGGAACAACCTTGACAATCAGAAAACATTGCGCAAGACCTCGGTTTCTTGTCTTTTCGCAGTCCACCGCAGCAATAGTGATTCCAAAACGATGTTCTCGATATCGAGAGAGGATACATTTTTTAAATCAATCAGAAAAACGAATCCAAACAATGCAAACGTGATTTCGATAAATAAACATAAGACATGATTTGATCGAATTGCTTTTCGGATTCGTTCACGTTCATAGTCCACAGCAGCAGTGATAGTCCTCAATGGCTAATTTCGTATCCAGGGTGATAGATTTTTAAAAATCACACACTGAGAACGAATCCGAAGAATCCCAAGGTTATTTCGATAATGAAACACAAAACAGAAACTGTTGAAACAGGCGTATTTATCAACGTCGAATCTCATGTGAATTTCTCTCCGAGTCGACGACTTTTAGATCGGGAAACGAATCCGAGTCCGCATGCAAGCGTTTCTGTTGTGGAATAATCCCTACAATCTGAGAATGGCTATTTTCGTGCCGAGGTTGATAGATTTTTAAAAATCACCTACTGGGACCGAAACCGAACAATCTCGAGGTTATTTCGACATAAAATACAAAACAGAATTTTATTGGATCGTTTTTCATTTTGGATTCCTCTCGAACCGATAAAAGAAACGGTTGAAACAGGCGTAATTATCAACGTCGAATCTCACGTGAATTTCTTTTAGAGTCGACGACTTTTAGATCGGGAAACGAATCCGAGTCCGCATGCAAGTGTTTCTGTTGTGGAATACTCCCTACAATCTGAGAATGCCACGCCGATCATCGGTTTCGTTCACGTTCATCGTCCACAGCAGCAGTAGTAGTCCTCAATGGTTTTTTTCGTGCCGAGGTTGATAGATTTTTAAAAATCACCTACTGGGACCGAAACCGAACAATCACGAGGGTATTTCGACAATGAAACACAATACAGAAATTGAATGGATCGTTTTTTTTTATTTTGGATTCCTCTCGAACCGATAACAGAAACGGTTGAAACAGGCGTATTTATCAACGTCGAATCTCATGTGCCTTTCTTTTCGAGTCGATGACTTTTAGATCGGGAAACGAATCCGAGTGCGCATGCAAGTGTTTCTGTTGTGGAATACTCCCTACAATCTGAGAATGCCGCGCCGATCATCGGATTCGTTCACGTTCATCGTCCACAGCAGCAGTAGTAGTCCTCAATGGCTTTTTTCGTGCCGAGGATGATAGATTTTTAAAAATCACCTACCTGGACCGAAACCGAACAATCTCGGGGTTATTTCGACATAAAATAGATAACAGAATTTGAATGGATCGTTTTTTATTTTGGATTCCTCTCGAACCGATGAAAGGAACGGTTGAAACAGGCGGATTTATCAACGTCGAATCTCATGTGCCTTTCTTTTCGAGTCGATGACATTTAGATCGGGAAACGAATCCGAGTCCGCATGCAAGTGTTTCAGTTGTGGAATACTCCCTACAATCTGAGAATGCCGCGCCGATCATCGGATTCAATCACGTTTACCGTCCACAGCAGCAGTAGGAGTCCTCAATGGCTTTTTTCGTGCCGAGGTTGATAGATTTTTAAAAATAACCCACTGGGACCGAAACCGAACAATCTCGAGGGTATTTCGACAATGAAACACAATACAGAAGGTGAATGGATCGTTTTTATTTATTTTGGATTCCTCTCGAACCGATAACAGAAACGGTTGAAACAGGCGTATTTATCAACGTCGAATCTCATGTGCCTTTCTTTTCGAGTCGATGACTTTTAGATCGGGAAACGAATCCGAGTGCGCATGCAAGTGTTTCTGTTGTGGAATACTCCCTACAATCTAGGAATGCCGCGCCGATCATCGGATTCGTTCACGTTCATCGTCCACAGCAGCAGTAGTAGTCCTCAATGGCTTTTTTCGTGCCGAGGATGATAGATTTTTAAAAATCACCTACCTGGACCGAAACCGAACAATCTCGGGGTTATTTCGACATAAAATAGATACCAGAATTTGAATGGATCGTTTTTTATTTTGGATTCCTCTCGAACCGATAAAAGGAACGGTTGAAACAGGCGAATGTATCAACGTCGAATCTCACGTGAATTTCTTTTCGAGTCGACGACTTTTAGGGCGGGAAACGAATCCGAGACCGCATGCAAGTGTTTCTGTTACGGAATAATCCCTACAATCTGAGGATGCCGCGCCGATCATTGGATTCGTTCACGTTCATCGGCCACAGCAGCAGTAGTAGTCCTCAATGGCTATTGTCGTGCCGAGGGAGATCGATTTAAAAAAATCACCTACTGGGAACGAAACCGAACAATCTCGAGGTTATTTCGACAATGAAACACAATATAGAAATCGAATGGATCGTTGTTTTATTTTGAATTCCTCACGAACCGATAAAAGAAACGGTTGAAACAGGCGGATTTATCAACGTCGAACCTCATGTCCCTTTCTTTTCGAGTCGATGACTTTTAGATCGGGAAACGAATCCGAGTCCGCATGCAAGTGTTTCAGTTGTGGAATACTCTCTACAATCTGAGAATGCCGCGCCGATCATCGGATTCGATCACGTTTATCGTCCACAGCAGCAGTAGTAATCCTCAATGGCTTTTTTCGTGCCGAGGTTCATCGATTTTTAAAAATCACCTACTGGGACCGAAACCGAACAATCTCGAGGTTATTTCAACATAAAATAGAAAACAGAATTTGAATGTATCGTTTTTTATTTTGGATTCCTCTGGAACCGATAAAAGAAACGGTTGAAACAGGCGTATTTATCAACGTCGAACCTCATGTCCCTTTCTTTTCGAGTCGAAGACTTTTAGATCGGGAAACGAATCCGAGTCCGCATGCAAGTGTTTCAGTTGTGGAATACTCTCTACAATCTGAGAATGCCGCGCCGATCATCGGATTCGATCACGTTTATCGTCCACAGCAGCAGTAGTAATCCTCAATGGCTTTTTTCGTGCCGAGGTTCATAGATTTTTAAAAATCACCTACTGGGACCGAAACCGAACAATCTCGAGGTTATTTCAACATAAAATAGAAAACAGAATTTGAATGTATCGTTTTTTATTTTGGATTCCTCTGGAACCGATAAAAGAAACGGTTGAAACAGGCGTATTTATCAACGTCGAATCTCATGTGAATTTCTTTTCGAGTCGATGACTTTTAGATCGGGAAACGAACCCGAGTCCGCATGCAAGTGTTTCTGTTGCGGAATACTCCCTACAATCTGAGAATGCCGCGCCGATCATCGGATTCGATCACGTTTATCGTCCACAGCAGCAGTAGGAGTCCTCAATGGCTATTTTTGTGCTGAGGTTGATAGATTTTTAAAAATCACCTACTGGGACCGAAACCGAACAATCTCGAGGTTATTTCGACATAAAATACAAAACAGAATTTTAATGGATCGTTTTTCATTTTGGATTCCTCTCGAACCGATAAAAGAAACGGTTGAAACAGGCGTAATTATCAACGTCGAATCTCACGTGAATTTCGTTTCGAGTCGACAACTTTTACGGTGGGAAACGAATCCGAGACCGCCTGCAAGTGTTTCTGTTACGGAATAATCCCTACAATCTGAGGATGCCGCGCCGAACATCGGATTTGTTCACGTTCATCGTCCACAGCAGCAGTAGTAGTCCTCAATGGCTTTTTTCGTGCCGAGGTTGATAGATTTTTAAAAATGACCTACTGGGACCGAAACCGAACAATCTCGAGGTTATTTCGACATAAAATAGATAACAGAATTTGAATGGATCGTTTTTTATTTTGGATTCCTCTCGAACCGATAAAAGAAACGGTTGAAACAGGCGAATGTAGCAACGTCGAATCTCATGTGAATTTCTCTCCGAGTCGACGACTCCTAGATCGGGAAACGAATCCGAGTCCGCATGCAAGCGTTTCTGTTGTGGAATAATCCCTACAATCTGAGAACGGCTATTTTCGTGCCGAGGTTGATAGATTTATAAAAATCACCTACTGGGACCGAAACCGTACAATCTCGAGGTTATTTCGACATAAAATACAAAACAGAATTTTAATGGATCGTTTTTCATTTGGGATTCCTCTCGAACCGATACAAGAAACGGTTGAAACAGTCGTAATTATCAACGTCGAATCTCACGTGAATTTCGTTTAGAGTCGACGAGTTTTAGATCGGGAAAGGAATCCGAGTGCGCATGCAAGTGTTTCTGTTACTGAATAATCCCTACAATCTGAGGATGCCGCGCCGATCATCGGATTCGTTCACGATCATCGTCCACAGCAGCAGTAGTAGTCCTCAATGGCTTTTTTCGTGCCGAGGTTGATAGATTTTTAAAAATCACCTACTGGGACCGAAACCGAACAATCTCGAGGTTATTTCGACATAAAATAGATAACAGAATTTGAATGGATCGTTTTTTATTTTGGATTCCTCTCGAACCGATAAAAGAAACGGTTGAAACAGGCGAATGTATCACCGTCGAATCTCACGTGAATTTCTTTTCGAGTCGACGACTTTTAAGGCGGGAAACGAATCCGAGACCGCATGCAAGTGTTTCTGTTACGGAATAATCCCTACAATCTGAGGATGCCGCGCCGATCATTGGATTCGTTCACGTTCATCGGCCACACCAGCAGTAGTAGTCCTCAATGGCTATTGTCGTGCCGAGGGAGATCGATTTTAAAAAATCACCTACTGGGAACGAAACCGAACAATCTCGAGGTAATTTCGACAATGAAACACAATACAGAAATCGAATGGATCGTTGTTTTATCTTGAATTCCTCACGAACCGATAAAAGAAACGGTTGAAACAGGCGGATTTATCAACGTCGAATCTCATGTCCCTTTCTTTTCGAGTCGATGACTTTTAGATCGGGAAACGAATCCGAGTCCGCATGCAAGTGTTTCAGTTGTGGAATACTCTCTACAATCTGAGAATGCCGCGCCGATCATCGGATTCGATCACGTTTATCGTCCACAGCAGCAGTAGTAATCCTCAATGGCTTTTTTCGTGCCGAGGTTCATAGATTTTTAAAAATCACCTACTGGGACCGAAACCGAACAATCTCGAGGTTATTTCAACATAAAATAGAAAACAGAATTTGAATGTATCGTTTTTTATTTTGGATTCCTCTGGAACCGATAAAAGAAACGGTTGAAACAGGCGTATTTATCGACGTCGAATCTCATGTGAATTTCTTTTCGAGTCGATGACTTTTAGATCGGGAAACGAATCCGAGTGCGCATGCAAGTGTTTCTGTTGCGGAATACTCCCTACAATCTGAGAATGCCGCGCCGATCATCGGATTCGATCACGTTTATCGTCCACAGCAGCAGTAGTAGTCCTCAATGGCTTTTTTCGTGCCGAGGTTGATAGATTTATAAAAATCACCTACTGGGACCGAAACCGTACAATCTCGAGGTTATTTCGACATAAAATACAAAACAGAATTTTAATGGATCGTTTTTCATTTTGGATTCCTCTCGAACCGATACAAGAAACGGTTGAAACAGTCGTAATTATCAACGTCGAATCTCACGTGAATTTCGTTTAGATTCGACGAGTTTTAGATCGGGAAAGGAATCCGAGTGCGCATGCAAGTGTTTCTGTTACTGAATAATCCCTACAATCTGAGGATGCCGCGCCGATCATCGGATTCGTTCACGATCATCGTCCACAGCAGCAGTAGTAGTCCTCAATGGCTTTTTTCGTGCCGAGGTTGATCGATTTTTAAAAATCACCTACTGGGACCGAAACCGAACAATCTCGAGGTTATTTCGACATAAAATAGATAACAGAATTTGAATGGATCGTTTTTTATTTTGGATTCCTCTCGAACCGATAAAAGAAACGGTTGAAACAGGCGAATGTATCACCGTCGAATCTCACGTGAATTTCTTTTCGAGTCGACGACTTTTAAGGCGGGAAACGAATTCGAGACCGCATGCAAGTGTTTCTGTTACGGAATAATCCCTACAATCTGAGGATGCCGCGCCGATCATTGGATTCGTTCACGTTCATCGGCCACAGCAGCAGTAGTAGTCCTCAATGGCTATTGTCGTGCCGAGGGAGATCGATTTTAAAAAATCACCTACTGGGAACGAAACCGAACAATCTCGAGGTAATTTCGACAATGAAACACAATACAGAAATCGAATGGATCGTTGTTTTATTTTGAATTCCTCACGAACCGATAAAAGAAACGGTTGAAACAGGCGGATTTATCAACGTCGAATCTCATGTCCCTTTCTTTTCGAGTCGATGACTTTTAGATCGGGAAACGAATCCGAGTCCGCATGCAAGTGTTTCAGTTGTGGAATACTCTCTACAATCTGAGAATGCCGCGCCGATCATCGGATTCGATCACGTTTATCGTCCACAGCAGCAGTAGTAATCCTCAATGGCTTTTTTCGTGCCGAGGTTCATAGATTTTAAAAAATCACCTACTGGGACCGAAACCGAACAATCTCGAGGTTATTTCAACATAAAATAGAAAACAGAATTTGAATGTATCGTTTTTTATTTTGGATTCCTCTGGAACCGATAAAAGAAACGGTTGAAACAGGCGTATTTATCGACGTCGAATCTCATGTGAATTTCTTTTCGAGTCGATGACTTTTAGATCGGGAAACGAATCCGAGTCCGCATGCAAGTGTTTCTGTTGCGGAATACTCCCTACAATCTGAGAATGCCGCGCCGATCATCGGATTCGATCACGTTTATCGTCCACAGCAGCAGTAGTAGTCCTCAATGGCTTTTTTCGTGCCGAGGTTGATAGATTTTTAAAAATCACCTACTGGGACCGAAACCGAACAATCTCGAGGTTATTTCGACATAAAATAGATAACACAATTTGATTGGATCGTTTTTTATTTTGGATTCCTCTCGAACCGATAAAAGAAACGGTTGAAACAGGCGAATGTATCAACGTCGAATCTCATGTGAATTTCTCTCCGAGTCGACGACTTCTAGATCGGGAAACGAATCCGAGTCCGCATGCAAGCGTTTCTGTTGTGGAATAATCCCTACAATCTGAGAATGGCTATTTTTGTGCCGAGGTTGGTAGATTTTTAAAAATCACCTACTGGGACCGAAACCGTACAATCTCGAGGTTATTTCGACATAAAATACAAAACAGAATTTTAATGGATCGTTTTTCATTTTGGATTCCTCTCGAACCGATAAAAGAAACGGTTGAAACAGTCGTAATTATCAACGTCGAATCTCACGTGAATTTCGTTTAGAGTCGACGAGTTTTAGATCGGGAAAGGAATCCGAGTGCGCATGCAAGTGTTTCTGTTACTGAATAATCCCTACAATCTGAGGATGCCGCGCCGATCATCGGAGTCGTTCACGTTCATCGTCCACAGCAGCAGTAGTAGTCCTCAATGGCTTTTTTCGTGCCGAGGTTGATAGATTTTTAAAAATCACCTACTGGGACCGAAACCGAACAATCTCGAGGTTATTTCGACATAAAATAGATAACAGAATTTGAATGGATCGTTTTTTATTTTGGATTCCTCTCGAACCGATAAAAGAAACGGTTGAAACAGGCGAATGTATCAACGTCGAATCTCACGTGAATTTCTTTTCGAGTCGACGACTTTTAAGGCGGGAAACGAATCCGAGACCGCATGCAAGTGTTTCTGTTACGGAATTATCCCTACAATCTGAGGATGCCGCGCCGAACATCGGAGACGTTCACGTTCATCGTCCACAGCAGCAGTAGTAGTGTTACGTCCTGGCGATCTTGCCCTCCATTCTCCATATACATACGCACATATACGTATACCGATCTTGTCCTTTATTCTATGCGAATACACATATATAGATTTATATATATATATATAGATATATATATATATATATAGATATATATATATATATATATGTATATATGTGTATATATATATATATATATATATATATATATATATATATATATATATATATATATATATATATATATATATATATATATATATATATATATATATATATATATATGTATGTATGTATGTATGTATATATATATATTTATATACGTATACATACATATATATACACATACGCACATATACGATACCTATAGATATATACATTGCTATACATACATATATACAATTTTATAATCCACAATACAAGAATATTTTTTCGTTAACCCTAACTCATATTGTGACGAGCGCATTTATTTTTCATCATTTCTCATTTTGTCTGTGCACATACGACTCTCCCTAGTATGTACCTACTTCCGCTGGACGCGCCTAGCTAGCACGCCGAGCTCAACGCTCGCGCGCACTCGCTTTCTATCCTTGTCCTTCTTCAGCGCCCGCGCGCACCCGCGCGCCCTCGCTCCGTCTCTCTCTAGCGCTCCGCTAGGAGACCAACGTATTCCTCCTGCTCGCCTGATACTTCGCGCGCTCAATCGAATCTTTCTCATCTTCCATCCTTCTCCTTCGGGTTACCCGCGTACCTCCTTCACGCTCATGTAACCTGTATCACAAAAACCTTCTTCCTTAACCGCGAATCTCGTTTTCCGCGGATCCGCGATATAATTCGCGACCCACGGATCACGACTATTAACCCGCTCATCCCTATTTTCACGTGCTCGCGAAAAACCGCGAGATTGCGTAACCCGCGGACTCGCGATATACTCGCGACCCCGCGACTCGCCGCGTATATAGAGTCTTTCTCTCTCTTACTCTCGCCCGGCCTAATCCTCTCTCTCTTACTCATGGCTACTATGGCAAATAGACGCTACGTGACTTTTTCCCAAATTACTTTATTGCCCCTCGAGTCGAGCGAACGCTTCCCTTCGAGACATTTTCCAGAAAACACTTGAATTGCTTTATTGCCTCTTGAAACGAGCAAGCGCTCTTTTTACAATATAAGTCTTTTCTCGTACGCTTTCCCATTTTCAAGTACATAATAGAAGACATTAGCCAGATTTTTCCCGAACTTTCCCAGTGCATGTATATCTCTTTCTCTCTCGCACTCGTCGCGTCTCTCTCGGACGCGCCGCCATAATGCAAGCCACGTGTTGCACGTAGGCTTCTAAGAAATAATAATTTAAACAATATCACATCATGCCGAATCTTAAGAATTAATTAAGAGATAAACAAATCGCTATCACTCCATACCTTGTAGACTAAACATCCGCTCCAACGCCAATATCACGTATCGCCTCTTTGTCTTCTTTGTTTCCAACCCTGTATCATTATTATTATTTCCACGTGCAGAATATTCTCGAACAATTTCATACACGTTCTAATTAATAAAGAAATTATTCAAATAATAATTAACGCCGTCACAATGCGACTTACAATATTATTAATAATTATAATAAATGTTTAATGCGACAAATGAATTATAAACGTTATTTTTATCATTTAGTTAAGCGACAAGCTTTATAATTCAGTATTATCAGTATAACACATATCTCACGCGCTATTTTAACATAGCTAAAAAACAATTAGCCATTACGAACGTTTATATATTTCGCGTACATACAAATAAGAAGTATTATTCCTCGACTAAAGCCGAATATTAAATACAATTACTCTCGCATAAATAATCGGGCGCTCTATTTTATTAATTAAAAATTATACATCTATAATTATTATATGCGACTTGTATATTTTGCATTGTAATCATTATTCTCTCATTTAACCGCCGTATTTTTACATCGAATCCGCTTCGCACACAAAAGAATAAATAACAACAATTGGAATTTATATAAAATTATATTTCTTTATTTAAAAACGATATTATTGTAACAAATTGTGAGACTAACGATAAATTAAAAATATTAACTTATCGGTAGTCCAACCAACATAATTATTTGTTATAACATTTAAATTAAATAATTGATTTATCATCGAATCCTCCGTTTAACGCCATAAGAGCAAGCGAGAAGGAACATCATCGTCGGCGTCTCCTCTCCGCGGCGCATGCGCACCACACCGCCTCACCGCCGCACCAATAAAAAGCCGAGTCCTCCGCTGCTCGACAGTTCTCCGGTCTCTCCGACAGTCTTTTGCGCTTCTCCGCTCGCCGCGTTCGTGTCGGACCCGCTCGCTGGCAAATCGGAATAATTCTTTAATATTTTCTTTTTACATTTTTCGAATATCTCTTTTTGTCATTGTAACTCCAAGTCTGAGTCTGATTTTTGCGTCGAAATCTCATCGAAGAGCTTTATGTAATTATACTTATTTTTCAAGTTTGTAACAATATATATATATATATACGTGTACATCTTAGAGTCAGTGAAAGTTATTTCGCGACCCTTATCCCTCATCGAAATATTCGCTCAACGTAGTTCGTGTTGTTTAATTTATTCAGTCAATCTCTCACGAATTTATTTGAGTCAACAATATCTCACCCTCGATTAAATTGACCCTTCACTCATCCTCCCTCCATTTTCCGAAGAATCGTCGGTTGTGCTTCTACTGCACGTCGTCACTTCTTACCTCGCTTAAATTTCGAGATCGAATCTACCGGTTGTGCTCCACCTGCACGTCGATTAATTCGTATCTCGAACCCCTGCTGCATGATAATCTTACTCATCCTCTCATTTACCCAATTAACGGTCGAATGATTTTCCAAAAATATTTATCTGCATTTATTTAAATTCATAAATGCCAAGAAGACGAGGTGGTACCAAGTTTAATCTTCGCCGCGCAATCGCGATAGCCGCGCAAAAGCCGCGACCGGCATCTCGGGGAAACAACTCGTCTGTGGTTAAACAAATTATTCGTGACGCACTAACATTTCATTCGGTGAAAATTGGACCAAAAGTCGTGTCGAACGTTCCGTTTTACGGAAAAGTCCTCCTTATCGACCCCCGTGGGTACACCCGTGTAATGACTCGATCGACCGGCAGCGTCACTTCGGACGCATCCACCGCCGTTATATCATCGGACATCGAGATTGTCACCATCGAACCGAATCGAACCATTCAAATTCTGTATTGTTTTTGATTGTCGAAATAACCTCGAAATTGTTCGGTGTCGTTCCCAGTAGGTGATTTTTTGAAATCGATCAACCTCGGCACGAAAATAGCCATTGAGGACTACTACTGCTGCTGTGGACGATGAACGTGAACGAATCCGATGATCGGCGCGGCATTCTCAGATCGTAGGGATTATTCCGTAACAGAAACACTTGCATGCGGACTAGAATTCGTTTCCCGATCTAAAACCCGTCGACTCGAAAAGAAATTCACGTGAGATTCGGCGTTGATAAATACGCCTGTTTCAACCGTTTCTTTTATCGGTTCGAGAGGAATCCAAAATAAAAAACTATCCATTCAAATTCTGTATTGTTTTTGATTGTCGAAATAACCTCGAAGTTGTTCGGTTTCGTTCCCAGTAGGTGATTTTTTAAAATCGATCTCCCTCGGCACGACAATAGCCATTGAGGACTACTTCTGCTGCTGTGGACTATGAACGTGAACGAATCCGATGATTGGCGCGGCATTCTCAGATTGTAGAGATTATTTCACAACAGAAACACTTGCATGCAGACTCGGATTAGTTTCCCGATCTAAAAGTCGTCGACTCGAAAAGAAATTCACATGAGATTCGACGTTGATAAATACGCCTGTTTCAACCGTTTCTTTTATCGGTTCCAGAGGTATCCAAAATAAAAAACGATCCATTCAAATTCTGTTTTCTATTTTATTTCGAAATAACCTCGAGATTGTTCGGTTTTGGTCCCAGTAGGTGATTTTAAAAAATCCATGAACCTCGGCACGAAAAAAGCCATTGAGGATTACTACTGCTGCTGTGGACGATAAACGTGATCGAAACCGATGATCGGCGTGGCATTCTCAGATTGTAGGGAGTATTCCACAACAGAAACACTTGCATGCGGACTCGGATTCGTTTCCGATCTAAAAGTCATCGACTCGAAAAGAAAGGCACATGAGATTCGACGTTGATAAATCCGCCTGTTTCAACCGTTTCTTTTATCGGTTCGAGAGGAATTCAAAATAAAACAACGATCCATTCAATTTCTGTATTGTGTTTCATTGTCGAAATACCCTCGAGATTGTTCGGTTTCGTTCCCAGTAGGTGATTTTTTAAAATCGATCTCCCTCGGCACGACAATAGCCATTGAGGACTACTACTGCTGCTGTAGCCGATGAACGTGAACGAATCCAATGATCGGCGCGGCATCCTCAGATTGTAGGGATTATTCCGTAACAGAAACACTTGCATGCGGACCGGATTCGTTTCCCGATCTAAAAGTCGTCGACTCGCAAAGAAATTCACGTGAGATTCGGCGTTGATAAATACGCCTGTTTCAACCGATGCTTTTATCGGTTCGAGAGGAATCCAAAATAAAAAACGATCCATTCAAATTCTGTTATCTATTTTATGTCGAAATCACCTCGAGATTGTTCGGTTTCGGTCCCAGGAGGTGATTTTTAAAAATCTATCATCCTCCGCACGGAAAAAGCCATTGAGGACTACTACTGCTGCTGTGGACGATGAACGTGAACGAATCCCATGATCGGCGCGGCATTCTCAGATTGTAGGGAGTATTCCACAACAGAAACACTTGCATGCGCACTCGGATTCGTTTCCCGATCTAAAAGTCATCGACTCGAAAATAAAGGCACATGAGATTCGACGTTGATAAATACGCGTGTTTCAACCGTTTCTGTTATCGGTTCGAGAGGAATCCAAAATAAAAAAACGATCCATTCAAATTCTGTTTTCTATTTTATGTCGAAATAACCTCGAGATTGTTCGGGTTTGGTCCCAGTAGGTGATTTTTAAAAATCTATGAACCTCGGCACGAAAAAAGCCATTCAGGATTACTACTGCTGCTGTGGACGATAAACGTGATCGAATCCGATGATCAGCGCGGCATTCTCAGATTGTAGGGAGTATTCCGCAACAGAAACATTTACATGCGGACTCGGATTCGTTTCCCGATCTAAAAGTCATCGACTCGAAAAGAAATTCACATGAGATTCGACGTTGATAAATACGCCTGTCTCAACCGTTTCTTTAATCGGTTCGAGAGGAATCCAAAATAAAAAACGATCCATTCATATTCTGTTTTCTATTTTATGTCGAAATAACCTCGAGATTGTTCGGTTTCGGTCCCAGTAGGTGATTTTTAAAAATCTATGAACCTCGGCACGAAAAAAGCCATTGAGGATTACTACTGCTGCTGTGGACGATAAACGTGATCGAATCCGATGATCGGCGCGGCATTCTCAGATTGTAGGGAGTATGCCACAACAGAAACACTTGCATGCGGACTCGGATTCGTTTCCCCATCTAAAAGTCATCGACTCGAAAAGAAAGGCACATGAGATTCGACGTCGATAAATCCGCGCTTTTCAACCGTTTCTTGTATCGGTTCGAGAGGAATTCAAAATAAAACAACGATCCATTCAATTT
The DNA here is from genome assembly GCA_964007375.1 of Ophion obscuratus. Lineage (NCBI taxonomy): Eukaryota > Metazoa > Arthropoda > Insecta > Hymenoptera > Ichneumonidae > Ophion > Ophion obscuratus. Next base: position 57,721,420 of record OZ023312.1, read on the forward strand.
CTGTACTGTGTTTCATTGTCGAAATAACCTCGAGATTCGTTCCCAGTAAGTTATTTTTTAAAATCGATCACCCTCGGCACGACAATAGCCATTGAGGACTACTACTGCTGCGGTGGCCGATGAACGTGAATGAATCCAATGATCGGAGCGGCATCCTCAGATTGTAGGGATTATTCCGTAACAGAAACACTTGCATGCGGACTCGGATTCGTTTCCCGATCTAAAAGTCGTCGACTCGCAAAGAAATTCACGTGAGATTCGGCGTTGATAAATACGCCTGTTTCAAACGATGCTTTTATCGGTTCGAGAGGAATCCAAAATAAAAAAACGATCCATTCAATTTCTGTATTGTGTTTCATTGTCGAAATAACCTCGAGATTGTTCGGTCTCGTTCCCAGTAGGTGATCTTTTAAAATCGATCTCCCTCGGCACAATAGCCATTGAGGACTACTACTGCTGCTGTGGACGATGAACGTGAACGAATCCGATGTTCGGCGCGGCATCCTCAGATTGTAGGGATCATTCCGTAACAGAGCACTTGCATGCGGTCTCGGATTCGTTTCCCGCCCTAAAAGTCGTCAACTCAAAAAGAAATTCACGTGAGATTCGACGTTGATACATTCGCTTGTTTCAACCGTTTCTTTTATCGGTTCGAGAGGAATCCAAAATAAAAAATGATCCATTCAAATTCTGTTATCCATTTTATGTCGAAATAACCTCGAGATTGTTCGGTTTCGGTCCCAGTAGGTGATTTTTAAAAATCGATCATCCTCCGCACGAAAAAAGCCATTGAGGACTACTACTGCTGCTGTGGACGATGAACGTGAACGAATCCGATTATCGGCGCGGCATTCTCAGATTGTAGGGAGTATTCCACAACAGCAACACTTGCATGCGCATTCGGATTCGTTTCCCGATCTAAAAGTCATCGACCCGAAAAGAAAGGCACATGAGATTCGACGTTGATAAATACGCCTGTTTCAACCGTTTCTGTTATCGGTTCGAGAGGAATCCAAAATAAAAAACGATCCATTCAAATTCTGTTTTCTATTTTATGTCGAAATAACCTCGAGATTGTTCGGGTTTGGTCCCAGTAGGTGATTTTTAAAAATCTATGAACCTCGGCACGAAAAAAGCCATTGAGGACTACTACTGCTGCTGTGGACGATGTACGTGAACGAATCCGATGATCGGCGCTGCATGCTCAGATTGTAGGGAGTATTCCACAACAGAAACACTTGCATGCGCACTCGGATTCGTTTCCCGATCTGAAAGTCATCGACTCGAAATGAAAGGCACATGAGATTCGACGTTGATAAGTACGCCTGTTTCAACCGTTTCTGTTATCGGTTCGAGAGGAATCCAAAATAAAAAACGATCCATTCAAATTGTTTTCTATTTTATGTCGAAATAACCTCGAGATTGTTCGGGTTTGGTCCCAGTAGGTGATTTTAAAAAATCTATGAACCTCGGCACGAAAAAAGCCATTGAGGATTACTACTGCTGCTGTGGACGATAAACGTGATCGAATCCGATGATCGGCGCGGCATTCTCAGATTGTAGGGAGTATTCCGCAACAGAAACACTTGCATGCGGACTCGGATTCGTTTCCCGATCTAAAAGTCATCGACTCGAAAAGAAATTCACATGAGATTCGACGTTGATAAATACGCCTGTTTCAACCGTTTCTTTTATCGGTTCCAGAGGAATCCAAAATAAAAAACGATTCATTCAAATTCTCTTTTCTATTTTATGTCAAAATAACCTCGAGATTGTTCGGTTTCGTTCCCAGTAGGTGATTTTTAAAAATCTATCATCCTCGGCACGAAAACAGCCATTGAGGACTACTACTGCTGCTGTGGACGATGAACGTGAACGAATCCGATGATCGGCGCGGCATTCTCAGATTGTAGGGAGTATTCCACAACAGAAACACTTGCATGCGGACTCGGATTCGTTTCCCGATCTAAAAGTCGTCGACTCGCAAAGAAATTCACGTGAGATTCGGCGTTGATAAATACGCCTGTTTCAAACGATGCTTTTATCGGTTCGAGAGGAATCCAAAATAAAGAAACGATCCATTCAAATTCTGTTTTCTATTTTATGTCGAAATAACCTCGAGATTGTTCGGTTTCGGTCCCAGTAGGTGATTTTAAAAAATCTATGTACCTCGACACGAAAAAAGCCATTGAGGATTACTACTGCTGCTGTGGACGATAAACGTGATCGAATCCGATGATCGGCGCGGCATTCTCAGATTGTAAGGAGTATTCCACAACAGAAACACTTGCATGCCGACTCGGATTCGTTTCCCGATCTCAAAGTCATCGACTCGAAAAGAAAGGCACATGAGATTCGACGTTGATAAATCCGCCTGTTTCAACCGTTTCTTTTATCGGTTCGAGAGGAATCCAAAATAAAGAAACGATCCATTCAAATTCTGTTTTCTATTTTATGTCGAAATATCCTCGAGATTGTTCGGTTTCGGTCCCAGTAGGTGATTTTTAAAAATCTATGTACCTCGACACGAAGAAAGCCATTGAGGATTACTACTGCTGCTGTGGACGATAAACGTGATCGAATCCGATGATCGGCGCGGCATTCTCAGATTGTAAGGAGTATTCCACAACAGAAACACTTGCATGCCGACTCGGATTCGTTTCCCGATCTAAAAGTCATCGACTCGAAAAGAAAGGCACATGAGATTCGACGTTGATAAATCCGCCTGTTTCATCCGTTTCTTTTATCGGTTCGAGAGGAATCCAAAATAAAAAACGATCCATTCAAATTCTGTTATCTATTTTATGCCGAAATAACCTCGAGATTGTTCGGTTTCGGTCCCAGTAGGTGATTTTTAAAAATCTATCATCCTCCGCACGAAAAAAGACATTGAGGACTACTACTGCTGCTGTGGACAATGAACGTGAACGAATTCGATGATCGGCGCGGCATTCTCAGATTGTAGGGCGTATTCCACAACAGAAACACTTGCATGCGCACTCGGATTCGTTTCCCGATCTAAAAGTCATCGACTCGAAAAGAAAGGCACATGAGATTCGACGTTGATAAATACGCCTGTTTCAACCGTTTCTGTTATCGGTTCGAGAGGAATCCAAAATAAAAAACGATCCATTCAAATTCTGTTTTCTATTTTATGTCGAAATAACCTCGAGATTGTTCGGGTTTGGTCCCAGTAGGTGATTTTAAAAAATCTATGAACCTCGGCACGAAAAAAGCCATTGAGGATTACTACTGCTGCTGTGGACGATAAACGTGATCGAATCCGATGATCGGCGCGGCATTCTCAGATTGTAGGGAGTATTCCGCAACAGAAACACTTGCATGCGGACTCGGATTCGTTTCCCGATCTAAAAGTCATCGACTCGGAAAGAAATTCACATGAGATTCGACGTTGATAAATACGCCTGTTTCAACCGTTTCTGATATCGGTTCCAGAAGAATCCAAAATAAAAAACGATCCATTCAAATTCTGTTTTCTTTTTTATGTCGAAATAACCTCGAGATTGTTCGGTGTCGTTCCCAGTAGGTGATTTTAAAAAATCTATCATCCACGGCACGAAAAAAGCCATTGAGGACTACTACTGCTGCTGTGGACGATGAACGTGAACGAATCCGATGATCGGCGCGGCATTCTCAGATTGTAGGGAGTATTCCACAACAGAAACACTTGCATGCGCACTCGGATTCGTTTCCCGATCTGAAAGTCATCGACTCGAAAAGAAAGGCACATGAGATTCGACGTTGATAAATACGCCTGTTTCAACCGTTTCTGTTATCGGTTCGAGAGGAATCCAAATTATAAAACGATCCATACAAATTCTGTTTTCTATTTTATGTCGAAATAACCTCGAGATTGTTCGGTTTCGGTCCCAGTAGGTGATTTTTAAAAATCTATGTACCTCGACACGAAGAAAGCCATTGAGGATTACTACTGCTGCTGTGGACGATAAACGTGATCGAATCCGATGATCGGCGCGGCATTCTCAGATTGTAAGGAGTATTCCACAACAGAAACACTTGCATGCCGACTCGGATTCGTTTCCCGATCTAAAAGTCATCGACTCGAAAAGAAAGGCACATGAGATTCGACGTTGATAAATCCGCCTGTTTCATCCGTTTCTTTTATCGGTTCGAGAGGAATCCAAAATAAAAAACGATCCATTCAAATTCTGTTATCTATTTTATGCCGAAATAACCTCGAGATTGTTCGGTTTCGGTCCCAGTAGGTGATTTTTAAAAATCTATCATCCTCCGCACGAAAAAAGACATTGAGGACTACTACTGCTGCTGTGGACAATGAACGTGAACGAATTCGATGATCGGCGCGGCATTCTCAGATTGTAGGGCGTATTCCACAACAGAAACACTTGCATGCGCACTCGGATTCGTTTCCCGATCTAAAAGTCATCGACTCGAAAAGAAAGGCACATGAGATTCGACGTTGATAAATACGCCTGTTTCAACCGTTTCTGTTATCGGTTCGAGAGGAATCCAAAATAAAAAACGATCCATTCAAATTCTGTTTTCTATTTTATGTCGAAATAACCTCGAGATTGTTCGGGTTTGGTCCCAGTAGGTGATTTTTAAAAATCTATGAACCTCGGCACGAAAAAAGCCATTGAGGACTACTACTGCTGCTGTGGACGATGTACGTGAACGAATCCGATGATCGGCGCTGCATGCTCAGATTGTAGGGAGTATTCCACAACAGAAACACTTGCATGCGCACTCGGATTCGTTTCCCGATCTGAAAGTCATCGACTCGAAATGAAAGGCACATGAGATTCGACGTTGATAAATACGCCTGTTTCAACCGTTTCTGTTATCGGTTCGAGAGGAATCCAAAATAAAAAACGATCCATTCAAATTCTGTTTTCTATTTTATGTCGAAATAACCTCGAGATTGTTCGGGTTTGGTCCCAGTAGGTGATTTTTAAAAATCTATGAACCTCGGCACGAAAAAAGCCATTGAGGATTACTACTGCTGCTGTGGACGATAAACGTGATCGAATCCGATGATCGGCGCGGCATTCTCAGATTGTAGGGAGTATTCCACAACAGAAACACTTGCATGCGCACTCGGATTCGTTTCCCGATCTAAAAGTCATCGACTCGAAAAGAAAGGCACATGAGATTCGACGTTGATAAATGCGCCTGTTTCAACCGTTTCTGTTATCGATTCGAGAGGAATCCAAAATAAAAAACGATCCATTCAAATTCTGTTATCTATTTTATGTCGAAATAACGTCGAGATTGTTCCGGTTTGGTCCCAGTAGGTGATTTTTAAAAATCTATGAACCTCGGCACGAAAAAAGCCATTGAGGATTACTACTGCTGCTGTGGACGATAAACGTGATCGAATTCGATGATCGGCGCGGCATTCTCAGATTGTACGGAGTATTCCACAACAGAAACACTGGCATGCGGACTCGGATTCGTTTCCCGATCTAAAAGTCATCGACTCGAAAAGAAAGGCACATGAGATTCGACGTTGATAAATCCGCCTGTTTCAACCGTTTCTTTTATCGGTTCGAGAGGAATTCGAAATAAAACAACGATCCATTGAATTTCTGTATTGTGTTTCATTGTCGAAATAACCTCGAGATTGTTCGGTTTCGTTCCCAGTAGGTGATTTTTTAAAATCGATCTCCCTCGGCACGACAATAGCCATTGAGGACTACTACTGCTGCTGTGGCCGATGAACGTGAACGGATCCAATGATCGGCGCGGCATCCTCAGATTGTAGGGATTATTCCGTAACAGAAACACTTGCATGCGGACTCGGATTCGTTTCCCGATCTAAAAGTCGTCGACTCGCAAAGAAATTCACGTGAGATTCGGCGTTGATGAATACGCCTGTTTCAACCGATGCTTTTATCGGTTCGAGAGGAATCCAAAATAAAAAAACGATCCATTCAAATTCTGTATTGTGTTTCATTGTCGAAATACCCTCGAGATTGTTCGGTTTCGTTCCCAGTAGGTGATCTTTTAAAATCGAACGGTCGAGCTAGCCCGCCGAAGGCGGGCGAAGCTCGACCATGATTATGCCGATTGCTTCGTTCGAAGAGATCACTTTGTAGTACCACTAGTATACGCTCGCGTCACCACACATTTTAGCTAAGAGAAATAAAAGATTTCGTTACCCTGGTAACCCTGCTCCGTTTAATCCCTTCATACAGTTTAGCGTTCCATACAGAGATCACGGGAGGGATATAAATTAATTCGTTATACTTTAATTCTTGAGGTGGGAAGTGATCTCTTGGAACGAAGCAATCGGCATAATCATGGTCGAGCTTCGCCCGCCTTCGGCGGGCTCGCTCGACCGTTCGATTATGCCTCATGCTTCGTTCTCGAGATCACTTTGTAGGATGTTTAGAGCTTATCTCGATTCATCGTGAATGAGAACAAGGGTTGTTATTATTCATAGGAATACATTGTTGCTGTAGCTTATTAATATTACATCTTAAACAATTTTTTTTTTGAGTAAGCAATTACATGTTTCATAAACCTGGGCAACCCGTTCTTTTTTTTTTTTTAACTTCAAATTGCTCTAGCAAATACGCTTTTATCTTGAACAATCGGCCGATTGTAAAAGGTGTCAAAGGTCATTGCCGTGTGAGACCATCCCGCCAAACTCTTAATTATGTTTATATCTATTCCTTTGGCTCGCGCCCGCGATGTTGCTGCATGTCTAACGCTATGCGGCGCGAAGTCTGGGCTTATGCCACACTCCAATAAGAACGTTCTAATCCAGCGACTTAGGGTGTCTTTTGAAGCGGTCCGATGCGGCTTCTTGGTTGTGATGAAAAGAGCATCTGTTTCTACTAACGTTGATGTAACTTCTAGGTATTTTTCGAGCGTTGCGCTTACGCAAAGGTTTGGTTTATCAGTGAACCTTGGTAACAACAAGAGAGGCTGATATGCTCCAGGTCTAGTTGTCTTAATCCTTGATGAGATTTCTATTTCGTAGCCATTTTCAACTCTTCTGATCTTGCTCCTTTTGATCGATACTAGCGTTTGTTTACGATGGGCTGTAACAAGTGCCAACAGCATTGCCAGTTTAGTTGTAAGTTGTTGCAGGGTCAGATTTTCCAATGGTGCCATTTGTTCTCGTTTGCTAATAACAGGATCTAGGCTATAAATCCTTTCGTATCTAGGCCTGCTCGGTCTTGATTTTGCGACTCCTTTTAATATTCGTGATATTATGGGGCTTTTCCCTATGTGGTCTCCACACAGAAGGGAGAGGGCTGCTCTACATGTGTTCAATGAGCCGTGGGATGCACCCTCATGGAATTTCTTGGTAAACCATTCTAATATCCAACCCTCCGCCGGCTTGAAGGGGTTACGATCTCGCTCTTCGCACCAACGTATCCAGTCAATGATAGGCTTGTTATATTGCATCATCGTCTCGTTCGTAATCGATTTCAGGAGTAGATCGATCGTTTCATCGCCTATGTCGCGTTCTTGGTAGGCTCTCCGGACAGCATCCCTGCCAGCAATGCCATTTTGTCCGCCAGAGGGTGTCCTGTTCTCCCATCGGGGCTAAATAATAATTTGCTTGACGGTTGTAATCTAACTGGAGGTGTTTCTAGTAGAGACAACCATAATGGGTACCAGGGTTGTGCACACCAATCTGGTACCACTACTATACCACGGGCTTGGTCATTCTCGATTTTTCTGAGAGTTTTGAGTATCAGCGAGAAAGGAGGAAAGGCGTAATAGTTTGTATCCCTCCAATCGAGGGTAAAGACATCAATGCAAAACGCGTCTGAGTCCTTATGCCAGGAGCAAAAAAGTTCGCATTTGGAATTTTTTCTAGTGGCGAATAGGTCAATGTCCGGATGTCCGAAACGTTCGGTAATGGCTCTAAAGGCTGAAGGGGACAATTCCCATTCTATATCCGGTTTCTCCACGCGAGATGCCAGGTCGGCCTCAGTATTTTCCCTCGAGGGAATATATGTTGCGAAAATCCACAACTGCCGTTCTTCGCACCACGACCAAATGTCGTATGCTAAACTACTTAGTCTCGGGAATTTGGTTTCTCCCATCTTATTGATATAAGCTATCGCTGTCGAATTATCAACTTTTAAGAGGATCTCACAGTTTCCCTTTTCAGTCGCGAAAGATTTTAGTCCGTGAAAAACTGCCAACAGTTCAAGGTAGTTTATGTGCAGCGATTTTTCCTCTGCAGTCCAGTGGCCATAAGTTACTTTTCCATCGCAAAAGGCTCCCCACCCAGATAAGGAGGCGTCCGAAGAGATCGTTAGACTATACATTGATTTGCGAATGGGATTTTTCGACTGCGAAATTTTTTCTCGCCACCACTGGAGGTCCCTCTGCAGCGAGTTTGGAACTGACATTTTAGCCTGGTAGTTGCCGCCCGAGTTTAGTAGGGCTAGGTATTTTGTCCGCTCGAAAGGTTTCGAGTGGAGCCAGCCATAAGCGATTCCCGGACAAGCTGCTGTTAAATGTCCCACAAATCTCGCAAATTCACGAATTGAGGAGGATCGTGATTCTAAAATGTTTGAGACCATTGTCGTAATTTGTTCACGTTTCTTCTGCGTGAGTTCCAGTGTCATAGTTAGTGAGTCTAGGATGAAGCCGAGAAATTGACATGACGTCGAGGGTTTAAGACTACTTTTATCTCCGTTACAGACGAAGCCTAGGGATTCCACTAGGGCCTTTGTAGTGCATACGTTTGTTTCGCATTGTTCTTTTGATTCGCCTAGAATTAAAAAATCGTCAAGATAAATAACTGAGAGCCATCCTTGACTCCTGAGATAGCTTACTACCGGCTTTAGGATTTTAGTAAAAACCCAAGGGGCTGTACTGAGGCCGAAAGGTAGACATACAAACTCGAAGAGGTCGTTTCCCCATTTGAATCTTAAAAATTTATGATATTCCGGATGGATAGGTATGGTAAAATACGCATTTTGTAGATCGAGGCTTGACATAAAGACCCCCTCCGATAGCAGCTGTATAGCTGTACGAATATCCTCCATTTTGAAGTGCGTCGTCTCTATAAATTCATTTAACTTCTTTAAATTCAAAATGAGTCTCATTTTTCCAATGCTCTTGGGGACGAGGAAAATACTGGATATAAATTGTCCTTTTCTTTCTTTACATTTTTTGATTGCGCCTAGATTTAGTGCGCTATCTAGAGCCTCCTGCATCATGTCAGGATCAGTATTGGGAGGTACCAGTATCGCCGGTTCCTTGGTTTGGACGGGGGTTTTTGTGAAGGGAATTTTATAGCCGGAGATAGTGGCTAATACGACATTATCGGAAGTTATTCGTGACCAAGCCCGTGAGAAGTGTTGTAACCGCCCGGCGAAAGGGATTACCTCTATTTTTCCGGATTGTTCGGTGTTTTTTGTCGATGCTGTTGTTTGTACGCGTTCTGGAACGTCGTGAACGGAGGGCGGTTGTTTGGTGCGAATTTCGCCCCTGTTTTGTTAAAGTGACTCGTTGGGCGATAACCGCCTCGAAATCCCGACGACCCTTTCCAGTTTAAATGCTGGCGTGTTGACGACTGTTTTCTCTCTCCAGGCGTCTTTATAGAGAGACCCACCTTTTCCGCAGCCGAAGCTGTTTTTATTCTCTTTCCCAAGTCTTCTCCGAAGAGGAACTTAACCGTTTCGGACTCCTCCAGAATGACCTTACGTCTTTCATCTACGTGTTGATAGATTTGATGTTTTCGTAACTTGGAAAGTTGGTGAGTGACGTCGCAGAACATAGTGCTGGCGTCGCAAAGAAACTCAAGTAGTTCCTCTTTATCGACTGGCTCTTTTTCGTCGGTGAAAATTGCACAAATGGCGTTTCCAAGTGCGACTAGACCCCGTCCGCACATTTCCTGATTAGTCATGAGATACTTATCTCTGTTCTTCGCCGTCTTATGGAGAAGCGGGAGAAGTTCGGCATTTAGTTCGGGTGCTTTCAAGGGACAATTTCCCTTAGTGATGTATTTTTCCTCCATCACTTTCCTAGTTTTTGTTTCCAAGCCTTTTAGTACGACTTCCTTCCAACATTCCGCAAGATCCGGATGAAAGTTGAAGGCTCGGTCTTATAGCTGACGTTTTTCGACCCCGAGAAGATCTCGGGCTTTTTCCCTTAAAGTGGGGACTATCGTCTCCTCACTTGTCGTCTCTTCAGACTCATTTGCCGCTTGTGCGTCATTGATCGCGTTTGCATCGTTTTCGTCGGCATTTGTTTCGATACTTGATCGGCCGTCAGAAGACAAGTCTGTAAGAGCATACGATCTAGGTTATATATGCTATTAGAGGGGGGGGGGGGGGACGTATGCCCTTTCCCTCTAACGCTGGAACAGATTGAATCTGTACGGATCCTCTTCCGAGGTATAACCTAGTCAACGAGGTACACTCTCACTGTTTGAAAAACACGCGAGAGTGCCCAAAAATGAATTCGAGGCGAATTCGTCAAGAAGAAAGGAGGTATGGACGTCATGAAACATAGCTTCCGAGCCGCCATCTTGAGCTTCGCTTCTGAATGCGTCAGCTTTATTTAGAAGATTCTGGTATTTGAGAATCTTGTTGCGATAAGAGTCAATCTCATCTAGTTGGATTTTTCTTCAACTCATTCTTGTTCGACTGAGCACACTTTTTTATTATCGTTTTATGATATACTTTTTTCAATTTGATTTGTAGCAAGGCAAAAAACGTGGTGATCGTGCCGCGCACACAAAGCATTATGAAAGGACTAAACGGAGCAGGGTTACCAGGGTAACGAAATCTTTTATTTCTCTTAGCTAAAATGTGTGGTGACGCGAGCGTATACTAGCGGTACTACAAAGTAATCTCGAGAACGAAGCATGAAACATAATCGATCTCCCTCGGCACAATAGCCATTGAGGACTACTATGCTGCTGTGGACGATGAACGTGAACGAATCCGATGTTCGGCGCGGCATCCTCAGATTGGAGGGATTATTCCGTAACAGAAACACTTGCATGCGGTCTCGGATTCGTTTCCCGCCCTAAAAGTCGTCGACTCGAAAAGAAATTCACGTGAGATTCGACGTTGATACATTCGCCTGTTTCAACCGTTTCTTTTATCGGTTCGAGAGGAATCCAAAATAAAAAACCATCCATTCAAATTCTGTTATCTATTTTATGTCAAAATAACCTCGAGATTGTTCGGTTTCGGTCCCAGTAGGTGATTTTTAAAAATCTATCATCCTCCGCAAGAAAAAAGCCATTGAGGACTACTACTGCTGCTGTGGACGATGAACATGAACGAATCCGATGATCGGCGCGGCATTCTCAGATTGTACGGAATATTCCACAACAGAAACACTTGCATGCGGACTCGGATTCGTTTCCCGATCTAAAAGTCATCGACTCGAAAAGAAAGGCACATGAGATTCGACGTTGATAAATCCGCCTGTTTCAACCGTTTCTTTTATCGGTTCGAGATTAATTAAAAATAAAACAACGATCCATTTAATTTCTGTACTGTGTTTCATTGTCGAAATAACCTCGAGATTGTTGGATTACGTTCCCAGTAGGTTATTTTTTAAAATCGATCTCCCTCGGCACGACAATAGCCAGTGAGGACTACTACTGCTGCTGTGGCCGATCAACGTGAACGAATCCAATGATCGGCGCGGCATTTTCAGATTGTAGGGTTTATTCCCCAACAGAAACACTTGCATGCGGACTCGGATTCGTTTCGCGATCTAAAAGTCGTTGACTCGCAAAGAAATTCACGTGAGATTGGGGGTTGATAAATACGCCTGTTTCAACCGATGCTTGTATCGTTTCGAGATGAATCCAAAATAAAAAAACGATCCATTCAAATTCTGTATTGTGTTTCATTGTCGAAATAACCTCGAGATTGTTCAGTTTCGTTCCCAGTAGGTGATCTTTTAAAATCGATCTCCCTCGGCACAATAGCCATTGAGGACTACTACTGCTGCTGTGGACGATGAACGTGAACGAATCCGATGTTCGGCGCGGCATCCTCAGATTGTAGGGAGTATTCCACAACAGAAACACTTGCATGCGGACTCGGATTCGTTTCCCGATCTAAAAGTCATCGACTCGAAAAGACAGGCACATGAGATTCGACGTTGATAAATACGCCTGTTTCAACCGTTTCTGTTATCGGTTCGAGAGGAATCCAAAATAAAAAAACGATCCAATCAATTTCTGTATTGTGTTTCATTGTCGATATACCCTCGAGATTGTTCGGTTGCGTTCCCAGTAGGTGACTTCTTAAAATCGATCTCCCTCTGCACGACAATGGCCATTGAGGACTACTGCTGCTGCTGTGGCCGATGAACGTGAACGAATCCGATGATCGGCGCGGCATCCTCAGATTGTAGGGCTTGTTCCGTAACAGAAACACTTACATGCGGACTCGGATTCGTTTCCCGATCTAAAAGTCGTCGACTCGCAAAGAAATTCACGTGAGATTCGGCGTTGATAAATACGCCTGTTTCAACCGATACTTTTATCGGTTCGAGAGGAATCCAAAATAAAAAAACGATCCATTCAAATTCTGTATTGTGTTTCATTGTCGAAATAACCTCGAGATTGTTCGGTTTCGTTCCCAGTAGGTGATCTTTTAAAATCGATCTCCCTCGGCACAATAGTCATTGAGGACTACTACTAATGCTGTGGACGATGAACGTGAACGAATCCGACGTTCGGCGCGGCATCCTCAGATTGTAGGGATTGTGTGGAATACTCCCTACGGAGTATTCCACAACAGAAACACTTGCATGCGCACTCGGATTCGTTTCCCGATCTGAAAGTCATCGACTCGAAAAGAAACGCACATGAGATTCGACGTTGATAAATACGCCTGTTTCAACCGTTTCTGTTATCGGTTCGAGAGGAATCCAAAATAAAAAACGATTCATTCAAATTCTGTTTTCTATTTTATGTCGAAATAACCTCGAGATTGTTAGGGTTTGGTCCCAGTAGGTTATTTTTAAAAATCGATGAACCTCGGCACGAAAAATGCCATTGAGGATTACTACTGCTGCTGTGGACGATAAACGTGATCGAATCCGATGATCGGCGCGGCATTCTCAGATTGTAGGGAGTATTCCGCAACAGAAACACTTGCATGCGGACTCGGATTCGTTTCCCGATCTAAAAGTCATCGACTCGAAAAGAAATTCACATGAGATTCGACGTTGATAAATACGCCTGTTTCAACCGTTTCTTTTATCGGTTCCAGAGGAATCCACAATCAAAAACGATCCATTCAAATTCTCTTTTCTATTTTATGTCGAAATAACCTCGAGATTGTTCGCTTTCGGTCCCAGTAGGTGATTTATAAATATCTATGACCCTCGGCGCGAAAAAAGCCATTGAGAATAACTACTGCTGCTATGGACGATAAACGTGATAGAATCCGATGATCGGCGCGGCATTCTCAGAATGTACGGAGTATTCCACAACGGAAACACTTGCATGCGGACTCGGATTCGTTTCCCGATCTAAAAGTCATCGACTCGAAAAGAAAGGCACATGAGATTCGACGTTGATAAATCCGCCTGTTTCAACCGTTTCTATTATCGGTTCGAGAGGAATTCAAAATAAAACAACGATACATTCAATTTCTGTATTGTGTTTCATTGTCGAAATAACCTCGAGATTGTTCGGTTTCGATCCCAGTAGGTGATTTTTTAAAATCGATCTCCCTCGGCACGACAATAGCCATTGAGGACTACTACTGCTGCTGTGGCCGATGAACGTGAACGAATCCAATGATCGGCGCGGCATCCTCAGATTGTAGGGATTATTCCGTAACAGAAACACTTGCATGCGGACTCGGATTCGTTTCCCGATCTAAAAGTCGTCGACTCGCAAAGAGATTCACGTCAGATTCGGCGTTGATACATTCGCCTGTTTCAACCGTTTCTTTTATCGGTTCGAGAGGAATCTAAAATAAAAAACGATCCATTCAAATTCTGTTATTTATTTTATGTCGAAATAACCTCGAGATTGTTGGGCTTCGGTCCCAGTAGGTGATTTTGAAAAATCTATCATCCTCCGCACGAAAAAAGCCATTGAGGACTACTACTGCTGCTGTGGACGATGAACGTGAACGAATCCGATGATCGGCGCGGCATTCTCAGATTGTAGGGAGTATTCCACAACAGAAACACTTGCATGCGCACTCGGATTCGTTTCCCCATCGGCTCGAAAAGAAAGGCACATGAGATTCGACGTTGATAAATACGCCTGTTTCAACCGTTTCTGTTATCGGTTCGAGAGGAATCCAAAATAAAAAACGATCCATTCAAATTCTGTTTTCTATTTTATGTCGAAATAACCTCGAGATTGTTCGGGTTTGGTCCCAGTAGGTGATTTTAAAAAATCTATGAACCTTGGCACGAAAAAAGCCATTGAGGATTACTACTGCTGCTGTGGGCCACAAACGTGATCGAATCCGATGATCGGCGCGGCATTCTCAGATTGTACGGAATATTCCACAACAGAAACACTTGCATGCGGACTCGGATTCGTTTCCCGATCTAAAAGTCGTCGACTCGCAAAGAAATTCACGTGAGATTCGGCGTTGATAAATACGCCTGTTTCAACCGATGCTTTTATCGGTTCGAGAGGAATCCAAAATAAAAAAACGATCCATTCAAATTCTGTATTGTTTCATTGTCGAAATACCCTCGAGATTGTTCGGTTTCGTTCCCAGTAGGTGATCTTTTAAAATCGATCTCCCTCGGCACAATAGCCATTGAGGACTACTATGCTGCTGTGGACGATGAACGTGAACGAATCCGATGTTCGGCGCGGCATCCTCAGATTGTAGGGATTATTCCGTAACAGAAACACTTGCATGCGCACTCGGATTCGTTTCCCGATCTGAAAGTGATCGACTCGTAAAGAAAGGCACATGAGATTCGACGTTGATAAATACGCCTGTTTCAACTGTTTCTTTTATCGGTTCGAGAGGAATCCAAAATAAAAAACGATCCATTCAAATTCTGTTTTATATTTTATGTCGAAATAACCTCGAGATTGTTCGGGTTTGGTCCCAGTAGGTGATTTTTAAAAATCTATGAACCTCGGCACGAAAAAAGCCATTGACGATTACTACTGCTGCTGTGGACGATAAACGTGATCGAATCCGATGATCGGCACGGCATTCTCAGATTGGAGGGAGTATTCCGCAACAGAAACACTTGCATGCGGACTCGGATTCGTTTCCCGATCTAAAAGTCATCGACTCGAAAAGAAATTCACATGAGATTCGACGTTGATAAATACGCCTGTTTCAACCGTTTCTGTTATCAGTTCCAGAGGAATCCAAAATAAAAAACGATCCATTCAAATTCTGTTTTCTATTTTATGTCGAAGTAACCTCGACATTGTTCGGTTGCGTTCCCAGTAGGTGACTTCTTAAAATCGATCTCCCTCTGGACGACAATAGCCATTGAGGACTACTGCTGCTGCTGTGGCCGATGAACGTGAACAAATCCGATGATCGGCGCGGCATCCTCAGATTGTAGGGATTGTTCCGTAACAGAAACACTTACATACGGACTCGGATTCGTTTCCCGATCTAAAAGTCGTCGACTCGCAAAGAAATTAACGTGAGATTCGGCGTTGATCAATACGCCTGTTTCAACCGATGCTTTTATCGGTTCGAGAGGAATCCAAAATAAAAAAACGATCCATTCAAATTCTGTATTGTGTTTCATTGTCGAAATATCCTCGAGATTGTTAGATTTCGTTCCCAGTAGGTTATTTTTCAAAATCGATCTCCCTCGGCACGACAATAGCCATTGAGGACTACTACTGCTGCTGTGGCCGATGAACGTGAACGAATCCAATGATCGGCGCGGCATTTTCAGGTTGTGGGGTTTATTCCCTAACAGAAACACTTGCATGCGGACTCGGATTCGTTTCGCGATCTAAAAGTCGTTGACTCGCAAAGAAATTCACGTGAGATTCGGCGTTGATAAATACGCCTGTTTCAACCGATGCTTTTATCGGTTCGAGAGGAATACAAAATAAAAAAACGATCCATTCAAATTCTGTATTGTGTTTCATTGTCGAAATAACCTCGAGATTGTTCGGTTTCGTTCCCAGTAGGTGATCTTTTAAAATCGATCTCCCTCGGCACAATAGCCATTGAGGATTACTACTGCTGCTGTTGACGATGAACGTCAACGAATCCGATGTTCGGCGAGGCATCCCCAGATTGTAGGGATTATTCCGTAACAGAAACACTTGCATGCGGTCTCGGATTCGTTTCCCGCCCTATAAGTCGTCGACTCGAAAAGAAATTCACGTGAGATTCGGCGTTGATAAATACGCCTGTTTCAACCGATGCTTTTATCGGTTCGAGAGGAATGCAAAATAAAAAAACGATCCATTCAAATTCTGTATTGTGTTTCATTGTCAAAATAACCTCGAGATTGTTCGGTTTCGTTCCCCGTAGGTGATCTTTTAAAATCGATGTCCCTCGGCACAATAGTCATTGAGGACTTCTACTGCTGCTGTGGACGATAAACGTGAACGAATCCGACGTTCGGCGCGGCATCCTCAGATTGTAGGGATTATTTCGCAACAGAAACACATGCATGCGGTCTCGGATTCGTTTCCCGCCCTAAAAGTCGTCGACTCGAAAAGAAATTCACGTGAGATTCGATGTTGATACATTCGCCTGTTTCAACCGATTCTTTTATCGGTTCGAGAGGAATCCAAAATAAGAAACGATCCATTCAAATTCTGTTATCTATTTTATGTCGAAATAACCTCGAGATTGTTCGGTTTCGGTCCCAGTAGGTGATTTTTAAAAATCTATCATCCTCCGCACGAAAAAAGCCATTGAGGACTACTACTGCTGCTGTGGACGATGTACGTGAACGAATCCGATGATCGGCGCGGCATTCTCAGATTGTAGGGAGTATTCCGCAACAGAAACACTTGCATGCGGACTCGGATTCGTTTCCCGATCTAAAAGTCATCGACTCGAAAAGAAAGGCACATGAGATTCGACGTTGATAGATACGCCTGTTTCAACCGTTTCTGTTATCGGTTCGAGAGGAATCCAAAATAAAAAAACGATCCATTCAATTTCTGTATTGTGTTTCATTGTCGATATACCCTCGAGATTGTTCGGTTGCGTTCCCAGTAGGTGACTTCTTAAAATCGATCTCCCTCTGCACGACAATGGCCATTGAGGACTACTGCTGCTGCTGTAGCCGATGAACGTGAACGAATCCGATGATCGGCGCGGCATCCTCAGATAGTAGGGCTTGTTCCGTAACAGAAACACTTACATGCGGACTCGGATTCGTTTCCCGATCTAAAGTCATCGACTCGAAAAGAAAGGCACATGAGATTCGACGTTGTTAAATATGCCTGTTTCAACCGTTTCTGTTATCGGTTCGAGAGGAATCCAAAATAAAAAACGATGCATTCAAATTCTGTTTTCTATTTTATGTCGAAATAACCTCGAGGATGATCGGGTTCGGTCCCAGAAGGTGATTTTTAAAAATCTATGAACCTCGGCACGAAAAAAGCCATTGAGGATTACTACTGCTGCTGTGGGCCACAAACGTGATCAAATCCGATGATCGGCGCGGCATTCTCAGATTGTACGGAGTATTCCACAACAGAAACACTTGCATGCGGACTCGGATTCGGTTCCCTATCTAAGAGTCGTCGACTCGCAAAGAAATTCACGTGAGATTCCGCGTTGATAAATACGCCTGTTTCAACCGATGCTTTTGTCGGTTCGAGAGGAATCCAAAATAAAAAAAGGATCCATTCAAATTCTGTATTGTGTTTCATTGTCGAAATAATCTCGAGATTGTTCGGATTGTTCGGGATTGTTTCGTTCCCAGTAGGTGATCTTATAAAATCGATCTCCCTCCGCACGACAATAGCCATTGAGGACTACTACTGCTGCTGTGGACGATGAACGTGAACGAATCCAATGATCGGCGCGGCATCCTCAGATTGTAGGGATTATTCCGTAACAGAAACACTTGCATGCGGTTTCGGATTCGTTTCCCGCCCTAAAAGTCGTCGACTCGAAAAGAAAGTCACGTGAGATTCTACGTTGATACATTCGACTGTTTCAACCGTTTCTTTTATCGGTTCAAGAGGAATCCAAAATAAAAAACGATCCATTCAAATTCTGTTTTCTATTTTATGTCGAAATAACCTCGAGATTGTTCGGTTTCGGTCCCAGTAGGTGATTTTTAAAAATCTATGAACCTCGGCACGAAAAAAGCCATTCAGGATTACTACTGCTGCTGTGGACGATAAACGTGATCGAATCCGATGATCGGCGCGGCATTCTCAGAATGTAGGGAGTATTCCACAACAGAAACACTTGCATGCGGACTCGGATTCGTTTCCCGATCTAAAAGTCATCGACTCGAAAAGAAAGGCACATGAGATTCGACGTTGATAAATCCGCCTGTTTCAACCGTTTCTTTTATCGGTTCGAGCGGAATTAAAAATAAAACAACGATCCATTCAATTTCTGTACTGTGTTTCATTGTCGAAATATCCTCGAGATTGTTAGATTTCGTTCCCAGTAGGTTATTTTTCAAAATCGATCTCCCTCGGCACGACAATAGCCATTGAGGACTGCTACTGCTGCTGGGGCCGATGAACGTGAACGAATCCAATGATCGGCGCGGCATTTTCAGGTTGTGGGGTTTATTCCCTAACAGAAACACTTGCATGCGGACTCGGATTCGTTTCGCGATCTAAAAGTCGTTGACTCGCAAAGAAATTCACGTGAGATTCGGCGTTGATAAATACGCCTGATTCAACCGATGCTTTTATCGGTTCGAGAGGAATACAAAATAAAAAAACGATCCATTCAAATTCTGTATTGTGTTTCATTGTCGAAATAACCTCGAGATTGTTCGGTTTCGTTCCCAGTAGGTGATCTTTTAAAATCGATCTCCCTCGGCACAATAGCCATTGAGGATTACTACTGCTGCTGTTGACGATGAACGTCAACGAATCCGATGTTCGGCGAGGCATCCCCAGATTGTAGGGATTATTCCGTAACAGAAACACTTGCATGCGGTCTCGGATTCGTTTCCCGCCCTAGAAGTCGTCGACTCGAAAAGAAATTCACGTGAGATTCGACGTTGATACTTTCGCCTGTTTCAACCGTTTCTTTTATCGGTTCGAGAGGAATCCAAAATAAAAAACGATCCATTCAAATTCTGTTACCTATTTTATGTCGATATAACCTCGAGATTTTTCGGTTTCGGTCCCAGTAGGTGATTTTTAAAAATCTATCATCCTCCGCACGAAAAAAGCCATTGAGGACTACTACAGCTGCTGTGGACGATGTACGTGACCGAATCCGATGATCGGCGCGGCATTCTCAGATTGTAGGGAGTATTCCACAACAGAATCACTTGCATGCGCACTCGGATTCGTTTCCCGATCTAAAAGTCATCGACTCGAAAACAAAGGCACATGAGATTCGACGTTGGTAAATATGCCTGTTTCAACCGTTTCTGTTATCGGTTCGAGATCAATCCAAAACAAAAAACGATCCATTCAAATTCTGTTTTCTATTTTATGTCGAAATAACCTCGAGATTGTTCGGGTTTGGTCCCAGTAGGTGATTTTTAAAAATCTTTGAACCTTGGCACGAAAAAAGCCATTGAGGATTACTACTGCTGCTGTGGGCCACAAACGTGATAGAATCCGATGATCGGCGCGGTATTCTCAGATTGTACGGAGTATTCCACAACAGAAACACTTGCATGCGGACTCGGATTCGGTTCCCGATCTAAAAGTCGTCGACTCGCAAAGAAATTCACGTGAGATTCGGCGTTGATAAATACGCCTGTTTCAACCGATGCTTTTATCGGTTCGAGAGGAATCCAAAATAAAAAAACGATCCATTCAAATTCTGTATTGTGTTTCATTGTCGAAATAGCCTCGAGATTGTTCGGTTTCGTTCCCAGTAGGTGATCTTTTAAAATCGATCTCCCTCGGCACAAGAGCCATTGAGGACTACTACTGCTGCTGTGGACGATGAACGTGAACGAATCCGATGTTCGGCGCGGCATTCTCAGATTGTAGGGAGTATTCCACAACAGAAACACTTGCATGCGCACTCGGATTCGTTTCCCGATCTGAAAGTCATCGACTCGAAAAGAAAGGCACATGAGATTCGACGTTGATAAATACGCCTGTTTCAACCGTTTCTGTTATCGATTCGAGAGGAATCCAAAATAAAAAACGATCCATTCAAATTCTGTTATCTATTTTATGTCGAAATAACCTCGAGATTGTTCGGGTTTGGTCCCAGTAGGTGATTTTAAAAAATCTATGAACCTCGGCACGAAAAAAGCCATTGAGGATTACAACTGCTGCTGTGGACCATAAACGTGATCGAATCCGATGATCGGCGCGGCATTCTCAGATTGTAGGGAGTATTCCGCAACAGAAACACTTGCATGCGGACTCGGATTCGTTTCCCGACCTAAAAGTCATCGACTCGAAAAGAAAGGCACATGAGATTCGACGTTGATAAATCCGCCTGTTTCAACCGCTTCTGTTATCGGTTCGAGAGGAATTCAAAATAAAACAACGATCCATTCAATTTTTGTATTGTGTTTCATTGTCGAAATAACCTCGAGATTGTTCGGTTTCGTTCCCAGTAGGTGATCTTTTAAAATCGATCTCCCTCGGCACAATAGCCATTGAGGACTACTACTGCTGCTGTGGACGATGAACGTCAACGAATCCGATGTTCGGCGAGGCATCCTCAGAGTGTAGGGTTTATTCCGTAACAGAAACACTTGCATGCGGTCTCGGATTCGTTTCCCGCCCTAAAAGTCGTCGACTCGAAAAGATATTCACGTGAGATTCGACGTTGATACATTCGCCTGTTTCAACCGTTTCTTTTATCGGTTCGAGAGGAATCCAAAATTTTCATTGTCGAAATAACCTCGAGATTGTTCGGTTTCATTCCCAGTAGGTGATTTTTTAAAATCGATCTCCCTCGGCACGACAATAGCCATTGAGGACTACTCCTGCTGCTGTGGCCGATGAACGTGAACGAATCCGATGATCGGCGCGGCATTCTTAGATTGTACGGAGTATTCCACAACAGAAACACTTGCATGCGGACTCGGATTCGTTTCCCGATCTAAAAGTCGTCGACTCGCAAAGAAATTCACGTGAGATTCGGCGTTGATAAATACGCCTGTTTCAACCGATGCTTTTATCGGTTCGAGAGGAATCCAAAATAAAAAAACGATCCATTCAAATTCTGTATTGTGTTTCATTGTCGAAATAACCTCGAGATTGTTCGGGTTTGGTCCCAGTAGGTGATTTTTAAAAATCTATGAACCTTGGCACGAAAAAAGCCATTGAGGATTACTACTGCTGCTGTGGGCCACAAACGTGATCGAATCCGATGATCGGCGCGGCATTCTCAGATTGTACGGAGTATTCCACAATAGAAACACTTGCATGCGGACTCGGATTCGTTTCCCGATCTAAAAGTCGTCGACTCGCAAAGAAATTCACGTGAGATTCGGCGTTGATAAATACGCCTGTTTCAACCGATGCTTTTATCGGTTCGAGAGGAATCCAAAATAAAAAAACGATCCATTCAAATTCTGTATTGTGTTTCATTGTCGAAATAACCTCGAGATTGTTCGGGTTTGGTCCCAGTAGGTGATTTTTAAAAATCTATGAACCTCGGCACGAAAAAAGCCATTGAGGATTACTACTGCTGCTGAGGACGATAAACCTGATCGAATCCGATGATCGGCGCGGCATTCTCAGATTGTGTTACGTCCGGGAATTTATTTTAAATAAAAAAAATAAATTCCTTTGAAAGAGAAATAACCGATTTCTGTTACAAGCTTGAGTTTACGTTGATTATTTAATTCATACAATTTTATTTGTTTTTCAGAAACGGACGCCAGCCTTGAGATCCTGCCTTTAGTCGGGAATGTACCCAACAGGGATGCGGATCGAGCCACAGTTTGATCGGTAACTCAGAATCACTCGCGGGGATAGGGCAGTCGGTAAAGAAGATAGTGAGTGGTAACGTGAACATGCGACTTACCCTACGAGCGGCGGTGCGTAGCGGGTTTATCGACGGATGATCTGGTACCCGGAGAGAGGTCCTTCCGTCGGTAATGATGATCTCTATGCGAACGACGATTTCAACGATTGACGGTGAGATAGATTTCTTACTTTTCGATGAGCATCCGACCATCGATGTACCGATTTGTTGTAGGTGAGGACGGGTTCCTGTGGTCCGACCACGGTGACGAACTCGTGGAGCGAAAGGAACCGACGTTGGCGACGGGAGAAAATTAGTCGATGGTAATAATCTCGATGTCCGACGATATAACGGCGGTGGATGCGTCCGAAGCGACGCTGCCGGTCGATCGAGTCACTACACGGGTGTACCCACGGGGGTCGATAAGAAGGACTTTTCCGTAAAACGGAACGTTCGATACGACTTTTGGTCCAATTTTCACCGAATGGAATGTTAGTGCGTCCCGAATAATTTGTTTAAACACAGACGAGTTGTTTCCCCGAGATGCCGGTAGCGGTTTTTGCGCGGCTATCGCGATTGCGCGGCGAAGATTAAACTTGGTACCACCTCGTCTTCTTGGCATTTATGAATTTAAATAAATACAGATAAATATTTTTGGAAAATCAATTGACCGTTAATTGGGTAAGTGAGAGGATGAGTAAGATTATCATGCAGCAGGGGTTCGAGATACGAATTAATCGACGTGCAGGTGGAGCACAACCGGTAGATTCGATCTCGAAATTTAAGCGAGGTAAGAATTGACGACGTGCAGTAGAAGCACAACCGACGATTCTTCGGAAAATGGAGGGTGGATGGGTGAAGGTTTAATTTAATTAACGGACGGTTGATTTCTATACACGATATGCAAAATTGCAAAATAAAATATATTCGATTAATTGAAATGCCAAGGAATCGAGGGTGAGAGATGGTTGACTCAAATAAATTCGTGACGGATTGATTGAATGAATTAAACGACACGAAATACGTTGAGCGAATATTTCGATGAGGGATAAGGGTCGCGAAATAACTTTCACTGACTCTAAGATGTACACGTATATATATATATTGTTACAAACTTGAAAAATAAGTATAATTACATAAAGCTCTTTGATGAGATTTCGACGCAAAAATCAGACTCAGACTTGGAGTTACAATGACAAAAAGAGATATTAGAAAAATGTAAAAAGAAAATATTAAAGAATTATTCCGATTTTCCAGCGTGCGGGTCCGACACGAACGCGGCGAGCGGAGAAGCGCAACTGACTGGTGGAGAGACCGGAGAACTAGCGAGCAGCGGAGGACTCGGCTTTTTATTGGTGCGCGGTGAGGCGGTGTGGTGCGCATGCGCCGCGGAGAGGAGACGCCGACGCTGATGTTCCTTCTCGCTGGCTCTTATGGCGTTAAACGGAGGATTCGACGATAAATCAATTATTTAATTTAAATGTTATAACAAATAATTGTCGGTTTGTCGTGGTTGGACTGACGATAAATTAATATTTTTAATTTATCGTTAGTCTCACAATTTGTTACAATAATATTCGCTTGTGAATAAAGAAATATAATTTTATATAAGGTTTGCTTGTTATTGTTATTTTATTCTTTTGCGTTCGTGCGAAATAGATTTGCTGTGATACTATGAAGATAGGTTATTGTAATACGGCGATTAAGTGAGAGGATAATAATTATGATGCGAAATATACGAGTTGCATATAACAATTATAAATGTGTAATTTCTGATTAATAAAATAGAGCGCGCTATTATTTATGCGAGAGTAATTGTATTTAATATTCGGCTTTAGTCGAGGAATAATACTTCTTATTTGTATGTACACGAAATATATAAACGTTCGTAATGGCTAATTGTTTTTTAGCTATGTTAAAATAGCGCGTGAGATATTTAATATACTGATAATACTGAATTATAAAGATTGTCGCATAAACTAAATGATTAAAATAACGTTTATAATTCATTTGTCGCATTAAACAATTATTATAATTATTAATAATATTGTAAGTCGCATTGTGACGGCGTTAATTATTATTTGAATAATTTCTTTATTAATTAGAACGTGTATGAAATTGTTCTAGAATATTCTGCACGTGGAAATAATAATAATGATACAGGGTTGGAAACAAAGGAGACACAGAGGCGATACGTGATATTGGCGTTGGAGCGGATGTTTAGTCTACAAGGTATGGAGTGATAGCGATTTGTTTATCTCTTAATTAATTCTTAGGATTCGGCATGATGTGACATTGTTTAAATTATTATTTCTTAGAAGCCTACGTGCAACACGTGGCTTGTATCATGGCGGCGCGTCCGAGAGAGACGCGTCGAGTGCGAGAGAAAAAGAGTTATACATGCGCTGGGAAAGTTCGGGAAAAATCTGGCTAATGTCTTCTATTATGTACTTGAAAATGGGAAAGCGTACGAGAAAAGACTTATACTGTAAAAAGAGCGTTTGCTCATTTCAAGAGGCAATAAAGCAATTCAAGTGTTTTCTGGAAAATGTCTCGAAGGGAAGCGTTCGCTCGACTCGAGGGGCAATAAAGTAATTTGGGAAAAAGTCACGTAGCGTCTATTTACCATAGTAGCCGTGAGTAAGAGAGAGAGGATTAGGCTGGGTGAGAGTAAGAGAGAGAGGGACTCTATATACGAGGCGAGTCGCGGGGTCGCGAGTATATCGCGAGTCCGCGGGTTACGCAATCTCGCGGTTTTTCGCGAGCATGTGAAAATAGGGGTGAGCGGGTTAATAGTCGCGATCCGTGGGTCGCGAATTATATCGCGGATCCGCGGAAAACTAGATTCGCGGTTAAGGAAGAAGCTTTTTGTGATACGGGTTACATGAGCATGAAGGAGGTACGCGGGTAACCCGATGGAGAAGGATGGAAGATGAGAAAGATTCGATTGAGCGCGCGAAGTATCAGGCGAGCAGGCGGAGTACGTTGGTCTCCTAGCGGAGCGCTAGAGAGAGACGGAGCGAGGGCGCGCGGGTGCGCGCGAGCGTTAAGGAGAGACGAGGATAGCGAGTGAGTGCGCGCGGGCGCTGAAGAGAGACAAGGATAGAGAGCGAGTGCGCGCGAGCGTTGAGCTCGGCGCGCTAGCTAGGCGCGTTCAGCGGAAGTAGGTACATACTAGGGAAAGTCGTATGTGCACAGACAAAATGAGAAATGATGAAAAATAAATGCGCTCGTCACAATGTGAGTTAAGCTTAACGAAAAATATTCCTGTATTGTGGATTATAAATTTATATATATGTATGTATAGCAATGTATATATCTATAGGTATCGTATATGTGCGTATGTGTATCTATATGTATGTATACGTATATAAATATAGATATATATATATATGTATATTTATATATGTGTATTCGCATAGAATACAGGACAAGATCGGTATATGTATATGTGTATATGTATATGGAGAATGGAGGGCAAGATCGCTAGGACGTAACAATTGTAGGGAGTATTCCGCAACAGAAACACTTGCATGCGGACTCGGATTCGTTTCCCGATCTAAAAGTCATCGACTCGAAAAGAATGGCACATGAGATTCGACGTTGATAAATCCGCCTGTTTCAACCGGTTCTGTTATCGGTTCGAGAGGAATTCAAAATAAAACAACGATCCATTCAATTTCTGTATTGTGTTTCATTGTCGAAATAACCTCGAGATTGTTCGGTTTCGTTCCCAGTAGGTTATTTTTTAAAATCGATCTCCCTCGGCACGACAATAGCCATTGAGGACTACTACTGCTGCTGTGGCCGATGAACGTGAACGAATCCAATGATCGGCGCGGCATCCTCAGATTGTAAGGATTATTCCGTAACAGAAACACTTGCATGCGGACTCGGATTCGTTTCCCGATCTAAAAGTCGTCGACTCGCAAAGAAATTCACGTGAGATTCGGCGTTGATAAATACGCCTGTTTCAACCGATGCTTTTATCGGTTCGGAAGGAATCCAAAATAAAAAAACGATCCATTCAAATTCTGTATTGTGTTTCATTGTCGAAATAACCTCGAGATTGTTCGGTTTCGTTCCCAGTAGGTGATCTTTTAAAATCGATCTCCCTCGGCACAATAGCCATTGAGGACTACTACTGCTGCTGTGGACGATGAACGTCAACGAATCCGATGTTCGGCGAGGCATCCTCAGATTGTAGGGATTATTCCGTAACAGAAACACTTGAATGCGGTCTCGGATTCGTTTCCCGCCCTAAAAGTCGTCGACTCGAAAAGATATTCACGTGAGATTTGACGTTGATACATTCGCCTGTTTCAACCGTTGCTTTTATCGGTTCGAGAGAAATCCAAAATAAAAAACGATCCATTCAAATTCTGTTATCTATTTTATGTCGAAATAACCTCGAGATTGTTCGGTTTCGGTCCCAGTAGGTGATTTGTAAAAATCTATCATCTTCCGCACGAAAAAAGCCATTGAGGACTACTACTGCTGCTGTGGCGATGTACGTGAACGAAGCCACAACAGAAACACTTGCATGCGCACTCGGATTCGTTTCCCGATCTAAAAGTCATCGACTCAAAAAGAAAGGCACATGAGATTCGACGTTGAGATACGCCTGTTTCAACCGTTTCTGTTATCGGTTCGAGAGGAATCCAAAATAAAAAACGATCCATTCAAATTCTGTTTTCTATTTTATGTCTAAATAACCTCGAGATTGTTCGGGTTTGGTCCCAGTAGGTGATTTTTAAAAATCTATGAACCTCGGCACGACAAAAGCCATTGAGGATTACCACTGCTGCTGTGGACGATAAACGTGATCGAATCCGATGATCGGCGCGGCATTCTCAGCTTGTAGGGAGTATTCCGCAACAGAAACACCTGCATGCGGACTCGGATTCGTTTCCCGATCTAAAAGTCATCGACTCGAAAAGAAATTCACATGAGATTCGACGTTGATAAATACGCCTGTTTCAACCGTTTCTTTTATCGGTTCGAGAGGAATCCAAAATAAAAAACGATCCATTCAAATTCTGTTTTCTATTTTATGTCGAAATAACCTCGAGATTGTTCGGTTTCGGTCCCAGTAGGTGATTTTTAAATATCTATGAACCTCGGCGCGACAAAAGCCATTGAGGATTACCACTGCTGCTGTGGACGATAAACGTGATCGAATCCGATGATCGGCGCGGCATTCTCAGAATGTACGGAGTATTCCACAACAGAAACACTTGCATGCGGACTCGGATTCGTTTCCCGATCTAAAAGTCATCGACTCGAAAAGAAAGGCACATGAGATTCGACGTTGATAAATCCGCCTGTTTCAACCGTTTCTGTTATCGGTTCGAGAGGAATTCAAATTAAAACAACGATCCATTCAATTTCTGTATTGTGTTTCATTGTCGAAACAACCTCGAGATTGATCGGTTTCGTTCCCAGTAGGTTATTTTTTAAAATCGATCTCCCTCGGCACGACAATAGCCATTGATGACAACTACTGCTGCTGTGGCCGATGAACGTGAACGAATCCAATGATCGGCGCGGCATCCTCAGATTGTAAGGATTATTCCGTAACAGAAACACTTGCATGCGGACTCGGATTCGTTTCCCGATCTAAAAGTCGTCGACTCGCAAAGAAATTCACGTGAAATTCGGCGTTGATAAATACGCCTGTTTCAACCGATGCTTTTATCGGGTCGAGAGGAATCCAAAATAAAAAAACGATCCATTCAAATTCTGTATTGTGTTTCATTGTCGAAATAACCTCGAGATTGTTCGGTTTCGTTCCCAGTAGGTGATCTTTTAAAATCGATCTCCCTCGGCACAATAGCCATTGAGGACTACTACTGCTGCTGTGGACGATGAACGTCAACGAATGCGATGTTCGGCGAGGCATCCTCAGATTGTAGGGATTATTCTGAAACAGAAACACTTGCATGCGGTCTCGGATTCGTTTCCCGCCCTAAAAGTCGTCGACTCGAAAAGATATTCACGTGAGATTCGACGTTGATACATTCGCCTGTTTCAACCGTTTCTTTTATAGGTTCGAGAGGAATCCAAAATAAAAAACGATCCATTCAAATTCTGTTATTTATTTTATGTCGAAATAACCTCGAGATTGTTCGGTTTCGGTCCCAGGAGGTGATTTTTAAAAATCCATCATCCTCCGCACGAAAAAAGCCATTGAGGACTACTACAGCTGCTGTGGACGATGTACAGTGCCTTCAGATAATGACTGGACCTGTTGTGTGAGAGCTAACTTCAAAGAGCGGAAACATTACCATTCTGTGAACTTAACGTCATCGATAGATTTTCAGACGAATTTCAGATTGATGTGTCACGAGTCATTTCTAACCTGTGAGGCGATACAGCCTCGCGAAAAAATGACAGCGCTTATGCGTGGCAACTTCACCGTGAATGCAGGCATGCAAAATCTCGAAAGGATGAAATATATGAATGCGACATTGGAAAAAAAGAACACATGGAATCCATTTCAGAAGAAATATAAAACATTAATTCGATGAGTAAATACATCCGGAGAAACAATAATAAAGCACAGAATACTGGAGAATAAATAAATCAAAAGCCGATGCGGAACATTCTGTTTCTGTATGCGATATTTTCGGAGTCAGTGCCGAAGAAATAGAAATACGAACTAAAAAATAATTTACTGTAACACTCGGTGCTTCTGAACATGGATTACCGATGAATTATAGACATCTGGTTTCGTATTTATATCTCATTTGTTAGCCACCAACATAAAAGAGTTTCCACGATAAAATACATTGTGTATTGGCTTTTAATATATGTAATTTTTACTCTCTATTGTCGTAGACAATATTATCTTCAAGCGGGTTTCCCAACGCACGCGATTTTGAACGAACGTAACAAGTATTTGTTCAAAAATATATATTGTGACGTTTAATTGTTTCAAATTATAAAAAAACTACTCCTATTGGATATTTTTTGGATATCACGACGAATGCAAGGTAACAGAAGATTTCTTCAAATCATGTTTCGGCTCGCATTACCGAAGTGATGGCGCAAAGAATTAGATTCGTCTCTAGTAATTAATTGAAAACGATAGACGGTTGAGTTTTACGCATTACTTAAAAAGCCTCACAGTTTGCAGGCAAAAAGAGTCGTATCTCGTGTCAATCTCTGTTGTGATAAAAGTTTTTTACAGGTGGGAATTAATCCAAGTGCGAGTGCAGGTAGTTATTGTGTAGAATAAATCCCACAACCGGAAACCACTGCCCAACGCATTCTGTTCATTTCTCTTCGTTGGATAGTGCAACGATAGCGGTTGAAAAACGCTCTTTTGAGCATTGAAGAGTGTATGTTTTTTCTAAATTATGAAAAGGAATCGAATCCAACCACTAGCAAGATGATTTCAATAAATGAACGTGAAACATTATTCGAAGAAATCGTCTCGCAGGTTGGATTCGTCTCGATACTGAAAAAAAACATCTTCGACTTTTTCAAAGTTGAAAAAATCCAATTAGGACCTCGCGAAAATCTCCATTTGGATAAATGTTTTTCATAGCTGCAAACTAGTCCAAGTGTGGATGCAAGTGGTCTCGTTGCGAAACAAGCTCGACAATCAGAAAACATTGCGCAAGACCTCGGTTTCGTATCTTTTCGCAGTTCACGGCAGGAATAGTGATCCAAAACGATGTTCTCAATATCGAGGGAGGATACATTTTTTAAATCAATCAGGGAAACGAATCCAAACATTGCAAACATGATTTCGATAAACAAACATAAGAGATGATTTGATCGAATTGCTTTTCGGATTCGTTCACGTTCATAGTCCACAGCAGCAGTGATAGTCCTCAATGACTATTTTCGTGCCGAGGGTGTTAGATTTAAAAAAAATACACACTGAGAACGAATCCGGACAATCTCGAGTTTATTTCGATAATGAAACACAATACAGAATTTGAATGAACCGTTTTTTATTTTGCATTCGTCTCAAACCGATAAAAAAACGGTTGAAAAAGGCGTATTTATGAAGGTCGAATGTCATGTGAATTTCTCTTCGGGAAATTTTATATCGGGAAACCCCTTTATATCGGGAAATGAATCCGAGTCCGCATGCAGGTGTGTCTGTTGTGGAATAATCCCTACAAATTGAGAACGCCGCGCCGATCATCGGATTCGATCACTTTCATCGCTCACAGCAGCAGTAGTAGTCCTCAATGGCTATTTTCGTGCCGAGGGAGATAGATTTTGAAAAATCACCTACTGGGAACGAAACCGAACAATCTCGAGTTCACTTCGACAATGAAATACAAAACAGAATTTGAATGGAACGTTTTTTCTTTTGGATTCCTCTTGAACCGATAAAAGAAAGGCTGAAACAGGCGTATTTGTCAACGTCGAATCTCATGTGAATTTCTCTTCGAGCCGACGACTTTCTGATCACGAAACGAATCCGAGTCCGCATGCAAGTATTTCTGTTGTGGAATACTCCCTACAATCTGAGAATGCCGCGCGGACCATCGGTTTCGTTCACGATCATTATACACAGCAGCAGTAGTAGTCTTCAATGGCTATTTTCGTGCCGAGGGCGATCGATTTTAAAAAATCACCTACTGGTAGCGAAACCGAAAACTCTCGAGGTTATTTCGACAACGAAACCCAAAACAGAATTTTAATGGACCGTTTTTCATTTTGGATTCCTCTCGAACCGATAAAAAAACGGTTGAAAAAGGCGTATTTATAAAGGTCGAATGTCATGTGAATTTCTCCTCGAGTCGACGACTTTTAGATCGGGAAATGAATCCGAGTCCGCATGCAAGTGTTTCTTTTGTGAAATAATCCCTACAATCTGAGAATGCCGCGACGACCATCGGATTCTTTCACGTTCATCGTCCACAGCAGCAGTAGTAGTCCTCAACGGTTATTGTCGTGCCGAAGGTGATCGATTTTTTTAAATCACCTACTGGGAACAAATCCGAACAATCTCGAGGTTATTTCGACAATAAAACACAAAACAGAATTTGAAAGGACCGTTTTTTATTTTGGATTCGCCTCGAACCGATAAAAAAACGGTTGAAAGGGGGATATTTATCAGAGTCGAATCTCATGTGAATTTCTATTCGAGTCGACAACTTTTATATCGGGAAACGAATCCGAGTCCGGATGCAATTATTTCTGTTGTGGAATAATCCCTACCATTTGAGAATGCCGCGCCGATCATCGGATTCGTTCACGTTTATAGTCCACAGCAGCAGTAGCAGTCCTCAATGGCTATTGTCGTGCCGAGGATGATCGACTTTTTAAAATCACCTACTGGGAACGAATCCGTACAATCTCGAGGTTATTTCGACAATGAAATACAAAATAGAATTTGAATGGACCGTTTTTTCTTTTGGATTCCTCTCGAACCGATAAAAGAAAGTCTGAAACAGGCGTATTTTTCAACGTCGAATCTCATGTGAATTTCTCTTCGAGTCGACGACTTTCAGATCGGGAAACGAATCCAAGGCCGCATGAAAGTGTTTCTGTTGTGGAATACTCCCTACAATCTGAGAATGCCGCGCCGACCATCGGATTCGTTCACGTTCATAGTCCACAGCAGCAGTAGTAGTCATCAATGTCTATTTTCGTGCCGAGGGTGATCGATTTTTAAAAATCACCTACTGGGAACGAAACCGAAAATTCTCGAGGTTATTTTGACAATGAAACCCAAAACAGAATCTGAATGGACCGGTTTTCATTTTGGATTCCTCTCGAACCGATAAAGGAAAGGCCGAAACAGGCGTCTTTATCAACGTCGAATCTCATGTGAATTTCTCTTCGAGTCGACGACTTTCAGATCGGGAAACGAATCCGAGTCCGCATGCAAGTGTTTCTGTTGTGGAATACTCCCTACAATCTGAGAATGCCGCGCCGACCATCGGATTCGTTCACGTTCATAGTCCACAGCAGCAGTAGTAGTCTTCAATGGCTATTTTCGTGCCGAGGGTGATCGATTTAAAAAAAATCCCCTACTGGGAACAAAACACAATAATCTCGAGGTTATTTCGACAATGGAACACAAAACCGAATTTGAATGGATCGTTTTTTGTTTTGGATTCCTCTTGGACCGATAAAAGAAACTGGTGAAACAGGCGTATTTATCAACGTCGAATCTCATGTGAATTTCTTTTCGAGTCGACGACTTTTAGAATGGGAAATGAATCCGAGTCCGCATGCAAGTGTTTCTGTTGTGTTATAATCCCTGCAATCTGAGAATGTCGCGCCGACCATCGGATTCGTTCACGTTCATCGTCCACAGCAGCAGTAGTAGTCCTCAATGGCTATTGTCGTGCCGAGGGTGATCGATTTCAAAAAATCCCGTACTGGGGACGAAACGGAACAATCTCGAGTTTACTTCGACAACGAAGTACAAAACAGAATTTGAATGGAACGTTTTTTCTTTTGGGTTCCTCTCGAACCGATAAAAGAAAAGGTGAAACAAGCGTACTTATCAACGTCGAATCTCATGTGAATTTCTCTTCGAGTCGACGACTTTCAGATCGGGAAACGAATCCGAGTCCGCATGCAAGTGTTTCTGTTGTGGAATACTCCCTACAATCTGAGAATGCCACGCCGACCATCGGATTCGTTCACATGCATAGTCCACAGCAGCAGTAGTAGTCTTCAATGGTTATTTTCGTGCCAAGGGTGATCGATTTAAAAAAATCCCCTACTGACAACAAAACCCAATAATTTCGGGGTTATTTCGACAATGGAACACAAAACCGAATTTGAATGGATCGTTTTTTATTTTGGATTCCTCTCGAACCGATAAAAGAAACGGTTGAAAAAGGCGCATTTATCAGCGTCGAATCTCATGTGAATTTCTTTTCGAGTCGACGACTTTTAGAACGGGAAACGAATCCGAGTCCGCATGCAAGTGTTTCTGTTGTGGAACAATCCCTGCAATCTGAGAATGCCGCGCCGATCATCGGATTCGTTCACGTTCATAGTCCACAGCAGCAGTAGTAGTCATCAATGGCTATTTTCGTGCCGAGGGTGATTGATTTTTAAAAATCACCTACTGGGAACGAAACCGAAAATTCTCAAGGTTATTTTGACAATGAAACCCAAAACAGAATCTGAATGGACCGTCTTTCATTTTGGATTCCTCTCGAACCGATAAAAGAAATGGTTGAAACAGGCGTATTTATCAACGTCGTGTCTCACGTGAATTTCTTTTCGAGTCGACGACTTTTAGATCGGGAAGCGAATCCGAGTCCGCATGCAAGTCTTTCTGTTCTGGAATAATCCCTACAATATGAGAATGCCGCGCCGACCATCGGATTCGTTCACGTTCATCGTCCACAGCAGCAGTCCTCAACGGCTATTATCGTGCCGAGGGTGATCGAGTTTTTAAATCACCTACTGGGAACAAATCCGAACAATCTCGAGGTTATTTCGACAATAAAACACAAAACAGAATTTGAAAGGACCGTTTCTTATTTTGAATTCGCCTCGAACCGATAAAAAAGGTTGAAATCGGCATATTTATCAGCGTCGAATCTCATGTGAATTTCTCTTCGAGTCGACGACTTTTATATCGGGAAACGAATCCGAGTCCGCATCCAAGTGTTTCTGTTGTGGAATAATCCCTACAATTTGAGAATGCCGCGCCGACCATCGGATTCGTTCACGTTCATCGTCCACAGCAGCAGTAGTAGTACTCAATGGCTATTGTCGTGCCGAGGGTGATCGATTTCAAAAAATCCCCTACTGGAATCAAAACGCAATAATCTCGAGGTTACTTCGACAATGGAACACAAAACCGAATTTGAAAGGACCGTTTTTTATTTTGGATTCGCCTCGAACCGATAAAAAAAAAAGGTTGAAATCGGCATATTTATCAGCGTCGAATCTGATGTGAATTTCTCTTCGAGTCGACGACTTTTATATCGGGAAACGAATCCGAGTCCGCATGCAAGTGGTTCTGTTGTGGAATAATCCCTACAATTTGAGAATGCCGCGCCGACCATCGGATTCGATCACGTTTATAGTCCACAGCAGCAGTAGCAGTCCTCAATGGCTATTATCGTGCCGAGGGTGATCGAGTTTTTAAATCACCTACTGGGAACAAATCCGAACAATCTCGAGGTTATTTCGACAATAAAACACAAAACAGAATTTGAAAGGACCGTTTCTTATTTTGAATTCGCCTCGAACCGATAAAAAAGGTTGAAATCGGCATATTTATCAGCGTCGAATCTCATGTGAATTTCTCTTCGAGTCGACGACTTTTATATCGGGAAACGAATCCGAGTCCGCATCCAAATGTTTCTGTTGTGGAATAATCCCTACAATTTGAGAATGCCGCGCCGACCATCGGATTCGTTCACGTTTATAGTCCACAGCAGCAGTAGCAGTCCTCAATGGCTACTGTCGTGCCGAGAATGATCGATTTTTTAAAATCACCTACTGGGAACAAATCCGTGCAATCTCGAGGTTATTTCGACAATGAAACACAAAACAAAATTTGAAGGACCGATTTTCATTTTCGATTCATCTCGATCCGATAAAAGAAACAGTTGAAACAGGCGTATTCATCAACGTCGAATCTCATGTGAATTTCTTTTGGAGTCGAGGAATTTTAGATCGGGAAACGAATCCGAGTCCGCATGCAGATGTTTCTATTGTGAAATAATCCCTACAAATTGAGAACGCTGCGCCGATCATCGGATTCGTTCACGTTCATAGTCCACCGCAGCAGAAGCAGTCCTCAATGGCTATTTTCGTGTCGAGGGTGATCGATTTTTAAAAATCACCTACTGGGAACGAAACGGAACAATGTCGAGGTCATTTCGACAATGAAACACAAAACAGAATTTGAATGGATCGTTTTTTATTTCGGATTTTTCTCGGACCGATAAAAGAAACTGGTGAAACAGGCGTATTTATCAACGTCGAATCTCATGTGAATTTCTTTTCGAGTCGACGACTTTTAGAACGGGAAACGAATCCGAGTCCGCATGCAAGTGTTTCTGTTGTGGAGTAATCCCTGCAATCTGAGGATGTCGCGCCGACCAGCGGATTCGTTTACGTTCATCGTCCACAGCAGCAGTAGTAGTCCTCAATGGCTATTGTTGTGCCGAGGGTGATCGATTTCAAAAAATCCCCTACTGGGAACGAAACCGAACAATCTCGAGTTTACTTCAACAATGAAATACAAAACAGAATTTGAATGGAACGTTTTTTCTTTTGGATTCCTCTCGAACCGATAAAAGAAAGGCTGAAACAGGCGTATTTATCAACGTCGAATCTCATGTGAATTTCTCTTCGAGTCGACGACTTTCAGATCGGGAAACGAATCCGAGTCCGCATGCAAGTGTTTCTGTTGTGGAATAATCCCTGCAATCTGAGAATGCCGCGCCGACCATCGGATTCGTTCACGTTCATAGTCCACAGCAGCAGTAGTAGTCTTCAATGGCTATTTTCGTGCCGAGGGTGATCGATTTTTAAAAATCACCTACTGGGAACGAAACCCAATTATCTTGAGGTTATTTCGACAATAGAACACAAAACCGAATTTGACTAGATCGTTTTTTATTTTGGATTCCTCTCGAAACGATAAAAGATACGGTTGAAACAGGCGTATTCATCAACGTCGAATCTCATGTGAATTTCTTTTGGAGTCGAGGAATTTTAGATCGGGAAACGAATCCGAGTCCGCATGCAAGTGTTTCTGTTGTGGAATAATCCCTGCAATCTGAGAATGCCGCGCCGACCATCGGATTCGTTCACGTTCATAGTCCACAGCAGCAGTCATAGTCTTCCATGGCTATTTTCGTGCCGAGGGTGATCGATTTTTAAAAATCACCTACTGGGAACGAAACCGAAAATTCTCGAGGTTATTTCGACAATGAAACCCAAAACAGAATTTGAATGGACCGTTTTTCATTTTGGATTCCTCTCGAACCGATAAAAGAAATGGTTGAAACAGGCGTATTTATCAACGTCGTGCCTCACGTGAATTTCTTTTCGAGTCGACGACTTTTAGATCGGGAAACGAATCCGAGTCCGCATGCAAGTCTTTCTGATCTGGAATAATCCCTACGAACTGAGAATGCCGCGCCGACCATCGGATTCGTTCACTTTCATCGTCCACAGCAGCAGTAGTAGTCCTCAATGGCTATTTTCGTGCCGAGGGTGATCGATTTTAAAAAATCACCTACTGGCAACGAAACCGAACAATCTCGAGGTTATTTCGACAATGAAACACAAAACAGAATTTGAATGGATCATTTTTTATTTTGGATTTCTCTCGGACCGATAAAAGAAACTAGTGAAAGAGGCGTATTTATCAACGTCGAATCACATGCGAATTTCTCTTCGAGTCCACGACTTTCAGATCGGGAAAGGAATCCTAGTCCGCATGCAAGTGGTTCTGTTGTAGAATACTCCCTACAATCTAAGAATGCCACGCCGACCATCGGATTCGTTCACGTTCATCGTCCACAGCAGCAGTAGTAGTACTCAATGGCTATTGTCGTGCCGAGGGTGATCGATTTCAAAAAATCCCCTACTGGAATCAAAACGCAATAATCTCGAGGTTACTTCGACAATGGAACACAAAACCGAATTTGAAAGGACCGTTTTTTATTTTGGATTCGCCTCGAACCGATAAAAAAAAAAGGTTGAAATCGGCATATTTATCAGCGTCGAATCTGATGTGAATTTCTCTTCGAGTCGACGACTTTTATATCGGGAAACGAATCCGAGTCCGCATGCAAGTGGTTCTGTTGTGGAATAATCCCTACAATTTGAGAACGCCGCGCCGACCATCGGATTCGATCACGTTTATAGTCCACAGCAGCAGTAGCAGTCCTCAATGGCTATTGTCGTGCCGAGGATGATCGATTTTATAAAATCACTTACTGGGAACGAATCCTAACAATCTCGAGGTTATTTCGACAATAAAACACAAAACAGAATTTGAAAGGACCGTTTTTTATTTTGGATTCTCCTCGAACCGATAAAAAAAGGTGGAAATCTGCATATTTTTCAGCGTCGAATCTCATGTGAATTTCTCTTCGAGTCGACGACTTTTATATCGGGAAACGAATCCGAGTCCGCATGCAAGTGTTTCTGTTGTGGAATAATCCCTACAATTTGAGAATGCCGCGCCGACCATCGGATTCGTTCACGTTTATAGTCCACAGCAGCAGTAGCCGTCCTCAATGGCTATTGTCGTGCCGAGGATGATCGATTTTTTCAAATCACTCACTGGAAACAAATCCGGGCGATCTCGAGGTTATTTCGTCAATCGAATTCAAACCAAAATTTGAATGCACCGATTTTCATTTTCGATTCGTCTCGATGCGATAAAAGAAACGGTTGAAACTGGTGTATTCATCAACGTCGAATTTCATGTGAATTTCTTTTGGAGTCGAGGAATTTTAGATCGGGAAACGAATCCGAGTCCGCATGCAGATGTTTCTATTGTGAAATAATCCCTACGAATTGAGAACGCGGCGCCGATCATCGGATTCGTTCACGTTCATAGTCCACAGCAGCAGAAGCAGTCCTCAATGGCTATTTTCGTGCCGAGGGTGATCGATTTTTAAAAATCACCTCCTGGGAACGAAACCGAACAATCTGCAGGTTATTTCGACAATGAAACACAAAACCGAATTTGAATGTATCGTTTTTTATTTTGGATTCCTCTCGAACCGATAAAAGAAATGGTTGAAACAGGCGTATTTATCAACGTCGTGCCTAACGTGATTTTCTTTTCGAGTCGACGACTTTTAGATCGGGAAACGAATCCGAGTCCGCATGCAAGTCTTTCTGTTCTGGAATAATCCCTGCAAACTGAGAATGCCACGCCGACCATCGGATTCGTTCACTTTCATCGTCCACAGCAGCAGTAGTAATCCACAATGGCTATTATCGTGCCGAGGGTGATCGATTTTTTAAAATCACCTACTGGGATCAAATCCGAACAATCTCGAGGTTATTTCGACAATAAAACACAGAACAGAATTTGAAAGGACCGTTTTTTATTTTGGATTCGCCTCGAACCGATATAAAAACGGTTGAAATCGGCATCTTTATCAGCGTCGAATCTCATGTGAATTTCTCTTCGAGTCGACGACTTTTATATCGGGAAACGAATCCGAGTCCGCATGCAAGTGATTCTGTTGTGGAATAATCCCTACAATTTGAGAATGCCGCGCTGACCATCGGATTCGTTCACGTTTATAGTCCACAGCAGCAGTAGCAGTCCTCAATGGCTATTGTCGTGCCGAGGATGATCGATTTTATAAAATCAATTACTGGGAACGAATCCGAACAATCTCGAGGTTATTTCGACAATAAAACACACAACCGAATTTGAAAGGACCGTTTTTTATTTTGGATTCGCCTCGAACCGATAAAATAACGGTGGAAATCGGCATATTTATCAGCGAATCTCCTGTGAATTTCTTTTGGAGTCGAGGAATTTTAGATCGGGAAACGAATCCGAGTCCGCATGCGGATGTTTCTATTGTGAAATTATCCCTACAAATTGAGAACGCTGCGCCGATCATCGGATTCGTTCACGTTCATAGTCCACAGCAGCAGAAGCAGTCCTCAATGACTATTTTCGTGCCGAGGGTGATCGATTTTTAAAAATCACCTACTGGAAACGAATCCGAACAATCTGGACGTTATTTCGACAATGTAACACAAAACAGAATTTGAATGTATCGTTTTTTATTTTGGATTCCTCTCGAACCGATAAAAGAAACTGGCGATACCGGCGTATTTATCGGTTCGAGAGGAATCCAAAAGAAAAATCGTTCCATTCAAATTCTGTTTTGTATTTCATTGTCGACGTAAACTCAAGATTATTCGGTTTCGTTCCCAGTAGGTGATTTTTTAAAATCTATCTCCCTCGGCACGAAAATAGCCATTGAGGACTACTACTGCTGCTGTGGGCGATGAACGTGATCGAATCCGATGATCGGCGCGGCATTTTCAGATTGCAGGGATTATTCCACAACAGAAACACTTGCGTGCGGACTCGGATTCGTTTCCCGTTCTAAAAGTCGTCGACTCGAAAAGAAATTCACATGACATTCGACGTGGATAAATAGGCCTGTTTCATCAGTTTCTTTTATCGGTCCGAGAGGAATCCAAAATAAAAAACGATCCATTCAAATTCTGTTTTGTGTTTCATTGTCGAAATAACCTCGAGATGGTTCGGTTTCGTTCCCAGTACGTGATTTTTAAAAATCGATCACCCTCGGCTCGAAAATAGCCATTGAGGACTGCGTCTGCTGCTGTGGACTATGAACGTGAACGAATCCGATGATCGGCGCAGCGTTCTCAATTCGTAGGGATTATTTCACAATAGAAACATCTGCATGCGGACTCGGATTCGTTTCCCGATCTAAAATTCCTCGACACCAAAAGAAATTCACATGAGATTCGACGTTGATGAATACGCCTGTTTCATCCGTTTCTTTTATCGGATCGAGACGAATCGAAAATCGGTTCATTCAAATTTTGTTTTGTGTTTCATTGTCGAAATAACCTCGAGATTGCACGGATTTGTTCCCAGTAGGTGATTTTAAAAAATCGATCACCCTCGGCACGACAATAGCCATTGAGGACTACTGCTGCTGCTGTGGACGATGAACCTGAACGAATCCGATGGTCGGCGCGGCATTCTCAAATTGTAGGGATTATTCCACAACAAAAACACTTGCATGCGGACTCGGATTCGTTTACCGATCGAAAAGTCGTCGACTCGAATAGAAATTCACATGAGATTCGACGCTGATAAATACGCCTTTTTCAACCGTTTCTTTTATCGGTCCGAGAGGAATCCAAAATATAAAACGATCCATTCAAATTCTGTTTTGTGTTTCATTGTCGAAATAACCTCGAGATTGTTCGGTTTCGTTGCCAGTAGGTGATTTTTAAAAATCGATCACCCTCGGCACGAAAATAGCCATTGAGGACTACCACTGCTGCTGTGGACGATGAACGTGAACGAATCCGATAGTCGGCGCGGCATTCTCAGTTTGCAGGGATTATTCCAGAACAGAAAGACTTGCATGCGGACTCGGATTCGTTTCCCGATCTAAAAGTCGTCGACTCGAAAAGAAAATCACGTTAGGCACGACGTTGATAAATACGCCTGTTTCAACCATTTCTTTTATCGGTTCGAGAGGAATCCAA
Source organism: Ophion obscuratus (assembly GCA_964007375.1). Lineage (NCBI taxonomy): Eukaryota > Metazoa > Arthropoda > Insecta > Hymenoptera > Ichneumonidae > Ophion > Ophion obscuratus. Next base: position 57,761,649 of record OZ023312.1, read on the forward strand.
AAGAAAAAACGTTCCATTCAAATTCTGTTTTGGGTTTCATTGTCGAAATAACCTCGAGAATTTTCGGTTTCGTTCCCAGTAGGTGATTTTTTAAAATCTATCTCCCTCGGCCCGAAAATAGCCATTGAGGACTACTACTGCTGCTGTGGGCGATGAACGTGATCGAATCCGATGATCGGCGCGGCGTTCTCAATTTGTAGGGATTATTCCACAACAGAAACACCTGCATGCGGACTCGGATTCATTTCCCGATATAAAGGGGTTTCCCGATATAAAATTTCCCGAAGAGAAATTCACATGACATTCGACCTTCATAAATACGCCTTTTTCAACCGTTTTTTTATCGGTTCGAGACGAATGGAAAATAAAAAACGGTTCATTCAAATTCTGTATTGTGTTTCATTATCGAAATAAACTCGAGATTGTTCGGATTCGTTCTCAGTGTGTATTTTTTTTTAAATCTACCACCCTCGGCACGAAAATAGCTATTGAAGACTATCACTGCTGCTGTGGACTATGAACGTGAACGAATCCGAAAAGCAATTCGATCAAATCATGTGTTATGTTTGGTTATCGAAATCATGTTTGCAATGTTTGGATTCGTTTCCCTGATTGATTTAAAAAAGGTATCCTCCCTCGATATTGAGAACATCGTTTTGGCATCACTACTCCTGCGGTGGACTGCGAAAAGATACGAAACCGAGGTCTTGCGCAATGTTTTCTGATTGTCGAGTTTGTTTCGCAACGAGACCACTTGCATCCACGCTTGGTCTACTTTTCAGCTATGAAAAACATTTATCCAAATAGAGATTTACGCGAGGTCCTAATTGGATTTTTTCAACTTTGAAAAATTCGAAGATGTTTTTTTTTCAGTATCGAGACGAATCCAACGTGCGAAACGATTTGTTCAAATAATGTTTCACGTTCGTTTATTGAAATCATCTTGCTAGTGGTTGGATTCGATTCCTTTTCATAATTTGGAAAAAACATACACTCTTCAATGCTCAATAGAGCGTTTTTCAACCGCTATCGTTGCACTAGCCAACGAAAAGCAATGAACCGAATGCGTTAGGCAGTGTTGTCCGGTTGTAGGATTTATTCTACACAAGAACTACCTGCACTCGCACTTGGATTAATTCCCACCTGTAAAAAACTTTCATCACGACAGAGATTGACACGAGATACGACTCTTTTTGCCTGCAAACTTTGAGGCTTTTTACGTAATGCCCAAAACTCAAACGTCTATCGTTTTTAATTAATTACTAGAGACGAATCTAATTCTTTGCGCCATCACTTCGGTAATGCGAGCCGAAACATGATTTGAAGAAATCTTCTGTTACCTTGCATTCGTCGTGATATCCAAAAGATATTCAATAGGAGTAGTTTTTTTATAATTTGAAACAATTAAACGTCACAATATATATTTTTTAATAAATACTTGTTACGTTCGTTCAGAATCGCGTGCGTTGAGAAACCCGCTTGAAGATAATATTTTCTACGGCAATAGAGAGTAAAAATTACATATATTACAAGCCAATACACAATATATTTTATCGTGGAAACTCTTTTATGTTGGTGGCTAACAAATGAGATATAAATACGAAACAAGATGTCTATAATTTATCGGTAATCCATGTTCAGAAGCACCGAGTGTTACAGTAAATTATTTTTTAGTTCGTATTTCTATTTCTTCGGCACTGACTCCGAAAATATCGCATACAGAAACAAAATGTTCCGCGTCGGCTTTTGATTTATTTATTCTCCCGTATTCTGTGCTTTATTATTGTTGCTCCGGATGTATTTACTCATCGAATTAATATTTTATATTTCTTCTGAAATGGATTCCGTATGTTCTTTTTTTCAAATCTCGCATTCATATATTTCATCCTTTCGAGATTTTGCATGCCTGCATTCACGGTGCAGTTGCCACGCATAAGCGCTGTCATTTTTTGCGAGGCTGTATCGCCTCACGGGTTAGAAATGACTCGTGACACATCAGTCTGAAATTCGTCCGAAAATCTATCGATGACGTTAACTTCACAGAACGGTAATGTTTCCGCTCTTTAAAGTTAGCTCTCACACAACAAGGTCCAGTCATTAACTGAAGGCACTGTACGTGAACGAATCCGATGATCGGCGCGGCATTCTCAGATTGTAGGGAGTATTCCACAACAGAATCACTTGCATGCGCACTCGGATTCGTTTCTCGATCTAAAAGTCATCGACTCGAAAAGAAATTCACATGAGATTCGACGTTGGTAAATATGCCTGTTTCAACCGTTTCTGTTATCGGTTCGAGAGGAATCCAAAACAAAAAACGATCCATTCAAATTCTGTTTTCTATTTTATGTCGAAATAACCTCGAGATTGTTCGGGTTTGGGCCCAGTAGGTGATTTTTAAAAATCTATGAACCTTGGCACGAAAAAAGCCATTGAGGATTACTACTGCTGCTGTGGGCCACAAACCTGATCGAATCCGATGATCGGCGCGGCATTCTCAGATTGTACGGAGTATTCCACAACAGAAACACTTGCATGCGGACTCGGATTCGTTTCCCGATCTAAAAGTCGTCGACTCGCAAAGAAATTCACGTGAGATTCGGCGTTGATAAATAAGCCTCTTTCAACCGATGCTTTTATCGGTTCGAGAGGAATCCAAAATAAAAAAACGATCCATTCAAATTCTGTATTGTGTTTCATTGTCGAAATAACCTCGAGATTGTTCGGTTTCGTTCCCAGTAGGTGATCTTTTAAAATCGATCTCCCTCGGCACAATAGCCATGGAGGACTACTACTGCTGCTGTGGACGATGAACGTCAACGAATCCGATGTTCGGCGAGGCATCCTCAGATTGTAGGGATTATTCCGTAACAGTGTTACGTCCTGGCGATCTTGCCCTCCATTCTCCATATACATATACACATATACATATACCGATCTTGTCCTTTATTCTATTCGAATACACATATATAAATATATATATATATATATATTTATATACGTATACATACATATATATACATACACATATATACGATACCTGTAGATATATATATTGCTATACATACATATATTGAAACGTTTCGCGATATTGTAGCGAAGCTTTTAATTGATTTCACCGATCACTTACGTGATAATGGGGAAAACAACTTTAGGACGGCGAATATTCGACCGATGGATGATTTTAGGGATTCCCGTAGCCTCCTGAAGGGCAATGTACGCGACGTGTGCCGGAATAGATGATAGGAATTTGAAGATTTTTTGCAAGATGCCTCAGTGGTTTTGAGGGTCTCAGGGACACCTGTCATCATCCGTCATCATCGGCATTTGATGTTTCGGATTTCGTATTAAATTGGGATCATAAACTGAACAATAATTTGTTAGTGCGTTAGTTTTGAGATTAGAATTTGATTAGTTGGGTGTAGCGTCGTTTACCGGGATATGGAGTAGGTCGCGAGAAGCGCGGTCGTGTTTGGAGCGACAACGATGGAAAAATACGGTGAGGTCGCACACGATGTTTAGAGGCGCTGACTCACTCACTCTTTCTCTCTTGCTCGCGCTCACACAAACCGTGAGCGTCGTCGTGTACGCGTTACGCCGGATTCGGGGTCGCTTCTGAAACAGAATGCGATGGCCCTTGAATTTACGGATATCGAGATTTCTATGGCGGTACAATCGGTTGGCACAGGTTGCAAAGTGCAACTAAGTACGCGGATGCCAACCCGTGTTACTCATGCGCTAGTTGTCTAGCGTTCAAATAATGCACGAGCTCGGGGCAGAATATTCTCCCCGAGTGTGCATAGCGGGGCCGTCCGGAAGGGACGTCTGACCTCCTCGGTGCCAAGCGAGGGGGACCATGAACCAGAGAAGCTGGTTGTAGAATTTCCTCGTGTGCAGCGAAGCGCGATAGGCTCTTCTCGGACTGCACACTTCGGGTATTCGGGTACGAGAGCGTAGGATGGCGATCGATCGTCGTCCGGGCGATCGATCGGATGTTAAAGACTGTTCCCTAACAGGCAATCACCACGATGACTCTACTTCCGAGGTCGGGCAACCAGGCGCAATGCTGGGGCATCCCAAGGAAGTAGAGTGTCTACCACGAAGCTGAGGTTGTTCCAGGATGGGACCAGGGCGACGGCAGCAAGGCCTCCATCCTTCGATCCGATGTCTCGGATGACGGTGACTCCACGTAGTAATTGAAAGAATTTGCGAAGAGTGCCGCTCTGGCTCGTGCTCGCCCTTAAATAGCCTAAGGCCCGTCAGGAGAAATTCCATTTCTCCCGCGATTCTGGAGACCTAGGTGGGAAATCACGCCGCCGAGGAACACTCCGTTGGTGGGGTTGACTGCGTCGGTTATTTTGAGGACGTTGGCATATTATACTCATATCAAGGAATAAAATATACCCGATGGCTCCTCTCTAGGATATTAGGCGAGCATGCGGTGCGAAGAGGCGTCATGATGAATTTAGGTCACGTTCTTAGTGTGATAGGAGTGGTCGAGCACGGGAAGCGAGAAATTCGACTAAAGGCGGCGACTTCCGCGAGTCCGCGGTGGTCTTGCTCCTCGCGGTGGGCGGAGCTCCTTGCGAGGTGTCGCGGGCTCGCCCCAATCTCTTAACTCAGGAGACCCTCCCGGCCGGCGGCATGGCCGGTTGCTCTGAACGCTGGCCAGAATACGCAGGTGTCTTGTGAACGGTTAGACGCTATCGTATTCGGTGTGACGGTGGCTTACCCATATAGCCGAAACGTTACATGGCCCCTCCAAGGTCGGAATTCCTTTCTGTGAGGGGAGACGACCTTAATCCCTTTTCCTTGTGGCGGGACGACCCCGTGCACTCTTGCGGGTGCATGTCTCCTGTTAGAGTTGTTTTGTCCATGATGTATCGTGGTCTTAGATGGCCAGTGTCCAATGGGTCAGGTCTTATGCCATCCCGTGACAGGATGTGTCCTTGGTGCCGTCTCTGTTGTGAGGACAGGGACGGGAGGAGTGATGCCGTCTCTGTTGTAAGGACAGGGACGGGTAGAGTGGTCCCGTCTCTGTTGTAAGGACAGGGACAGGAAGGTTGATGCCGTCTCTGTTGTGAGGACAGGGACGGGTAGAGTGGTCCCGTCTCTGTTGTAAGGACAGGGACGAGACGAGTGATGCCGTCTCTGCTGCAAGGGCAGGGATGGGTAGAGTGGTCCCGTCTCTGTTGTAAGGACAGGGACAGGAAGGTTGATGCCGTCTCTGTTGTGAGGACAGGGATGGGTAGAGTGGTCCCGTCTCTGTTGTAAGGACAGGGACGAGACGAGTGATGCCGTCTCTGCTGCAAGGGCAGGGATGGGTAGAGTGGTCCCGTCTCTGTTGTAAGGACAGGGACAGGAAGGTTGATGCTGTCTCTGTTGTGAGGACAGGGACGGGTAGAGTGGTCCCGTCTCTGTTGTAAGGACAGGGACGAGACGAGTGATCGGAGCAAACCAGGCTTTTCTCGAGAAGGTTCCTGAGCTTTTCCTTCTCGGAGGTTATGAGGCCGGTGGTTTCTGAGACCTTTTGGTCCAATTCTGAATCGGTGACTTCCTCAGAGTCGAGCATTTCTCCTCGATCGGAGATATGCGTGTCTAGATAGGTAGCTTGCAGGGGTATGGATTGATGGGCCCTATCATCCTCCCTGCTGTCAAGAGTAATGAAGTATTGTCCCAGATCTATCACGGACCGCGTTCTTACGAGGAAGTCTATCCCTAAGATGCACGGGCTCGTAAGATTGGGAGCAATTAATATGGTGTGCGGCACCTTGATCGACCGGATGTCGATCTCCGCGTATATTTGTTTGGTTACAGGAGTTGCACGTCCCCGTGTCGCTCCTGTGACAGTTGTCCTTGTTAGTGGCAGAGTGGGACACGCCTGAAGGGCCCGATGACTGTTGAAGAGGTCCAATCCTATTGCTGTTGCTTGGCTTCCCGTGTCTACTACTAGCGCAGACCCCGGGATACCCGCGATTAGTACCGCGATCTTGGGGCATTCTCTGGGCTCCTCTTCTTCCTCGGACTCCTCTGCTTAGAGGTCGCCTCTCACATCCCTGCCCAGGCCGAGCGTCACCTCCCTTATGGCGTAGCAGGAGGGGGTGACGTCTGCTCGTTTCCCTGCTCGGAGGGATCGGGTGGATCGGCGACCGTCTCAGAGGCTGATTCGGTGATTCCGAGGCTCTGAAAGACCTTGCGATTGTCCCGACGGTTCTCGGGGAATTGTCCCTTTTCGGGTGGCTCTCTAGGGTACCCGTATCGAGGAGGCTTGATATTCCTCGGATGGGATTCTGGACGTGAAGGTTCCCTAGAGAACCCCGCGAACGTTGGTCGAGGCGGACGGCCTGACCCGTCACGCTCCTTGTTTCCCGGTCCCTCTTCATCTAGAGAGGACAATAGGTCCAGGAGGCTCGAAATGGTCTCGATGCATTTCGCTCGGACGATCATTCTGACCTCCTCCGGGAAGTGCCTTCGTATTTTACTGATGATCTCCTTGTCGGAGAGGGGTGGCCGAAGATCTTTAGCCAGACCAATCAATGAGAGAGCGTGTCCTAAACGGGACTCCTTTTTTAGAGGATCGAACCATCCGTATTCAATTTGGTTCTTGGCTCGATATTGACGGTCCTCACTCCAGAATCGCTCGAGGAACATTTGTTCGAGCGATTCCCAGGAGTGGATGTCATTTCTCGCTATCTTCCACCACTGGAGGCCCAGATCCGAGAGACATTGGGATACGATTATCTTGAAATCGTAGCGGGTACCGAATACTCGATGGTACTCCCTCAGGTCCGTTAAAAATTGCCACGGAAGTTCGTGATCATGTCCTCCAAAGGTGGGGGCACTTATCTTCATCACTCCCGCGCTGGTGCACGCGGGGATACCTTCCCGTAGTGCTGGAAGAGTGCAAGGTGAGTCGGTGGTGGGATTTTCCCTGATGGGATTCCCATGACGCTGGTGGATTTCTTCAGCGTACCTTTCAGGTAAGCCCAAGTTTCCTAGGTTGAGGAGTCGTTCCTCTTGGATAGGATGTGCTTCCTCTTGGGGAGCGCGAAGTCCACGCGACGTAGGTACGCAGTGGCGCGTGGATGAGAGGGGGTCATTTCCCCAATGCTCGATGGTCGAGTTCGCGTCCTGAGGTCTCTGGAGTAAACTCCGGACTTGGGTGTTAATTACGTCCTCTAGGGACTCGAGCTTTTTACCAAAGGTTTCGTTAATTGAGAGGAGTGTGGCCGTCAGCGCCTTAGCGTCATCATCAACTCGGCGTTGGATCTTAACCATCATCTCCTGTATGGTTGATAAAGATAATTGCGATTCTTCCGGTGTGAGACGAGCGTTATCCGCCTCGGGTATGTGCGGGTCGGAAATATTGGGGTTCCAAGCAGGAAGACCCCTCGTTCCTTTCCCGGTACCGTCGTCCCTGCGACGCACCCCCTTCTCACCTCCCCGCGGCTCGCTCCTCACATTTGGGAGGGCGTCGGGTTTGGTGGGTAGGCCGGTCGCGAGGGCCGAGTCTGTAGCGGCACGGGGCGGGAGGTTTAGCGCCCGCCCCTCCTGAGGAGGATTCCCCTTCCGGGCCTCGCTCATTTCGGCGCGCTAAGCCTCGGTGTGGGAAGAGGGGAGGTACTCCTCGCGCACCGAGCGGTACTTTCAATTTCTATTGACTTGAAGCATGTCTCCGTGGTAAATACTTGTTAGGTATTTACGTCTTACGCGCGGCCTTGCGCAATGCTCGAGTTGAGACTCGGGCTTAGTATTATTACTTTTTTTTTCTTTGTTCGGAAGTCGAGCTCGAGGCCTCGCTAATCCCCGCGACGAGCGCGCGACAGAAAACAAAAGTTTTTCTTTTTCTTTCTTTTTTGCTCTCGCTCGGCGCTTGGGAATCGCGTGGCCTTGCCAAATTGTAGGCCTTCATGCTCGAGATTGCGCGTTTGAATTTGGCTTGGCGAGAGTGAGACGGACGAAATATTCTTCTTTACCACGGGATATTATTTCCTCTCCCACGAGAGAGAGCGAGCACGCACGACGTGTGGATACTCGCTTCTCTTATGCTTCGTTTTTGTGAGATGTTTGAGACAAGGATCGTCTCGTACTATTGCTCGAGATATTTACTCGGCTTGCCTAGGAGACAACGAGCACGCAGCATATGCGAGTGCTCGCTTCTCGCTATATGTTTTCTCTTATTACAAAAGACCTGAAATAGGAATTTTCTCAGCATACGCTGGCTATACGAGCTAGTGGTGATTGCAACGACTAACTCTCTATTTTATAACTTAGTTAGAGCGTTTTTTAATACGTCCGTTCGTATGTACATTTTCAGGAAATTTTGGAAGGCTTTCGGGCCCCACGTTGGGCGCCAATGAAACGTTTCGCGATATTGTAGCGAAGCTTTTAATTGATTTCACCGATCACTTACGTGATAATGGGGAAAACAATTTTAGGACGGCGAATATTCGACCGATGGATGATTTTAGGGATTCCCGTAGCCTCCTGAAGGGCGATGTACGCGACGTGTGCCGGAATAGATGATAGGAATTTGAAGGTTTTTTGGAAGATGCCTCAGTGGTTTTGAGGGTCTCAGGGACACCTGTCATCATCCGTCATCGTCGGCATTTGATGTTTCGGATTTCGTATTAAATTGGGATCATAAACTGAACAATAATTTGTTAGTGCGTTAGTTTTGAGATTAGAATTTGATTAGTTGGGTGTAGCGACGTTTACCGGGATATGGAGTAGGTCGCGAGAAGCGCGGTCGTGTTTGGAGCGACAACGATGGAAAAATACGGTGAGGTCGCACACGATGTTTAGAGGCGCTGACTCACTCACTCACTCTTTCTCTTTTGCTCGCGCTCACACAAACCGTGAGCGTCGTCGTGTACGCGTTACGCCGGATTCGGGGTCGCTTCTGAAACAGAATGCGATGGCCCTTGAATTTACGGATATCGAGATTTCTATGGCGGTACAATCGGTTGGCACAGGTTGCAAAGTGCAACTAAGTACGCGGATGCCAACCCGTGTTACTCATGCGCTAGTTGTCTAGCGTTCAAATAATGCACGAGCTCGGGGCAGAATATTCTCCCCGAGTGTGCATAGCGGGGCCGTCCGGAAGGGACGGCTGACCTCCTCGGTGCCAAGCGAGGAGGACCATGAACCAGAGAAGCTGGTTGTAGAATTTCCTCGTGTGCAGCGAAGCGCGATAGGCTCTTCTCGGACTGCACACTTCGGGTATTCGGGTACGAGAGCGTAGGATGGCGATCGATCGTCGTCCGGGCGATCGATCGGATGTTAAAGACTGTTCCCTAACAGGCAATCACCACGATGACTCTACTTCCGAGGTCGGGCAACCAGGCGCAATGCTGGGGCTTCCCAAGGAAGTAGTGTCTACCACGAAGCTGAGGTTGTTCCAGGATGGGACCAGGGCGACGGCAGCAAGGTCTCCATCCTTCGATCCGATGTCTCGGATGACGGTGACTCCACGTAGTAATTGAAAGAATTTGCGAAGAGTGCCGCTCTGGCTCGTGCTCGCCCTTAAATAGCCTAAGGCCCGTCAGGAGAAATTCCATTTCTCCCGCGATTCTGGAGACCTAGGTGGGAAATCACGCCGCCGAGGAACACTCCGTTGGTGGGGTTGACTGCGTCGGTTATTTTGAGGACGTTGGCATATTATACTCATATCAAGGAATAAAATATACCCGATGGCTCCTCTCTAGGATATTAGGCGAGCATGCGGTGCGAAGAGGCGTCATGATGAATTTAGGTCACGTTCTTAGTGTGATAGGAGTGGTCGAGCACGGGAAGCGAGAAATTCGACTAAAGGCGGCGACTTCCGCGAGTCCGCGGTGGTCTTGCTCCTCGCGGTGGGCGGAGCTCCTTGCGAGGTGTCGCGGGCTCGCCCCAATCTCTTAACTCAGGAGACACTCCCGGCCGGCGGCATGGCCGGTTGCTCTGAACGCTGGCCAGAATACGCAGGTGTCTCGTGAACGGTTAGACGCTATCGTATTCGGTGTGACGGTGGCTTACCCATATAGCCGAAACGTTACAATATACAAAGTTATAATCCACAATACAAGAATATTTTTTTCATCAACCTTAACTCATATTGTGACGAGCGCATTTATTTTTCATCATTTCTCATTTTGTCTGTGCACATACGACTCTCCCTAGCATGTACCTACTTCCGCTGAACGCGCCTAGCTAGCGCGCCGAGCTCAACGCTCGCGCGCACTCGCTCTCTATCCTTGTCTCTCTTCAGCGCCCGCGCGCACTCACTCGCTATCCTCGTCTCTCCTTAACGCTCGCGCGCACCCGCGCGCCCTCGCTCCATCTGTCTCTAGCGCTCCGCTAGGAGACCAACGTACTCTTCCTGCTCGCCTGATACTTCGCGCGCTCAATCGAATCTTTCTCATCTTCCATCCTTCTCCTTCGGGTTACCCGCGTACCTCCTTCATGCTCATGTAACCCGTATCACAAAAAGCTTCTTCCTTAACCGCGAATCTAGTTTTCCGCGGATCCGCGATATAATTCGCGACCCACGGATCACGACTATTAACCCGCTCATTCCTATTTTCACATGCACGCGAAAAACCGCGAGATTGCGTAACCCGCGGACTCGCGATATACTCGCGACCCCGCGACTCGCCTCGTATATAGAGTCTCTCTCTCTTACTCTCGCCCGGCCTAATCCTCTCTCTCTTACTCATGGCTGCTATGGCAAATAGACGCTACGTGACCTTTTCCCAAATTACTTTATTGCCCCTCGAGTCGAGCGAACGCTTCCCTTTGAGACATTTTCCAGAAAACACTTCAATTGCTTTATTGCCTCTCGAAACGAGCAAGCGCTCTTTTTACAGAATAAGTCTTTTCTCGTACGCTTTCCCATTTTCAAGTACATAACAGAAGACATTAGCCAGATTTTTCCCGAACTTTCCCAGCGCATGTATATCTCTTTCTCTCTCGTACTCGACGCGTCTCTCTCGGACGCGCCGCCATGATGCAAGCCACGTGTTGCACGTAGGCTTCTAAGAAATAATAATTTAAACAATATCACATCATGCTGAATCCTCAGAATTAATTAAGAGATAAACAAATCGCTATCACTCCATACCTTGTAGACTAAACATCCGCTCGAACGCCAATATCGCATATCGCCTCTTTGGCTCCTTTGTTTCCAACCCTGTATCATTATTATTATTTCTACGTGCAGAATATTCTAGAACAATTTCATACACGTTCTAATTAATAATGAAATTATTCAAATAATAATTAACGCCGTCACAATGCGACTTACAATATTATTAATAATTATAATAAATGTTTAATGCAAAAAACGAATTATACACGTTATTTTAATCATTTAGTTAAGCGTTAATCGTTATAACTTAGTATTATCAGTACAACAAATATGTCACGCGCTATTAATATAAAAATAATTAGCCATTATGAACTTTTATATTATTCACGTACAAACGAATAAAGTATTACTAAAACCAAAATATTAAATACGATTACTTTCGCATAAATAATAGTGCGCTCTATTTTATTAATTAAAAATTACACATTTATAATTATTGTACGCAATTCGTATATTTCGCATTGTAATTAGTATTCTCTCATTTAACCGCCGTATTTTTACATCGAATCTGCTTCACACACAAAGGAATAAATAACAACAATTGGAATTTATATAAAATTATATTTCTTTATTTAAAAACGATATTATTGAAACAAATTGTGAGACTAACGATAAATTAAAAATATTAACTTATCGTTAGTCCAACCAACATAATTATTTGTTATAACATTTAAATTAAATAATTAATTTATCGTCGAATCCTCCGTTTAACGCCATAAGAGCAAGCGAGAAGGAACATCAACGTCGGCGTCTCCTCTCCGCGGCACATGCGCACCACACCGCCTCACCGCCGCACCAATAAAAAGCCGAGTCCTCCGCTGCTCGCCAGTTCTCCGGTCTCTCCACCAGTCAGTTGCGCTTCTCCGCTCGCCGCGTTCGTGTCGGACCCGCACGCTGGAAAATCGGAATAATCCTTTAATATTTTCTTTTTACATTTTTCTAATATCTCTTTTGTCATTGTAACTCCAAGTCTGAGTCTGATTTTTGGGTCGAAATCTCATCAACGAGCTTTATGTAATTATATTTATTTTTCAAGTTGTAACAATATATATATATATATATATACGTGTACATCTTAGAGTCAGTGAAAGTTATTTCGCGACCCTTATCCCTCATCGAAATATTCGCTCAACGTATTTCGTGTCGTTTAATTTATTCAATTAATCTCTCACGAATTTATTTGAGTCAACAATCTCTCACCCTCGATTCCTTGGCATTTCAATTAATCGGATATATTTTATTTTGCAATTTTGCATATCGTGTATAGAAATCAACCGTCCGTTAATTAAATTGACCCTTCACCCATCCTCCCTCCATTTTCCGAAGAATCGTCGGTTGTGCTTCTACTGCACGTCGTCAATTCTTACCTCGCTTAAATTTTGAGATTGAATCTACCGGTTGTGTTTCACCTGCACGTCGATTAATTCGTATCTCGAACCTCTGCTGCATGACAATCTTACTCATCCTCTCATTTACCCAATTAACGGTCAATTGATTTTCCGAAAATATTCATCTGTATTTATTCAAATTCATAAATGCCAAGAAGACGAGGTGGTACCAAGTTTAATCTTCGCCGCGCAATCGCGATAGCCGCGCAAAAGCCGCGACCGGCATCTCGTGGAAACAACTCGTCTGTGTTTAAACAAATTATTCGGGACGCACTAACATTTCATTCGGTGAAAATTGGACCAAAAGTCGGGTCGAACGTTCCATTTTGTGGAAAAGTCTTCCTCGTCGACCCCCGTGGGTACACCCGTGTAGTGACTCGATCGACCGGCAGCGTCGCTTCGGACGCATCCACCGCCGTTATATCGTCGGACATCGAGATTATCACCATCGAGTAATTTTCTCCCGTCGCCAACCTCGGTTCCTTTCGCTCCACGAGTTCGTCACCGCGGTCGGAGCACAGGAACTCGTCCTTACCTACAACGAGTCGGTACATCGATGGGCGGATGCTCGTCGAAAAGTAAGAAATCCACCTCACCGTCTATCGTTGAAATCGTCGTTCGCCTAGAGATCATCATTACCGACGGAAGGACCTCTCTCCGGGCACCAGATCATCCGTCAATAAACCCGCTACGCACCGCCGCTCGTAGGGTAAGTCGGATGTTCACGTTACCACTCACTATCTTCTTTACCGACTGCCCTATCCACGCGAGTGATTCTTAGTTACCGATCAAACTGTGGCTCGATCCTCATCCCTGTTGGGCACGTTCCCGACTAAAGGCAGGATCTCAAGGCTGGCGTCCGTTTCTGAAAAACAAAGAAAATCGTATTAATTAAATAATCAACGTAAACTCAAGCTCGTAACAGAAATCGGTTATTTCTCTTTCAAAGGAATTTATTTTTTTTTATCTAAAATAAATTCCCGGACGTAACAACAGAAACACTTGCATGCGGTCTCGGATTCGTTTCCCGCCCTAAAAGTCGTCGACTCGAAAAGATATTCACGTGAGATTCGACGTTGATACATTCGCCTGTTTCAACCGTTTCTTTTATCGGTTCGAGAGGAATCCAAAATAAAAAACGATCCATTCAAATTCTGTTATCTATTTTATGTCGAAATAACCTCGAGATTGTTCGGTTTCGGGCCCAGTAGGTGATTTTTAAAAATCTATCATCTTCCGCACGAAAAAAGCCATTGAGGACTACTACTGCTGCTGTGGACGATGTACGTGAACGAATCCACAACAGAAACACTTGCATGCGCACTCGGATTCGTTTCCCGATCTAAAAGTCATCGACTCGAAAAGAAAGGCACATGAGATTCGACGTTGATAAATACGCCTGTTTCAACCGTTTCTGTTATCGGTTCGAGAGGAATCCAAAATAAAAAACGATCCATTCAAATTCTGTTTTCTATTTTATGTCGAAATAACCTCGAGAATGTTCGGGTTTGGTCCCAGTAGGTGATTTTTAAAAATCTATGAACATCGGCACGACAAAAGCCATTGAGGATTACAACTGCTGCTGTGGACGATAAACGTGATCGAATCCGATGATCGGCGCGGCATTCTCAGATTGTAGGGATTATTCCGTAACAGAAACACTTGCATGCGGACTCGGATTCGTTTCCCGATCTAAAGTCGTCGACTCGCAAAGAAATTCACGTGAGATTCGGCGTTGATAAATACGCCTGTTTCAACCGATGCTTTTATCGGTTCGAGAGGAATCCAAAATAAAAAAACGATCCATTCAAATTCTGAATTGTGTTTCATTGTCGAAATAACGTCGAGAGTGTTCGGTTTCGTTCCCAGTAGGTCATTTTTTAAAATCGATCTCCCTCGGCACGACAATAGCCATTGAGGACTACTACTGCTGCTGTGGCCGATGAACGTGAACGAATCCAATGATCGGCGCGGCATCCTCAGATTGTAGGGATTATTCCGTAACAGAAACACTTGCATGCGGACTCGGATTCGTTTCCCGATCTAAAAGTCGTCGACTCGCCAAGAAATTCACGTGAGATTCGGCGTTGATAAATACGCCTGTTTCAACCGATGCTTTTATCGGTTCGAGAGGAATCTAAAGTAAAAAACGATCCATTCAAATTCTGTTATTTATTTTATGTCGAAATAACCTCGAGATTGTTCGGCTTCGGTCCCAGTAGGTGATTTTTAAAAACCTATCATCCTCCGCACGAAAAAAGCCATTAAGGACTACTACTGCTGCTGTGGACGATGAACGTGAACGAATCCGATGATCGGCGCGGCATTCTCAGATTGTAGGGAGTATTCCACAACAGAAACACTTGCATGCGCACTCGGATTCGTTTCCCGATCTAAAAGTCATCGACTCGAAAAGAAAGGCACATGAGATTCGACGTTGATAAACACGTCTGTTTCAACCGTTTCTGTTATCGGTTCGAGAGGAATCCAAAATAAAAAACGATCCATTCAAATTCTGTTTTCTATTTTATGTCGAAATAACCTCGAGATTGTTCGGGTTTGGTCCCAGTAGGTGATTTTTAAAAATCTATGAACCTTGGCACGAAAACAGCCATTGAGGATTACTACTGCTGCTGTGGGCCACAAACGTGATCGAATCCGATGATCGGCGCGGCATTCTCAGATTGTGCGGAGTATTCCACAACAGAAACACTTGCATGCGGACTCGGATTCGGTTCCCGATCTAAAAGTCGTCGACTCGCAAAGAAATTCACGTGAGATTCGGGGTTGATAAATACGCCTGTTTCTACCGATGCTTTTATCGGTTCGAGAGGAATCCAAAATAAAAAAACGATCCATTCAAATTCTGTATTGTTTCATTGTCGAAATACCCTCGAGATTGTTCGGTGTCGTTCCCAGTAGGTGATCTTTTAAAATCGATCTCCCTCGGCACAATAGCCATTGAGGACTACTATGCTGCTGTGGACGATGAACGTGAACGAATCCGATGTTCGGCGCGGCATTCTCAGATTCTAGGGAGTATTCCACAACAGAAACACTTGCATGCGCACTCGGATTCGTTTCCCGATCTAAAAGTCATCGACTCGAAAAGAAAGGCACATGAGATTCGACGTTGATAAATACGCCTGTTTCAACAGTTTCTGTTATCGGTTCGAGAGGAATCCAAAATAAAAAACGATCCATTCAAATTCTGTTTTCTATTTTATGTCGAAATAACCTCGAGATTGTTCGGGTTTGGTCCCAGTAGGTGATTTTTAAAAATCTATGAACCTCGGCACGAAAAATGCCATTGAGGATTACTACTGCTACTGTGGACGATAAACGTGATGGAATCCGATGATCGGCGCGGCATTCTCAGATTGTAGGGAGTATTCCGCAACAGAAACACTTGCATGCGGACTCGGATTCATTTTCCGATCTAACAGTCATCGACTCGAAAAGAAATTCACATGAGATGCGACGTTGATAATTACGCCTGTTTCAACCGTTTCTTTTATCGGTTCGAGAGGAATCCAAAATAAAAAACGATCCATTCAAATTCTCTTTTCTATTTTATGTCGAAATAACTTCGAGATTGTTCGGTTTCGGTCCCAGTAGGTGATTTTTAAAAATCTATGAACCTCGGCACGAAAAAAGCCATTGAGGATTACTACTGCTGCTGTGGACGATAAACGTGATCGAATCCGATGATCGGCGCGGCATTCTCAGATTGTACGGAGTATTCCACAACAGAAACACTGGCATGCGGACTCGGATTCGTTTCCCGATCTAAAAGTCATCGACTCGAAAAGAAAGGCACATGAGATTCGACGTTGATAAATCCGCCTGTTTCAACCGTTTCTTTTATCGGTTCGAGAGGAATTCGAAATAAAACAACGATCCATTGAATTTCTGTATTGTGTTTCATTGTCGAAATAACCTCGAGATTGTTCGGTTTCGTTCCCAGTAGGTGATTTTTTAAAATCGATCTCCCTCGGCACGACAATAGCCATTGAGGACTACTACTGCTGCTGTGGCCGATGAACGTGAACGAATCCAATGATCGGCGCGGCATCCTCAGATTGTAGGGATTATTCCGTAACAGAAACACTTGCATGCGGACTCGGATTCGTTTCCCGATCTAAAAGTCGTCGACTCGCAAAGAAATTCACGTGAGATTCGGCGTTGATGAATACGCCTGTTTCAACCGATGCTTTTATCGGTTCGAGAGGAATCCAAAATAAAAAAACGATCCATTCAAATTCTGTATTGTGTTTCATTGTCGAAATACCCTCGAGATTGTTCGGTTTCGTTCCCAGTAGGTGATCTTTTAAAATCGAACGGTCGAGCGAGCCCGCCGAAGGCGGGCGAAGCTCGACCATGATTATGCCGATTGCTTCGTTCGAAGAGATCACTTTGTAGTACCACTAGTATACGCTCGCGTCACCACACATTTTAGCTAAGAGAAATAAAAGATTTCGTTACCCTGGTAACCCTGCTCCGTTTAATCCCTTCATACAGTTTAGCGTTCCATACAGAGATCACGGGAGGGATATAAATTAATTCGTTATACTTTAATTCTTGAGGTGGGAAGTGATCTCTTGGAACGAAGCAATCGGCATAATCATGGTCGAGCTTCGCCCGCCTTCGGCGGGCTCGCTCGACCGTTCGATTATGCCTCATGCTTCGTTCTCGAGATCACTTTGTAGGATGTTTAGAGCTTATCTCGATTCATCGTGAATGAGAACAAGGGTTGTTATTATTCATAGGAATACATTGTTGCTGTAGCTTATTAATATTACATCTTAAACAATTTTTTTTTTGAGTAAGCAATTACATGTTTCATAAACCTGGGCAACCCGTTCTTTTTTTTTTTTTTAACTTCAAATTGCTCTAGCAAATACGCTTTTATCTTGAACAATCGGCCGATTGTAAAAGGTGTCAAAGGTCATTGACGTGCCATCCCGCCAAACTCTTAATTATGTTTATATCTATTCCTTTGGCTCGCGCCCGCGATGTTGCTGCATGTCTAACGCTATGCGGCGCGAAGTCTGGGCTTATGCCACACTCCAATAAGAACGTTCTAATCCAGCGACTTAGGGTGTCTTTTGAAGCGGTCCGATGCGGCTTCTTGGTTGTGATGAAAAGAGCATCTGTTTCTACTAACGTTGATGTAACTTCTAGGTATTTTTCGAGCGTTGCGCTTACGCAAAGGTTTGGTTTATCAGTGAACCTTGGTAACAACAAGAGAGGCTGATATGCTCCAGGTCTAGTTGTCTTAATCCTTGATGAGATTTCTATTTCGTAGCCATTTTCAACTCTTCTGATCTTGCTCCTTTTGATCGATACTAGCGTTTGTTTACGATGGGCTGTAACAAGTGCCAACAGCATTGCCAGTTTAGTTGTAAGTTGTTGCAGGGTCAGATTTTCCAATGGTGCCATTTGTTCTCGTTTGCTAATAACAGGATCTAGGCTATAAATCCTTTCGTATCTAGGCCTGCTCGGTCTTGATTTTGCGACTCCTTTTAATGTTCGTGATATTATGGGGCTTTTCCCTATGTGGTCTCCACACAGAAGGGAGAGGGCTGCTCTACATGTGTTCAATGAGCCGTGGGATGCACCCTCATGGAATTTCTTGGTAAACCATTCTAATATCCAACCCTCCGCCGGCTTGAAGGGGTTACGATCTCGCTCTTCGCACCAACGTATCCAGTCAATGATAGGCTTGTTATATTGCATCATCGTCTCGTTCGTAATCGATTTCAGGAGTAGATCGATCGTTTCATCGCCTATGTCGCGTTCTTGGTAGGCTCTCCGGACAGCATCCCTGCCAGCAATGCCATTTTGTCCGCCAGAGGGTGTCCTGTTCTCCCATCGGGGCTAAATAATAATTTGCTTGACGGTTGTAATCTAACTGGAGGTGTTTCTAGTAGAGACAACCATAATGGGTACCAGGGTTGTGCACACCAATCTGGTACCACTACTATACCACGGGCTTGGTCATTCTCGATTTTTCTGAGAGTTTACAGTATCAGCGAGAAAGGAGGAAAGGCGTAATAGTTTGTATCCCTCCAATCGAGGGTAAAGGCATCAATGCAAAACGCGTCTGAGTCCTTATGCCAGGAGCAAAAAAGTTCGCATTTGGAATTTTTTCTAGTGGCGAATAGGTCAATGTCCGGATGTCCGAAACGTTCGGTAATGGCTCTAAAGGCTGAAGGGGACAATTCCCATTCTATATCCGGTTTCTCCACGCGAGATGCCATGTCGGCCTCAGTATTTTCCCTCGAGGGAATATATGTTGCGAAAATCCACAACTGCCGTTCTTCGCACCACGACCAAATGTCGTATGCTAAACTACTTAGTCTCGGGAATTTGGTTCCTCCCATCTTATTGATATAAGCTATCGCTGTCGAATTATCAACTTTTAAGAGGATCTCACAGTTTCCCTTTTCAGTCGCGAAAGATTTTAGTCCGTGAAAAACTGCCAACAGTTCAAGGTAGTTTATGTGCAGCGATTTTTCCTCTGCAGTCCAGTGGCCATAAGTTACTTTTCCATCGCAAAAGGCTCCCCACCCAGATAAGGAGGCGTCCGAAGAGATCGTTAGACTATACATTGATTTGCGAATGGGATTTTTCGACTGCGAGATTTTTTCTCGCCACCACTGGAGGTACCTCTGCAGCGAGTTTGGAACTGACATTTTAGCCTGGTAGTTGCCGCCCGAGTTTAGTAGGGCTAGGTATTTTGTCCGCTCGAAAGGTTTCGAGTGGAGCCAGCCATAAGCGATTCCCGGACAAGCTGCTGTTAAATGTCCCACAAATCTCGCAAATTCACGAATTGAGGAGGATCGTGATTCTAAAATGTTTGAGACCATTGTCGTAATTTATTCACGTTTCTTCTGCGTGAGTTCCAGTGTCATAGTTAGTGAGTCAAGGATGAAGCCGAGAAATTGACATGACGTCGAGGGTTTAAGACTACTTTTATCTCCGTTACAGACGAAGCCTAGGGATTCCACTAGGGCCTTTGTAGTGCATACGTTTGTTTCGCATTGTTCTTTTGATTCGCCTAGAATTAAAAAATCGTCAAGATAAATAACTGAGAGCCATCCTTGACTCCTGAGATAGCTTACTACCGGCTTTAGGATTTTAGTAAAAACCCAAGGGGCTGTACTGAGGCCGAAAGGTAGACATACAAACTCGAAGAGGTCGTTTCCCCATTTGAATCTTAAAAATTTATGATATTCCGAATGGATAGGTATGGTAAAATACGCATTTTGTAGATCGAGGCTTGACATAAAGACCCCCTCCGATAGCAGCTGTATAGCTGTACGAATATCCTCCATTTTGAAGTGCGTCGTCTCTATAAATTCATTTAACTTCTTTAAATTCAAAATGAGTCTCATTTTTCCATTGCTCTTGGGGACAAGGAAAATACTGGATATAAATTGTCCTTTTCTTTCTTTACATTTTTTGATTGCGCCTAGATTTAGTGCGCTATCTAGAGCCTCCTGCATCATGTCAGGATCAGTATTGGGAGGTACCAGTATCGCCGGTTCCTTGGTTTGGACGGGGGTTTTTGTGAAGGGAATTTTATAGCCGGAGATAGTGGCTAATACGACATTATCGGAAGTTATTCGTGACCAAGCCCGAGAGAAGTGTTGTAACCGCCCGGCGAAAGGGATTACCTCTATTTTTCCGGATTGTTCGGTGTTTTTTGTCGATGCTGTTGTTTGTACGCGTTCTGGAACGTCGTGAACGGAGGGCGGTTGTTTGGTGCGAATTTCGCCCCTGTTTTGTTAAAGTGACTCGTTGGGCGATAACCGCCTCGAAATCCCGACGACCCTTTCCAGTTTAAATGCTGGCGTGTTGACGACTGTTTTCTCTCTCCAGGCGTCTTTATAGAGAGACCCACCTTTTCCGCAGCCGAAGCTGTTTTTATTCTCTTTCCCAAGTCTTCTCCGAAGAGGAACTTATCCGTTTCGGACTCCTCCAGAATGACCTTACGTCTTTCATCTACGTGTTGATAGATTTGATGTTTTCGTAACTTGGAAAGTTGGTGAGTGACGTCGCAGAACATAGTGCTGGCGTCGCAAAGAAACTCAAGTAGTTCCTCTTTATCGACTGGCTCTTTTTCGTCGGTGAAAATTGCACAAATGGCGTTTCCAAGTACGACTAGACCCCGTCCGCACATTTCCTGATTAGTCATGAGATACTTATCTCTGTTCTTCGCCGTCTTATGGAGAAGAGGGAGAAGTTCGGCATTTAGTTCCGGTGCTTTCAAGGGACAATTTCCCTTAGTGATGTATTTTTCCTCCATCACTTTCCTAGTTTTTGTTTCCAAGCCTTTTAGTACGACTTCCTTCCAACATTCCGCAAGATCCGGATGAAAGTTGAAGGCTCGGTCTTTTAGCTGACGTTTTTCGACCCCGAGAAGATCTCGGGCTTTTTCCCTTAAAGTGGGGACTATCGTCTCCTCACTTGTCGTCTCTTCAGACTCATTTGCCGCTTGTGCGTCATTGATCGCGTTTGCATCGATTTCGTCGGCATTTGTTTCGATACTTGATCGGCCGTCAGAAGACAAGTCTGTAAGAGCATACGATCTAGGTTATATATGCTATTAGAGGGGGGGGGGGGACGTATGCCCTTTCCCTCTAACGCTGGAACAGATTGAATCTGTACGGATCCTCTTCCGAGGTATAACCTAGTCAACGAGGTACACTCTCACTGTTTGAAAAACACGCGAGAGTGCCCAAAAATGAATTCGCGGCGAATTCGTCAAGAAGAAAGGAGGTATGGACGTCATGAAACATAGCTTCCGAGCCGCCATCTTGAGCTTCGCTTCTGATTGCGTCAGCTTTATTTAGAAGATTCTGGTATTTGAGAATCTTGTTGCGATAAGAGTCAATCTCATCTAGTTGGATTTTTCTTCAACTCATTCTTGTTCGACTGAGCACACTTTTTTATTATCGTTTTCTGATATACTTTTTTCAATTTGATTTGTAGCAAGGCAAAAAACGTGGTGATCGTGCCGCGCACACAAAGCATTATGAAGGGACTAAACGGAGCGGGGTTACCAGGGTAACGAAATCTTTTATTTCTCTTAGCTAAAATGTGTGGTGACGCGAGCGTATACTAGCGGTACTACAAAGTAATCTCGAGAACGAAGCATGAGGCATAATCGATCTCCCTCGGCACAATAGCCATTGAGGACTACTATGCTGCTGTGGACGATGAACGTAAGCGAATCCGATGTTCGGCGCGGCATCCTCAGATTGTAGGGATTATTCCGTAACAGAAACACTTGCATGCGGTCTCGGATTCGTTTCCCGCCCTAAAAGTCGTCGAATCGAAAAGAAATTCACGTGAGATTCGACGTTGATACATTCGCCTGTTTCAACCGTTTCTTTTATCGGTTCGAGAGGAATCCAAAATAAAAAACCATCCATTCAAATTCTGTTATCTATTATATGTCGAAATAACCTCGAGATTGTTCGGTTTCGGTCCCAGTAGGTGATTTTTAAAAATCTATCATCCTCCGCACGAAAAAAGCCATTGAGGACTACTACTGCTGCTGTGGACGATGAACATGAACGAATCCGATGATCGGCGCGGCATTCTCAGATTGTACGGAATATTCCACAACAGAAACACTTGCATGCGGACTCGGATTCGTTTCCCGATCTAAAAGTCATCGACTCGAAAAGAAAGGCACATGAGATTCGACGTTGATAAATCCGCCTGTTTCAACCGTTTCTTTTATCGGTTCGAGATTAATTAAAAATAAAACAACGATCCATTTAATTTCTGTACTGTGTTTCATTGTCGAAATAACCTGGAGATTGTTGGATTACGTTCCCAGTAGTTTATTTTTTAAAATCGATCTCCCTCGGCACGACAATAGCCAGTGAGGACTACTACTGCTGCTGTGGCCGATCAACGTGAACGAATCCAATGATCGGCGCGGCATTTTCAGATTGTAGGGTTTATTCCCTAACAGAAACACTTGCATGCGGACTCGGATTCGTTTCGCGATCTAAAAGTCGTTGACTCGCAAAGAAATTCACGTGAGATTGGGGGTTGATAAATACGCCTGTTTCAACCGATGCTTTTATCGTTTCGAGATGAATCCAAAATAAAAAAACGATCCATTCAAATTCTGTATTGTGTTTCATTGTCGAAATAACCTCGAGATTGTTCAGTTTCGTTCCCAGTAGGTGATCTTTTAAAATCGATCTCCCTCGGCACAATAGCCATTGAGGACTACTACTGCTGCTGTGGACGATGAACGTGAACGAATCCGATGTTCGGCGCGGCATCCTCAGATTGTAGGGAGTATTCCACAACAGAAACACTTGCATGCGGACTCGGATTCGTTTCCCGATCTAAAAGTCATCGACTCGAAAAGACAGGCACATGAGATTCGACGTTGATAAATACGCCTGTTTCAACCGTTTCTGTTATCGGTTCGAGAGGAATCCAAAATAAAAAAACGATCCAATCAATTTCTGTATTGTGTTTCATTGTCGATATACCCTCGAGATTGTTCGGTTGCGTTCCCAGTAGGTGACTTCTTAAAATCGATCTCCCTCTGCACGACAATGGCCATTGAGGACTACTGCTGCTGCTGTGGACGATGAACGTGAACGAATCCGATGATCGGCGCGGCATTCTCAGATTGTAGGGAGTATTCCACAACAGAAACACTTGCATGCGCACTCGGATTCGTTTCCCCATCGGCTCGAAAAGAAAGGCACATGAGATTCGACGTTGATAAATACGCCTGTTTCAACCGTTTCTGTTATCGGTTCGAGAGGAATCCAAAATAAAAAACGATCCATTCAAATTCTGTTTTCTATTTTATGTCGAAGTAACCTCGAGATTGTTCGGGTTTGGTCCCAGTAGGTGATTTTTAAAAATCTATGAACCTTGGCACGAAAAAAGCCATTGAGGATTACTACTGCTGCTGTGGGCCACAAACGTGATCGAATCCGATGATCGGCGCGGCATTCTCAGATTGTACGGAGTATTCCACAACAGAAACACTTGCATGCGGACTCGGATTCGTTTCCCGATCTAAAAGTCGTCGACTCGCAAAGAAATTCACGTGAGATTCGGCGTTGATAAATACGCCTGTTTCAACCGATGCTTTTATCGGTTCGAGAGGAATCCAAAATAAAAAAACGATCCATTCAAATTCTGTATTGTTTCATTGTCGAAATACCCTCGAGATTGTTCGGTTTCGTTCCCAGTAGGTGATCTTTTAAAATCGATCTCCCTCGGCACAATAGCCATTGAGGACTACTATGCTGCTGTGGACGATGAACGTGAACGAATCCGATGTTCGGCGCGGCATCCTCAGATTGTAGGGATTATTCCGTAACAGAAACACTTGCATGCGGTCTCGGATTCGTTTCCCGCCCTAAAAGTCGTCGACTCGAAAAGAAATTCACGTGAGATTCGACGTTGATACATTCGCCTGTTTCAACCGTTTCTTTTATCGGTTCGAGAGGAATCCAAAATAAAAAACGATTCATTCAAATTCTGTTATCTATTTTATGTCGAAACAACCTAGAGATTGTTCGGTTTCGGTCCCAGTAGGTGATTTTTAAAAATCTATCATCCTCCGCACGAAAAAAGCCATTGAGGACTACTACTGCTGCTGTGGACGATGAACGTGAACGAATTCGATGATCGGCGCGGCATTCGCAGATTGTACGGAGTATTCCACAACAGAAACACTTGCATGCGGACTCGGATTCGTTTCCCGATCTAAAAGTCATCGACTCGAAAAGAATGGCACATGAGATTCGACGTTGATACATCCGCCTGTTTCAACCGTTTCTTTTATCGGTTCGAGAGGAATTCAAAATAAAACAAAGATCCATTCAATTTCTGTATTGTGTTTCATTGTCGAAATAACCTCGAGATTGTTCGGTTGCGTTCCCAGTAGGTGACTTCTTAAAATCGATCTCCCTCTGGACGACAATAGCCATTGAGGACTACTGCTGCTGCTGTGGCCGATGAACGTGAACGAATCCGATGATCGGCGCGGCATCCTCAGATTGTAGGGATTGTTCCGTAACAGAAACACTTACATACGGACTCGGATTCGTTTCCCGATCTAAAAGTCGTCGACTCGCAAAGAAATTAACGTGAGATTCGGCGTTGATAAATACGCCTGTTTCAACCGATGCTTTTATCGGTTCGAGAGGAATCCAAAATAAAAAAACGATCCATTCAAATTCTGTATTGTGTTTCATTGTCAAAATAAACTCGAGATTGTTCGGTTTCGTTCCCCGTAGGTGATCTTTTAAAATCGATGTCCCTCGGCACAATAGTCATTGAGGACTTCTACTGCTGCTGTGGACGATGAACGTGAACGAATCCGACGTTCGGCGCGGCATCCTCAGATTGTAGGGATTATTTCGCAACAGAAACACTTGCATGCGGTCTCGGATTCGTTTCCCGCCCTAAAAGTCGTCGACTCGATAAGAAATTCACGTGAGATTCGATGGTGATACATTCGCCTGTTTCAACCGTTTCTTTTATCGGTTCGAGAGGAATCCAAAATAAAAAACGATCTATTCAAATTCTGTTATCTATTTTATGTCGAAATAACCTCGAGATTGTTCGGTTTCGGTCCCAGTAGGTGATTTTTAAAAATCTATCATCCTCCGCACGAAAAAAGCCATTGAGGACTACTACTGCTGCTGTGGACGATCTACGTGAACGAATCCGATGATCGGCGCGGCATTCTCAGATTGTAGGGAGTATTCCGCAACAGAAACACTTGCATGCGGACTCGGATTCGTTTCCCGATCTAAAAGTCATCGACTCGAAATGAAAGGCACATGAGATTCGACGTTGATAAATACGCCTGTTTCAACCGTTTCTGTTATCGGTTCGAGAGGAATCCAAAATAAAAAAACGATCCATTCAATTTCTGTATTGTGTTTCATTGTCGATATACCCTCGAGATTGTTCGGTTGCGTTCCCAGTAGGTGACTTCTTAAAATCGATCTCCCTCTGCACGACAATGGCCATTGAGGACTACTGCTGCTGCTGTAGCCGATGAACGTGAACGAATCCGATGATCGGCGCGGCATCCTCAGATTGTAGGGCTTGTTCCGTAACAGAAACATTTACATGCGGACTCGGATTCGTTTCCCGATCTAAAGTCATCGACTCGAAAAGAAAGGCACATGAGATTCGACGTTGTTAAATATGCCTGTTTCAACCGTTTCTGTTATCGGTTCGAGAGGAATCCAAAATAAAAAACGATGCATTCAAATTCTGTTTTCTATTTTATGTCGAAATAACCTCGAGATTGTTCGGGTTCGGTCCCAGAAGGTGATTTTTAAAAATCTATGAACCTCGGCACGAAAAAAGCCATTGAGGATTACTACTGCTGCTGTGGGCCACAAACGTGATCAAATCCGATGATCGGCGCGGCATTCTCAGATTGTACGGAGTATTCCACAACAGAAACACTTGCATGCGGACTCGGATTCGGTTCCCTATCTAAGAGTCGTCGACTCGCAAAGAAATTCACGTGAGATTCCGCGTTGATAAATACGCCTGTTTCAACCGATGCTTTTGTCGGTTCGAGAGGAATCCAAAATAAAAAAAGGATCCATTCAAATTCTGTATTGTGTTTCATTGTCGAAATAACCTCGAGATTGTTCGGATTGTTCGGGATTGTTTCGTTCCCAGTAGGTGATCTTATAAAATCGATCTCCCTCGGCACGACAATAGCCATTGAGGACTACTACTGCTGCTGTGGACGATGAACGTGAACGAATCCAATGATCGGCGCGGCATCCTCAGATTGTAGGGATTATTCCGTAACAGAAACACCTGCATGCGGTTTCGGATTCGTTTCCCGCCCTAAAAGTCGTCGACTCGAAAAGAAAGTCACGTGAGATTCTACGTTGATACATTCGCCTGTTTCAACCGTTTCTTTTATCAGTTCAAGAGGAATCCAAAATAAAAAACGATCCATTCAAATTCTGTTTTCTATTTTATGTCGAAATAACCTCGAGATTGTTCGGTTTCGGTCCCAGTAGGTGATTTTTAAAAATCTATGAACCTCGGCACGAAAAAAGCCATTCAGGATTACTACTGCTGCTGTGGACGATAAACGTGATCGAATCCGATGATCGGCGCGGCATTCTCAGAATGTAGGGAGTATTCCACAACAGAAACACTTGCATGCGGACTCGGATTCGTTTCCCGATCTAAAAGTCATCGACTCGAAAAGAAAGGCACATGAGATTCGACGTTGATAAATCCGCCTGTTTCAACCGTTTCTTTTATCGGTTCGAGAGGAATTAAAAATAAAACAACGATCCATTCAATTTCTGTACTGTGTTTCATTGTCGAAATATCCTCGAGATTGTTAGATTTCGTTCCCAGTAGGTTATTTTTCAAAATCGATCTCCCTCGGCACGACAATAGCCATTGAGGACTACTACTGCTGCTGTGGCCGATGAACGTGAACGAATCCAATGATCGGAGCGGCATTTTCAGGTTGTGGGGTTTATTCCCTAACAGAAACACTTGCATGCGGACTCGGATTCGTTTCGCGATCTAAAAGTCGTTGACTCGCAAAGAAATTCACGTGAGATTCGGCGTTGATAAATACGCCTGTGTCAACCGATGCTTTTATCGGTTCGAGAGGAATCCAAAATAAAAAAACGATCCATTCAAATTCTGTATTGTGTTTCATTGTCGAAATAACCTTGAGATTGTTCGGTTTCGTTCCCAGTAGGTGATCTTTTAAAATCGATCTCCCTCGGCACAATAGCCATTGAGGATTACTACTGCTGCTGTTGACGATGAACGTCAACGAATCCGATGTTCGGCGAGGCATCCCCAGATTGTAGTGATTATTCCGTCACAGAAACACTTGCATGCGGTCTCGGATTCGTTTCCCGCCCTAGAAGTCGTCGACTCGAAAAGAAATTCACGTGAGATTCGACGTTGATACTTTCGCCTGTTTCAACCGTTTCTTTTATCGGTTCGAGAGGAATCCAAAATAAAAAAACGATCCATTCAAATTCTGTTACCTATTTTATGTCGAAATAACCTCGAGATTTTTCGGTTTCGGTCCCAGTAGGTGATTTTTAAAAATCTATCATCCTCCGCACGAAAAAAGCCATTGAGGACTACTACAGCTGCTGTGGACGATGTACGTGACCGAATCCGATGATCGGCGCGGCATTCTCAGATTGTAGGGAGTATTCCACAACAGAATCACTTGCATGCGCACTCGGATTCGTTTCAGAATCTAAAAGTCATCGACTCGAAAACAAAGGCACATGAGATTCGACGTTGGTAAATATGCCTGTTTCAACCGTTTCTGTTATCGGTTCGAGAGGAATCCAAAACAAAAAACGATCCATTCAAATTCTGTTTTCTATTTTATGTCGAAATAACCTCGAGATTGTTCGGGTTTGGTCCCAGTAGGTGATTTTTAAAAATCTTTGAACCTTGGCACGAAAAAAGCCATTGAGGATTACTACTGCTGCTGTGGGCCACAAACGTGATAGAATACGATGATCGGCGCGGCATTCTCAGATTGTACGGAGTATTCCACAACAGAAACACTTGCATGCGGACTCGGATTCGTTTCCCGATCTAAAAGTCGTCGACTCGCAAAGAAATTCACGTGAGATTCGGCGTTGATAAATACGCCTGTTTCAACCGATGCTTTTATCGGTTCGAGAGGAATCCAAAATAAAAAAACGATCCATTCAAATTCTGTATTGTGTTTCATTGTCGAAATAGCCTCGAGATTGTTCGGTTTCGTTCCCAGTAGGTGATCTTTTAAAATCGATCTCCCTCGGCACAAGAGCCATTGAGGACTACTACTGCTGCTGTGGACGATGAACGTGAACGAATCCGATGTTCGGCGCGGCATTCTCAGATTGTAGGGAGTATTCCACAACAGAAACACTTAAATGCGCACTCGGATTCGTTTCCCGATCTGAAAGTCATCGACTCGAAAAGAAAGGCACATGAGATTCGACGTTGATAAATACGCCTGTTTCAACCGTTTCTGTTATCGATTCGAGAGGAATCCAAAATAAAAAACGATCCATTCAAATTCTGTTATCTATTTTATGTCGAAATAACCTCGAGATTGTTCGGGTTTGGTCCCAGTAGGTGATTTTAAAAAATCTATGAACCTCGGCACGAAAAAAGCCATTAAGGATTACAACTGCTGCTGTGGACCATAAACGTGATCGAATCCGATGGACGGCGCGGCATTCTCAGATTGTAGGGAGTATTCCGCAACAGAAACACTTGCATGCGGACTCGGATTCGTTTCCCGACCTAAAAGTCATCGACTCGAAAAGAAAGGCACATGAGATTCGACGTTGATAAATCCGCCTGTTTCAACCGTTTCTGTTATCGGTTCGAGAGGAATTCAAAATAAAACAACGATCCATTCAATTTCTGTATTGTGTTTCATTGTCGAAATAACCTCGAGATTGTTCGGTTTCGTTCCCAGTAGGTGATCTTTTAAAATCGATCTCCCTCGGCACAATAGCCATTGAGGACTACTACTGCTGCTGTGGACGATGAACGTCAACGAATCCGATGTTCAGCGAGGCATCCTCAGATCGTAGGGATTATTCCGTAACAGAAAAACTTGCATGCGGTCTCGAATTCGTTTCCCGCCCTAAAAGTCGTCGACTCGAAAAGAAATTCACGTGAGATTCGACGTTGATACACTCGCCTGTTTCACCGTTTCTTTTATCGGTTCGAGAGGAATCGGAAATAAAAAAGGATCCATTCAGATTCTGTTATCTATTTTATGTCGAAATAACGTCGAGATTGTTCGGTTTCGGTCCCAGTAGGTTATTTTTACTAATCTATCATCCACGGCACGAAAAAAGCCATTGAGGACTACTACTGGTGTTGTGGACGATGAACGTGAACGAATCCGATGATCGGCGCGGCATCCTCAGATTGTAGGGTTTGTTCCGTAAGTGAAACACTTACATGCGGACTCGGATTCGTTTCCCGATCTAAAAGTCGTCGACTCGCAAAGAAATTCACTTGAGATTCGGCGTTGATCAATACGCCTGTTTCAAGCGATGCTTTTGTCGGTTCGAGAGGGATCCAAAATAAAAAAACGATCCATTCAAATTCTGTATGGTGTTTCATTGTCGAAATATCATCGAGATTGTTCGGTTTCGTTCCCAGTAGGTGATCTTTTAAAATCGATCTCGCTCGGCACGACAATCGCCATTGAGGACTACTACTGCTGCTGTGGACGATGAACGTGAACGAATCCGATGTTTGGCGCGGCGTCCTCAGATTGTAGGTATTATCCCGTAACAGAAACACTTGCATGCGGTCTCGAACTCGTTTCCCGCCCTAAAAGTCGTCGACTCGAAAAGAAATTCACGTGAGATTCGACGTTGATACATTCGCCTGTTTGAACCGTGTCTTTTATCGGTTCGAGAGG
This sequence comes from Ophion obscuratus, assembly GCA_964007375.1. Classification (NCBI taxonomy): domain Eukaryota; kingdom Metazoa; phylum Arthropoda; class Insecta; order Hymenoptera; family Ichneumonidae; genus Ophion; species Ophion obscuratus. The sequence goes on from OZ023312.1 coordinate 57,791,641, forward strand.
AATCCAAAATAAAAAACGATCCATTCAAATACTGTTATCTATTTTATGTCGAAATACCCTCGAGATTGTTCGGTTTCGGTCCCAGTAAGTGATTTTTAAACATCTATCATCCTCCGCATGAAAAAAGCCATTGAGGACTACTACTGCTGCTGTGGACGATGTACGTGAACGAATCCGATGATCGGCGCGGCATTCTCAGATTGTAGGGAGTATTCCACAACAGAAACACTTGCATGCGCACTCGGATTCATTTCCCGATCTAAAAGTCATCGACTCGAAAAGAAAGGCACATGAGATTCGACGTTGATAAATACGCCTTTTTCAACCGTTTCTGTTATCGGTTCGAGAGGAATCCAAAATAAAGAAAACGATCCATTCAATTTCTGTATTGCGTTTCATTGTCGAAATACCCTCGAGATTGTTCGGTTTCTTTCCCAGTAGGTGATTTTTTAAAATCGATCTCCCTCGGCACGACAATAGCCATTGAAGACTACTACTGCTGCTGTGGCCGATGAACGTGAAGGAATCCAATGATCGGCGCGGCATCCTCAGATTGTAGGGTTCGTTCCATAACAGAAACACGTACATGCGGACTCGGATTCGTTTCCCGTTCTAAAAGTCGTCGACTCGCAAAGAAATTCACGTGAGATTCGGCGTTGATAAATACGCCTGTTTCAACCGATGGTTTTATCGGTTCGAGAGGGATCCAAAATAAAAAAACGATCCATTCAAATTCTGTATTGTGTTTCATTGTCGAAATACCCTCGAGATTTTTCGGTTTCGTTCCCAGTAGGTGATCTTATAAAATCGATCTCCCTCGGCACGACAATAGCCATTGAGGACTACTACTGCTGCTGTGGACCATGAACGTGAACGAATCCGATGTTCGGCGCGGCATCCTCTGAATGTAGGGATTATTCCGTAACAGAAACACTTGCATGCGGTCTCGGATTCGTTTCCCGCCCTAAAAGTCGTCGACTCGAAAAGAAATTCACGTGAGATTCGACGTTGATACATTCGCCTGTTTCAACCGTTTCTTTTATCGGTTCGAGAGGAATCCAAAATAAAAAACGATCCATTCAAATTCTGTTACGTATTTTATGTCGAAATACCCTCGAGATTGTTCGGTTTCGGTCCCAGTAAGTGATTTTTAAACATCTATCATCCTCCGCATGAAAAAAGCCATTGAGGACTACTACTGCTGCTGTGGCCGATGAACGTGAAGGAATCCAATGATCGGCGCGCCATTCTCAGATTGTAGGGAGTATTCCACAACAGAAACACTTGCATGCGGACTCGGATTCGTTTCCCGATCTAAAAGTCATCGACTCGAAAAGAAAGGCACATGAGATTCGACGTTGATAAATCCGCCTGTTTCAACCGTTTCTGTTATCGGTTCGAAAGGAATTCAAAATAAAACAATGATCCAGTCAAATTCTGTATTGTGTTTCATTGTCGAAATAACCTCGAGATTGTTCGGTTTCGTTCCCAGTAGGTGGTCTTTTAAAATCGATCTCCCTCGGCACAATAGCCATTGAGGACTACTACTGCTGCTGTGGACGATGAACGTGAACGAATCCGATTTTTCGGCGAGGCATCCTCAGATCGTAGGGATTATTCCGTAACAGAAAAACTTGCATGCGGTCTCGAATTCGTTTCCCGCCCTAAAAGTCGTCGACTCGAAAAGAAATTCACGTGAGATTCCACGTTGTTACATTCGCCTGTTTCACCGTTTCTTTTATCGGTTCGAGAGGAATCGAAAATAAAAAACGATCCATTCAGATTCTGTTATCTATTTTATGTCGAAATAACCTCGAGATTGTTCGGTTTCGGTCCCAGTAGGTTATTTTTACTAATCTATCATCCACGGCACGAAAAAAGCCATTGAGGACTACTACTGGTGTTGTGGACGATGAACGTGAACGAATCCGATGATCGGCGCGGCATCCTCAGATTGTAGGGTTTGCTCCGTAAGTGAAACACTTACATGCGGACTCGGATTCGTTTCCCGATCGAAAAGTCGTCGACTCGCAAAGAAATTCACTTGAGATTCGGCGTTGATAAATACGCCTGTTTCAACCGATGGTTTTATCGGTTCGAGAGGGATCCAAAATAAAAAAACGATCCATTCAAATTCTGTATTGTATTTCATTGTCGAAATACCCTCGAGATTTTTCGGTTTCGTTCCCAGTAGGTGATCTTATAAAATCGATCTCCCTCGGCACGACAATAGCCATTGAGGACTACTACTGCTGCTGTGGACCATGAACGTGAACGAATCCGATGTTCGGCGCGGCATCCTCTGAATGTAGGGATTATTCCGTAACAGAAACACTTGCATGCGGTCTCGGATTCGTTTCCCGCCCTAAAAGTCGTCGACTCGAAAAGAAATTCACGTGAGATTCGACGTTGATACATTCGCCTGTTTCAACCGTTTCTTTTATCGGTTCGAGAGGAATCCAAAATAAAAAACGATCCATTCAAATTCTGTTACCTATTTTATGTCGAAATACCCTCGAGATTGTTCGGTTTCGGTCCCAGTAAGTGATTTTTAAACATCTATCATCCTCCGCATGAAAAAAGCCATTGAGGACTACTACTGCTGCTGTGGCCGATGAACGTGAAGGAATCCAATGATCGGCGCGCCATTCTCAGATTGTAGGGAGTATTCCACAACAGAAACACTTGCATGCGGACTCGGATTCGTTTCCCGATCTAAAAGTCATCGACTCGAAAAGAAAGGCACATGAGATTCGACGTTGATAAATCCGCCTGTTTCAACCGTTTCTGTTATCGGTTCGAAAGGAATTCAAAATAAAACAACGATCCATTCAAATTCTGTATTGTGTTTCATTGTCGAAATAACCTCGAGATTGTTCGGTTTCGTTCCCAGTAGGTGGTCTTTTAAAATCGATCTCCCTCGGCACAATAGCCATTGAGGACTACTACTGCTACTGTGGACGATGAACGTGAACGAATCCGATGATCGGCGCGGCATTCTCAGATTGTAGGGAGTATTCCACAACAGAAACACTTGCATGCGCACTCGGATTCGTTTTCCGATCTAAAAGTCATCGACTCGAAAAGAAAGGCACATGAGATTCGACGTTGATAAATACGCCTGTTTCACCGTTTCTGTTATCGGTTCGAGAGGAATCCAAAATATAAAAAACGATCCATTCAATTTCTGTATTGCGTTTTATTGTCGAAATACTCTCGAGATTGTTCGGTTTCCTTCCCGGTAGGTGATTTTTTAAAATCGATCTCCCTCGGCACGACAATAGCCATTGAAGACTACTACTGCTACTAGATTCGACGTTGTTACATTCGCCTGTTTCACCGTTTCTGTTATCGGTTCGAGAGGAATCGAAAATAAAAAACGATCCATTCAGATTCTGTTATCTATTTTATGTCGAAATAACCTCGAGATTGTTCGGTTTCGGTCCCAGTAGATTATTTTTACTAATCTATCATCCCCGGCACGAAAAAAGCCATTGAGGACTACTACTGGTGTTGTGGACGATGAACGTGAACGAATCCGATGATCGGCGCGGCATCCTCAGATTGTAGGGTTTGTTCCGTAAGTGAAACACTTACATGCGGACTCGGATTCGTTTCCCGATCTAAAAGTCGTCGACTCGCAAAGAAATTCACTTGAGATTCGGCGTTGATCAATACGCCTGTTTCAAGCGATGCTTTTATCGGTTCGAAATGGATCCAAAATAAAAAAACGATCCATTCAAATTCTGTATGGTGTTTCATTGTTGAAATAACATCGAGATTGTTCGGTTTCGTTCCCAGTAGGTGATCTTTTAAAATCGATCTCGCTCGGCACGACAATCGCCATTGAGGACTACTACTGCTGTTGTGGACGATGAACGTGAACGAATCCGATGTTTGGCGCGGCGTCCTCAGATTGTAGGGATTATCCCGTAACAGAAACACTTGCATGCGGTCTCGAATTCGTTTCCCGCCCTAAAAGTCGTCGACTCGAAAAGAAATTCACGTGAGATTCGACGTTGATACATTCGCCTGTTTGAACCGTGTCTTTTATCGGTTCGAGAGGAATCCAAAATAAAAAACGATCCATTCAAATTCTGTTATCTATTTTATGTCGAAATACCCTCGAGATTGTTCGGTTTCGGTCCCAGTAAGTGATTTTTAAACATCTATCATCCTCCGCATGAGAAAAGCCATTGAGGACTACTACTGCTGCTGTGGACGATGTACGTGAACGAATCCGATGATCGGCGCGGCATTCTCAGATTGTAGGGAGTATTCCACAACAGAAACACTTGCATGCGCACTCGGATTCATTTCCCGATCTAAAAGTCATCGACTCGAAATGAAAGGTACATGAGATTCGACGTTGATAAATACGCCTTTTTCAACCGTTTCTGTTATCGGTTCGAGAGGAATCCAAAATAAAGAAAACGATCCATTCAATTTCTGTATTGCGTTTCATTGTCGAAATACCCTCGAGATTGTTCGGTTTCTTTCCCAGTAGGTGATTTTTTAAAATCGATCTCCCTCGGCACGACAATAGCCATTGAAGACTACTACTGCTGCTGTGGCCGATGAACGTGAAGGAATCCAATGATCGGCGCGGCATCCTCAGATTGTAGGGTTCGTTCCAGAACAGAAACACGTACATGCGGACTTGGATTCGTTTCCCGTTCTAAAAGTCGTCGACTCGCAAAGAAATTCACGTGAGATTCGGCGTTGATAAATACGCCTGTTTCAACCGATGGTTTTATCGGTTCGAGAGGGATCCAAAATACAAAAACGATCCATTCAAATTCTGTATTGTGTTTCATTGTCGAAATACCCTCGAGATTTTTCGGTTTCGTTCCCAGTAGGTGATCTTATAAAATCGATCTCCCTCGGCACGACAATAGCCATTGAGGACTACTACTGCTGCTGTGGACCAAGAACGTGAACGAATCCGATGTTCGGCGCGGCATCCTCTGAATGTAGGGATTATTCCGTAACAGAAACACTTGGATGCGGTCTCGAATTCGTTTCCCGCCCTAAAAGTCGTCGACTCGAAAAGAAATTCACGTGAGATTCGACGTTGATACATTCGCCTGTTTGAACCGTGTCTTTTATCGGTTCGAGAGGAATCCAAAATAAAAAACGATCCATTCAAATTCTGTTATCTATTTTATGTCGAAATACCCTCGAGATTGTTCGGTTTCGGTCCCAGTAAGTGATTTTTAAACATCTATCATCCTCCGCATGAAAAACGCCATTGAGGACTACTACTGCTGCTGTGGCCGATGAACGTGAAGGAATCCAATGATCGGCGCGCCATTCTCAGATTGTAGGGAGTATTCCACAACAGAAACACTTGCATGCGGACTCGGATTCGTTTCCCGATCTAAAAGTCATCGACTCGAAAAGAAAGGCACATGAGATTCGACGTTGATAAATCCGCCTGTTTCAACCGTTTCTGTTATCGGTTCGAAAGGAATTCAAAATAAAACAACGATCCATTCAAATTCTGTATTGTGTTTCATTGTCGAAATAACCTCGAGATTGTTCGGTTTCGTTCCCAGTAGGTGGTCTCTTAAAATCGATCTCCCTCGGCACAATAGCCATTGAGGACTACTACTGCTGCTGTGGACGATGAACGTGAACGAATCCGATGTTCGGCGAGGCATCCTCAGATCGTAGGGATTATTCCGTAACAGAAAAACTTGCATGCGGTCTCGAATTCGTTTCCCGCCCTAAAAGTCGTCGCCTCGAAAAGAAATTCACGTGAGATTCGACGTCGATACATTCGCCTGTTTCACCGTTTCTTTTATCGGTTCGAGAGGAATCGAAAATAAAACACGATCCATTCAAATTCTGTTATCGATTTTATGTCGAAATAACCTCGAGATTGTTCGGTTTCGGTCCCAGTAGGTTATTTTTACTAATCTATCATCCACGGCACGAAAAAAGCCATTGAGGACTACTACTGGTGCTGTGGACGATGAACGTGAACGAATCCGATGTTTGGCGCGGCGTTCTCAGATTTTAGGGATTATCCCGTAACAGAAACACTTGCATGCGGTCTCGAATTCGTTTCCCGCCCTGAAAGTCGTCGACTCGAAAAGAAATTCACGTGAGATTCGACGTTGATACATTCGCCTGTTTGAACCGTGTCTTTTATCGGTTTGAGAGGAATCCAAAATAAAAAACGATCCATTCAAATTCTGTTATCTATTTTATGTCGAAATACCCTCGAGATTGTTCGGTTTCGGTCCCAGTAAGTTATTTTTAAACATCTATCATCCTCCGCATGAAAAAACCCATTGAGGACTACTACTGCTGCTGTGGACGATGTACGTGAACGAATCCGATGATCGGCGCGGCATTCTCAGATTGTAGGGAGTATTCCACAACAGAAACACTTGCATGCGCACTCGGATTCATTTCCCGATCTAAAAGTCATCGACTCGAAAAGAAAGGCACATGAGATTCGACGTTGATAAAAACGCCTTTTTCAACCGTTTCTGTTATCGGTTCGAGAGGAATCCAAAATAAAGAAAACGATCCATTCAATTTCTGTATTGCGTTTCATTGTCGAAATACCCTCGAGATTGTTCGGTTTCTTTCCCAGTAGGTGATTTTTTAAAATCGATCTCCCTCGGCACGACAATAGCCATTGAAGACTACTACTGCTGCTGTGGCCGATGAACGTGAAGGAATCCAATGATCGGCGCGGCATCCTCAGATTGTAGGGTTCGATCCATAACAGAAACACGTACATGCGGACTCGGATTCGTTTCCCGTTCTAAAAGTCGTCGACTCGCAAAGAAATTCACGTGAGATTCGGCGTTGATAAATACGCCTGTTTCAACCGATGGTTTTATCGGTTCGAGAGGGATCCAAAATAAAAAAACGATCCATTCAAATTCTATATTGTGTTTCATTGTCGAAATACCCTCGAGATTTTTCGGTTTCGTTCCCAGTAGGTGATCTTATAAAATCGATCTCCCTCGGCACGACAATAGCCATTGAGGACTCCTACTGCTGCTGTGTACCATGAACGTGAACGAATCCGATGTTCGGCGCGGCATCCTCTGAATGTAGGGATTATTCCGTAACAGAAACACTTGCATGCGGTCTCGGATTCGTTTCCCGCCCAAAATGTCGTCGACTCGAAAAGAAATTCACGTGAGATTCGACGTTGATACATTCGCCTGTTTCAACCGTTTCTTTTATCGGTTCGAGACGAATCCAAAATAAAAAACGATCCATTCAAATTCTGTTACCTATTTTATGTCGAAATAACCTCGAGATTGTTCGGTTTCTTCGGTCCCAGTAGGTGATTTTTTAAAATCTATCATCCTCGGCACGAAAAAAAGCCATTGAGGACTACTACTGCTGCTGTGGACGATGAACGTGAACGAATCCGATGATCGGCGCGGCATCCTCAGATTGTAGGGTTTGTTCCGGAACAGAAACACTTACATGCGGACTCCGATTCGTTTCCCGATCTAAAAGTTGTCGACTCGCAAAGAAATTCACTTGAGATTCGGCGTTGATCAATACGCCTGTTTCAAGCGATGCTTTTATCGTTTCGAGAGCGATCCAAGATAAAAAAACGATCCATTCAAATTCTGTATTGTGTTTCATTGTCGAAATAACCTCGAGATTGTTCGGTTTCGTTCCCAGTAGGTGATCTTTTAAAATCGATCTCGCTCGGCACGACAATCGCCATTGAGGACTACTAATGCTGCTGTGGACGATGAACGTGAACGAATCCGCTGTTTGGCGCGGCGTCCTCAGATTGTAGGGATTATTCCGTAACGGAAACGCTTGCATGCGGTCTCGGATTCGTTTCCCACCCTAAAAGTTGTCGACTCGAAAAGAAATTCACGTGAGATTCGACCTTGATACATTCGGCTGTTTCAAACGTTTCCTGTGTCGGTTCGAGAGGAATCCAACATAAAAAACGATCCGTTCAAATTCTGCTTTCTATTTTATGTCGAAATAACCTCGAGATTGTTTGGTTTCGGTCCCAGTAGGTGATTTTTTAAAATCTATGAACCTCGGCACGAAAAAAACCATTGAGGATTACAACTGCTGCTGTGGACGATAAACGTGATCGAATCCGATCATCGGCGCGCCATTCTCAGATTGTAGGGAGTATTCCACAACAGAAACACTTGCATGCGGACTCGGATTCGTTTCCCGATCTAAAAGTCATCGACTCGAAAAGAACGGCACATGAGATTCGACGGTGATAAATCCGCCTGTTTCAACCGTTTCTGGTATCGGTTCGAAAGGAATTCAAAATAAAACAACGATCCATTAAAATTCTGTATTGTGTTTCATTGTCGAAATAACCTCGAGATTGTTCGGTTTCGTTCCCAGTAGGTGGTCTTTTAAAATCTATCTCCCTCGGCACAATAGCCATTGAGGACTACTACTGCTGCTGTGGACGATGAACGTGAACGAATCCGATGTTCGGCGAGGCATCCTCAGATAGTAGGGATTATTCCGTAACAGAAAAACTTGCATGCCGTCTCGAATTCGTTTCCCGCCCTAAAAGTCGTCGACTCGAAAAGAAATTCACGTGAGATTCGACGTTGATACATTCGCTGTTTCAACCGTGTCTTTTATCGGTTCGAGAGGATTCCAAAATAAAAAACGATCCATTCAAATTCTGTTATCTATTTTATGTTGAAATAACCTCGAGATTGTTCGTTTTCGGTCCCAGTAAGTGATTTTTAAACATCTATCATCCTCCGCACGAAAAAAGCCATTGAGGACTACTACTGCTGCTGTGGACGATGTACGTGAACGAATCTGATGATCGGCGCGGCATTCTCAGATTGTAGGGAGTATTCCACAACAGAAACACTTGCATGCGCACTCGGATTCGTTTGCCGATCTAAAAGTCATCGACTCGAAAAGAAATTCACGTGAGATTCGACGTTGTTACATTCGCCTGTTTCACCGTTTCTTTTATCGGTTCGAGAGGAATCCAAAATAAAAAACGATCCATTCAAATTCTGTTACCTATTTTATGTCGAAATAACCTCGAGATTGTTCGGTTTCGGTCCCAGTAGGTGATTTTTTAAAATCTATCATCCTCGGCACGAAAAAAAGCCATTGAGGACTACTACTGCTGCTGTGGACGATGAACGTGAACGAATCCGATGATCGGCGCGGCATCCTCAGATTGTAGGGTTTGTTCCGGAACAGAAACACTTACATGCGGACTCGGATTCGTTTCCCGATCTAAAAGTTGTCGACTCGCAAAGAAATTCACTTGAGATTCGGCGTTGATCAATACGCCTGTTTCAAGCGATGCTTTTATCGGTTCGAGAGGGATCCAAAATAAAAAAACGATCCATTCAAATTCTGTATGGTGTTTCATTGTCGAAATAACATCGAGATTGTTCGATTTCGTTCCCAGTAGGTGATCTTTTAAAATCGATCTCGCTCGGCACGACAATCGCCATTGAGGACTACTACTGCTGCTGTGGACGATGAACGTGAACGAATCCGATGTTTGGCGCGGCGTTCTCAGATTTTAGGGATTATCCCGTAACAGAAACACTTGCATGCGGTCTCGAATTCGTTTCCCGCCCTAAAAGTCGTCGACTCGAAAAGAAATTCACGTGAGATTCGACGTTGATACATTCGCCTGTTTGAACCGTGTCTTTTATCGGTTCGAGAGGAATCCAAAATAAAAAACGATCCATTCAAATTCTGTTATCTATTTTATGTCGAAATACCCTCGAGATTGTTCGGTTTCGGTCCCAGTAAGTTATTTTTAAACATCTATCATCCTCCGCATGAAAAAAGCCATTGAGGACTACTACTGCTGCTGTGGACGATGTACGTGAACGAATCCGATGATCGGCGCGGCATTCCCAGATTGTAGGGAGTATTCCACAACAGAAACACTTGCATGCGCACTCGGATTCATTTCCCGATCTAAAAGTCATCGACTCGAAAAGAAAGGCACATGAGATTCGACGTTGATAAATACGCCTTTTTCAACCGTTTCTGTTATCGGTTCGAGAGGAATCCAAAATAAAGAAAACGATCCATTCAATTTCTGTATTGCGTTTCATTGTCGAAATACCCTGGAGATTGTTCGGTTTCTTTCCCAGTAGGTGATTTTTTAAAATCGATCTCCCTCGGCACGACAATAGCCATTGAAGACTACTACTGCTGCTGTGGCCGATGAACGTGAAGGAATCCAATGATCGGCGCGGCATCCTCAGATTGTAGGGTTCGATCCATAACAGAAACACGTACATGCGGACTCGGATTCGTTTCCCGTTCTAAAAGTCGTCGACTCGCAAAGAAATTCACGTGAGATTCGGCGTTGATAAATACGCCTGTTTCAACCGATGGTTTTATCGGTTCGAGAGGGATCCAAAATAAAAAAACGATCCATTCAAATTCTATATTGTGTTTCATTGTCGAAATACCCTCGAGATTTTTCGGTTTCGTTCCCAGTAGGTGATCTTATAAAATCGATCTCCCTCGGCACGACAATAGCCATTGAGGACTACTACTGCTGCTGTGGACCATGAACGTGAACGAATCCGATGTTCGGCGCGGCATCCTCTGAATGTAGGGATTATTCCGTAACAGAAACACTTGCATGCGGTCTCGGATTCGTTTCCCGCCCAAAATGTCGTCGACTCGAAAAGAAATTCACGTGAGATTCGACGTTGATACATTCGCCTGTTTCAACCGTTTCTTTTATCGGTTCGAGAGGAATCCAAAATAAAAAACGATCCATTCAAATTCTGTTACCTATTTTATGTCGAAATAACCTCGAGATTGTTCGGTTTCGGTCCCAGTAGGTGATTTTTTAAAATCTATCATCCTCGGCACGAAAAAAAGCCATTGAGGACTACTACTGCTGCTGTGGACGATGAACGTGAACGAATCCGATGATCGGCGCGGCATCCTCAGATTGTAGGGTTTGTTCCGGAACAGAAACACTTACATGCGGACTCCGATTCGTTTCCCGATCTAAAAGTTGTCGACTCGCAAAGAAATTCACTTGAGATTCGGCGTTGATCAATACGCCTGTTTCAAGCGATGCTTTTATCGTTTCGAGAGCGATCCAAGATAAAAAAACGATCCATTCAAATTCTGTATTGTGTTTCATTGTCGAAATAACCTCGAGATTGTTCGGTTTCGTTCCCAGTAGGTGATCTTTTAAAATCGATCTCGCTCGGCACGACAATCGCCATTGAGGACTACTAATGCTGCTGTGGACGATGAACGTGAACGAATCCGCTGTTTGGCGCGGCGTCCTCAGATTGTAGGGATTATTCCGTAACGGAAACGCTTGCATGCGGTCTCGGATTCGTTTCCCACCCTAAAAGTTGTCGACTCGAAAAGAAATTCACGTGAGATTCGACCTTGATACATTCGGCTGTTTCAAACGTTTCCTGTGTCGGTTCGAGAGGAATCCAACATAAAAAACGATCCGTTCAAATTCTGCTTTCTATTTTATGTCGAAATAACCTCGAGATTGTTTGGTTTCGGTCCCAGTAGGTGATTTTTTAAAATCTATGAACCTCGGCACGAAAAAAACCATTGAGGATTACAACTGCTGCTGTGGACGATAAACGTGATCGAATCCGATCATCGGCGCGCCATTCTCAGATTGTAGGGAGTATTCCACAACAGAAACACTTGCATGCGGACTCGGATTCGTTTCCCGATCTAAAAGTCATCGACTCGAAAAGAACGGCACATGAGATTCGACGGTGATAAATCCGCCTGTTTCAACCGTTTCTGGTATCGGTTCGAAAGGAATTCAAAATAAAACAACGATCCATTAAAATTCTGTATTGTGTTTCATTGTCGAAATAACCTCGAGATTGTTCGGTTTCGTTCCCAGTAGGTGGTCTTTTAAAATCTATCTCCCTCGGCACAATAGCCATTGAGGACTACTACTGCTGCTGTGGACGATGAACGTGAACGAATCCGATGTTCGGCGAGGCATCCTCAGATAGTAGGGATTATTCCGTAACAGAAAAACTTGCATGCCGTCTCGAATTCGTTTCCCGCCCTAAAAGTCGTCGACTCGAAAAGAAATTCACGTGAGATTCGACGTTGATACATTCGCTGTTTCAACCGTGTCTTTTATCGGTTCGAGAGGATTCCAAAATAAAAAACGATCCATTCAAATTCTGTTATCTATTTTATGTTGAAATAACCTCGAGATTGTTCGTTTTCGGTCCCAGTAAGTGATTTTTAAACATCTATCATCCTCCGCACGAAAAAAGCCATTGAGGACTACTACTGCTGCTGTGGACGATGTACGTGAACGAATCTGATGATCGGCGCGGCATTCTCAGATTGTAGGGAGTATTCCACAACAGAAACACTTGCATGCGCACTCGGATTCGTTTGCCGATCTAAAAGTCATCGACTCGAAAAGAAATTCACGTGAGATTCGACGTTGTTACATTCGCCTGTTTCACCGTTTCTTTTATCGGTTCGAGAGGAATCCAAAATAAAAAACGATCCATTCAAATTCTGTTACCTATTTTATGTCGAAATAACCTCGAGATTGTTCGGTTTCGGTCCCAGTAGGTGATTTTTTAAAATCTATCATCCTCGGCACGAAAAAAAGCCATTGAGGACTACTACTGCTGCTGTGGACGATGAACGTGAACGAATCCGATGATCGGCGCGGCATCCTCAGATTGTAGGGTTTGTTCCGGAACAGAAACACTTACATGCGGACTCGGATTCGTTTCCCGATCTAAAAGTTGTCGACTCGCAAAGAAATTCACTTGAGATTCGGCGTTGATCAATACGCCTGTTTCAAGCGATGCTTTTATCGGTTCGAGAGGGATCCAAAATAAAAAAACGATCCATTCAAATTCTGTATGGTGTTTCATTGTCGAAATAAGATCGAGATTGTTCGATTTCGTTCCCAGTAGGTGATCTTTTAAAATCGATCTCGCTCGGCACGACAATCGCCATTGAGGACTACTACTGCTGCTGTGGACGATGAACGTGAACGAATCCGATGTTTGGCGCGGCGTTCTCAGATTTTAGGGATTATCCCGTAACAGAAACACTTGCATGCGGTCTCGAATTCGTTTCCCGCCCTAAAAGTCGTCGACTCGAAAAGAAATTCACGTGAGATTCGACGTTGATACATTCGCCTGTTTGAACCGTGTCTTTTATCGGTTCGAGAGGAATCCAAAATAAAAAACGATCCATTCAAATTCTGTTATCTATTTTATGTCGAAATACCCTCGAGATTGTTCGGTTTCGGTCCCAGTAAGTTATTTTTAAACATCTATCATCCTCCGCATGAAAAAAGCCATTGAGGACTACTACTGCTGCTGTGGACGATGTACGTGAACGAATCCGATGATCGGCGCGGCATTCCCAGATTGTAGGGAGTATTCCACAACAGAAACACTTGCATGCGCACTCGGATTCATTTCCCGATCTAAAAGTCATCGACTCGAAAAGAAAGGCACATGAGATTCGACGTTGATAAATACGCCTTTTTCAACCGTTTCTGTTATCGGTTCGAGAGGAATCCAAAATAAAGAAAACGATCCATTCAATTTCTGTATTGCGTTTCATTGTCGAAATACCCTCGAGATTGTTCGGTTTCTTTCCCAGTAGGTGATTTTTTAAAATCGATCTCCCTCGGCACGACAATAGCCATTGAAGACTACTACTGCTGCTGTGGCCGATGAACGTGAAGGAATCCAATGATCGGCGCGGCATCCTCAGATTGTAGGGTTCGATCCATAACAGAAACACGTACATGCGGACTCGGATTCGTTTCCCGTTCTAAAAGTCGTCGACTCGCAAAGAAATTCACGTGAGATTCGGCGTTGATAAATACGCCTGTTTCAACCGATGGTTTTATCGGTTCGAGAGGGATCCAAAATAAAAAAACGATCCATTCAAATTCTATATTGTGTTTCATTGTCGAAATACCCTCGAGATTTTTCGGTTTCGTTCCCAGTAGGTGATCTTATAAAATCGATCTCCCTCGGCACGACAATAGCCATTGAGGACTACTACTGCTGCTGTGGACCATGAACGTGAACGAATCCGATGTTCGGCGCGGCATCCTCTGAATGTAGGGATTATTCCGTAACAGAAACACTTGCATGCGGTCTCGGATTCGTTTCCCGCCCAAAATGTCGTCGACTCGAAAAGAAATTCACGTGAGATTCGACGTTGATACATTCGCCTGTTTCAACCGTTTCTTTTATCGGTTCGAGAGGAATCCAAAATAAAAAACGATCCATTCAAATTCTGTTACCTATTTTATGTCGAAATAACCTCGAGATTGTTCGGTTTCGGTCCCAGTAGGTGATTTTTTAAAATCTATCATCCTCGGCACGAAAAAAAGCCATTGAGGACTACTACTGCTGCTGTGGACGATGAACGTGAACGAATCCGATGATCGGCGCGGCATCCTCAGATTGTAGGGTTTGTTCCGGAAAAGAAACACTTACATGCGGACTCGGATTCGTTTCCCGATCTAAAAGTTGTCGACTCGCAAAGAAATTCACTTGAGATTCGGCGTTGATCAATACGCCTGTTTCAAGCGATGCTTTTATCGTTTCGAGAGCGATCCAAGATAAAAAAAACGATCCATTCAAATTCTGTATTGTGTTTCATTGTCGAAATAACCTCGAGATTGTTCGGTTTCGTTCCCAGTAGGTGGTCTTTTAAAATCTATCTCCCTCGGCACAATAGCCATTGAGGACTACTACTGCTGCTGTGGACGATGAACGTGAACGAATCCGATGTTCGGCGAGGCATCCTCAGATCGTAGGGATTATTCCGTAACAGAAAAACTTGCATGCCGTCTCGAATTCGTTTCCCGCCCTAAAAGTCGTCGACTCGAAAAGAAATTCACGTGAGATTCGACGTTGATACATTCGCTGTTTCAACCGTGTCTTTTATCGGTTCGAGAGGATTCCAAAATAAAAAACGATCCATTCAAATTCTGTTATCTATTTTATGTTGAAATAACCTCGAGATTGTTCGTTTTCGGTCCCAGTAAGTGATTTTTAAACATCTATCATCCTCCGCACGAAAAAAGCCATTGAGGACTACTACTGCTGCTGTGGACGGTGTACGTGAACGAATCTGATGATCGGCGCGGCATTCTCAGATTGTAGGGAGTATTCCACAACAGAAACACTTGCATGCGCACTCGGATTCATTTGCCGATCTAAAAGTCATCGACTCGAAAAGAAAGGCACATGAGATTCGACGTTGATAAATACGCCTGTTTCAACCGTTTCTGTTATCGGTTCGAGAGGAATCCAAAATATAAAAAACGATCCATTCAATTTCTGTATTGCGTTTTATTGTCGAAATACTCTCGAGATTGTTCGGTTTCGTTCCCGGTAGGTGATTTTTTAAAATCGATCTCCCTCGGCTCGACAATAGCCATTGAAGACTACTACTGCTGCTGTGGCCGATGAACGTGAAGGAATCCAATGATCGGCGCGGCATCCTCAGATTGTCGGGTTCGTTCCGTAACAGAAACACTTGCATGCGGTCTCGAATTCGTTTCCCGCCCTAAAAGTCGTCGACTCGAAAAGAAATTCACGTGAGATTCGACGTTGATACATTCGCCTGTTTGAACCGTGTCTTTTATCGGTTCGAGAGGAATCCAAAATAAAAAACGATCCATGCAAATTCTGTTATCTATTTTATGTCGAAATACCCTCGAGATTGTTCGGTTTCGGTCCCAGTAAGTGATTTTTAAACATCTATCATCCTCCGCATGAAAAAAGCCATTGAGGACTACTACTGCTGCTGTGGACGATGTACGTGAACGAATCCGATGATCGGCGCGGCATTCTCAGATTGTAGGGAGTATTCCACAACAGAAACACTTGCATGCGCACTCGGATTCATTTCCCGATCTAAAAGTCATCGACTCGAAAAGAAAGGCACATGAGATTCGACGTTGATAAATACGCCTTTTTCAACCGTTTCTGTTATCGGTTCGAGAGGAATCCAAAATAAAGAAAACGATCCATTCAATTTCTGTATTGCGTTTCATTGTCGAAATACCCTCGTGATTGTTCGGTTTCTTTCCCAGTAGGTGATTTTTTAAAATCGATCTCCCTCGGCACGACAATAGCCATTGAAGACTACTACTGCTGCTGTGGCCGATGAACGTGAAGGAATCCAATGATCGGCGCGGCATCCTCAGATTGTAGGGTTCGTTCCATAACAGAAACACGTACATGCGGACTCGGATTCGTTTCCCGTTCTAAAAGTCGTCGACTCGCAAAGAAATTCACGTGAGATTCGGCGTTGATAAATACGCCTGTTTCAACCGATGGTTTTATCGGTTCGAGAGGGATCCAAAATAAAAAAACGATCCATTCAAATTCTGTATTGTGTTTCATTGTCGAAATACCCTCGAGATTTTTCGGTTTCGTTCCCAGTAGGTGATCTTATAAAATCGATCTCCCTCGGCACGACAATAGCCATTGAGGACTACTACTGCTGCTGTGGACCATGAACGTGAACGAATCCGATGTTCGGCGCGGCATCCTCTGAATGTAGGGATTATTCCGTAACAGAAACACTTGCATGCGGTCTCGGATTCGTTTCCCGCCCTAAATGTCGTCGACTCGAAAAGAAATTCACGTGAGATTCGACGTTGATACATTCGCCTGTTTCAACCGTTTCTTTTATCGGTTCGAGAGGAATCCAAAATAAAAAACGATCCATTCAAATTCTGTTACCTATTTTATGTCGAAATAACCTCGAGATTGTTCGGTTTCGGTCCCAGTAGGTGATTTTTTTAAATCTATCATCCTCGGCACGAAAAAAGCCATTGAGGACTACTACTGCTGCTGTGGACGATGAACGTGAACGAATCCGATGATCGGCGCGGCATTCTCAGATTGTAGGGAGTATTCCACAACAGAAACACTTGCATGCGCACTCGGATTCGTTTCCCGTTCTAAAAGTCGTCGACTCGCAAAGAAATTCACGTGAGATTCGGCGTTGATAAATACGCCTGTTTCAACCGATGGTTTTATCGGTTCGAGAGGGATCCAAAATAAAAAAACGATCCATTCAAATTCTGTATTGTGTTTCATTGTCGAAATACCCTCGAGATTTTTCGGTTTCGTTCCCAGTAGGTGATCTTATAAAATCGATCTCCCTCGGCGCGACAATAGCCATTGAGGACTACTACTGCTGCTGTGGACGATGTACGTGAAAGAATCCGATGATCGGCGCGGCATCCTCTGAATGTAGGGATTATTCCGTAACAGAAACACTTGCATGCGGTCTCGGATTCGTTTCCCGCCCTAAAAGTCATCGACTCGAAAAGAAAGGCACATGAGATTCGACGTTGATAAATCCGCCTGTTTCAACCGTTTCTGTTATCGGTTCGAAAGGAATTCAAAATAAAACAACGATCCATTCAATTTCTGTATTGCGTTTCATTGTCGAAATACCCTCGAGATTGTTCGGTTTCTTTCCCAGTAGGTGATTTTTTAAAATCGATCTCCCTCGGCACGACAATAGCCATTGAAGACTACTACTGCTGCTGTGGCCGATGAACGTGAACGAATCCAATGATCGGCGCGGCATCCACAGATTGTCGGGTTCGTTCCGTAACAGAAACACTTGCATGCGGTCTCGAATTCGTTTCCCGCCCTAAAAGTCGTCGACTCGAAAAGAAATTCACGTGAGATTCGACGTTGATACATTCGCCTGTTTGTACCGTGTCTTTTATCGGTTCGAGAGGAATCCAAAATAAAAAACGATCCATTCAAATTCTGTTATCTATTTTATGTCGAAATACCCTCGAGATTGTTCGATTTCGGTCCCAGTAAGTGATTTTTAAACATCTATCATCCTCCGCATGAAAAAAGCCATTGAGGACTACTACTGCTGCTGTGGCCGATGAACGTGAAGGAATCCAATGATCGGCGCGCCATTCTCAGATTGTAGGGAGTATTCCACAACAGAAACACTTGCATGCGGACTCGGATTCGTTTCCCGATCTAAAAGTCATCGACTCGAAAAGAAAGGCACAAGAGATTCGACGTTGATAAATCCGCCTGTTTCAACCGTTTCTGTTATCGGTTCGAAAGCAATTCAAACTAAAACAACGATCCATTCAAATTCTGTATTGTGTTTCATTGTCGAAATAACCTCGAGATTGTTCGGTTTCGTTCCCAGTAGGTGGTCTTTTAAAATCGATCTCCCTCGGCACAATAGCCATTGAGGACTACTACTGCTGCTGTGGACGATGAACGTGAACGAATCCGATGTTCGGCGAGGCATCCTCAGATCGTAGGGTTTATTCCGTAACAGAAAAACTTGCATGCGGGCTCGAATTCGTTTCCCGCCCTAAAAGTCGTCGACTCGAGAAGAAATTCACGTGAGATTCGACGTTGATACATTCGCCTGTTTCACCGTTTCTTTTATCGGTTCGAGAGGAATCGAAAATAAAAAACGATCCATTCAAATTCTGTTATCTATTTTATGTCGAAATAACCTCGAGATTGTTCGGTTTCGGTCCCAGTAGGTTATTTTTACTAATCTATCATCCACGGCACGAAAAAAGCCATTGAGGACGACTACTGGTGCTGTGGACGATGAACGTGAACGAATCCGATGATCGGCGCGGCATCCTCAGATTGTAGGGTTTGTTCCGTAAGTGAAACACTTACATGCGGACTCGGATTCGTTTCCCGATCTAAAAGTCGTCGACTCGCAAAGAAATTCACTTGAGATTCGGCGTTGATCAATACGCCTGTTTCAAGCGATGCTTTTATCGGTTCGAGAGGGATCCAAAATAAAAAAACGATCCATTCAATTTCTGTATTGCGTTTCATTGTCGAAATACCCTCGAGATTGTTCGGTTTCTTTCCCAGTAGGTGATTTTTTTAAATCGATCTCCCTCGGCACGACAATAGCCATTGAAGACTACTACTGCTGCTGTGGCCGATGAACGTGAAGGAATCCAATGATCGGCGCGGCATCCTCAGATTGTAGGGTTCGTTCCATAACAGAAACACGTACATGCGGACTCGGATTCGATTCCCGTTCTAAAAGTCGTCGACTCGCAAAGAAATTCACGTGAGATTCGGCGTTGATAAATACGCCTGTTTCAACCGATGGTTTTATCGGTTCGAGAGGGATCCAAAATAAAAAAACGATCCATTCAAATTCTGTATTGTGTTTCATTATCGAAATACCCTCGAGATTTTTCGGTTTCGTTCCCAGTAGGTGATCTTATAAAATCGATCTCCCTCGGAACGACAATAGCCATTGAGGACTACTACTGCTGCTGTAGACCATGAACGTGAACGAATCCGATGTTCGGGGCAGCATCCTCAGAATGTAGGGATTATTCCGTAACAGAAACACTTGCATGCGGTCTCGGATTCGTTTCCCGCCCTAAAAGTCGTCGACTCGAAAATAAATTCACGTGAGATTCGACGTTGATACATTCGCCTGTTTCAACCGTTTCTTTTATCGGTTCGAGAGGAATCCAAAATAAAAAACGATCCGTTCAAATTCTGTTCCTATTTTATGTCGAAATAACCTCGAGATTGTTCGGTGTCGGTCCCAGTAGGTGATTTTTAAAAATCTATCATCCTCGGCACGAAAAAAAGCCATTGAGGACTACTACTGCTGCTGTGGCCGATGAACGTGAAGGAATCCAATGATCGGCGCGCCATTCTCAGATTGTACGGAGTATTCCACAACAGAAACACTTGCATGCGGACTCGGATTCGCTTCCCGATCTAAAAGTCATCGACTCGAAAAGAAAGGCACATGAGATTCGACGTTGATAAATCCGCCTGTTTCAACCGTTTCTGTTATCGGTTCGAAAGGAATTCAAAATAAAACAACGATCCATTCAAATTCTGTATTGTGTTTTATTGTCGAAATAACCTCGAGATTGTTCGGTTTCGTTCCCAATAGGTGGTCTTTTAAAATCGATCTCCCTCGGCACAATAGCCATTGAGGACTACTACTGCTGCTGTGGACGATGAACGTGTACGAATCCGATGTTCGGCGAGGCATCCTCAGATCGTAGGGATTATTCCGTAACAGAAAAACTTGCATGCGGTCTCGGATTCGTTTCCCGCCCTAAGAGTCGTCGACTCGAAAAGAAATTCACGTGAGATTCGACGTTGATACATTCGCCTGTTTCAACCGTTTCTTTTATCGGTTCGAGAGGAAACCAAAATAAAAATCGATCCATTCAAATTCTGTTTCCTATTTTATGTCGAAATAACCTCGAGATTGTTCGGTTTCGGTCCCAGTAGGTGATTTTTAAAAATCTATCATCCTCGGCACGAAAAAAAGCCATTGAGGACTACTACTGCTGCTGTGGACGATGAACGTGAACGAATCCGATGATCGGCGCGGCATCCTCAGATTGTAGGGTTTGTTCCGGAACAGAAACACTTACATGCGGACTCGGATTCGTTTCCCGATCTAAAAGTTGTCGACTCGCAAAGAAATTCACTTGAGATTCAGCGTTGATCAATACGCCTGTTTCACGCGATGCTTTTATCGGTTCGAGAGCGATCCAAAATAAAAAAACAATCCATTCAAATTCTGTATTGTGTTTCATTGTCGAAATAACCTCGAGATTGGTCGGTTTCGTTCCCAGTAGGTGATCTTTTAAAATCGATCTCGCTCGGCACGACAATCGCCATTGAGGACTACTAATGCTGCTGTGGACGATGAACGTGAACGAATCCGATGTTTGGCGCGGCGTCCTCAGATTGTAGGGATTATTCCGTAACGGAAACGCTTGCATGCAGTCTCGGATTCGTTTCCCACCCTAAAAGTTGTCGACTCGAAAAGAAATTCACGTGAGATTCGACCTTGATACATTCGGCTGTTTCAAACGTTTCCTGTGTCGGTTCGAGAGGAATCCAACATAAAAAACGATCCGTTCAAATTCTGCTTTCTATTTTATGTCGAAATAACCTCGAGATTGTTTGGTTTCGGTCCCAGTAGGTGATTTTTTAAAATCTATGAACCTCGGCACGAAAAAAGCCATTGAGGATTACAACTGCTGCTGTGGACGATAAACGTGATCGAATCCGATCATCGGCGCGCCATTCTCAGATTGTAGGGAGTATTCCACAACAGAAACACTTGCATGCGGACTCGGATTCGTTTCCGGATCTAAAAGTCATCGACTCGAAAAGATCGGCACATGAGATTCGACGGTGATAAATCAGCCTGTTTCAACCGTTTCTGGTATCGGTTCGAAAGGAATTCAAAATAAAACAACGATCCATTCAAATTCTGTATTGTGTTTCATTGTCGAAATAACCTCGAGATTGTTCGGTTCCGTTCCCAGTAGGTGGTCTTTTAAAATCTATCTCCCTCGGCACAATAGCCATTGAGGACTACTACTGCTGCTGTGGACGATGAACGTGAACGAATCCGATGTTCGGCGCGGCATCCTCAGATTGTCGGGTTCGTTCCGTAACAGAAAAACTTGCATGCGGTCTCGAATTCGTTTCCCGCCCTAAAAGTCGTCGACTCGAAAAGAAATTCACGTGAGATTCGACGTTAATCCATTCGCCTGTTTGAACCGTGTCTTTTATCGGTTCGAGAGGAATCCAAAATAAAAAACGATCCATTCAAATTCTGTTATCTATTTTATGTCGAAATACCCTCGAGATTGTTCGGTTTCGGTCCCAGAAAGTGATTTTTAAACATCTATCATCCTCCGCATGAAAAAAGCCATTGAGGACTACTACTGCTGCTGTGGACGATGTACGTGAACGAATCCGATGATCGGCGCGGCATTCTCAGATTGTAGGGAGTATTCCACAACAGAAACACTTGCATGCGCACTCGGATTCATTTCCCGATCTAAAAGTCATCGACTCGAAAAGAAAGGCACATGAGATTCGACGTTGATAAATACGCCTTTTTCAACCGTTTCTGTTATCGGTTCGAGAGGAATCCAAAATAAAGAAAACGATCCATTCAATTTCTGTATTGCGTTTCATTGTCGAAATACCCTCGAGATTGTTCGGTTTCTTTCCCAGTAGGTGATTTTTTAAAATCGATCTCCCTCGGCACGACAATAGCCATTGAAGACTACTACTGCTGCTGTGGCCGATGAACGTGAAGGAATCCAATGATCGGCGCGGCATCCTCAGATTGTAGGGTTCGTTCCATAACAGAAACACGTACATGCGGACTCGGATTCGTTTCCCGTTCTAAAAGTCGTCGACTCGCAAAGAAATTCACGTGAGATTCGGCGTTGATAAATGCGCCTGTTTCAACCGATGGTTTTATCGGTTCGAGAGGGATCCAAAATAAAAAAACGATCCATTCAAATTCTGTATTGTGTTTCATTGTCGAAATACCCTCGAGATTTTTCGGTTTCGTTCCCAGTAGGTGATCTTATAAAATCGATCTCCCTCGGCACGACAATAGCCATTGAGGACTACTACTGCTGCTGTGGACCATGGACGTTAACGAATCCGATGTTCGGCGCGGCATCCTCTGAATGTAGGGATTATTCCGTAACAGAAACACTTGCATGCGGTCTCGGATTCGTTTCCCGCCCTAAAAGTCGTCGACTCGAAAAGAAATTCACGTGAGATTCGACGTTGATACATTCGCCTGTTTCAACCGTTTCTTTTATCGGTTCGAGAGGAATCCAAAATAAAAAACGATCCATTCAAATTCTGTTACCTATTTTATGTCGAAATAACCTCGAGATTGTTGGGTTTCGGTCCCAGTAGGTGATTTTTTTAAATCTATCATCCTCGGCACGAAAAAAGCCATTGAGGACTACTACTGCTGCTGTGGACGATGAACGTGAACGAATCCGATGATCGGCGCGGCATTCTCAGATTGTAGGGAGTATTCCACAACAGAAACACTTGCATGCGCACTCGGATTCGTTTCCCGTTCTAAAAGTCGTCGACTCGCAAAGAAATTCACGTGAGATTCGGCGTTGATAAATACGCCTGTTTCAACCGATGGTTTTATCGGTTCGAGAGGGATCCAAAATAAAAAAACGATCCATTCAAATTCTGTATTGTGTTTCATTGTCGAAATACCCTCGAGATTTTTCGGTTTCGTTCCCAGTAGGTGATCTTATAAAATCGATCTCCCTCGGCGCGACAATAGCCATTGAGGACTACTACTGCTGCTGTGGACGATGTACGTGAAAGAATCCGATGATCGGCGCGGCATCCTCTGAATGTAGGGATTATTCCGTAACAGAAACACTTGCATGCGGTCTCGGATTCGTTTCCCGCCCTAAAAGTCATCGACTCGAAAAGAAAGGCACATGAGATTCGACGTTGATAAATCCGCCTGTTTCAACCGTTTCTGTTATCGGTTCGAAAGGAATTCAAAATAAAACAACGATCCATTCAATTTCTGTATTGCGTTTCATTGTCGAAATACCCTCGAGATTGTTCGGTTTCTTTCCCAGTAGGTGATTTTTTAAAATCGATCTCCCTCGGCACGACAATAGCCATTGAAGACTACTACTGCTGCTGTGGCCGATGAACGTGAACGAATCCAATGATCGGCGCGGCATCCACAGATTGTCGGGTTCGTTCCGTAACAGAAACACTTGCATGCGGTCTCGAATTCGTTTCCCGCCCTAAAAGTCGTCGACTCGAAAAGAAATTCACGTGAGATTCGACGTTGATACATTCGCCTGTTTGTACCGTGTCTTTTATCGGTTCGAGAGGAATCCAAAATAAAAAACGATCCATTCAAATTCTGTTATCTATTTTATGTCGAAATACCCTCGAGATTGTTCGATTTCGGTCCCAGTAAGTGATTTTTAAACATCTATCATCCTCCGCATGAAAAAAGCCATTGAGGACTACTACTGCTGCTGTGGCCGATGAACGTGAAGGAATCCAATGATCGGCGCGCCATTCTCAGATTGTAGGGAGTATTCCACAACAGAAACACTTGCATGCGGACTCGGATTCCTTTCCCGATCTAAAAGTCATCGACTCGAAAAGAAAGGCACAAGAGATTCGACGTTGATAAATCCGCCTGTTTCAACCGTTTCTGTTATCGGTTCGAAAGCAATTCAAACTAAAACAACGATCCATTCAAATTCTGTATTGTGTTTCATTGTCGAAATAACCTCGAGATTGTTCGGTTTCGTTCCCAGTAGGTGGTCTTTTAAAATCGATCTCCCTCGGCACAATAGCCATTGAGGACTACTACTGCTGCTGTGGACGATGAACGTGAACGAATCCGATGTTCGGCGAGGCATCCTCAGATCGTAGGGTTTATTCCGTAACAGAAAAACTTGCATGCGGGCTCGAATTCGTTTCCCGCCCTAAAAGTCGTCGACTCGAAAAGAAATTCACGTGAGATTCGACGTTGATACATTCGCCTGTTTCACCGTTTCTTTTATCGGTTCGAGAGGAATCGAAAATAAAAAACGATCCATTCAAATTCTGTTATCTATTTTATGTCGAAATAACCTCGAGATTGTTCGGTTTCGGTCCCAGTAGGTTATTTTTACTAATCTATCATCCACGGCACGAAAACAGCCATTGAGGACTACTACTGGTGCTGTGGACGATGAACGTGAACGAATCCGATGATCGGCGCGGCATCCTCAGATTGTAGGGTTTGTTCCGTAAGTGAAACACTTACATGCGGACTCGGATTCGTTTCCCGATCTAAAAGTCGTCGACTCGCAAAGAAATTCACTTGAGATTCGGCGTTGATCAATACGCCTGTTTCAAGCGATGCTTTTATCGGTTCGAGAGGGATCCAAAATAAAAAAACGATCCATTCAAATTCTGTATGGTGTTTCATTGTCGAAATAACATCGAGATTGTTCGGTTTCGTTCCCAGTAGGTGATCTTTTAAAATCGATCTCGCTCGGCACGACAATCGCCATTGAGGACTACTACTGCTGCTGTGGACGATGAACGTGAACGAATCCGATGTTTGGCGCGGCGTCCTCAGATTGTAGGGATTATCCCGTAACAGAAACACTTGCATGCGGTCTCGAATTCGTTTCCCGCCCTAAAAGTCGTCGACTCGAAAAGAAATTCACGTGAGATTCGACGTTGATACATTCGCCGGTTTCAACCGTTTCTGTTATCGGTTCGAGAGGAATCCAAAATAAAGAAAACGATCCATTCAATTTCTGTATTGCGTTTCATTGTCGAAATACCCTCGAGATTGTTCGGTTTCTTTCCCAGTAGGTGATTTTTTAAAATCGATCTCCCTCGGCACGACAATAGCCATTGAAGACTACTACTGCTGCTGTGGCCGATGAACGTGAAGGAATCCAATGATCGGCGCGGCATCCTCAGATTGTAGGGTTCGTTCCATAACAGAAACACGTACATGCGGACTCGGATTCGTTTCCCGTTCTAAAAGTCGTCGACTCGCAAAGAAATTCACGTGAGATTCGGCGTTGATAAATACGCCTGTTTCAACCGATGGTTTTATCGGTTCGAGAGGGATCCAAAATAAAAAAACGATCCATTCAAATTCTGTATTGTGTTTCATTATCGAAATACCCTCGAGATTTTTCGGTTTCGTTCCCAGTAGGTGATCTTATAAAATCGATCTCCCTCGGAACGACAATAGCCATTGAGGACTACTACTGCTGCTGTAGACCATGAACGTGAACGAATCCGATGTTCGGGGCAGCATCCTCAGAATGTAGGGATTATTCCGTAACAGAAACACTTGCATGCGGTCTCGGATTCGTTTCCCGCCCTAAAAGTCGTCGACTCGAAAATAAATTCACGTGAGATTCGACGTTGATACATTCGCCTGTTTCAACCGTTTCTTTTATCGGTTCGAGAGGAATCCAAAATAAAAAACGATCCGTTCAAATTCTGTTCCTATTTTATGTCGAAATAACCTCGAGATTGTTCGGTTTCGGTCCCAGTAGGTGATTTTTTTAAATCTATCATCCTCGGCACGAAAAAAGCCATTGAGGACTACTACTGCTGCTGTGGACGATGAACGTGAACGAATCCGATGATCGGCGCGGCATTCTCAGATTGTAGGGAGTATTCCACAACAGAAACACTTGCATGCGCACTCGGATTCGTTTCCCGTTCTAAAAGTCGTCGACTCGCAAAGAAATTCACGTGAGATTCGGCGTTGATAAATACGCCTGTTTCAACCGATGGTTTTATCGGTTCGAGAGGGATCCAAAATAAAAAAACGATCCATTCAAATTCTGTATTGTGTTTCATTGTCGAAATACCCTCGAGATTTTTCGGTTTCGTTCCCAGTAGGTGATCTTATAAAATCGATCTCCCTCGGCGCGACAATAGCCATTGAGGACTACTACTGCTGCTGTGGACGATGTACGTGAAAGAATCCGATGATCGGCGCGGCATCCTCTGAATGTAGGGATTATTCCGTAACAGAAACACTTGCATGCGGTCTCGGATTCGTTTCCCGCCCTAAAAGTCATCGACTCGAAAAGAAAGGCACATGAGATTCGACGTTGATAAATCCGCCTGTTTCAACCGTTTCTGTTATCGGTTCGAAAGGAATTCAAAATAAAACAACGATCCATTCAATTTCTGTATTGCGTTTCATTGTCGAAATACCCTCGAGATTGTTCGGTTTCTTTCCCAGTAGGTGATTTTTTAAAATCGATCTCCCTCGGCACGACAATAGCCATTGAAGACTACTACTGCTGCTGTGGCCGATGAACGTGAACGAATCCAATGATCGGCGCGGCATCCACAGATTGTCGGGTTCGTTCCGTAACAGAAACACTTGCATGCGGTCTCGAATTCGTTTCCCGCCCTAAAAGTCGTCGACTCGAAAAGAAATTCACGTGAGATTCGACGTTGATACATTCGCCTGTTTGTACCGTGTCTTTTATCGGTTCGAGAGGAATCCAAAATAAAAAACGATCCATTCAAATTCTGTTATCTATTTTATGTCGAAATACCCTCGAGATTGTTCGATTTCGGTCCCAGTAAGTGATTTTTAAACATCTATCATCCTCCGCATGAAAAAAGCCATTGAGGACTACTACTGCTGCTGTGGCCGATGAACGTGAAGGAATCCAATGATCGGCGCGCCATTCTCAGATTGTAGGGAGTATTCCACAACAGAAACACTTGCATGCGGACTCGGATTCCTTTCCCGATCTAAAAGTCATCGACTCGAAAAGAAAGGCACAAGAGATTCGACGTTGATAAATCCGCCTGTTTCAACCGTTTCTGTTATCGGTTCGAAAGCAATTCAAACTAAAACAACGATCCATTCAAATTCTGTATTGTGTTTCATTGTCGAAATAACCTCGAGATTGTTCGGTTTCGTTCCCAGTAGGTGGTCTTTTAAAATCGATCTCCCTCGGCACAATAGCCATTGAGGACTACTACTGCTGCTGTGGACGATGAACGTGAACGAATCCGATGTTCGGCGAGGCATCCTCAGATCGTAGGGTTTATTCCGTAACAGAAAAACTTGCATGCGGGCTCGAATTCGTTTCCCGCCCTAAAAGTCGTCGACTCGAAAAGAAATTCACATGAGATTCGACGTTGATACATTCGCCTGTTTCACCGTTTCTTTTATCGGTTCGAGAGGAATCGAAAATAAAAAACGATCCATTCAAATTCTGTTATCTATTTTATGTCGAAATAACCTCGAGATTGTTCGGTTTCGGTCCCAGTAGGTTATTTTTACTAATCTATCATCCACGGCACGAAAAAAGCCATTGAGGACTACTACTGGTGCTGTGGACGATGAACGTGAACGAATCCGATGATCGGCGCGGCATCCTCAGATTGTAGGGTTTGTTCCGTAAGTGAAACACTTACATGCGGACTCGGATTCGTTTCCCGATCTAAAAGTCGTCGACTCGCAAAGAAATTCACTTGAGATTCGGCGTTGATCAATACGCCTGTTTCAAGCGATGCTTTTATCGGTTCGAGAGGGATCCAAAATAAAAAAACGATCCATTCAAATTCTGTATGGTGTTTCATTGTCGAAATAACATCGAGAATGTTCGGTTTCGTTCCCAGTAGGTGATCTTTTAAAATCGATCTCGCTCGGCACGACAATCGCCATTGAGGACTACTACTGCTGCTGTGGACGATGAACGTGAACGAATCCGATGTTTGGCGCGGCGTCCTCAGATTGTAGGGATTATCCCGTAACAGAAACACTTGCATGCGGTCTCGAATTCGTTTCCCGCCCTAAAAGTCGTCGACTCGAAAAGAAATTCACGTGAGATTCGACGTTGATACATTCGCCGGTTTCAACCGTTTCTGTTATCGGTTCGAGAGGAATCCAAAATAAAGAAAACGATCCATTCAATTTCTGTATTGCGTTTCATTGTCGAAATACCCTCGAGATTGTTCGGTTTCTTTCCCAGTAGGTGATTTTTTAAAATCGATCTCCCTCGGCACGACAATAGCCATTGAAGACTACTACTGCTGCTGTGGCCGATGAACGTGAAGGAATCCAATGATCGGCGCGGCATCCTCAGATTGTAGGGTTCGTTCCATAACAGAAACACGTACATGCGGACTCGGATTCGTTTCCCGTTCTAAAAGTCGTCGACTCGCAAAGAAATTCACGTGAGATTCGGCGTTGATAAATACGCCTGTTTCAACCGATGGTTTTATCGGTTCGAGAGGGATCCAAAATAAAAAAACGATCCATTCAAATTCTGTATTGTGTTTCATTATCGAAATACCCTCGAGATTTTTCGGTTTCGTTCCCAGTAGGTGATCTTATAAAATCGATCTCCCTCGGAACGACAATAGCCATTGAGGACTACTACTGCTGCTGTAGACCATGAACGTGAACGAATCCGATGTTCGGGGTAGCATCCTCAGAATGTAGGGATTATTCCGTAACAGAAACACTTGCATGCGGTCTCGGATTCGTTTCCCGCCCTAAAAGTCGTCGACTCGAAAATAAATTCACGTGAGATTCGACGTTGATACATTCGCCTGTTTCAACCGTTTCTTTTATCGATTCGAGAGGAATCCAAAATAAAAAACGATCCGTTCAAATTCTGTTCCTATTTTATGTCGAAATAACCTCGAGATTGTTCGGTTTCGGTCCCAGTAGGTGATTTTTTTAAATCTATCATCCTCGGCACGAAAAAAGCCATTGAGGACTACTACTGCTGCTGTGGACGATGAACGTGAACGAATCCGATGATCGGCGCGGCATTCTCAGATTGTAGGGAGTATTCCACAACAGAAACACTTGCATGCGCACTCGGATTCGTTTCCCGTTCTAAAAGTCGTCGACTCGCAAAGAAATTCACGTGAGATTCGGCGTTGATAAATACGCCTGTTTCAACCGATGGTTTTATCGGTTCGAGAGGGATCCAAAATAAAAAAACGATCCATTCAAATTCTGTATTGTGTTTCATTGTCGAAATACCCTCGAGATTTTTCGGTTTCGTTCCCAGTAGGTGATCTTATAAAATCGATCTCCCTCGGCGCGACAATAGCCATTGAGGACTACTACTGCTGCTGTGGACGATGTACGTGAAAGAATCCGATGATCGGCGCGGCATCCTCTGAATGTAGGGATTATTCCGTAACAGAAACACTTGCATGCGGTCTCGGATTCGTTTCCCGCCCTAAAAGTCATCGACTCGAAAAGAAAGGCACATGAGATTCGACGTTGATAAATCCGCCTGTTTCAACCGTTTCTGTTATCGGTTCGAAAGGAATTCAAAATAAAACAACGATCCATTCAATTTCTGTATTGCGTTTCATTGTCGAAATACCCTCGAGATTGTTCGGTTTCTTTCCCAGTAGGTGATTTTTTAAAATCGATCTCCCTCGGCACGACAATAGCCATTGAAGACTACTACTGCTGCTGTGGCCGATGAACGTGAACGAATCCAATGATCGGCGCGGCATCCACAGATTGTCGGGTTCGTTCCGTAACAGAAACACTTGCATGCGGTCTCGAATTCGTTTCCCGCCCTAAAAGTCGTCGACTCGAAAAGAAATTCACGTGAGATTCGACGTTGATACATTCGCCTGTTTGTACCGTGTCTTTTATCGGTTCGAGAGGAATCCAAAATAAAAAACGATCCATTCAAATTCTGTTATCTATTTTATGTCGAAATACCCTCGAGATTGTTCGATTTCGGTCCCAGTAAGTGATTTTTAAACATCTATCATCCTCCGCATGAAAAAAGCCATTGAGGACTACTACTGCTGCTGTGGCCGATGAACGTGAAGGAATCCAATGATCGGCGCGCCATTCTCAGATTGTAGGGAGTATTCCACAACAGAAACACTTGCATGCGGACTCGGATTCCTTTCCCGATCTAAAAGTCATCGACTCGAAAAGAAAGGCACAAGAGATTCGACGTTGATAAATCCGCCTGTTTCAACCGTTTCTGTTATCGGTTCGAAAGCAATTCAAACTAAAACAACGATCCATTCAAATTCTGTATTGTGTTTCATTGTCGAAATAACCTCGAGATTGTTCGGTTTCGTTCCCAGTAGGTGGTCTTTTAAAATCGATCTCCCTCGGCACAATAGCCATTGAGGACTACTACTGCTGCTGTGGACGATGAACGTGAACGAATCCGATGTTCGGCGAGGCATCCTCAGATCGTAGGGTTTATTCCGTAACAGAAAAACTTGCATGCGGGCTCGAATTCGTTTCCCGCCCTAAAAGTCGTCGACTCGAAAAGAAATTCACATGAGATTCGACGTTGATACATTCGCCTGTTTCACCGTTTCTTTTATCGGTTCGAGAGGAATCGAAAATAAAAAACGATCCATTCAAATTCTGTTATCTATTTTATGTCGAAATAACCTCGAGATTGTTCGGTTTCGGTCCCAGTAGGTTATTTTTACTAATCTATCATCCACGGCACGAAAAAAGCCATTGAGGACTACTACTGGTGCTGTGGACGATGAACGTGAACGAATCCGATGATCGGCGCGGCATCCTCAGATTGTAGGGTTTGTTCCGTAAGTGAAACACTTACATGCGGACTCGGATTCGTTTCCCGATCTAAAAGTCGTCGACTCGCAAAGAAATTCACTTGAGATTCGGCGTTGATCAATACGCCTGTTTCAAGCGATGCTTTTATCGGTTCGAGAGGGATCCAAAATAAAAAAACGATCCATTCAAATTCTGTATGGTGTTTCATTGTCGAAATAACATCGAGATTGTTCGGTTTCGTTCCCAGTAGGTGATCTTTTAAAATCGATCTCGCTCGGCACGACAATCGCCATTGAGGACTACTACTGCTGCTGTGGACGATGAACGTGAACGAATCCGATGTTTGGCGCGGCGTCCTCAGATTGTAGGGATTATCCCGTAACAGAAACACTTGCATGCGGTCTCGAATTCGTTTCCCGCCCTAAAAGTCGTCGACTCGAAAAGAAATTCACGTGAGATTCGACGTTGATACATTCGCCGGTTTCAACCGTTTCTGTTATCGGTTCGAGAGGAATCCAAAATAAAGAAAACGATCCATTCAATTTCTGTATTGCGTTTCATTGTCGAAATACCCTCGAGATTGTTCGGTTTCTTTCCCAGTAGGTGATTTTTTAAAATCGATCTCCCTCGGCACGACAATAGCCATTGAAGACTACTACTGCTGCTGTGGCCGATGAACGTGAAGGAATCCAATGATCGGCGCGGCATCCTCAGATTGTAGGGTTCGTTCCATAACAGAAACACGTACATGCGGACTCGGATTCGTTTCCCGTTCTAAAAGTCGTCGACTCGCAAAGAAATTCACGTGAGATTCGGCGTTGATAAATACGCCTGTTTCAACCGACGGTTTTATCGGTTCGAGAGGGATCCAAAATAAAAAAACGATCCATTCAAATTCTGTATTGTGTTTCATTATCGAAATACCCTCGAGATTTTTCGGTTTCGTTCCCAGTAGGTGATCTTATAAAATCGATCTCCCTCGGAACGACAATAGCCATTGAGGACTACTACTGCTGCTGTAGACCATGAACGTGAACGAATCCGATGTTCGGGGCAGCATCCTCAGAATGTAGGGATTATTCCGTAACAGAAACACTTGCATGCGGTCTCGGATTCGTTTCCCGCCCTAAAGTCGTCGACTCGAAAATAAATTCACGTGAGATTCGACGTTGATACATTCGCCTGTTTCAACCGTTTCTTTTATCGGTTCGAGAGGAATCCAAAATAAAAAACGATCCGTTCAAATTCTGTTCCTATTTTATGTCGAAATAACCTCGAGATTGTTCGGTGTCGGTCCCAGTAGGTGATTTTTAAAAATCTATCATCCTCGGCACGAAAAAAAGCCATTGAGGACTACTACTGCTGCTGTGGCCGATGAACGTGAAGGAATCCAATGATCGGCGCGCCATTCTCAGATTGTACGGAGTATTCCACAACAGAAACACTTGCATGCGGACTCGGATTCGCTTCCCGATCTAAAAGTCATCGACTCGAAAAGAAAGGCACATGAGATTCGACGTTGATAAATCCGCCTGTTTCAACCGTTTCTGTTATCGGTTCGAAAGGAATTCAAAATAAAACAACGATCCATTCAAATTCTGTATTGTGTTTCATTGTCGAAATAACCTCGAGATTGTTCGGTTTCGTTCCCAATAGGTGGTCTTTTAAAATCGATCTCCCTCGGCACAATAGCCATTGAGGACTACTACTGCTGCTGTGGACGATGAACGTGTACGAATCCGATGTTCGGCGAGGCATCCTCAGATCGTAGGGATTATTCCGTAACAGAAAAACTTGCATGCGGTCTCGGATTCGTTTCCCGCCCTAAGAGTCGTCGACTCGAAAAGAAATTCACGTGAGATTCGACGTTGATACCTTCGCCTGTTTCAACCGTTTCTTTTATCGGTTCGAGAGGAAACCAAAATAAAAAACGATCCATTCAAATTCTGTTATCTATTTTATGTCGAAATACCCTCGAGATTGTTCGGTTTCGGTCCCAGAAAGTGATTTTTAAACATCTATCATCCTCCGCATGAAAAAAGCCATTGAGGACTACTACTGCTGCTGTGGACGATGTACGTGAACGAATCCGATGATCGGCGCGGCATTCTCAGATTGTAGGGAGTATTCCACAACAGAAACACTTGCATGCGCACTCGGATTCATTTCCCGATCTAAAAGTCATCGACTCGAAAAGAAAGGCACATGAGATTCGACGTTGATAAATACGCCTTTTTCAACCGTTTCTGTTATCGGTTCGAGAGGAATCCAAAATAAAGAAAACGATCCATTCAATTTCTGTATTGCGTTTCATTGTCGAAATACCCTCGAGATTGTTCGGTTTCTTTCCCAGTAGGTGATTTTTTAAAATCGATCTCCCTCGGCACGACAATAGCCATTGAAGACTACTACTGCTGCTGTGGCCGATGAACGTGAAGGAATCCAATGATCGGCGCGGCATCCTCAGATTGTAGGGTTCGTTCCATAACAGAAACACGTACATGCGGACTCGGATTCGTTTCCCGTTCTAAAAGTCGTCGACTCGCAAAGAAATTCACGTGAGATTCGGCGTTGATAAATGCGCCTGTTTCAACCGATGGTTTTATCGGTTCGAGAGGGATCCAAAATAAAAAAACGATCCATTCAAATTCTGTATTGTGTTTCATTGTCGAAATACCCTCGAGATTTTTCGGTTTCGTTCCCAGTAGGTGATCTTATAAAATCGATCTCCCTCGGCACGACAATAGCCATTGAGGACTACTACTGCTGCTGTGGACCATGAACGTTAACGAATCCGATGTTCGGCGCGGCATCCTCTGAATGTAGGGATTATTCCGTAACAGAAACACTTGCATGCGGTCTCGGATTCGTTTCCCGCCCTAAAAGTCGTCGACTCGAAAAGAAATTCACGTGAGATTCGACGTTGATACATTCGCCTGTTTCAACCGTTTCTTTTATCGGTTCGAGAGGAATCCAAAATAAAAAACGATCCATTCAAATTCTGTTACCTATTTTATGTCGAAATAACCTCGAGATTGTTCGGTTTCGGTCCCAGTAGGTGATTTTTTAAAATCTATCATCCTCGGCACGAAAAAAGCCATTGAGGACTACTACTGCTGCTGTGGACGATGAACGTGAACGAATCCGATGATCGGCGCGGCATTCTCAGATTGTAGGGAGTATTCCACAACAGAAACACTTGCATGCGCACCGGATTCGGTTTCCGATCTAAAAGTCATCGACTCGAAAAGAAAGGCACATGAGATTCGACGTTGATAAATACGCCTGTTTCAACCGTTTCTGTTATCGGTTCGAGAGGAATCCAAAATATAAAAAACGATCCATTCAATTTCTGTATTGCGTTTTATTGTCGAAATACTCTCGAGATTGTTCGGTTTCGTTCCCGGTAGGTGATTTTTTAAAATCGATCTCCCTCGGCTCGACAATAGCCATTGAAGACTACTACTGCTGCTGTGGCCGATGAACGTGAAGGAATCCAATGATCGGCGCGGCATCCTCAGATTGTCGGGTTCGTTCCGTAACAGAAACACTTGCATGCGGTCTCGAATTCGTTTCCCGCCCTAAAAGTCGTCGACTCGAAAAGAAATTCACGTGAGATTCGACGTTGATACATTCGCCTGTTTGAACCGTGTCTTTTATCGGTTCGAGAGGAATCCAAAATAAAAAACGATCCATGCAAATTCTTTTATCTATTTTATGTCGAAATTCCCTCGAGATTGTTCGGTTTCGGTCCCAGTAAGTGATTTTTAAACATCTATCATCCTCCGCATGCAAAAAGCCATTGAGGACTACTACTGCTGCTGTGGACGATGTACGTGAACGAATCCGATGATCGGCGCGGCATTCTCAGATTGTAGGGAGTATTCCACAACAGAAACACTTGCATGCGCACTCGGATTCATTTCCCGATCTAAAAGTCATCGACTCGAAAAGAAAGGCACATGAGATTCGACGTTGATAAATACGCCTTTTTCAACCGTTTCTGTTATCGGTTCGAGAGGAATCCAAAATAAAGAAAACGATCCATTCAATTTCTGTATTGCGTTTCATTGTCGAAATACCCTCGTGATTGTTCGGTTTCTTTCCCAGTAGGTGATTTTTTAAAATCGATCTCCCTCGGCACGACAATAGCCATTGAAGACTACTACTGCTGCTGTGGCCGATGAACGTGAAGGAATCCAATGATCGGCGCGGCATCCTCAGATTGTAGGGTTCGTTCCATAACAGAAACACGTACATGCGGACTCGGATTCGTTTCCCGTTCTAAAAGTCGTCGACTCGCAAAGAAATTCACGTGAGATTCGGCGTTGATAAATACGCCTGTTTCAACCGATGGTTTTATCGGTTCGAGAGGGATCCAAAATAAAAAAACGATCCATTCAAATTCTGTATTGTGTTTCATTGTCGAAATACCCTCGAGATTTTTCGGTTTCGTTCCCAGTAGGTGATCTTATAAAATCGATCTCCCTCGGCACGACAATAGCCATTGAGGACTACTACTGCTGCTGTGGACCATGAACGTGAACGAATCCGATGTTCGGCGCGGCATCCTCTGAATGTAGGGATTATTCCGTAACAGAAACACTTGCATGCGGTCTCGGATTCGTTTCCCGCCCTAAATGTCGTCGACTCGAAAAGATATTCACGTGAGATTCGACGTTGATACATTCGCCTGTTTCAACCGTTTCTTTTATCGGTTCGAGAGGAATCGAAAATAAAAAACGATCCATTCAAATTCTGTTACCTATTTTATGTCGAAATAACCTCGAGATTGTTCGGTTTCGGTCCCAGTAGGTGATTTTTTAAAATCTATCATCCTCGGCACGAAAAAAAGCCATTGAGGACTACTACTGCTGCTGTGGACGATGAACGTGAACGAATCCGATGATCGGCGCGGCATTCTCAGATTGTAGGGAGTATTCCACAACAGAAACACTTGCATGCGCACTCGGATTCGTTTCCCGTTCTAAAAGTCGTCGACTCGCAAAGAAATTCACGTGAGATTCGGCGTTGATAAATACGCCTGTTTCAACCGATGGTTTTATCGGTTCGAGAGGGATCCAAAATAAAAAAACGATCCATTCAAATTCTGTATTGTGTTTCATTGTCGAAATAGCCTCGAGATTTTTCGGTTTCGTTCCCAGTAGGTGATCTTATAAAATCGATCTCCCTCGGCGCCACAATAGCCATTGAGGACTACTACTGCTGCTGTGGACGATGTACGTGAAAGAATCCGATGATCGGCGCGGCATCCTCTGAATGTAGGGATTATTCCGTAACAGAAACACTTGCATGCGGTCTCGGATTCGTTTCCCGCCCTAAAAGTCATCGACTCGAAAAGAAAGGCACATGAGATTCGACGTTGATAAATCCGCCTGTTTCAACCGTTTCTGTTATCGGTTCGAAAGGAATTCAAAATAAAACAACGATCCATTCAATTTCTGTATTGCGTTTCATTGTCGAAATACCCTCGAGATTGTTCGGTTTCTTTCCCAGTAGGTGATTTTTTAAAATCGATCTCCCTCGGCACGACAATAGCCATTGAAGACTACTACTGCTGCTGTGGCCGATGAACGTGAACGAATCCAATGATCGGCGCGGCATCCACAGATTGTTGGGTTCGTTCCGTAACAGAAACACTTGCATGCGGTCTCGAATTCGTTTCCCGCCCTAAAAGTCGTCGACTCGAAAAGAAATTCACGTGAGATTCGACGTTGATACATTCGCCTGTTTGTACCGTGTCTTTTATCGGTTCGAGAGGAATCCAAAATAAAAAACGATCCATTCAAATTCTGTTATCTATTTTATGTCGAAATACCCTCGAGATTGTTCGATTTCGGTCCCAGTAAGTGATTTTTAAACATCTATCATCCTCCGCATGAAAAAAGCCATTGAGGACTACTACTGCTGCTGTGGCCGATGAACGTGAAGGAATCCAATGATCGGCGCGCCATTCTCAGATTGTAGGGAGTATTCCACAACAGAAACACTTGCATGCGGACTCGGATTCGTTTCCCGATCTAAAAGTCATCGACTCGAAAAGAAAGGCACAAGAGATTCGACGTTGATAAATCCGCCTGTTTCAACCGTTTCTGTTATCGGTTCGAAAGCAATTCAAACTAAAACAACGATCCATTCAAATTCTGTATTGTGTTTCATTGTCGAAATAACCTCGAGATTGTTCGGTTTCGTTCCCAGTAGGTGGTCTTTTAAAATCGATCTCCCTCGGCACAATAGCCATTGAGGACTACTACTCCTGCTGTGGACGATGAACGTGAACGAATCCGATGTTCGGCGAGGCATCCTCAGATCGTAGGGTTTATTCCGTAACAGAAAAACTTGCATGCGGGCTCGAATTCGTTTCCCGCCCTAAAAGTCGTCGACTCGAGAAGAAATTCACGTGAGATTCGACGTCTATACATTCGCCTGTTTCACCGTTTCTTTTATCGGTTCGAGAGGAATCGAAAATAAAAAACGATCCATTCAAATTCTGTTATCTATTTTATGTCGAAATAACCTCGAGATTGTTCGGTTTCGGTCCCAGTAGGTTATTTTTACTAATCTATCATCCACGGCACGAAAAAAGCCATTGAGGACTACTACTGGTGCTGTGGACGATGAACGTGAACGAATCCGATGATCGGCGCGGCATCCTCAGATTGTAGGGTTTGTTCCGTAAGTGAAACACTTACATGCGGACTCGGATTCGTTTCCCGATCTAAAAGTCGTCGACTCGCAAAGAAATTCACTTGAGATTCGGCGTTGATCAATACGCCTGTTTCAAGCGATGCTTTTATCGGTTCGAGAGGGATCCAAAATAAAAAAACGATCCATTCAAATTCTGTATGGTGTTTCATTGTCGAAATAACATCGAGATTGTTCGGTTTCGTTCCCAGTAGGTGATCTTTTAAAATCGATCTCGCTCGGCACGACAATCGCCATTGAGGACTACTACTGCTGCTGTGGACGATGAACGTGAACGAATCCGATGTTTGGCGCGGCGTCCTCAGATTGTAGGGATTATCCCGTAACAGAAACACTTGCATGCGGTCTCGAATTCGTTTCCCGCCCTAAAAGTCGTCGACTCGAAAAGAAATTCACGTGAGATTCGACGTTGATACATTCGCCGGTTTCAACCGTTTCTGTTATCGGTTCGAGAGGAATCCAAAATAAAGAAAACGATCCATTCAATTTCTGTATTGCGTTTCATTGTCGAAATACCCTCGAGATTGTTCGGTTTCTTTCCCAGTAGGTGATTTTTTAAAATCGATCTCCCTCGGCACGACAATAGCCATTGAAGACTACTTCTGCTGCTGTGGCCGATGAACGTGAAGGAATCCAATGATCGGCGCGGCATCCTCAGATTGTAGGGTTCGTTCCATAACAGAAACACGTACATGCGGACTCGGATTCGTTTCCCGTTCTAAAAGTCGTCGACTCGCAAAGAAATTCACGTGAGATTCGGCGTTGATAAATACGCCTGTTTCAACCGATGGTTTTATCGGTTCGAGAGGGATCCAAAATAAAAAAACGATCCATTCAAATTCTGTATTGTGTTTCATTATCGAAATACCCTCGAGATTTTTCGGTTTCGTTCCCAGTAGGTGATCTTATAAAATCGATCTCCCTCGGAACGACAATAGCCATTGAGGACTACTACTGCTGCTGTAGACCATGAACGTGAACGAATCCGATGTTCGGGGCAGCATCCTCAGAATGTAGGGATTATTCCGTAACAGAAACACTTGCATGCGGTCTCGGATTCGTTTCCCGCCCTAAAGTCGTCGACTCGAAAATAAATTCACGTGAGATTCGACGTTGATACATTCGCCTGTTTCAACCGTTTCTTTTATCGGTTCGAGAGGAATCCAAAATAAAAAACGATCCGTTCAAATTCTGTTCCTATTTTATGTCGAAATAACCTCGAGATTGTTCGGTGTCGGTCCCAGTAGGTGATTTTTAAAAATCTATCATCCTCGGCACGAAAAAAAGCCATTGAGGACTACTACTGCTGCTGTGGCCGATGAACGTGAAGGAATCCAATGATCGGCGCGCCATTCTCAGATTGTACGGAGTATTCCACAACAGAAACACTTGCATGCGGACTCGGATTCGCTTCCCGATCTAAAAGTCATCGACTCGAAAAGAAAGGCACATGAGATTCGACGTTGATAAATCCGCCTGTTTCAACCGTTTCTGTTATCGGTTCGAAAGGAATTCAAAATAAAACAACGATCCATTCAAATTCTGTATTGTGTTTCATTGTCGAAATAACCTCGAGATTGTTCGGTTTCGTTCCCAATAGGTGGTCTTTTAAAATCGATCTCCCTCGGCACAATAGCCATTGGGGACTACTACTGCTGCTGTGGACGATGAACGTGTACGAATCCGATGTTCGGCGAGGCATCCTCAGATCGTAGGGATTATTCCGTAACAGAAAAACTTGCATGCGGTCTCGGATTCGTTTCCCGCCCTAAGAGTCGTCGACTCGAAAAGAAATTCACGTGAGATTCGACGTTGATACCTTCGCCTGTTTCAACCGTTTCTTTTATCGGTTCGAGAGGAAACCAAAATAAAAAACGATCCATTCAAATTCTGTTATCTATTTTATGTCGAAATACCCTCGAGATTGTTCGGTTTCGGTCCCAGAAAGTGATTTTTAAACATCTATCATCCTCCGCATGAAAAAAGCCATTGAGGACTACTACTGCTGCTGTGGACGATGTACGTGAACGAATCCGATGATCGGCGCGGCATTCTCAGATTGTAGGGAGTATTCCACAACAGAAACACTTGCATGCGCACTCGGATTCATTTCCCGATCTAAAAGTCATCGACTCGAAAAGAAAGGCACATGAGATTCGACGTTGATAAATACGCCTTTTTCAACCGTTTCTGTTATCGGTTCGAAAGGAATTCAAAATAAAACAACGATCCATTCAATTTCTGTATTGCGTTTCATTGTCGAAATACCCTCGAGATTGTTCGGTTTCTTTCCCAGTAGGTGATTTTTTAAAATCGATCTCCCTCGGCACGACAATAGCCATTGAAGACTACTACTGCTGCTGTGGCCGATGAACGTGAACGAATCCAATGATCGGCGCGGCATCCACAGATTGTTGGGTTCGTTCCGTAACAGAAACACTTGCATGCGGTCTCGAATTCGTTTCCCGCCCTAAAAGTCGTCGACTCGAAAAGAAATTCACGTGAGATTAGACGTTGATACATTCGCCTGTTTGTACCGTGTCTTTTATCGGTTCGAGAGGAATCCAAAATAAAAAACGATCCATTCAAATTCTGTTATCTATTTTATGTCGAAATACCCTCGAGATTGTTCGATTTCGGTCCCAGTAAGTGATTTTTAAACATCTATCATCCTCCGCATGAAAAAAGCCATTGAGGACTACTACTGCTGCTGTGGCCGATGAACGTGAAGGAATCCAATGATCGGCGCGCCATTCTCAGATTGTAGGGAGTATTCCACAACAGAAACACTTGCATGCGGACTCGGATTCGTTTCCCGATCTAAAAGTCATCGACTCGAAAAGAAAGGCACAAGAGATTCGACGTTGATAAATCCGCCTGTTTCAACCGTTTCTGTTATCGGTTCGAAAGCAATTCAAACTAAAACAACGATCCATTCAAATTCTGTATTGTGTTTCATTGTCGAAATAACCTCGAGATTGTTCGGTTTCGTTCCCAGTAGGTGGTCTTTTAAAATCGATCTCCCTCGGCACAATAGCCATTGAGGACTACTACTCCTGCTGTGGACGATGAACGTGAACGAATCCGATGTTCGGCGAGGCATCCTCAGATCGTAGGGTTTATTCCGTAACAGAAAAACTTGCATGCGGGCTCGAATTCGTTTCCCGCCCTAAAAGTCGTCGACTCGAGAAGAAATTCACGTGAGATTCGACGTTGATACATTCGCCTGTTTCACCGTTTCTTTTATCGGTTCGAGAGGAATCGAAAATAAAAAACGATCCATTCAAATTCTGTTATCTATTTTATGTCGAAATAACCTCGAGATTGTTCGGTTTCGGTCCCAGTAGGTTATTTTTACTAATCTATCATCCACGGCACGAAAAAAGCCATTGAGGACTACTACTGGTGCTGTGGACGATGAACGTGAACGAATCCGATGATCGGCGCGGCATCCTCAGATTGTAGGGTTTGTTCCGTAAGTGAAACACTTACATGCGGACTCGGATTCGTTTCCCGATCTAAAAGTCGTCGACTCGCAAAGAAATTCACTTGAGATTCGGCGTTGATCAATACGCCTGTTTCAAGCGATGCTTTTATCGGTTCGAGAGGGATCCAAAATAAAAAAACGATCCATTCAAATTCTGTATGGTGTTTCATTGTCGAAATAACATCGAGATTGTTCGGTTTCGTTCCCAGTAGGTGATCTTTTAAAATCGATCTCGCTCGGCACGACAATCGCCATTGAGGACTACTACTGCTGCTGTGGACGATGAACGTGAACGAATCCGATGTTTGGCGCGGCGTCCTCAGATTGTAGGGATTATCCCGTAACAGAAACACTTGCATGCGGTCTCGAATTCGTTTCCCGCCCTAAAAGTCGTCGACTCGAAAAGAAATTCACGTGAGATTCGACGTTGATACATTCGCCGGTTTCAACCGTTTCTGTTATCGGTTCGAGAGGAATCCAAAATAAAGAAAACGATCCATTCAATTTCTGTATTGCGTTTCATTGTCGAAATACCCTCGAGATTGTTCGGTTTCTTTCCCAGTAGGTGATTTTTTAAAATCGATCTCCCTCGGCACGACAATAGCCATTGAAGACTACTTCTGCTGCTGTGGCCGATGAACGTGAAGGAATCCAATGATCGGCGCGGCATCCTCAGATTGTAGGGTTCGTTCCATAACAGAAACACGTACATGCGGACTCGGATTCGTTTCCCGTTCTAAAAGTCGTCGACTCGCAAAGAAATTCACGTGAGATTCGGCGTTGATAAATACGCCTGTTTCAACCGATGGTTTTATCGGTTCGAGAGGGATCCAAAATAAAAAAACGATCCATTCAAATTCTGTATTGTGTTTCATTATCGAAATACCCTCGAGATTTTTCGGTTTCGTTCCCAGTAGGTGATCTTATAAAATCGATCTCCCTCGGAACGACAATAGCCATTGAGGACTACTACTGCTGCTGTAGACCATGAACGTGAACGAATCCGATGTTCGGGGCAGCATCCTCAGAATGTAGGGATTATTCCGTAACAGAAACACTTGCATGCGGTCTCGGATTCGTTTCCCGCCCTAAAGTCGTCGACTCGAAAATAAATTCACGTGAGATTCGACGTTGATACATTCGCCTGTTTCAACCGTTTCTTTTATCGGTTCGAGAGGAATCCAAAATAAAAAACGATCCGTTCAAATTCTGTTCCTATTTTATGTCGAAATAACCTCGAGATTGTTCGGTGTCGGTCCCAGTAGGTGATTTTTAAAAATCTATCATCCTCGGCACGAAAAAAAGCCATTGAGGACTACTACTGCTGCTGTGGCCGATGAACGTGAAGGAATCCAATGATCGGCGCGCCATTCTCAGATTGTACGGAGTATTCCACAACAGAAACACTTGCATGCGGACTCGGATTCGCTTCCCGATCTAAAAGTCATCGACTCGAAAAGAAAGGCACATGAGATTCGACGTTGATAAATCCGCCTGTTTCAACCGTTTCTGTTATCGGTTCGAAAGGAATTCAAAATAAAACAACGATCCATTCAAATTCTGTATTGTGTTTCATTGTCGAAATAACCTCGAGATTGTTCGGTTTCGTTCCCAATAGGTGGTCTTTTAAAATCGTTCTCCCTCGGCACAATAGCCATTGAGGACTACTACTGCTGCTGTGGACGATGAACGTGTACGAATCCGATGTTCGGCGAGGCATCCTCAGATCGTAGGGATTATTCCGTAACAGAAAAACTTGCATGCGGTCTCGGATTCGTTTCCCGCCCTAAGAGTCGTCGACTCGAAAAGAAATTCACGTGAGATTCGACGTTGATACCTTCGCCTGTTTCAACCGTTTCTTTTATCGGTTCGAGAGGAAACCAAAATAAAAAACGATCCATTCAAATTCTGTTATCTATTTTATGTCGAAATACCCTCGAGATTGTTCGGTTTCGGTCCCAGAAAGTGATTTTTAAACATCTATCATCCTCCGCATGAAAAAAGCCATTGAGGACTACTACTGCTGCTGTGGACGATGTACGTGAACGAATCCGATGATCGGCGCGGCATACTCAGATTGTAGGGAGTATTCCACAACAGAAACACTTGCATGCGCACTCGGATTCATTTCCCGATCTAAAAGTCATCGACTCGAAAAGAAAGGCACATGAGATTCGACGTTGATAAATACGCCTTTTTCAACCGTTTCTGTTATCGGTTCGAGAGGAATCCAAAATAAAGAAAACGATCCATTCAATTTCTGTATTGCGTTTCATTGTCGAAATACCCTCGAGATTGTTCGGTTTCTTTCCCAGTAGGTGATTTTTTAAAATCGATCTCCCTCGGCACGACAATAGCCATTGAAGACTACTACTGCTGCTGTGGCCGATGAACGTGAA
The DNA here is from genome assembly GCA_964007375.1 of Ophion obscuratus. Lineage (NCBI taxonomy): Eukaryota > Metazoa > Arthropoda > Insecta > Hymenoptera > Ichneumonidae > Ophion > Ophion obscuratus. The sequence goes on from OZ023312.1 coordinate 57,835,174, forward strand.
GGAATCCAATGATCGGCGCGGCATCCTCAGATTGTAGGGTTCGTTCCATAACAGAAACACGTACATGCGGACTCGGATTCGTTTCCCGTTCTAAAAGTCGTCGACTCGCAAAGAAATTCACGTGAGATTCGGCGTTGATAAGTGCGCCTGTTTCAACCGATGGTTTTATCGGTTCGAGAGGGATCCAAAATAAAAAAACGATCCATTCAAATTCTGTATTGTGTTTCATTGTCGAAATACCCTCGAGATTTTTCGGTTTCGTTCCCAGTAGGTGATCTTATAAAATCGATCTCCCTCGGCACGACAATAGCCATTGAGGACTACTACTGCTGCTGTGGACCATGAACGTTAACGAATCCGATGTTCGGCGCGGCATCCTCTGAATGTAGGGATTATTCCGTAACAGAAACACTTGCATGCGGTCTCGGATTCGTTTCCCGCCCTAAAAGTCGTCGACTCGAAAAGAAATTCACGTGAGATTCGACGTTGATACATTCGCCTGTTTCAACCGTTTCTTTTATCGGTTCGAGAGGAATCCAAAATAAAAAACGATCCATTCAAATTCTGTTACCTATTTTATGTCGAAATAACCTCGAGATTGTTCGGTTTCGGTCCCAGTAGGTGATTTTTTTAAATCTATCATCCTCGGCACGAAAAAAGCCATTGAGGACTACTACTGCTGCTGTGGACGATGAACGTGAACGAATCCGATGATCGGCGCGGCATTCTCAGATTGTAGGGAGTATTCCACAACAGAAACACTTGCATGCGCACCGGATTCGTTTTCCGATCTAAAAGTCATCGACTCGAAAAGAAAGGCACATGAGATTCGACGTTGATAAATACGCCTGTTTCAACCGTTTCTGTTATCGGTTCGAGAGGAATCCAAAATATAAAAAACGATCCATTCAATTTCTGTATTGCGTTTTATTGTCGAAATACTCTCGAGATTGTTCGGTTTCGTTCCCGGTAGGTGATTTTTTAAAATCGATCTCCCTCGGCTCGACAATAGCCATTGAAGACTACTACTGCTGCTGTGGCCGATGAACGTGAAGGAATCCAATGATCGGCGCGGCATCCTCAGATTGTCGGGTTCGTTCCGTAACAGAAACACTTGCATGCGGTCTCGAATTCGTTTCCCGCCCTAAAAGTCGTCGACTCGAAAAGAAATTCACGTGAGATTCGACGTTGATACATTCGCCTGTTTGAACCGTGTCTTTTATCGGTTCGAGAGGAATCCAAAATAAAAAACGATCCATGCAAATTCTGTTATCTATTTTATGTCGAAATTCCCTCGAGATTGTTCGGTTTCGGTCCCAGTAAGTGATTTTTAAACATCTATCATCCTCCGCATGAAAAAAGCCATTGAGGACTACTACTGCTGCTGTGGACGATGTACGTGAACGAATCCGATGATCGGCGCGGCATTCTCAGATTGTAGGGAGTATTCCACAACAGAAACACTTGCATGCGCACTCGGATTCATTTCCCGATCTAAAAGTCATCGACTCGAAAAGAAAGGCACATGAGATTCGACGTTGATAAATACGCCTTTTTCAACCGTTTCTGTTATCGGTTCGAGAGGAATCCAAAATAAAGAAAACGATCCATTCAATTTCTGTATTGCGTTTCATTGTCGAAATACCCTCGTGATTGTTCGGTTTCTTTCCCAGTAGGTGATTTTTTAAAATCGATCTCCCTCGGCACGACAATAGCCATTGAAGACTACTACTGCTGCTGTGGCCGATGAACGTGAAGGAATCCAATGATCGGCGCGGCATCCTCAGATTGTAGGGTTCGTTCCATAACAGAAACACGTACATGCGGACTCGGATTCGTTTCCCGTTCTAAAAGTCGTCGACTCGCAAAGAAATTCACGTGAGATTCGGCGTTGATAAATACGCCTGTTTCAACCGATGGTTTTATCGGTTCGAGAGGGATCCAAAATAAAAAAACGATCCATTCAAATTCTGTATTGTGTTTCATTGTCGAAATACCCTCGAGATTTTTCGGTTTCGTTCCCAGTAGGTGATCTTATAAAATCGATCTCCCTCGGCACGACAATAGCCATTGAGGACTACTACTGCTGCTGTGGACCATGAACGTGAACGAATCCGATGTTCGGCGCGGCATCCTCTGAATGTAGGGATTATTCCGTAACAGAAACACTTGCATGCGGTCTCGGATTCGTTTCCCGCCCTAAATGTCGTCGACTCGAAAAGAAATTCACGTGAGATTCGACGTTGATACATTCGCCTGTTTCAACCGTTTCTTTTATCGGTTCGAGAGGAATCGAAAATAAAAAACGATCCATTCAAATTCTGTTACCTATTTTATGTCGAAATAACCTCGAGATTGTTCGGTTTCGGTCCCAGTAGGTGATTTTTTAAAATCTATCATCCTCGGCACGAAAAAAAGCCATTGAGGACAACTACTGCTGCTGTGGACGATGAACGTGAACGAATCCGATGATCGGGGCGGCATCCTCAGATTGTAGGGTTTGTTCCGGAACAGAAACACTTACATGCGGACTCGGATTCGTTTCCCGATCTAAAAGTTGTCGACTCGCAAAGAAATTCACTTGAGATTCGGCGTTGATCAATACGCCTGTTTCAAGCGATGCTTTTATCGTTTCGAGAGCGATCCAAGATAAAAAAAACGATCCATTCAAATTCTGTATTGTGTTTCATTGTCGAAATAACCTCGAGATTGTTCGGTTTCGTTCCCAGTAGGTGATCTTTTAAAATCGATCTCGCTCGGTACGACAATCGCCATTGAGGACTACTAATGCTGCTGTGGACGATGAACGTGAACGAATCCGCTGTTTGGCGCGGCGTCCTCAGATTGTAGGGATTATTCCGTAACGGAAACGCTTGCATGCGGTCTCGGATTCGTTTCCCACCCTAAAAGTTGTCGACTCTACTACTACTGCTGTGGACGATGAACGTGTACGAATCCGATGTTCGGCGAGGCATCCTCAGATCGTAGGGATTATTCCGTAACAGAAAAACTTGCATGCGGTCTCGGATTCGTTTCCCGCCCTAAGAGTCGTCGACTCGAAAAGAAATTCACGTGAGATTCGACGTTGATACCTTCGCCTGTTTCAACCGTTTCTTTTATCGGTTCGAGAGGAAACCAAAATAAAAAACGATCCATTCAAATTCTGTTATCTATTTTATGTCGAAATACCCTCGAGATTGTTCGGTTTCGGTCCCAGAAAGTGATTTTTAAACATCTATCATCCTCCGCATGAAAAAAGCCATTGAGGACTACTACTGCTGCTGTGGACGATGTACGTGAACGAATCCGATGATCGGCGCGGCATACTCAGATTGTAGGGAGTATTCCACAACAGAAACACTTGCATGCGCACTCGGATTCATTTCCCGATCTAAAAGTCATCGACTCGAAAAGAAAGGCACATGAGATTCGACGTTGATAAATACGCCTTTTTCAACCGTTTCTGTTATCGGTTCGAGAGGAATCCAAAATAAAGAAAACGATCCATTCAATTTCTGTATTGCGTTTCATTGTCGAAATACCCTCGAGATTGTTCGGTTTCTTTCCCAGTAGGTGATTTTTTAAAATCGATCTCCCTCGGCACGACAATAGCCATTGAAGACTACTACTGCTGCTGTGGCCGATGAACGTGAAGGAATCCAATGATCGGCGCGGCATCCTCAGATTGTAGGGTTCGTTCCATAACAGAAACACGTACATGCGGACTCGGATTCGTTTCCCGTTCTAAAAGTCGTCGACTCGCAAAGAAATTCACGTGAGATTCGGCGTTGATAAGTGCGCCTGTTTCAACCGATGGTTTTATCGGTTCGAGAGGGATCCAAAATAAAAAAACGATCCATTCAAATTCTGTATTGTGTTTCATTGTCGAAATACCCTCGAGATTTTTCGGTTTCGTTCCCAGTAGGTGATCTTATAAAATCGATCTCCCTCGGCACGACAATAGCCATTGAGGACTACTACTGCTGCTGTGGACCATGAACGTTAACGAATCCGATGTTCGGCGCGGCATCCTCTGAATGTAGGGATTATTCCGTAACAGAAACACTTGCATGCGGTCTCGGATTCGTTTCCCGCCCTAAAAGTCGTCGACTCGAAAAGAAATTCACGTGAGATTCGACGTTGATACATTCGCCTGTTTCAACCGTTTCTTTTATCGGTTCGAGAGGAATCCAAAATAAAAAACGATCCATTCAAATTCTGTTACCTATTTTATGTCGAAATAACCTCGAGATTGTTCGGTTTCGGTCCCAGTAGGTGATTTTTTTAAATCTATCATCCTCGGCACGAAAAAAGCCATTGAGGACTACTACTGCTGCTGTGGACGATGAACGTGAACGAATCCGATGATCGGCGCGGCATTCTCAGATTGTAGGGAGTATTCCACAACAGAAACACTTGCATGCGCACCGGATTCGTTTTCCGATCTAAAAGTCATCGACTCGAAAAGAAAGGCACATGAGATTCGACGTTGATAAATACGCCTGTTTCAACCGTTTCTGTTATCGGTTCGAGAGGAATCCAAAATATAAAAAACGATCCATTCAATTTCTGTATTGCGTTTTATTGTCGAAATACTCTCGAGATTGTTCGGTTTCGTTCCCGGTAGGTGATTTTTTAAAATCGATCTCCCTCGGCTCGACAATAGCCATTGAAGACTACTACTGCTGCTGTGGCCGATGAACGTGAAGGAATCCAATGATCGGCGCGGCATCCTCAGATTGTCGGGTTCGTTCCGTAACAGAAACACTTGCATGCGGTCTCGAATTCGTTTCCCGCCCTAAAAGTCGTCGACTCGAAAAGAAATTCACGTGAGATTCGACGTTGATACATTCGCCTGTTTGAACCGTGTCTTTTATCGGTTCGAGAGGAATCCAAAATAAAAAACGATCCATGCAAATTCTGTTATCTATTTTATGTCGAAATTCCCTCGAGATTGTTCGGTTTCGGTCCCAGTAAGTGATTTTTAAACATCTATCATCCTCCGCATGAAAAAAGCCATTGAGGACTACTACTGCTGCTGTGGACGATGTACGTGAACGAATCCGATGATCGGCGCGGCATTCTCAGATTGTAGGGAGTATTCCACAACAGAAACACTTGCATGCGCACTCGGATTCATTTCCCGATCTAAAAGTCATCGACTCGAAAAGAAAGGCACATGAGATTCGACGTTGATAAATACGCCTTTTTCAACCGTTTCTGTTATCGGTTCGAGAGGAATCCAAAATAAAGAAAACGATCCATTCAATTTCTGTATTGCGTTTCATTGTCGAAATACCCTCGTGATTGTTCGGTTTCTTTCCCAGTAGGTGATTTTTTAAAATCGATCTCCCTCGGCACGACAATAGCCATTGAAGACTACTACTGCTGCTGTGGCCGATGAACGTGAAGGAATCCAATGATCGGCGCGGCATCCTCAGATTGTAGGGTTCGTTCCATAACAGAAACACGTACATGCGGACTCGGATTCGTTTCCCGTTCTAAAAGTCGTCGACTCGCAAAGAAATTCACGTGAGATTCGGCGTTGATAAATACGCCTGTTTCAACCGATGGTTTTATCGGTTCGAGAGGGATCCAAAATAAAAAAACGATCCATTCAAATTCTGTATTGTGTTTCATTGTCGAAATACCCTCGAGATTTTTCGGTTTCGTTCCCAGTAGGTGATCTTATAAAATCGATCTCCCTCGGCACGACAATAGCCATTGAGGACTACTACTGCTGCTGTGGACCATGAACGTGAACGAATCCGATGTTCGGCGCGGCATCCTCTGAATGTAGGGATTATTCCGTAACAGAAACACTTGCATGCGGTCTCGGATTCGTTTCCCGCCCTAAATGTCGTCGACTCGAAAAGAAATTCACGTGAGATTCGACGTTGATACATTCGCCTGTTTCAACCGTTTCTTTTATAGGTTCGAGAGGAATCGAAAATAAAAAACGATCCATTCAAATTCTGTTACCTATTTTATGTCGAAATAACCTCGAGATTGTTCGGTTTCGGTCCCAGTAGGTGATTTTTTAAAATCTATCATCCTCGGCACGAAAATAAGCCATTGAGGACTACTACTGCTGCTGTGGACGATGAACGTGAACGAATCCGATGATCGGGGCGGCATCCTCAGATTGTAGGGTTTGTTCCGGAACAGAAACACTTACATGCGGACTCGGATTCGTTTCCCGATCTAAAAGTTGTCGACTCGCAAAGAAATTCACTTGAGATTCGGCGTTGATCAATACGCCTGTTTCAAGCGATGCTTTTATCGTTTCGAGAGCGATCCAAGATAAAAAAAACGATCCATTCAAATTCTGTATTGTGTTTCATTGTCGAAATAACCTCGAGATTGTTCGGTTTGGTTCCCAGTAGGTGATCTTTTAAAATCGATCTCGCTCGGCACGACAATCGCCATTGAGGACTACTAATGCTGCTGTGGACGATGAACGTGAACGAATCCGCTGTTTGGCGCGGCGTCCTCAGATTGTAGGGATTATTCCGTAACGGAAACGCTTGCATGCGGTCTCGGATTCGTTTCCCACCCTAAAAGTTGTCGACTCGAAAAGAAATTCACGTGAGATTCGACCTTGATACATTCGGCTGTTTCAAACGTTTCCTGTGTCGGTTCGAGAGGAATCCAACATAAAAAACGATCCGTTCAAATTCTGCTTTCTATTTTATGTCGAAATAACCTCGAGATTGTTTGGTTTCGGTCCCAGTAGGTGATTTTTTAAAATCTATGAACCTCGGCACGAAAAAAGCCATTGAGGATTACAACTGCTGCTGTGGACGATAAACGTGATCGAATCCGATCATCGGCGCGCCATTCTCAGATTGTAGGGAGTATTCCACAACAGAAACACTTGCATGCGGACTCGGATTCGTTTCCCGATCTAAAAGTCATCGACTCGAAAAGAACGGCACATGAGATTCGACGGTGATAAATCAGCCTGTTTCAACCGTTTCTGGTATCGGTTCGAAAGGAATTCAAAATAAAACAACGATCCATTCAAATTCTGTATTGTGTTTCATTGTCGAAATAACCTCGAGATTGTTCGGTTTCGTTCCCAGTAGGTGGTCTTTTAAAATCTATCTCCCTCGGCACAATAGCCATTGAGGACTACTACTGCTGCTGTGGACGATGAACGTGAACGAATCCGATGTTCGGCGAGGCATCCTCAGATCGTAGGGATTATTCCGTAACAGAAAAACTTGCATGCCGTCTCGAATTCGTTTCCCGCCCTAAAAGTCGTCGACTCGAAAAGAAATTCACGTGAGATTCGACGTTGATACATTCGCTGTTTCAACCGTGTCTTTTATCGGTTCGAGAGGATTCCAAAATAAAAAACGATCCATTCAAATTCTGTTATCTATTTTATGTTGAAATAACCTCGAGATTGTTCGTTTTCGGTCCCAGTAAGTGATTTTTAAACATCTATCATCCTCCGCACGAAAAAAGCCATTGAGGACTACTACTGCTGCTGTGGACGGTGTACGTGAACGAATCTGATGATCGGCGCGGCATTCTCAGATTGTAGGGAGTATTCCACAACAGAAACACTTGCATGCGCACTCGGATTCATTTGCCGATCTAAAAGTCATCGACTCGAAAAGAAAGGCACATGAGATTCGACGTTGATAAATACGCCTGTTTCAACCGTTTCTGTTATCGGTTCGAGAGGAATCCAAAATATAAAAAACGATCCATTCAATTTCTGTATTGCGTTTTATTGTCGAAATACTCTCGAGATTGTTCGGTTTCGTTCCCGGTAGGTGATTTTTTTAAATCGATCTCCCTCGGCTCGACAATAGCCATTGAAGACTACTACTGCAGCTGTGGCCGATGAACGTGAAGGAATCCAATGATCGGCGCGGCATCCTCAGATTGTCGGGTTCGTTCCGTAACAGAAACACTTGCATGCGGTCTCGAATTCGTTTCCCGCCCTAAAAGTCGTCGACTCGAAAAGAAATTCACGTGAGATTCGACGTTGATACATTCGCCTGTTTGAACCGTGTCTTTTATCGGTTCGAGAGGAATCCAAAATAAAAAACGATCCATGCAAATTCTGTTATCTATTTTATGTCGAAATACCCTCGAGATTGTTCGGTTTCGGTCCCAGTAAGTGATTTTTAAACATCTATCATCCTCCGCATGAAAAAAGCCATTGAGGACTACTACTGCTGCTGTGGACGATGTACGTGAACGAATCCGATGATCGGCGCGGCATTCTCAGATTGTAGGGAGTATTCCACAACAGAAACACTTGCATGCGCACTCGGATTCATTTCCCGATCTAAAAGTCATCGACTCGAAAAGAAAGGCACATGAGATTCGACGTTGATAAATACGCCTTTTTCAACCGTTTCTGTTATCGGTTCGAGAGGAATCCAAAATAAAGAAAACGATCCATTCAATTTCTGTATTGCGTTTCATTGTCGAAATACCCTCGTGATTGTTCGGTTTCTTTCCCAGTAGGTGATTTTTTAAAATCGATCTCCCTCGGCACGACAATAGCCATTGAAGACTACTACTGCTGCTGTGGCCGATGAACGTGAAGGAATCCAATGATCGGCGCGGCATCCTCAGATTGTAGGGTTCGTTCCATAACAGAAACACGTACATGCGGACTCGGATTCGTTTCCCGTTCTAAAAGTCGTCGACTCGCAAAGAAATTCACGTGAGATTCGGCGTTGATAAATACGCCTGTTTCAACCGATGGTTTTATCGGTTCGAGAGGGATCCAAAATAAAAAAACGATCCATTCAAATTCTGTATTGTGTTTCATTGTCGAAATACCCTCGAGATTTTTCGGTTTCGTTCCCAGTAGGTGATCTTATAAAATCGATCTCCCTCGGCACGACAATAGCCATTGAGGACTACTACTGCTGCTGTGGACCATGAACGTGAACGAATCCGATGTTCGGCGCGGCATCCTCTGAATGTAGGGATTATTCCGTAACAGAAACACTTGCATGCGGTCTCGGATTCGTTTCCCGCCCTAAATGTCGTCGACTCGAAAAGAAATTCACGTGAGATTCGACGTTGATACATTCGCCTGTTTCAACCGTTTCTTTTATCGGTTCGAGAGGAATCGAAAATAAAAAACGATCCATTCAAATTCTGTTACCTATTTTATGTCGAAATAACCTCGAGATTGTTCGGTTTCGGTCCCAGTAGGTGATTTTTTAAAATCTATCATCCTCGGCACGAAAAAAAGCCATTGAGGACAACTACTGCTGCTGTGGACGATGAACGTGAACGAATCCGATGATCGGGGCGGCATCCTCAGATTGTAGGGTTTGTTCCGGAACAGAAACACTTACATGCGGACTCGGATTCGTTTCCCGATCTAAAAGTTGTCGACTCGCAAAGAAATTCACTTGAGATTCGGCGTTGATCAATACGCCTGTTTCAAGCGATGCTTTTATCGTTTCGAGAGCGATCCAAGATAAAAAAAACGATCCATTCAAATTCTGTATTGTGTTTCATTGTCGAAATAACCTCGAGATTGTTCGGTTTCGTTCCCAGTAGGTGATCTTTTAAAATCGATCTCGCTCGGTACGACAATCGCCATTGAGGACTACTAATGCTGCTGTGGACGATGAACGTGAACGAATCCGCTGTTTGGCGCGGCGTCCTCAGATTGTAGGGATTATTCCGTAACGGAAACGCTTGCATGCGGTCTCGGATTCGTTTCCCACCCTAAAAGTTGTCGACTCTACTACTACTGCTGTGGACGATGAACGTGTACGAATCCGATGTTCGGCGAGGCATCCTCAGATCGTAGGGATTATTCCGTAACAGAAAAACTTGCATGCGGTCTCGGATTCGTTTCCCGCCCTAAGAGTCGTCGACTCGAAAAGAAATTCACGTGAGATTCGACGTTGATACCTTCGCCTGTTTCAACCGTTTCTTTTATCGGTTCGAGAGGAAACCAAAATAAAAAACGATCCATTCAAATTCTGTTATCTATTTTATGTCGAAATACCCTCGAGATTGTTCGGTTTCGGTCCCAGAAAGTGATTTTTAAACATCTATCATCCTCCGCATGAAAAAAGCCATTGAGGACTACTACTGCTGCTGTGGACGATGTACGTGAACGAATCCGATGATCGGCGCGGCATACTCAGATTGTAGGGAGTATTCCACAACAGAAACACTTGCATGCGCACTCGGATTCATTTCCCGATCTAAAAGTCATCGACTCGAAAAGAAAGGCACATGAGATTCGACGTTGATAAATACGCCTTTTTCAACCGTTTCTGTTATCGGTTCGAGAGGAATCCAAAATAAAGAAAACGATCCATTCAATTTCTGTATTGCGTTTCATTGTCGAAATACCCTCGAGATTGTTCGGTTTCTTTCCCAGTAGGTGATTTTTTAAAATCGATCTCCCTCGGCACGACAATAGCCATTGAAGACTACTACTGCTGCTGTGGCCGATGAACGTGAAGGAATCCAATGATCGGCGCGGCATCCTCAGATTGTAGGGTTCGTTCCATAACAGAAACACGTACATGCGGACTCGGATTCGTTTCCCGTTCTAAAAGTCGTCGACTCGCAAAGAAATTCACGTGAGATTCGGCGTTGATAAGTGCGCCTGTTTCAACCGATGGTTTTATCGGTTCGAGAGGGATCCAAAATAAAAAAACGATCCATTCAAATTCTGTATTGTGTTTCATTGTCGAAATACCCTCGAGATTTTTCGGTTTCGTTCCCAGTAGGTGATCTTATAAAATCGATCTCCCTCGGCACGACAATAGCCATTGAGGACTACTACTGCTGCTGTGGACCATGAACGTTAACGAATCCGATGTTCGGCGCGGCATCCTCTGAATGTAGGGATTATTCCGTAACAGAAACACTTGCATGCGGTCTCGGATTCGTTTCCCGCCCTAAAAGTCGTCGACTCGAAAAGAAATTCACGTGAGATTCGACGTTGATACATTCGCCTGTTTCAACCGTTTCTTTTATCGGTTCGAGAGGAATCCAAAATAAAAAACGATCCATTCAAATTCTGTTACCTATTTTATGTCGAAATAACCTCGAGATTGTTCGGTTTCGGTCCCAGTAGGTGATTTTTTTAAATCTATCATCCTCGGCACGAAAAAAGCCATTGAGGACTACTACTGCTGCTGTGGACGATGAACGTGAACGAATCCGATGATCGGCGCGGCATTCTCAGATTGTAGGGAGTATTCCACAACAGAAACACTTGCATGCGCACCGGATTCGTTTTCCGATCTAAAAGTCATCGACTCGAAAAGAAAGGCACATGAGATTCGACGTTGATAAATACGCCTGTTTCAACCGTTTCTGTTATCGGTTCGAGAGGAATCCAAAATATAAAAAACGATCCATTCAATTTCTGTATTGCGTTTTATTGTCGAAATACTCTCGAGATTGTTCGGTTTCGTTCCCGGTAGGTGATTTTTTAAAATCGATCTCCCTCGGCTCGACAATAGCCATTGAAGACTACTACTGCTGCTGTGGCCGATGAACGTGAAGGAATCCAATGATCGGCGCGGCATCCTCAGATTGTCGGGTTCGTTCCGTAACAGAAACACTTGCATGCGGTCTCGAATTCGTTTCCCGCCCTAAAAGTCGTCGACTCGAAAAGAAATTCACGTGAGATTCGACGTTGATACATTCGCCTGTTTGAACCGTGTCTTTTATCGGTTCGAGAGGAATCCAAAATAAAAAACGATCCATGCAAATTCTGTTATCTATTTTATGTCGAAATTCCCTCGAGATTGTTCGGTTTCGGTCCCAGTAAGTGATTTTTAAACATCTATCATCCTCCGCATGAAAAAAGCCATTGAGGACTACTACTGCTGCTGTGGACGATGTACGTGAACGAATCCGATGATCGGCGCGGCATTCTCAGATTGTAGGGAGTATTCCACAACAGAAACACTTGCATGCGCACTCGGATTCATTTCCCGATCTAAAAGTCATCGACTCGAAAAGAAAGGCACATGAGATTCGACGTTGATAAATACGCCTTTTTCAACCGTTTCTGTTATCGGTTCGAGAGGAATCCAAAATAAAGAAAACGATCCATTCAATTTCTGTATTGCGTTTCATTGTCGAAATACCCTCGTGATTGTTCGGTTTCTTTCCCAGTAGGTGATTTTTTAAAATCGATCTCCCTCGGCACGACAATAGCCATTGAAGACTACTACTGCTGCTGTGGCCGATGAACGTGAAGGAATCCAATGATCGGCGCGGCATCCTCAGATTGTAGGGTTCGTTCCATAACAGAAACACGTACATGCGGACTCGGATTCGTTTCCCGTTCTAAAAGTCGTCGACTCGCAAAGAAATTCACGTGAGATTCGGCGTTGATAAATACGCCTGTTTCAACCGATGGTTTTATCGGTTCGAGAGGGATCCAAAATAAAAAAACGATCCATTCAAATTCTGTATTGTGTTTCATTGTCGAAATACCCTCGAGATTTTTCGGTTTCGTTCCCAGTAGGTGATCTTATAAAATCGATCTCCCTCGGCACGACAATAGCCATTGAGGACTACTACTGCTGCTGTGGACCATGAACGTGAACGAATCCGATGTTCGGCGCGGCATCCTCTGAATGTAGGGATTATTCCGTAACAGAAACACTTGCATGCGGTCTCGGATTCGTTTCCCGCCCTAAATGTCGTCGACTCGAAAAGAAATTCACGTGAGATTCGACGTTGATACATTCGCCTGTTTCAACCGTTTCTTTTATCGGTTCGAGAGGAATCCAAAATAAAAAACGATCCATTCAAATTCTGTTACCTATTTTATGTCGAAATAACCTCGAGATTGTTCGGTTTCAGTCCCAGTAGGTGATTTTTTTAAATCTATCATCCTCGGCACGAAAAAAGCCATTGAGGACTACTACTGCTGCTGTGGACGATGAACGTGAACGAATCCGATGATCGGCGCGGCATTCTCAGATTGTAGGGAGTATTCCACAACAGAAACACTTGCATGCGCACTCGGATTCGTTTCCCGTTCTAAAAGTCGTCGACTCGCAAAGAAATTCACGTGAGATTCGGCGTTGATAAATACGCCTGTTTCAACCGATGGTTTTATCGGTTCGAGAGGGATCCAAAATAAAAAAACGATCCATTCAAATTCTGTATTGTGTTTCATTGTCGAAATACCCTCGAGATTTTTCGGTTTCGTTCCCAGTAGGTGATCTTATAAAATCGATCTCCCTCGGCGCGACAATAGCCATTGAGGACTACTACTGCTGCTGTGGACGATGTACGTGAAAGAGTCCGATGATCGGCGCGGCATCCTCTGAATGTAGGGATTATTCCGTAACAGAAACACTTGCATGCGGTCTCGGATTCGTTTCCCGCCCTAAAAGTCATCGACTCGAAAAGAAAGGCACATGAGATTCGACGTTGATAAATCCGCCTGTTTCAACCGTTTCTGTTTTCGGTTCGAAAGGAATTCAAAATAAAACAACGATCCATTCAATTTCTGTATTGCGTTTCATTGTCGAAATACCCTCGAGATTGTTCGGTTTCTTTCCCAGTAGGTGATTTTTTAAAATCGATCTCCCTCGGCACGACAATAGCCATTGAAGACTACTACTGCTGCTGTGGCCGATGAACGTGAACGAATCCAATGATCGGCGCGGCATCCACAGATTGTCGGGTTCGTTCCGTAACAGAAACACTTGCATGCGGTCTCGAATTCGTTTCCCGCCCTAAAAGTCGTCGACTCGAAAAGAAATTCACGTGAGATTCGACGTTGATACATTCGCCTGTTTGTACCGTGTCTTTTATCGGTTCGAGAGGAATCCAAAATAAAAAACGATCCATTCAAATTCTGTTATCTATTTTATGTCGAAATACCCTCGAGATTGTTCGATTTCGGTCCCAGTAAGTGATTTTTAAACATCTATCATCCTCCGCATGAAAAAAGCCATTGAGGACTACTACTGCTGCTGTGGCCGATGAACGTGAAGGAATCCAATGATCGGCGCGCCATTCTCAGATTGTAGGGAGTATTCCACAACAGAAACACTTGCATGCGGACTCGGATTCGTTTCCCGATCTAAAAGTCATCGACTCGAAAAGAAAGGCACAAGAGATTCGACGTTGATAAATCCGCCTGTTTCAACCGTTTCTGTTATCGGTTCGAAAGCAATTCAAACTAAAACAACGATCCATTCAAATTCTGTATTGTGTTTCATTGTCGAAATAACCTCGAGATTGTTCGGTTTCGTTCCCAGTAGGTGGTCTTTTAAAATCGATCTCCCTCGGCACAATAGCCATTGAGGACTACTACTGCTGCTGTGGACGATGAACGTGAACGAATCCGATGTTCGGCGAGGCATCCTCAGATCGTAGGGTTTATTCCGTAACAGAAAAACTTGCATGCGGGCTCGAATTCGTTTCCCGCCCTAAAAGTCGTCGACTCGAGAAGAAATTCACGTGAGATTCGACGTTGATACATTCGCCTGTTTCACCGTTTCTTTTATCGGTTCGAGAGGAATCGAAAATAAAAAACGATCCATTCAAATTCTGTTATCTATTTTATGTCGAAATAACCTCGAGATTGTTCGGTTTCGGTCCCAGTAGGTTATTTTTACTAATCTATCATCCACGGCACGAAAAAAGCCATTGAGGACTACTACTGGTGCTGTGGACGATGAACGTGAACGAATCCGATGATCGGCGCGGCATCCTCAGATTGTAGGGTTTGTTCCGTAAGTGAAACACTTACATGCGGACTCGGATTCGTTTCCCGATCTAAAAGTCGTCGACTCGCAAAGAAATTCACTTGAGATTCGGCGTTGATCAATACGCCTGTTTCAAGCGATGCTTTTATCGGTTCGAGAGGGATCCAAAATAAAAAAACGATCCATTCAAATTCTGTATGGTGTTTCATTGTCGAAATAACATCGAGATTGTTCGGTTTCGTTCCCAGTAGGTGATCTTTTAAAATCGATCTCGCTCGGCACGACAATCGCCATTGAGGACTACTACTGCTGCTGTGGACGATGAACGTGAACGAATCCGATGTTTGGCGCGGCGTCCTCAGATTGTAGGGATTATCCCGTAACAGAAACACTTGCATGCGGTCTCGAATTCGTTTCCCGCCCTAAAAGTCGTCGACTCGAAAAGAAATTCACGTGAGATTCGACGTTGATACATTCGCCGGTTTCAACCGTTTCTGTTATCGGTTCGAGAGGAATCCAAAATAAAGAAAACGATCCATTCAATTTCTGTATTGCGTTTCATTGTCGAAATACCCTCGAGATTGTTCGGTTTCTTTCCCAGTAGGTGATTTTTTAAAATCGATCTCCCTCGGCACGACAATAGCCATTGAAGACTACTACTGCTGCTGTGGCCGATGAACGTGAAGGAATCCAATGATCGGCGCGGCATCCTCAGATTGTAGGGTTCGTTCCATAACAGAAACACGTACATGCGGACTCGGATTCGTTTCCCGTTCTAAAAGTCGTCGATTCGCAAAGAAATTCACGTGAGATTCGGCGTTGATAAATGCGCCTGTTTCAACCGATGGTTTTATCGGTTCGAGAGGGATCCAAAATAACAAAACGATCCATTCAAATTCTGTATTGTGTTTCATTGTCGAAATACCCTCGAGATTTTTCGGTTTCGTTCCCAGTAGGTGATCTTATAAAATCGATCTCCCTCGGCACGACAATAGCCATTGAGGACTACTACTGCTGCTGTGGACCATGAACGTTAACGAATCCGATGTTCGGCGCGGCATCCTCTGAATGTAGGGATTATTCCGTAACAGAAACACTTGCATGCGGTCTCGGATTCGTTTCCCGCCCTAAAAGTCGTCGACTCGAAAAGAAATTCACGTGAGATTCGACGTTGATACATTCGCCTGTTTCAACCGTTTCTTTTATCGGTTCGAGAGGAATCCAAAATAAAAAACGATCCATTCAAATTCTGTTACCTATTTTATGTCGAAATAACCTCGAGATTGTTCGGTTTCGGTCCCAGTAGGTGATTTTTTTAAATCTATCATCCTCGGCACGAAAAAAGCCATTGAGGACTACTACTGCTGCTGTGGACGATGAACGTGAACGAATCCGATGATCGGCGCGGCATTCTCAGATTGTAGGGAGTATTCCACAACAGAAACACTTGCATGCGCACCGGATTCGTTTTCCGATCTAAAAGTCATCGACTCGAAAAGAAAGGCACATGAGATTCGACGTTGATAAATACGCCTGTTTCAACCGTTTCTGTTATCGGTTCGAGAGGAATCCAAAATATAAAAAACGATCCATTCAATTTCTGTATTGCGTTTTATTGTCGAAATACTCTCGAGATTGTTCGGTTTCGTTCCCGGTAGGTGATTTTTTAAAATCGATCTCCCTCGGCTCGACAATAGCCATTGAAGACTACTACTGCTGCTGTGGCCGATGAACGTGAAGGAATCCAATGATCGGCGCGGCATCCTCAGATTGTCGGGTTCGTTCCGTAACAGAAACACTTGCATGCGGTCTCGAATTCGTTTCCCGCCCTAAAAGTCGTCGACTCGAAAAGAAATTCACGTGAGATTCGACGTTGATACATTCGCCTGTTTGAACCGTGTCTTTGATCGGTTCGAGAGGAATCCAAAATAAAAAACGATCCATGCAAATTCTGTTATCTATTTTATGTCGAAATTCCCTCGAGATTGTTCGGTTTCGGTCCCAGTAAGTGATTTTTAAACATCTATCATCCTCCGCATGAAAAAAGCCATTGAGGACTACTACTGCTGCTGTGGACGATGTACGTGAACGAATCCGATGATCGGCGCGGCATTCTCAGATTGTAGGGAGTATTCCACAACAGAAACACTTGCATGCGCACTCGGATTCATTTCCCGATCTAAAAGTCATCGACTCGAAAAGAAAGGCACATGAGATTCGACGTTGATAAATACGCCTTTTTCAACCGTTTCTGTTATCGGTTCGAGAGGAATCCAAAATAAAGAAAACGATCCATTCAATTTCTGTATTGCGTTTCATTGTCGAAATACCCTCGTGATTGTTCGGTTTCTTTCCCAGTAGGTGATTTTTTAAAATCGATCTCCCTCGGCACGACAATAGCCATTGAAGACTACTACTGCTGCTGTGGCCGATGAACGTGAAGGAATCCAATGATCGGCGCGGCATCCTCAGATTGTAGGGTTCGTTCCATAACAGAAACACGTACATGCGGACTCGGATTCGTTTCCCGTTCTAAAAGTCGTCGACTCGCAAAGAAATTCACGTGAGATTCGGCGTTGATAAATACGCCTGTTTCAACCGATGGTTTTATCGGTTCGAGAGGGATCCAAAATAAAAAAACGATCCATTCAAATTCTGTATTGTGTTTCATTGTCGAAATACCCTCGAGATTTTTCGGTTTCGTTCCCAGTAGGTGATCTTATAAAATCGATCTCCCTCGGCACGACAATAGCCATTGAGGACTACTACTGCTGCTGTGGACCATGAACGTGAACGAATCCGATGTTCGGCGCGGCATCCTCTGAATGTAGGGATTATTCCGTAACAGAAACACTTGCATGCGGTCTCGGATTCGTTTCCCGCCCTAAATGTCGTCGACTCGAAAAGAAATTCACGTGAGATTCGACGTTGATACATTCGCCTGTTTCAACCGTTTCTTTTATCGGTTCGAGAGGAATCCAAAATAAAAAACGATCCATTCAAATTCTGTTACCTATTTTATGTCGAAATAACCTCGAGATTGTTCGGTTTCAGTCCCAGTAGGTGATTTTTTTAAATCTATCATCCTCGGCACGAAAAAAGCCATTGAGGACTACTACTGCTGCTGTGGACGATGAACGTGAACGAATCCGATGATCGGCGCGGCATTCTCAGATTGTAGGGAGTATTCCACAACAGAAACACTTGCATGCGCACTCGGATTCGTTTCCCGTTCTAAAAGTCGTCGACTCGCAAAGAAATTCACGTGAGATTCGGCGTTGATAAATACGCCTGTTTCAACCGATGGTTTTATCGGTTCGAGAGGGATCCAAAATAAAAAAACGATCCATTCAAATTCTGTATTGTGTTTCATTGTCGAAATACCCTCGAGATTTTTCGGTTTCGTTCCCAGTAGGTGATCTTATAAAATCGATCTCCCTCGGCGCGACAATAGCCATTGAGGACTACTACTGCTGCTGTGGACGATGTACGTGAAAGAATCCGATGATCGGCGCGGCATCCTCTGAATGTAGGGATTATTCCGTAACAGAAACACTTGCATGCGGTCTCGGATTCGTTTCCCGCCCTAAAAGTCATCGACTCGAAAAGAAAGGCACATGAGATTCGACGTTGATAAATCCGCCTGTTTCAACCGTTTCTGTTTTCGGTTCGAAAGGAATTCAAAATAAAACAACGATCCATTCAATTTCTGTATTGCGTTTCATTGTCGAAATACCCTCGAGATTGTTCGGTTTCTTTCCCAGTAGGTGATTTTTTAAAATCGATCTCCCTCGGCACGACAATAGCCATTGAAGACTACTACTGCTGCTGTGGCCGATGAACGTGAACGAATCCAATGATCGGCGCGGCATCCACAGATT
Organism: Ophion obscuratus; assembly: GCA_964007375.1. Taxonomy (NCBI): domain Eukaryota; kingdom Metazoa; phylum Arthropoda; class Insecta; order Hymenoptera; family Ichneumonidae; genus Ophion; species Ophion obscuratus. The sequence goes on from OZ023312.1 coordinate 57,853,754, forward strand.
GTCGGGTTCGTTCCGTAACAGAAACACTTGCATGCGGTCTCGAATTCGTTTCCCGCCCTAAAAGTCGTCGACTCGAAAAGACATTCACGTGAGATTCGACGTTGATACATTCGCCTGTTTGTACCGTGTCTTTTATCGGTTCGAGAGGAATCCAAAATAAAAAACGATCCATTCAAATTCTGTTATCTATTTTATGTCGAAATACCCTCGAGATTGTTCGATTTCGGTCCCAGTAAGTGATTTTTAAACATCTATCATCCTCCGCATGAAAAAAGCCATTGAGGACTACTACTGCTGCTGTGGCCGATGAACGTGAAGGAATCCAATGATCGGCGCGCCATTCTCAGATTGTAAGGAGTATTCCACAACAGAAACACTTGCATGCGGACTCGGATTCGTTTCCTGATCTAAAAGTCATCGACTCGAAAAGAAAGGCACAAGAGATTCGACGTTGATAAATCCGCCTGTTTCAACCGTTTCTGTTATCGGTTCGAAAGCAATTCAAACTAAAACAACGATCCATTCAAATTCTGTATTGTGTTTCATTGTCGAAATAACCTCGAGATTGTTCGGTTTCGTTCCCAGTAGGTGGTCTTTTAAAATCGATCTCCCTCGGCACAATAGCCATTGAGGACTACTACTGCTGCTGTGGACGATGAACGTGAACGAATCCGATGTTCGGCGAGGCATCCTCAGATCGTAGGGCTTATACCGTAACAGAAAAACTTGCATGCGGGCTCGAATTCGTTTCCCGCCCTAAAAGTCGTCGACTCGAGAAGAAATTCACGTGAGATTCGACGTTGATACATTCGCCTGTTTCACCGTTTCTTTTATCGGTTCGAGAGGAATCGAAAATAAAAAACGATCCATTCAAATTCTGTTATCTATTTTATGTCGAAATAACCTCGAGATTGTTCGGTTTCGGTCCCAGTAGGTTATTTTTACTAATCTATCATCCACGGCACGAAAAAAGCCATTGAGGACTACTACTGGTGCTGTGGACGATGAACGTGAACGAATCCGATGATCGGCGCGGCATCCTCAGATTGTAGGGTTTGTTCCGTAAGTGAAACACTTACATGCGGACTCGGATTCGTTTCCCGATCTAAAAGTCGTCGACTCGCAAAGAAATTCACTTGAGATTCGGCGTTGATCAATACGCCTGTTTCAAGCGATGCTTTTATCGGTTCGAGAGGGATCCAAAATAAAAAAACGATCCATTCAAATTCTGTATGGTGTTTCATTGTCGAAATAACATCGAGATTGTTCGGTTTCGTTCCCAGTAGGTGATCTTTTAAAATCGATCTCGCTCGGCACGACAATCGCCATTGAGGACTACTACTGCTGCTGTGGACGATGAACGTGAACGAATCCGATGTTTGGCGCGGCGTCCTCAGATTGTAGGGATTATCCCGTAACAGAAACACTTGCATGCGGTCTCGAATTCGTTTCCCGCCCTAAAAGTCGTCGACTCGAAAAGAAATTCACGTGAGATTCGACGTTGATACATTCGCCGGTTTCAACCGTTTCTGTTATCGGTTCGAGAGGAATCCAAAATAAAGAAAACGATCCATTCAATTTCTGTATTGCGTTTCATTGTCGAAATACCCTCGAGATTGTTCGGTTTCTTTCCCAGTAGGTGATTTTTTAAAATCGATCTCCCTCGGCACGACAATAGCCATTGAAGACTACTACTGCTGCTGTGGCCGATGAACGTGAAGGAATCCAATGATCGGCGCGGCATCCTCAGATTGTAGGGTTCGTTCCATAACAGAAACACGTACATGCGGACTCGGATTCGTTTCCCGTTCTAAAAGTCGTCGACTCGCAAAGAAATTCACGTGAGATTCGGCGTTGATAAATACGCCTGTTTCAACCGATGGTTTTATCGGTTCGAGAGGGATCCAAAATAAAAAAACGATCCATTCAAATTCTGTATTTCGTTTCATTATCGAAATACCCTCGAGATTTTTCGGTTTCGTTCCCAGTAGGTGATCTTATAAAATCGATCTCCCTCGGAACGACAATAGCCATTGAGGACTACTACTGCTGCTGTAGACCATGAACGTGAACGAATCCGATGTTCGGGGCAGCATCCTCAGAATGTAGGGATTATTCCGTAACAGAAACACTTGCATGCGGTCTCGGATTCGTTTCCCGCCCTAAAAGTCGTCGACTCGAAAATAAATTCACGTGAGATTCGACGTTGATACATTCGCCTGTTTCAACCGTTTCTTTTATCGGTTCGAGAGGAATCCAAAATAAAAAACGATCCGTTCAAATTCTGTTCCTATTTTATGTCGAAATAACCTCGAGATTGTTCGGTGTCGGTCCCAGTAGGTGATTTTTAAAAATCTATCATCCTCGGCACGAAAAAAAGCCATTGAGGACTACTACTGCTGCTGTGGCCGATGAACGTGAAGGAATCCAATGATCGGCGCGCCATTCTCAGATTGTACGGAGTATTCCACAACAGAAACACTTGCATGCGGACTCGGATTCGCTTCCCGATCTAAAAGTCATCGACTCGAAAAGAAAGGCACATGAGATTCGACGTTGATAAATCCGCCTGTTTCAACCGTTTCTGTTATCGGTTCGAAAGGAATTCAAAATAAAACAACGATCCATTCAAATTCTGTATTGTGTTTCATTGTCGAAATAACCTCGAGATTGTTCGGTTTCGTTCCCAATAGGTGGTCTTTTAAAATCGATCTCCCTCGGCACAATAGCCATTGAGGACTACTACTGCTGCTGTGGACGATGAACGTGTACGAATCCGATGTTCGGCGAGGCATCCTCAGATCGTAGGGATTATTCCGTAACAGAAAAACTTGCATGCGGTCTCGGATTCGTTTCCCGCCCTAAGAGTCGTCGACTCGAAAAGAAATTCACGTGAGATTCGACGTTGATACCTTCGCCTGTTTCAACCGTTTCTTTTATCGGTTCGAGAGGAAACCAAAATAAAAAACGATCCATTCAAATTCTGTTATCTATTTTATGTCGAAATACCCTCGAGATTGTTCGGTTTCGGTCCCAGAAAGTGATTTTTAAACATCTATCATCCTCCGCATGAAAAAAGCCATTGAGGACTACTACTGCTGCTGTGGACGATGTACGTGAACGAATCCGATGATCGGCGCGGCATTCTCAGATTGTAGGGAGTATTCCACAACAGAAACACTTGCATGCGCACTCGGATTCATTTCCCGATCTAAAAGTCATCGACTCGAAAAGAAAGGCACATGAGATTCGACGTTGATAAATACGCCTTTTTCAACCGTTTCTGTTATCGGTTCGAGAGGAATCCAAAATAAAGAAAACGATCCATTCAATTTCTGTATTGCGTTTCATTGTCGAAATACCCTCGAGATTGTTCGGTTTCTTTCCCAGTAGGTGATTTTTTAAAATCGATCTCCCTCGGCACGACAATAGCCATTGAAGACTACTACTGCTGCTGTGGCCGATGAACGTGAAGGAATCCAATGATCGGCGCGGCATCCTCAGATTGTAGGGTTCGTTCCATAACAGAAACACGTACATGCGGACTCGGATTCGTTTCCCGTTCTAAAAGTCGTCGACTCGCAAAGAAATTCACGTGAGATTCGGCGTTGATAAATGCGCCTGTTTCAACCGATGGTTTTATCGGTTCGAGAGGGATCCAAAATAAAAAAACGATCCATTCAAATTCTGTATTGTGTTTCATTGTCGAAATACCCTCGAGATTTTTCGGTTTCGTTCCCAGTAGGTGATCTTATAAAATCGATCTCCCTCACCACGACAATAGCCATTGAGGACTACTACTGCTGCTGTGGACCATGAACGTTAACGAATCCGATGTTCGGCGCGGCATCCTCTGAATGTAGGGATTATTCCGTAACAGAAACACTTGCATGCGGTCTCGGATTCGTTTCCCGCCCTAAAAGTCGTCGACTCGAAAAGAAATTCACGTGAGATTCGACGTTGATACATTCGCCTGTTTCAACCGTTTCTTTTATCGGTTCGAGAGGAATCCAAAATAAAAAACGATCTATTCAAATTCTGTTACCTATTTTATGTCGAAATAACCTCGAGATTGTTCGGTTTCGGTCCCAGTAGGTGATTTTTTAAAATCTATCATCCTCGGCACGAAAAAAGCCATTGAGGACTACTACTGCTGCTGTGGACGATGAACGTGAACGAATCCGATGATCGGCGCGGCATTCTCAGATTGTAGGGAGTATTCCACAACAGAAACACTTGCATGCGCACCGGATTCGTTTTCCGATCTAAAAGTCATCGACTCGAAAAGAAAGGCACATGAGATTCGACGTTGATAAATACGCCTGTTTCAACCGTTTCTGTTATCGGTTCGAGAGGAATCCAAAATATAAAAAACGATCCATTCAATTTCTGTATTGCGTTTTATTGTCGAAATACTCTCGAGATTGTTCGGTTTCGTTCCCGGTAGGTGATTTTTTAAAATCGATCTCCCTCGGCTCGACAATAGCCATTGAAGACTACTACTGCTGCTGTGGCCGATGAACGTGAAGGAATCCAATGATCGGCGCGGCATCCTCAGATTGTCGGGTTCGTTCCGTAACAGAAACACTTGCATGCGGTCTCGAATTCGTTTCCCGCCCTAAAAGTCGTCGACTCGAAAAGAAATTCACGTGAGATTCGACGTTGATACATTCGCCTGTTTGAACCGTGTCTTTTATCGGTTCGAGAGGAATCCAAAATAAAAAACGATCCATGCAAATTCTGTTATCTATTTTATGTCGAAATTCCCTCGAGATTGTTCGGTTTCGGTCCCAGTAAGTGATTTTTAAACATCTATCATCCTCCGCATGAAAAAAGCCATTGAGGACTACTACTGCTGCTGTGGACGATGTACGTGAACGAATCCGATGATCGGCGCGGCATTCTCAGATTGTAGGGAGTATTCCACAACAGAAACACTTGCATGCGCACTCGGATTCATTTCCCGATCTAAAAGTCATCGACTCGAAAAGAAAGGCACATGAGATTCGACGTTGATAAATACGCCTTTTTCAACCGTTTCTGTTATCGGTTCGAGAGGAATCCAAAATAAAGAAAACGATCCATTCAATTTCTGTATTGCGTTTCATTGTCGAAATACCCTCGTGATTGTTCGGTTTCTTTCCCAGTAGGTGATTTTTTAAAATCGATCTCCCTCGGCACGACAATAGCCATTGAAGACTACTACTGCTGCTGTGGCCGATGAACGTGAAGGAATCCAATGATCGGCGCGGCATCCTCAGATTGTAGGGTTCGTTCCATAACAGAAACACGTACATGCGGACTCGGATTCGTTTCCCGTTCTAAAAGTCGTCGACTCGCAAAGAAATTCACGTGAGATTCGGCGTTGATAAATACGCCTGTTTCAACCGATGGTTTTATCGGTTCGAGAGGGATCCAAAATAAAAAAACGATCCATTCAAATTCTGTATTGTGTTTCATTGTCGAAATACCCTCGAGATTTTTCGGTTTCGTTCCCAGTAGGTGATCTTATAAAATCGATCTCCCTCGGCACGACAATAGCCATTGAGGACTACTACTGCTGCTGTGGACCATGAACGTGAACGAATCCGATGTTCGGCGCGGCATCCTCTGAATGTAGGGATTATTCCGTAACAGAAACACTTGCATGCGGTCTCGGATTCGTTTCCCGCCCTAAATGTCGTCGACTCGAAAAGAAATTCACGTGAGATTCGACGTTGATACATTCGCCTGTTTCAACCGTTTCTTTTATCGGTTCGAGAGGAATCCAAAATAAAAAACGATCCATTCAAATTCTGTTACCTATTTTATGTCGAAATAACCTCGAGATTGTTAGGTTTCAGTCCCAGTAGGTGATTTTTTTAAATCTATCATCCTCGGCACGAAAAAAGCCATTGAGGACTACTACTGCTGCTGTGGACGATGAACGTGAACGAATCCGATGATCGGCGCGGCATTCTCAGATTGTAGGGAGTATTCCACAACAGAAACACTTGCATGCGCACTCGGATTCGTTTCCCGTTCTAAAAGTCGTCGACTCGCAAAGAAATTCACGTGAGATTCGGCGTTGATAAATACGCCTGTTTCAACCGATGGTTTTATCGGTTCGAGAGGGATCCAAAATAAAAAAACGATCCATTCAAATTCTGTATTGTGTTTCATTGTCGAAATACCCTCGAGATTTTTCGGTTTCGTTCCCAGTAGGTGATCTTATAAAATCGATCTCCCTCGGCGCGACAATAGCCATTGAGGACTACTACTGCTGCTGTGGACGATGTACGTGAAAGAATCCGATGATCGGCGCGGCATCCTCTGAATGTAGGGATTATTCCGTAACAGAAGCACTTGCATGCGGTCTCGGATTCGTTTCCCGCCCTAAAAGTCATCGACTCGAAAAGAAAGGCACATGAGATTCGACGTTGATAAATCCGCCTGTTTCAACCGTTTCTGTTTTCGGTTCGAAAGGAATTCAAAATAAAACAACGATCCATTCAATTTCTGTATTGCGTTTCATTGTCGAAATACCCTCGAGATTGTTCGGTTTCTTTCCCAGTAGGTGATTTTTTAAAATCGATCTCCCTCGGCACGACAATAGCCATTGAAGACTACTACTGCTGCTGTGGCCGATGAACGTGAACGAATCCAATGATCGGCGCGGCATCCACAGATTGTCGGGTTCGTTCCGTAACAGAAACACTTGCATGCGGTCTCGAATTCGTTTCCCGCCCTAAAAGTCGTCGACTCGAAAAGAAATTCACGTGAGATTCGACGTTGATACATTCGCCTGTTTGTACCGTGTCTTTTATCGGTTCGAGAGGAATCCAAAATAAAAAACGATCCATTCAAATTCTGTTATCTATTTTATGTCGAAATACCCTCGAGATTGTTCGATTTCGGTCCCAGTAAGTGATTTTTAAACATCTATCATCCTCCGCATGAAAAAAGCCATTGAGGACTACTACTGCTGCTGTGGCCGATGAACGTGAAGGAATCCAATGATCGGCGCGCCATTCTCAGATTGTAGGGAGTATTCCACAACAGAAACACTTGCATGCGGACTCGGATTCGTTTCCCGATCTAAAAGTCATCGACTCGAAAAGAAAGGCACAAGAGATTCGACGTTGATAAATCCGCCTGTTTCAACCGTTTCTGTTATCGGTTCGAAAGCAATTCAAACTAAAACAACGATCCATTCAAATTCTGTATTGTGTTTCATTGTCGAAATAACCTCGAGATTGTTCGGTTTCGTTCCCAGTAGGTGGTCTTTTAAAATCGATCTCCCTCGGCACAATAGCCATTGAGGACTACTACTGCTGCTGTGGACGATGAACGTGAACGAATCCGATGTTCGGCGAGGCATCCTCAGATCGTAGGGTTTATTCCGTAACAGAAAAACTTGCATGCGGGCTCGAATTCGTTTCCCGCCCTAAAAGTCGTCGACTCGAGAAGAAATTCACGTGAGATTCGACGTTGATACATTCGCCTGTTTCACCGTTTCTTTTATCGGTTCGAGAGGAATCGAAAATAAAAAACGATCCATTCAAATTCTGTTATCTATTTTATGTCGAAATAACCTCGAGATTGTTCGGTTTCGGTCCCAGTAGGTTATTTTTACTAATCTATCATCCACGGCACGAAAAAAGCCATTGAGGACTACTACTGGTGCTGTGGACGATGAACGTGAACGAATCCGATGATCGGCGCGGCATCCTCAGATTGTAGGGTTTGTTCCGTAAGTGAAACACTTACATGCGGACTCGGATTCGTTTCCCGATCTAAAAGTCGTCGACTCGCAAAGAAATTCACTTGAGATTCGGCGTTGATCAATACGCCTGTTTCAAGCGATGCTTTTATCGGTTCGAGAGGGATCCAAAATAAAAAAACGATCCATTCAAATTCTGTATGGTGTTTCATTGTCGAAATAACATCGAGATTGTTCGGTTTCGTTCCCAGTAGGTGATCTTTTAAAATCGATCTCGCTCGGCACGACAATCGCCATTGAGGACTACTACTGCTGCTGTGGACGATGAACGTGAACGAATCCGATGTTTGGCGCGGCGTCCTCAGATTGTACGGATTATCCCGTAACAGAAACACTTGCATGCGGTCTCGAATTCGTTTCCCGCCCTAAAAGTCGTCGACTCGAAAAGAAATTCACGTGAGATTCGACGTTGATACATTCGCCGGTTTCAACCGTTTCTGTTATCGGTTCGAGAGGAATCCAAAATAAAGAAAACGATCCATTCAATTTCTGTATTGCGTTTCATTGTCGAAATACCCTCGAGATTGTTCGGTTTCTTTCCCAGTAGGTGATTTTTTAAAATCGATCTCCCTCGGCACGACAATAGCCATTGAAGACTACTACTGCTGCTGTGGCCGATGAACGTGAAGGAATCCAATGATCGGCGCGGCATCCTCAGATTGTAGGGTTCGTTCCATAACAGAAACACGTACATGCGGACTCGGATTCGTTTCCCGTTCTAAAAGTCGTCGACTCGCAAAGAAATTCACGTGAGATTCGGCGTTGATAAATGCGCCTGTTTCAACCGATGGTTTTATCGGTTCGAGAGGGATCCAAAATAACAAAACGATCCATTCAAATTCTGTATTGTGTTTCATTGTCGAAATACCCTCGAGATTTTTCGGTTTCGTTCCCAGTAGGTGATCTTATAAAATCGATCTCCCTCGGCACGACAATAGCCATTGAGGACTACTACTGCTGCTGTGGACCATGAACGTTAACGAATCCGATGTTCGGCGCGGCATCCTCTGAATGTAGGGATTATTCCGTAACAGAAACACTTGCATGCGGTCTCGGATTCGTTTCCCGCCCTAAAAGTCGTCGACTCGAAAAGAAATTCACGTGAGATTCGACGTTGATACATTCGCTTGTTTCAACCGTTTCTTTTATCGGTTCGAGAGGAATCCAAAATAAAAAACGATCCATTCAAATTCTGTTACCTATTTTATGTCGAAATAACCTCGAGATTGTTCGGTTTCGGTCCCAGTAGGTGATTTTTTTAAATCTATCATCCTCGGCACGAAAAAAGCCATTGAGGACTACTACTGCTGCTGTGGACGATGAACGTGAACGAATCCGATGATCGGCGCGGCATTCTCAGATTGTAGGGAGTATTCCACAACAGAAACACTTGCATGCGCACCGGATTCGTTTTCCGATCTAAAAGTCATCGACTCGAAAAGAAAGGCACATGAGATTCGACGTTGATAAATACGCCTGTTTCAACCGTTTCTGTTATCGGTTCGAGAGGAATCCAAAATATAAAAAACGATCCATTCAATTTCTGTATTGCGTTTTATTGTCGAAATACTCTCGAGATTGTTCGGTTTCGTTCCCGGTAGGTGATTTTTTAAAATCGATCTCCCTCGGCTCGACAATAGCCATTAAAGACTACTACTGCTGCTGTGGCCGATGAACGTGAAGGAATCCAATGATCGGCGCGGCATCCTCAGATTGTCGGGTTCGTTCCGTAACAGAAACACTTGCATGCGGTCTCGAATTCGTTTCCCGCCCTAAAAGTCGTCGACTCGAAAAGAAATTCACGTGAGATTCGACGTTGATACATTCGCCTGTTTGAACCGTGTCTTTGATCGGTTCGAGAGGAATCCAAAATAAAAAACGATCCATGCAAATTCTGTTATCTATTTTATGTCGAAATTCCCTCGAGATTGTTCGGTTTCGGTCCCAGTAAGTGATTTTTAAACATCTATCATCCTCCGCATGAAAAAAGCCATTGAGGACTACTACTGCTGCTGTGGACGATGTACGTGAACGAATCCGATGATCGGCGCGGCATTCTCAGATTGTAGGGAGTATTCCACAACAGAAACACCTGCATGCGCACTCGGATTCATTTCCCGATCTAAAAGTCATCGACTCGAAAAGAAAGGCACATGAGATTCGACGTTGATAAATACGCCTTTTTCAACCGTTTCTGTTATCGGTTCGAGAGGAATCCAAAATAAAGAAAACGATCCATTCAATTTCTGTATTGCGTTTCATTGTCGAAATACCCTCGTGATTGTTCGGTTTCTTTCCCAGTAGGTGATTTTTTAAAATCGATCTCCCTCGGCACGACAATAGCCATTGAAGACTACTACTGCTGCTGTGGCCGATGAACGTGAAGGAATCCAATGATCGGCGCGGCATCCTCAGATTGTAGGGTTCGTTCCATAACAGAAACACGTACATGCGGACTCGGATTCGTTTCCCGTTCTAAAAGTCGTCGACTCGCAAAGAAATTCACGTGAGATTCGGCGTTGATAAATACGCCTGTTTCAACCGATGGTTTTATCGGTTCGAGAGGGATCCAAAATAAAAAAACGATCCATTCAAATTCTGTATTGTGTTTCATTGTCGAAATACCCTCGAGATTTTTCGGTTTCGTTCCCAGTAGGTGATCTTATAAAATCGATCTCCCTCGGCACGACAATAGCCATTGAGGACTACTACTGCTGCTGTGGACCATGAACGTGAACGAATCCGATGTTCGGCGCGGCATCCTCTGAATGTAGGGATTATTCCGTAACAGAAACACTTGCATGCGGTCTCGGATTCGTTTCCCGCCCTAAATGTCGTCGACTCGAAAAGAAATTCACGTGAGATTCGACGTTGATACATTCGCCTGTTTCAACCGTTTCTTTTATCGGTTCGAGAGGAATCCAAAATAAAAAACGATCCATTCAAATTCTGTTACCTATTTTATGTCGAAATAACCTCGAGATTGTTCGGTTTCAGTCCCAGTAGGTGATTTTTTTAAATCTATCATCCTCGGCACGAAAAAAGCCATTGAGGACTACTACTGCTGCTGTGGACGATGAACGTGAACGAATCCGATGATCGGCGCGGCATTCTCAGATTGTAGGGAGTATTCCACAACAGAAACACTTGCATGCGCACTCGGATTCGTTTCCCGTTCTAAAAGTCGTCGACTCGCAAAGAAATTCACGTGAGATTCGGCGTTGATAAATACGCCTGTTTCAACCGATGGTTTTATCGGTTCGAGAGGGATCCAAAATAAAAAAACGATCCATTCAAATTCTGTATTGTGTTTCATTGTCGAAATACCCTCGAGATTTTTCGGTTTCGTTCCCAGTAGGTGATCTTATAAAATCGATCTCCCTCGGCGCGACAATAGCCATTGAGGACTACTACTGCTGCTGTGGACGATGTACGTGAAAGAATCCGATGATCGGCGCGGCATCCTCTGAATGTAGGGATTATTCCGTAACAGAAACACTTGCATGCGGTCTCGGATTCGTTTCCCGCCCTAAAAGTCATCGACTCGAAAAGAAAGGCACATGAGATTCGACGTTGATAAATCCGCCTGTTTCAACCGTTTCTGTTTTCGGTTCGAAAGGAATTCAAAATAAAACAACGATCCATTCAATTTCTGTATTGCGTTTCATTGTCGAAATACCCTCGAGATTGTTCGGTTTCTTTCCCAGTAGGTGATTTTTTAAAATCGATCTCCCTCGGCACGACAATAGCCATTGAAGACTACTACTGCTGCTGTGGCCGATGAACGTGAACGAATCCAATGATCGGCGCGGCATCCACAGATTGTCGGGTTCGTTCCGTAACAGAAACACTTGCATGCGGTCTCGAATTCGTTTCCCGCCCTAAAAGTCGTCGACTCGAAAAGAAATTCACGTGAGATTCGACGTTGATACATTCGCCTGTTTGTACCGTGTCTTTTATCGGTTCGAGAGGAATCCAAAATAAAAAACGATCCATTCAAATTCTGTTATCTATTTTATGTCGAAATACCCTCGAGATTGTTCGATTTCGGTCCCAGTAAGTGATTTTTAAACATCTATCATCCTCCGCATGAAAAAAGCCATTGAGGACTACTACTGCTGCTGTGGCCGATGAACGTGAAGGAATCCAATGATCGGCGCGCCATTCTCAGATTGTAGGGAGTATTCCACAACAGAAACACTTGCATGCGGACTCGGATTCGTTTCCTGATCTAAAAGTCATCGACTCGAAAAGAAAGGCACAAGAGATTCGACGTTGATAAATCCGCCTGTTTCAACCGTTTCTGTTATCGGTTCGAAAGCAATTCAAACTAAAACAACGATCCATTCAAATTCTGTATTGTGTTTCATTGTCGAAATAACCTCGAGATTGTTCGGTTTCGTTCCCAGTAGGTGGTCTTTTAAAATCGATCTCCCTCGGCACAATAGCCATTGAGGACTACTACTGCTGCTGTGGACGATGAACGTGAACGAATCCGATGTTCGGCGAGGCATCCTCAGATCGTAGGGCTTATTCCGTAACAGAAAAACTTGCATGCGGGCTCGAATTCGTTTCCCGCCCTAAAAGTCGTCGACTCGAGAAGAAATTCACGTGAGATTCGACGTTGATACATTCGCCTGTTTCACCGTTTCTTTTATCGGTTCGAGAGGAATCGAAAATAAAAAACGATCCATTCAAATTCTGTTATCTATTTTATGTCGAAATAACCTCGAGATTGTTCGGTTTCGGTCCCAGTAGGTTATTTTTACTAATCTATCATCCACGGCACGAAAAAAGCCATTGAGGACTACTACTGGTGCTGTGGACGATGAACGTGAACGAATCCGATGATCGGCGCGGCATCCTCAGATTGTAGGGTTTGTTCCGTAAGTGAAACACTTACATGCGGACTCGGATTCGTTTCCCGATCTAAAAGTCGTCGACTCGCAAAGAAATTCACTTGAGATTCGGCGTTGATCAATACGCCTGTTTCAAGCGATGCTTTTATCGGTTCGAGAGGGATCCAAAATAAAAAAACGATCCATTCAAATTCTGTATGGTGTTTCATTGTCGAAATAACATCGAGATTGTTCGGTTTCGTTCCCAGTAGGTGATCTTTTAAAATCGATCTCGCTCGGCACGACAATCGCCATTGAGGACTACTACTGCTGCTGTGGACGATGAACGTGAACGAATCCGATGTTTGGCCCGGCGTCCTCAGATTGTAGGGATTATCCCGTAACAGAAACCCTTGCATGCGGTCTCGAATTCGTTTCCCGCCCTAAAAGTCGTCGACTCGAAAAGAAATTCACGTGAGATTCGACGTTGATACATTCGCCGGTTTCAACCGTTTCTGTTATCGGTTCGAGAGGAATCCAAAATAAAGAAAACGATCCATTCAATTTCTGTATTGCGTTTCATTGTCGAAATACCCTCGAGATTGTTCGGTTTCTTTCCCAGTAGGTGATTTTTTAAAATCGATCTCCCTCGGCACGACAATAGCCATTGAAGACTACTACTGCTGCTGTGGCCGATGAACGCGAAGGAATCCAATGATCGGCGCGGCATCCTCAGATTGTAGGGTTCGTTCCATAACAGAAACACGTACATGCGGACTCGGATTCGTTTCCCGTTCTAAAAGTCGTCGACTCGCAAAGAAATTCACGTGAGATTCGGCGTTGATAAATACGCCTGTTTCAACCGATGGTTTTATCGGTTCGAGAGGGATCCAAAATAAAAAAACGATCCATTCAAATTCTGTATTTCGTTTCATTATCGAAATACCCTCGAGATTTTTCGGTTTCGTTCCCAGTAGGTGATCTTATAAAATCGATCTCCCTCGGAACGACAATAGCCATTGAGGACTACTACTGCTGCTGTAGACCATGAACGTGAACGAATCCGATGTTCGGGGCAGCATCCTCAGAATGTAGGGATTATTCCGTAACAGAAACACTTGCATGCGGTCTCGGATTCGTTTCCCGCCCTAAAAGTCGTCGACTCGAAAATAAATTCACGTGAGATTCGACGTTGATACATTCGCCTGTTTCAACCGTTTCTTTTATCGGTTCGAGAGGAATCCAAAATAAAAAACGATCCGTTCAAATTCTGTTCCTATTTTATGTCGAAATAACCTCGAGATTGTTCGGTGTCGGTCCCAGTAGGTGATTTTTAAAAATCTATCATCCTCGGCACGAAAAAAAGCCATTGAGGACTACTACTGCTGCTGTGGCCGATGAACGTGAAGGAATCCAATGATCGGCGCGCCATTCTCAGATTGTACGGAGTATTCCACAACAGAAACACTTGCATGCGGACTCGGATTCGCTTCCCGATCTAAAAGTCATCGACTCGAAAAGAAAGGCACATGAGATTCGACGTTGATAAATCCGCCTGTTTCAACCGTTTCTGTTATCGGTTCGAAAGGAATTCAAAATAAAACAACGATCCATTCAAATTCTGTATTGTGTTTCATTGTCGAAATAACCTCGAGATTGTTCGGTTTCGTTCCCAATAGGTGGTCTTTTAAAATCGATCTCCCTCGGCACAATAGCCATTGAGGACTACTACTGCTGCTGTGGACGATGAACGTGTACGAATCCGATGTTCGGCGAGGCATCCTCAGATCGTAGGGCTTATTCCGTAACAGAAAAACTTGCATGCGGTCTCGGATTCGTTTCCCGCCCTAAGAGTCGTCGACTCGAAAAGAAATTCACGTGAGATTCGACGTTGATACCTTCGCCTGTTTCAACCGTTTCTTTTATCGGTTCGAGAGGAAACCAAAATAAAAAACGATCCATTCAAATTCTGTTATCTATTTTATGTCGAAATACCCTCGAGATTGTTCGGTTTCGGTCCCAGAAAGTGATTTTTAAACATCTATCATCCTCCGCATGAAAAAAGCCATTGAGGACTACTACTGCTGCTGTGGACGATGTACGTGAACGAATCCGATGATCGGCGCGGCATTCTCAGATTGTAGGGAGTATTCCACAACAGAAACACTTGCATGCGCACTCGGATTCATTTCCCGATCTAAAAGTCATCGACTCGAAAAGAAAGGCACATGAGATTCGACGTTGATAAATACGCCTTTTTCAACGGTTTCTGTTATCGGTTCGAGAGGAATCCAAAATAAAGAAAACGATCCATTCAATTTCTGTATTGCGTTTCATTGTCGAAATACCCTCGAGATTGTTCGGTTTCTTTCCCAGTAGGTGATTTTTTAAAATCGATCTCCCTCGGCACGACAATAGCCATTGAAGACTACTACTGCTGCTGTGGCCGATGAACGTGAAGGAATCCAATGATCGGCGCGGCATCCTCAGATTGTCGGGTTCGTTCCGTAACAGAAACACTTGCATGCGGTCTCGAATTCGTTTCCCGCCCTAAAAGTCGTCGACTCGAAAAGAAATTCACGTGAGATTCGACGTTGATACATTCGCCTGTTTGAACCGTGTCTTTTATCGGTTCGAGAGGAATCCAAAATAAAAAACGATCCATGCAAATTGTGTTATCTATTTTATGTCGAAATTCCCTCGAGATTGTTCGGTTTCGGTCCCAGTAAGTGATTTTTGAACATCTATCATCCTCCGCATGAAAAAAGCCATTGAGGACTACTACTGCTGCTGTGGACGATGTACGTGAACGAATCCGATGATCGGCGCGGCATTCTCAGATTGTAGGGAGTATTCCACAACAGAAACACTTGCATGCGCACTCGGATTCATTTCCCGATCTAAAAGTCATCGACTCGAAAAGAAAGGCACATGAGATTCGACGTTGATAAATACGCCTTTTTCAACCGTTTCTGTTATCGGTTCGAGAGGAATCCAAAATAAAGAAAACGATCCATTCAATTTCTGTATTGCGTTTCATTGTCGAAATACCCTCGTGATTGTTCGGTTTCTTTCCCAGTAGGTGATTTTTTAAAATCGATCTCCCTCGGCACGACAATAGCCATTGAAGACTACTACTGCTTCTGTGGCCGATGAACGTGAAGGAATCCAATGATCGGCGCGGCATCCTCAGATTGTAGGGTTCGTTCCATAACAGAAACACGTACATGCGGACTCGGATTCGTTTCCCGTTCTAAAAGTCGTCGACTCGCAAAGAAATTCACGTGAGATTCGGCGTTGATAAATACGCCTGTTTCAACCGATGGTTTTATCGGTTCGAGAGGGATCCAAAATAAAAAAACGATCCATTCAAATTCTGTATTGTGTTTCATTGTCGAAATACCCTCGAGATTTTTCGGTTTCGTTCCCAGTAGGTGATCTTATAAAATCGATCTCCCTCGGCACGACAATAGCCATTGAGGACTACTACTGCTGCTGTGGACCATGAACGTGAACGAATCCGATGTTCGGCGCGGCATCCTCTGAATGTAGGGATTATTCCGTAACAGAAACACTTGCATGCGGTCTCGGATTCGTTTCCCGCCCTAAATGTCGTCGACTCGAAAAGAAATTCACGTGAGATTCGACGTTGATACATTCGCCTGTTTCAACCGTTTCTTTTATCGGTTCGAGAGGAATCCAAAATAAAAAACGATCCATTCAAATTCTGTTACCTATTTTATGTCGAAATAACCTCGAGATTGTTAGGTTTCAGTCCCAGTAGGTGATTTTTTTAAATCTATCATCCTCGGCACGAAAAAAGCCATTGAGGACTACTACTGCTGCTGTGGACGATGAACGTGAACGAATCCGATGATCGGCGCGGCATTCTCAGATTGTAGGGAGTATTCCACAACAGAAACACTTGCATGCGCACTCGGATTCGTTTCCCGTTCTAAAAGTCGTCGACTCGCAAAGAAATTCACGTGAGATTCGGCGTTGATAAATACGCCTGTTTCAACCGATGGTTTTATCGGTTCGAGAGGGATCCAAAATAAAAAAACGATCCATTCAAATTCTGTATTGTGTTTCATTGTCGAAATACCCTCGAGATTTTTCGGTTTCGTTCCCAGTAGGTGATCTTATAAAATCGATCTCCCTCGGCGCGACAATAGCCTTTGAGGACTACTACTGCTGCTGTGGACGATGTACGTGAAAGAATCCGATGATCGGCGCGGCATCCTCTGAATGTAGGGATTATTCCGTAACAGAAACACTTGCATGCGGTCTCGGATTCGTTTCCCGCCCTAAAAGTCATCAACTCGAAAAGAAAGGCACATGAGATTCGACGTTGATAAATCCGCCTGTTTCAACCGTTTCTGTTTTCGGTTCGAAAGGAATTCAAAATAAAACAACGATCCATTCAATTTCTGTATTGCGTTTCATTGTCGAAATACCCTCGAGATTGTTCGGTTTCTTTCCCAGTAGGTGATTTTTTAAAATCGATCTCCCTCGGCACGACAATAGCCATTGAAGACTACTACTGCTGCTGTGGCCGATGAACGTGAACGAATCCAATGATCGGCGCGGCATCTACAGATTGTCGGGTTCGTTCCGTAACAGAAACACTTGCATGCGGTCTCGAATTCGTTTCCCGCCCTAAAAGTCGTCGACTCGAAAAGAAATTCACGTGAGATTCGACGTTGATACATTCGCCTGTTTGTACCGTGTCTTTTATCGGTTCGAGAGGAATCCAAAATAAAAAACGATCCATTCAAATTCTGTTATCTATTTTATGTCGAAATACCCTCGAGATTGTTCGATTTCGGTCCCAGTAAGTGATTTTTAAACATCTATCATCCTCCGCATGAAAAAAGCCATTGAGGACTACTACTGCTGCTGTGGCCGATGAACGTGAAGGAATCCAATGATCGGCGCGCCATTCTCAGATTGTAGGGAGTATTCCACAACAGAAACACTTGCATGCGGACTCGGATTCGTTTCCCGATCTAAAAGTCATCGACTCGAAAAGAAAGGCACAAGAGATTCGACGTTGATAAATCCGCCTGTTTCAACCGTTTCTGTTATCGGTTCGAAAGCAATTCAAACTAAAACAACGATCCATTCAAATTCTGTATTGTGTTTCATTGTCGAAATAACCTCGAGATTGTTCGGTTTCGTTCCCAGTAGGTGGTCTTTTAAAATCGATCTCCCTCGGCACAATAGCCATTGAGGACTACTACTGCTGCTGTGGACGATGAACGTGAACGAATCCGATGTTCGGCGAGGCATCCTCAGATCGTAGGGTTTATTCCGTAACAGAAAAACTTGCATGCGGGCTCGAATTCGTTTCCCGCCCTAAAAGTCGTCGACTCGAGAAGAAATTCACGTGAGATTCGACGTTGATACATTCGCCTGTTTCACCGTTTCTTTTATCGGTTCGAGAGGAATCGAAAATAAAAAACGATCCATTCAAATTCTGTTATCTATTTTATGTCGAAATAACCTCGAGATTGTTCGGTTTCGGTCCCAGTAGGTTATTTTTACTAATCTATCATCCACGGCACGAAAAAAGCCATTGAGGACTACTACTGGTGCTGTGGACGATGAACGTGAACGAATCCGATGATCGGCGCGGCATCCTCAGATTGTAGGGTTTGTTCCGTAAGTGAAACACTTACATGCGGACTCGGATTCGTTTCCCGATCTAAAAGTCGTCGACTCGCAAAGAAATTCACTTGAGATTCGGCGTTGATCAATACGCCTGTTTCAAGCGATGCTTTTATCGGTTCGAGAGGGATCCAAAATAAAAAAACGATCCATTCAAATTCTGTATGGTGTTTCATTGTCGAAATAACATCGAGATTGTTCGGTTTCGTTCCCAGTAGGTGATCTTTTAAAATCGATCTCGCTCGGCACGACAATCGCCATTGAGGACTACTACTGCTGCTGTGGACGATGAACGTGAACGAATCCGATGTTTGGCGCGGCGTCCTCAGATTGTAGGGATTATCCCGTAACAGAAACACTTGCATGCGGTCTCGAATTCGTTTCCCGCCCTAAAAGTCGTCGACTCGAAAAGAAATTCACGTGAGATTCGACGTTGATACATTCGCCGGTTTCAACCGTTTCTGTTATCGGTTCGAGAGGAATCCAAAATAAAGAAAACGATCCATTCAATTTCTGTATTGCGTTTCATTGTCGAAATACCCTCGAGATTGTTCGGTTTCTTTCCCAGTAGGTGATTTTTTAAAATCGATCTCCCTCGGCACGACAATAGCCATTGAAGACTACTACTGCTGCTGTGCCCGATGAACGTGAAGGAATCCAATGATCGGCGCGGCATCCTCAGATTGTAGGGTTCGTTCCATAACAGAAACACGTACATGCGGACTCGGATTCGTTTCCCGTTCTAAAAGTCGTCGACTCGCAAAGAAATTCACGTGAGATTCGGCGTTGATAAATGCGCCTGTTTCAACCGATGGTTTTATCAGTTCGAGAGGGATCCAAAATAACAAAACGATCCATTCAAATTCTGTATTGTGTTTCATTGTCGAAATACCCTCGAGATTTTTCGGTTTCGTTCCCAGTAGGTGATCTTATAAAATCGATCTCCCTCGGCACGACAATAGCCATTGAGGACTACTACTGCTGCTGTGGACCATGAACGTTAACGAATCCGATGTTCGGCGCGGCATCCTCTGAATGTAGGGATTATTCCGTAACAGAAACACTTGCATGCGGTCTCGGATTCGTTTCCCGCCCTAAAAGTCGTCGACTCGAAAAGAAATTCACGTGAGATTCGACGTTGATACATTCGCCTGTTTCAACCGTTTCTTTTATCGGTTCGAGAGGAATCCAAAATAAAAAACGATCCATTCAAATTCTGTTACCTATTTTATGTCGAAATAACCTCGAGATTGTTCGGTTTCGGTCCCAGTAGGTGATTTTTTTAAATCTATCATCCTCGGCACGAAAAAAGCCATTGAGGACTACTACTGCTGCTGTGGACGATGAACGTGAACGAATCCGATGATCGGCGCGGCATTCTCAGATTGTAGGGAGTATTCCACAACAGAAACACTTGCATGCGCACCGGATTCGTTTTCCGATCTAAAAGTCATCGACTCGAAAAGAAAGGCACATGAGATTCGACGTTGATAAATACGCCTGTTTCAACCGTTTCTGTTATCGGTTCGAGAGGAATCCAAAATATAAAAAACGATCCATTCAATTTCTGTATTGCGTTTTATTGTCGAAATACTCTCGAGATTGTTCGGTTTCGTTCCCGGTAGGTGATTTTTTAAAATCGATCTCCCTCGGCTCGACAATAGCCATTAAAGACTACTACTGCTGCTGTGGCCGATGAACGTGAAGGAATCCAATGATCGGCGCGGCATCCTCAGATTGTCGGGTTCGTTCCGTAACAGAAACACTTGCATGCGGTCTCGAATTCGTTTCCCGCCCTAAAAGTCGTCGACTCGAAAAGAAATTCACGTGAGATTCGACGTTGATACATTCGCCTGTTTGAACCGTGTCTTTGATCGGTTCGAGAGGAATCCAAAATAAAAAACGATCCATGCAAATTCTGTTATCTATTTTATGTCGAAATTCCCTCGAGATTGTTCGGTTTCGGTCCCAGTAAGTGATTTTTAAACATCTATCATCCTCCGCATGAAAAAAGCCATTGAGGACTACTACTGCTGCTGTGGACGATGTACGTGAACGAATCCGATGATCGGCGCGGCATTCTCAGATTGTAGGGAGTATTCCACAACAGAAACACTTGCATGCGCACTCGGATTCATTTCCCGATCTAAAAGTCATCGACTCGAAAAGAAAGGCACATGAGATTCGACGTTGATAAATACGCCTTTTTCAACCGTTTCTGTTATCGGTTCGAGAGGAATCCAAAATAAAGAAAACGATCCATTCAATTTCTGTATTGCGTTTCATTGTCGAAATACCCTCGTGATTGTTCGGTTTCTTTCCCAGTAGGTGATTTTTTAAAATCGATCTCCCTCGGCACGACAATAGCCATTGAAGACTACTACTGCTGCTGTGGCCGATGAACGTGAAGGAATCCAATGATCGGCGCGGCATCCTCAGATTGTAGGGTTCGTTCCATAACAGAAACACGTACATGCGGACTCGGATTCGTTTCCCGTTCTAAAAGTCGTCGACTCGCAAAGAAATTCACGTGAGATTCGGCGTTGATAAATACGCCTGTTTCAACCGATGGTTTTATCGGTTCGAGAGGGATCCAAAATAAAAAAACGATCCATTCAAATTCTGTATTGTGTTTCATTGTCGAAATACCCTCGAGATTTTTCGGTTTCGTTCCCAGTAGGTGATCTTATAAAATCGATCTCCCTCGGCACGACAATAGCCATTGAGGACTACTACTGCTGCTGTGGACCATGAACGTGAACGAATCCGATGTTCGGCGCGGCATCCTCTGAATGTAGGGATTATTCCGTAACAGAAACACTTGCATGCGGTCTCGGATTCGTTTCCCGCCCTAAATGTCGTCGACTCGAAAAGAAATTCACGTGAGATTCGACGTTGATACATTCGCCTGTTTCAACCGTTTCTTTTATCGGTTCGAGAGGAATCCAAAATAAAAAACGATCCATTCAAATTCTGTTACCTATTTTATGTCGAAATAACCTCGAGATTGTTCGGTTTCAGTCCCAGTAGGTGATTTTTTTAAATCTATCATCCTCGGCACGAAAAAAGCCATTGAGGACTACTACTGCTGCTGTGGACGATGAACGTGAACGAATCCGATGATCGGCGCGGCATTCTCAGATTGTAGGGAGTATTCCACAACAGAAACACTTGCATGCGCACTCGGATTCGTTTCCCGTTCTAAAAGTCGTCGACTCGCAAAGAAATTCACGTGAGATTCGGCGTTGATAAATACGCCTGTTTCAACCGATGGTTTTATCGGTTCGAGAGGGATCCAAAATAAAAAAACGATCCATTCAAATTCTGTATTGTGTTTCATTGTCGAAATACCCTCGAGATTTTTCGGTTTCGTTCCCAGTAGGTGATCTTATAAAATCGATCTCCCTCGGCGCGACAATAGCCATTGAGGACTACTACTGCTGCTGTGGACGATGTACGTGAAAGAATCCGATGATCGGCGCGGCATCCTCTGAATGTAGGGATTATTCCGTAACAGAAACACTTGCATGCGGTCTCGGATTCGTTTCCCGCCCTAAAAGTCATCGACTCGAAAAGAAAGGCACATGAGATTCGACGTTGATAAATCCGCCTGTTTCAACCGTTTCTGTTTTCGGTTCGAAAGGAATTCAAAATAAAACAACGATCCATTCAATTTCTGTATTGCGTTTCATTGTCGAAATACCCTCGAGATTGTTCGGTTTCTTTCCCAGTAGGTGATTTTTTAAAATCGATCTCCCTCGGCACGACAATAGCCATTGAAGACTACTACTGCTGCTGTGGCCGATGAACGTGAACGAATCCAATGATCGGCGCGGCATCCACAGATTGTCGGGTTCGTTCCGTAACAGAAACACTTGCATGCGGTCTCGAATTCGTTTCCCGCCCTAAAAGTCGTCGACTCGAAAAGAAATTCACGTGAGATTCGACGTTGATACATTCGCCTGTTTGTACCGTGTCTTTTATCGGTTCGAGAGGAATCCAAAATAAAAAACGATCCATTCAAATTCTGTTATCTATTTTATGTCGAAATACCCTCGAGATTGTTCGATTTCGGTCCCAGTAAGTGATTTTTAAACATCTATCATCCTCCGCATGAAAAAAGCCATTGAGGACTACTACTGCTGCTGTGGCCGATGAACGTGAAGGAATCCAATGATCGGCGCGCCATTCTCAGATTGTAGGGAGTATTCCACAACAGAAACACTTGCATGCGGACTCGGATTCGTTTCCTGATCTAAAAGTCATCGACTCGAAAAGAAAGGCACAAGAGATTCGACGTTGATAAATCCGCCTGTTTCAACCGTTTCTGTTATCGGTTCGAAAGCAATTCAAACTAAAACAACGATCCATTCAAATTCTGTATTGTGTTTCATTGTCGAAATAACCTCGAGATTGTTCGGTTTCGTTCCCAGTAGGTGGTCTTTTAAAATCGATCTCCCTCGGCACAATAGCCATTGAGGACTACTACTGCTGCTGTGGACGATGAACGTGAACGAATCCGATGTTCGGCGAGGCATCCTCAGATCGTAGGGCTTATTCCGTAACAGAAAAACTTGCATGCGGGCTCGAATTCGTTTCCCGCCCTAAAAGTCGTCGACTCGAGAAGAAATTCACGTGAGATTCGACGTTGATACATTCGCCTGTTTCACCGTTTCTTTTATCGGTTCGAGAGGAATCGAAAATAAAAAACGATCCATTCAAATTCTGTTATCTATTTTATGTCGAAATAACCTCGAGATTGTTCGGTTTCGGTCCCAGTAGGTTATTTTTACTAATCTATCATCCACGGCACGAAAAAAGCCATTGAGGACTACTACTGGTGCTGTGGACGATGAACGTGAACGAATCCGATGATCGGCGCGGCATCCTCAGATTGTAGGGTTTGTTCCGTAAGTGAAACACTTACATGCGGACTCGGATTCGTTTCCCGATCTAAAAGTCGTCGACTCGCAAAGAAATTCACTTGAGATTCGGCGTTGATCAATACGCCTGTTTCAAGCGATGCTTTTATCGGTTCGAGAGGGATCCAAAATAAAAAAACGATCCATTCAAATTCTGTATGGTGTTTCATTGTCGAAATAACATCGAGATTGTTCGGTTTCGTTCCCAGTAGGTGATCTTTTAAAATCGATCTCGCTCGGCACGACAATCGCCATTGAGGACTACTACTGCTGCTGTGGACGATGAACGTGAACGAATCCGATGTTTGGCGCGGCGTCCTCAGATTGTAGGGATTATCCCGTAACAGAAACATTTGCATGCGGTCTCGAATTCGTTTCCCGCCCTAAAAGTCGTCGACTCGAAAAGAAATTCACGTGAGATTCGACGTTGATACATTCGCCGGTTTCAACCGTTTCTGTTATCGGTTCGAGAGGAATCCAAAATAAAGAAAACGATCCATTCAATTTCTGTATTGCGTTTCATTGTCGAAATACCCTCGAGATTGTTCGGTTTCTTTCCCAGTAGGTGATTTTTTAAAATCGATCTCCCTCGGCACGACAATAGCCATTGAAGACTACTACTGCTGCTGTGCCCGATGAACGTGAAGGAATCCAATGATCGGCGCGGCATCCTCAGATTGTAGGGTTCGTTCCATAACAGAAACACGTACATGCGGACTCGGATTCGTTTCCCGTTCTAAAAGTCGTCGACTCGCAAAGAAATTCACGTGAGATTCGGCGTTGATAAATGCGCCTGTTTCAACCGATGGTTTTATCGGTTCGAGAGGGATCCAAAATAACAAAACGATCCATTCAAATTCTGTATTGTGTTTCATTGTCGAAATACCCTCGAGATTTTTCGGTTTCGTTCCCAGTAGGTGATCTTATAAAATCGATCTCCCTCGGCACGACAATAGCCATTGAGGACTACTACTGCTGCTGTGGACCATGAACGTTAACGAATCCGATGTTCGGCGCGGCATCCTCTGAATGTAGGGATTATTCCGTAACAGAAACACTTGCATGCGGTCTCGGATTCGTTTCCCGCCCTAAAAGTCGTCGACTCGAAAAGAAATTCACGTGAGATTCGACGTTGATACATTCGCCTGTTTCAACCGTTTCTTTTATCGGTTCGAGAGGAATCCAAAATAAAAAACGATCCATTCAAATTCTGTTACCTATTTTATGTCGAAATAACCTCGAGATTGTTCGGTGTCGGTCCCAGTAGGTGATTTTTAAAAATCTATCATCCTCGGCACGAAAAAAAGCCATTGAGGACTACTACTGCTGCTGTGGCCGATGAACGTGAAGGAATCCAATGATCGGCGCGCCATTCTCAGATTGTACGGAGTATTCCACAACAGAAACACTTGCATGCGGACTCGGATTCGCTTCCCGATCCAAAAGTCATCGACTCGAAAAGAAAGGCACATGAGATTCGACGTTGATAAATCCGCCTGTTTCAACCGTTTCTGTTATCGGTTCGAAAGGAATTCAAAATAAAACAACGATCCATTCAAATTCTGTATTGTGTTTCATTGTCGAAATAACCTCGAGATTGTTCGGTTTCGTTCCCAATAGGTGGTCTTTTAAAATCGATCTCCCTCGGCACAATAGCCATTGAGGACTACTACTGCTGCTGTGGACGATGAACGTGTACGAATCCGACGTTCGGCGAGGCATCCTCAGATCGTAGGGATTATTCCGTAACAGAAAAACTTGCATGCGGTCTCGGATTCGTTTCCCGCCCTAAGAGTCGTCGACTCGAAAAGAAATTCACGTGAGATTCGACGTTGATACCTTCGCCTGTTTCAACCGTTTCTTTTATCGGTTCGAGAGGAAACCAAAATAAAAAACGATCCATTCAAATTCTGTTATCTATTTTATGTCGAAATACCCTCGAGATTGTTCGGTTTCGGTCCCAGAAAGTGATTTTTAAACATCTATCATCCTCCGCATGAAAAAAGCCATTGAGGACTACTACTGCTGCTGTGGACGATGTACGTGAACGAATCCGATGATCGGCGCGGCATTCTCAGATTGTAGGGAGTATTCCACAACAGAAACACTTGCATGCGCACTCGGATTCATTTCCCGATCTAAAAGTCATCGACTCGAAAAGAAAGGCACATGAGATTCGACGTTGATAAATACGCCTTTTTCAACCGTTTCTGTTATCGGTTCGAGAGGAATCCAAAATAAAGAAAACGATCCATTCAATTTCTGTATTGCGTTTCATTGTCGAAATACCCTCGAGATTGTTCGGTTTCTTTCCCAGTAGGTGATTTTTTAAAATCGATCTCCCTCGGCACGACAATAGCCATTGAAGACTACTACTGCTGCTGTGGCCGATGAACGTGAAGGAATCCAATGATCGGCGCGGCATCCTCAGATTGTAGGGTTCGTTCCATAACAGAAACACGTACATGCGGACTCGGATTCGTTTCCCGTTCTAAAAGTCGTCGACTCGCAAAGAAATTCACGTGAGATTCGGCGTTGATAAATGCGCCTGTTTCAACCGATGGTTTTATCGGTTCGAGAGGGATCCAAAATAAAAAAACGATCCATTCAAATTCTGTATTGTGTTTCATTGTCGAAATACCCTCGAGATTTTTCGGTTTCGTTCCCAGTAGGTGATCTTATAAAATCGATCTCCCTCGGCACGACAATAGCCATTGAGGACTACTACTGCTGCTGTGGACCATGAACGTTAACGAATCCGATGTTCGGCGCGGCATCCTCTGAATGTAGGGATTATTCCGTAACAGAAACACTTGCATGCGGTCTCGGATTCGTTTCCCGCCCTAAAAGTCGTCGACTCGAAAAGAAATTCACGTGAGATTCGACGTTGATACATTCGCCTGTTTCAACCGTTTCTTTTATCGGTTCGAGAGGAATCCAAAATAAAAAACGATCTATTCAAATTCTGTTACCTATTTTATGTCGAAATAACCTCGAGATTGTTCGGTTTCGGTCCCAGTAGGTGATTTTTTAAAATCTATCATCCTCGGCACGAAAAAAGCCATTGAGGACTACTACTGCTGCTGTGGACGATGAACGTGAACGAATCCGATGATCGGCGCGGCATTCTCAGATTGTAGGGAGTATTCCACAACAGAAACACTTGCATGCGCACCGGATTCGTTTTCCGATCTAAAAGTCATCGACTCGAAAAGAAAGGCACATGAGATTCGACGTTGATAAATACGCCTGTTTCAACCGTTTCTGTTATCGGTTCGAGAGGAATCCAAAATATAAAGAACGATCCATTCAATTTCTGTATTGCGTTTTATTGTCGAAATACTCTCGAGATTGTTCGGTTTCGTTCCCGGTAGGTGATTTTTTAAAATCGATCTCCCTCGGCTCGACAATAGCCATTGAAGACTACTACTGCTGCTGTGGCCGATGAACGTGAAGGAATCCAATGATCGGCGCGGCATCCTCAGATTGTCGGGTTCGTTCCGTAACAGAAACACTTGCATGCGGTCTCGAATTCGTTTCCCGCCCTAAAAGTCGTCGACTCGAAAAGAAATTCACGTGAGATTCGACGTTGATACATTCGCCTGTTTGAACCGTGTCTTTTATCGGTTCGAGAGGAATCCAAAGCAAAAAACGATCCATGCAAATTCTGTTATCTATTTTATGTCGAAATTCCCTCGAGATTGTTCGGTTTCGGTCCCAGTAAGTGATTTTTAAACATCTATCATCCTCCGCATGAAAAAAGCCATTGAGGACTACTACTGCTGCTGTGGACGATGTACGTGAACGAATCCGATGATCGGCGCGGCATTCTCAGATTGTAGGGAGTATTCCACAACAGAAACACTTGCATGCGCACTCGGATTCATTTCCCGATCTAAAAGTCATCGACTCGAAAAGAAAGGCACATGAGATTCGACGTTGATAAATACGCCTTTTTCAACCGTTTCTGTTATCGGTTCGAGAGGAATCCAAAATAAAGAAAACGATCCATTCAATTTCTGTATTGCGTTTCATTGTCGAAATACCCTCGTGATTGTTCGGTTTCTTTCCCAGTAGGTGATTTTTTAAAATCGATCTCCCTCGGCACGACAATAGCCATTGAAGACTACTACTGCTGCTGTGGCCGATGAACGTGAAGGAATCCAATGATCGGCGCGGCATCCTCAGATTGTAGGGTTCGTTCCATAACAGAAACACGTACATGCGGACTCGGATTCGTTTCCCGTTCTAAAAGTCGTCGACTCGCAAAGAAATTCACGTGAGATTCGGCGTTGATAAATACGCCTGTTTCAACCGATGGTTTTATCGGTTCGAGAGGGATCCAAAATAAAAAAACGATCCATTCAAATTCTGTATTGTGTTTCATTGTCGAAATACCCTCGAGATTTTTCGGTTTCGTTCCCAGTAGGTGATCTTATAAAATCGATCTCCCTCGGCACGACAATAGCCATTGAGGACTACTACTGCTGCTGTGGACCATGAACGTGAACGAATCCGATGTTCGGCGCGGCATCCTCTGAATGTAGGGATTATTCCGTAACAGAAACACTTGCATGCGGTCTCGGATTCGTTTCCCGCCCTAAATGTCGTCGACTCGAAAAGAAATTCACGTGAGATTCGACGTTGATACATTCGCCTGTTTCAACCGTTTCTTTTATCGGTTCGAGAGGAATCGAAAATAAAAAACGATCCATTCAAATTCTGTTACCTATTTTATGTCGAAATAACCTCGAGATTGTTCGGTTTCGGTCCCAGTAGGTGATTTTTTAAAATCTATCATCCTCGGCACGAAAAAAAGCCATTGAGGACTACTACTGCTGCTGTGGACGATGAACGTGAACGAATCCGATGATCGGGGCGGCATCCTCAGATTGTAGGGTTTGTTCCGGAACAGAAACACTTACATGCGGACTCGGATTCGTTTCCCGATCTAAAAGTTGTCGACTCGCAAAGAAATTCACTTGAGATTCGGCGTTGATCAATACGCCTGTTTCAAGCGATGCTTTTATCGTTTCGAGAGCGATCCAAGATAAAAAAAACGATCCATTCAAATTCTGTATTGTGTTTCATTGTCGAAATAACCTCGAGATTGTTCGGTTTCGTTCCCAGTAGGTGATCTTTTAAAATCGATCTCGCTCGGTACGACAATCGCCATTGAGGACTACTAATGCTGCTGTGGACGATGAACGTGAACGAATCCGCTGTTTGGCGCGGCGTCCTCAGATTGTAGGGATTATTCCGTAACGGAAACGCTTGCATGCGGTCTCGGATTCGTTTCCCACCCTAAAAGTTGTCGACTCTACTACTACTGCTGTGGACGATGAACGTGTACGAATCCGATGTTCGGCGAGGCATCCTCAGATCGTAGGGATTATTCCGTAACAGAAAAACTTGCATGCGGTCTCGGATTCGTTTCCCGCCCTAAGAGTCGTCGACTCGAAAAGAAATTCACGTGAGATTCGACGTTGATACCTTCGCCTGTTTCAACCGTTTCTTTTATCGGTTCGAGAGGAAACCAAAATAAAAAACGATCCATTCAAATTCTGTTATCTATTTTATGTCGAAATACCCTCGAGATTGTTCGGTTTCGGTCCCAGAAAGTGATTTTTAAACATCTATCATCCTCCGCATGAAAAAAGCCATTGAGGACTACTACTGCTGCTGTGGACGATGTACGTGAACGAATCCGATGATCGGCGCGGCATTCTCAGATTGTAGGGAGTATTCCACAACAGAAACACTTGCATGCGCACTCGGATTCATTTCCCGATCTAAAAGTCATCGACTCGAAAAGAAAGGCACATGAGATTCGACGTTGATAAATACGCCTTTTTCAACCGTTTCTGTTATCGGTTCGAGAGGAATCCAAAATAAAGAAAACGATCCATTCAATTTCTGTATTGCGTTTCATTGTCGAAATACCCTCGAGATTGTTCGGTTTCTTTCCCAGTAGGTGATTTTTTAAAATCGATCTCCCTCGGCACGACAATAGCCATTGAAGACTACTACTGCTGCTGTGGCCGATGAACGTGAAGGAATCCAATGATCGGCGCGGCATCCTCAGATTGTAGGGTTCGTTCCATAACAGAAACACGTACATGCGGACTCGGATTCGTTTCCCGTTCTAAAAGTCGTCGACTCGCAAAGAAATTCACGTGAGATTCGGCGTTGATAAATGCGCCTGTTTCAACCGATGGTTTTATCGGTTCGAGAGGGATCCAAAATAAAAAAACGATCCATTCAAATTCTGTATTGTGTTTCATTGTCGAAATACCCTCGAGATTTTTCGGTTTCTTTCCCAGTAGGTGATCTTATAAAATCGATCTCCCTCGGCACGACAATAGCCATTGAGGACTACTACTGCTGCTGTGGACCATGAACGTTAACGAATCCGATGTTCGGCGCGGCATCCTCTGAATGTAGGGATTATTCCGTAACAGAAACACTTGCATGCGGTCTCGGATTCGTTTCCCGCCCTAAAAGTCGTCGACTCGAAAAGAAATTCACGTGAGATTCGACGTTGATACATTCGCCTGTTTCAACCGTTTCTTTTATCGGTTCGAGAGGAATCCAAAATAAAAAACGATCCATTCAAATTCTGTTACCTATTTTATGTCGAAATA
The DNA here is from genome assembly GCA_964007375.1 of Ophion obscuratus. Lineage (NCBI taxonomy): Eukaryota > Metazoa > Arthropoda > Insecta > Hymenoptera > Ichneumonidae > Ophion > Ophion obscuratus. Next base: position 57,883,590 of record OZ023312.1, read on the forward strand.
ACCTCGAGATTGTTCGGTTTCGGTCCCAGTAGGTGATTTTTTTAAATCTATCATCCTCGGCACGAAAAAAGCCATTGAGGACTACTACTGCTGCTGTGGACGATGAACGTGAACGAATCCGATGATCGGCGCGGCATTCTCAGATTGTAGGGAGTATTCCACAACAGAAACACTTGCATGCGCACCGGATTCGTTTTCCGATCTAAAAGTCATCGACTCGAAAAGAAATGCACATGAGATTCGACGTTGATAAATACGCCTGTTTCAACCGTTTCTGTTATCGGTTCGAGAGGAATCCAAAATATAAAAAACGATCCATTCAATTTCTGTATTGCGTTTTATTGTCGAAATACTCTCGAGATTGTTCGGTTTCGTTCCCGGTAGGTGATTTTTTAAAATCGATCTCCCTCGGCTCGACAATAGCCATTGAAGACTACTACTGCTGCTGTGGCCGATGAACGTGAAGGAATCCAATGATCGGCGCGGCATCCTCAGATTGTCGGGTTCGTTCCGTAACAGAAACACTTGCATGCGGTCTCGAATTCGTTTCCCGCCCTAAAAGTCGTCGACTCGAAAAGAAATTCACGTGAGATTCGACGTTGATACATTCGCCTGTTTGAACCGTGTCTTTTATCGGTTCGAGAGGAATCCAAAATAAAAAACGATCCATGCAAATTCTGTTATCTATTTTATGTCGAAATTCCCTCGAGATTGTTCGGTTTCGGTCCCAGTAAGTGATTTTTAAACATCTATCATCCTCCGCATGAAAAAAGCCATTGAGGACTACTACTGCTGCTGTGGACGATGTACGTGAACGAATCCGATGATCGGCGCGGCATTCTCAGATTGTAGGGAGTATTCCACAACAGAAACACTTGCATGCGCACTCGGATTCATTTCCCGATCTAAAAGTCATCGACTCGAAAAGAAAGGCACATGAGATTCGACGTTGATAAATACGCCTTTTTCAACCGTTTCTGTTATCGGTTCGAGAGGAATCCAAAATAAAGAAAACGATCCATTCAATTTCTGTATTGCGTTTCATTGTCGAAATACCCTCGTGATTGTTCGGTTTCTTTCCCAGTAGGTGATTTTTTAAAATCGATCTCCCTCGGCACGACAATAGCCATTGAAGACTACTACTGCTGCTGTGGCCGATGAACGTGAAGGAATCCAATGATCGGCGCGGCATCCTCAGATTGTAGGGTTCGTTCCATAACAGAAACACGTACATGCGGACTCGGATTCGTTTCCCGTTCTAAAAGTCGTCGACTCGCAAAGAAATTCACGTGAGATTCGGCGTTGATAAATACGCCTGTTTCAACCGATGGTTTTATCGGTTCGAGAGGGATCCAAAATAAAAAAACGATCCATTCAAATTCTGCATTGTGTTTCATTGTCGAAATACCCTCGAGATTTTTCGGTTTCGTTCCCAGTAGGTGATCTTATAAAATCGATCTCCCTCGGCACGACAATAGCCATTGAGGACTACTACTGCTGCTGTGGACCATGAACGTGAACGAATCCGATGTTCGGCGCGGCATCCTCTGAATGTAGGGATTATTCCGTAACAGAAACACTTGCATGCGGTCTCGGATTCGTTTCCCGCCCTAAATGTCGTCGACTCGAAAAGAAATTCACGTGAGATTCGACGTTGATACATTCGCCTGTTTCAACCGTTTCTTTTATCGGTTCGAGAGGAATCGAAAATAAAAAACGATCCATTCAAATTCTGTTACCTATTTTATGTCGAAATAACCTCGAGATTGTTCGGTTTCGGTCCCAGTAGGTGATTTTTTAAAATCTATCATCCTCGGCACGAAAAAAAGCCATTGAGGACTACTACTGCTGCTGTGGACGATGAACGTGAACGAATCCGATGATCGGGGCGGCATCCTCAGATTGTAGGGTTTGTTCCGGAACAGAAACACTTACATGCGGACTCGGATTCGTTTCCCGATCTAAAAGTTGTCGACTCGCAAAGAAATTCACTTGAGATTCGGCGTTGATCAATACGCCTGTTTCAAGCGATGCTTTTATCGTTTCGAGAGCGATCCAAGATAAAAAAAACGATCCATTCAAATTCTGTATTGTGTTTCATTGTCGAAATAACCTCGAGATTGTTCGGTTTCGTTCCCAGTAGGTGATCTTTTAAAATCGATCTCGCTCGGTACGACAATCGCCATTGAGGACTACTAATGCTGCTGTGGACGATGAACGTGAACGAATCCGCTGTTTGGCGCGGCGTCCTCAGATTGTAGGGATTATTCCGTAACGGAAACGCTTGCATGCGGTCTCGGATTCGTTTCCCACCCTAAAAGTTGTCGACTCTACTACTACTGCTGTGGACGATGAACGTGTACGAATCCGATGTTCGGCGAGGCATCCTCAGATCGTAGGGATTATTCCGTAACAGAAAAACTTGCATGCGGTCTCGGATTCGTTTCCCGCCCTAAGAGTCGTCGACTCGAAAAGAAATTCACGTGAGATTCGACGTTGATACCTTCGCCTGTTTCAACCGTTTCTTTTATCGGTTCGAGAGGAAACCAAAATAAAAAACGATCCATTCAAATTCTGTTATCTATTTTATGTCGAAATACCCTCGAGATTGTTCGGTTTCGGTCCCAGAAAGTGATTTTTAAACATCTATCATCCTCCGCATGAAAAAAGCCATTGAGGACTACTACTGCTGCTGTGGACGATGTACGTGAACGAATCCGATGATCGGCGCGGCATTCTCAGATTGTAGGGAGTATTCCACAACAGAAACACTTGCATGCGCACTCGGATTCATTTCCCGATCTAAAAGTCATCGACTCGAAAAGAAAGGCACATGAGATTCGACGTTGATAAATACGCCTTTTTCAACCGTTTCTGTTATCGGTTCGAGAGGAATCCAAAATAAAGAAAACGATCCATTCAATTTCTGTATTGCGTTTCATTGTCGAAATACCCTCGAGATTGTTCGGTTTCTTTCCCAGTAGGTGATTTTTTAAAATCGATCTCCCTCGGCACGACAATAGCCATTGAAGACTACTACTGCTGCTGTGGCCGATGAACGTGAAGGAATCCAATGATCGGCGCGGCATCCTCAGATTGTAGGGTTCGTTCCATAACAGAAACACGTACATGCGGACTCGGATTCGTTTCCCGTTCTAAAAGTCGTCGACTCGCAAAGAAATTCACGTGAGATTCGGCGTTGATAAATGCGCCTGTTTCAACCGATGGTTTTATCGGTTCGAGAGGGATCCAAAATAAAAAAACGATCCATTCAAATTCTGTATTGTGTTTCATTGTCGAAATACCCTCGAGATTTTTCGGTTTCTTTCCCAGTAGGTGATCTTATAAAATCGATCTCCCTCGGCACGACAATAGCCATTGAGGACTACTACTGCTGCTGTGGACCATGAACGTTAACGAATCCGATGTTCGGTGCGGCATCCTCTGAATGTAGGGATTATTCCGTAACAGAAACACTTGCATGCGGTCTCGGATTCGTTTCCCGCCCTAAAAGTCGTCGACTCGAAAAGAAATTCACGTGAGATTCGACGTTGATACATTCGCCTGTTTCAACCGTTTCTTTTATCGGTTCGAGAGGAATCCAAAATAAAAAACGATCCATTCAAATTCTGTTACCTATTTTATGTCGAAATAACCTCGAGATTGTTCGGTTTCGGTCCCAGTAGGTGATTTTTTTAAATCTATCATCCTCGGCACGAAAAAAGCCATCGAGGACTACTACTGCTGCTGTGGACGATGAACGTGAACGAATCCGATGATCGGCGCGGCATTCTCAGATTGTAGGGAGTATTCCACAACAGAAACACTTGCATGCGCACCGGATTCGTTTTCCGATCTAAAAGTCGTCGACTCGCAAAGAAATTCACGTGAGATTCGGCGTTGATAAATACGCCTGTTTCAACCGATGGTTTTATCGGTTCGAGAGGGATCCAAAATAAAAAAACGATCCATTCAAATTCTGTATTGTGTTTCATTGTCGAAATACCCTCGAGATTTTTCGGTTTCGTTCCCAGTAGGTGATCTTATAAAATCGATCTCCCTCGGCGCGACAATAGCCATTGAGGACTACTACTGCTGCTGTGGACGATGTACGTGAAAGAATCCGATGATCGGCGCGGCATCCTCTGAATGTAGGGATTATTCCGTAACAGAAACACTTGCATGCGGTCTCGGATTCGTTTCCCGCCCTAAAAGTCATCGACTCGAAAAGAAAGGCACATGAGATTCGACGTTGATAAATCCGCCTGTTTCAACCGTTTCTGTTTTCGGTTCGAAAGGAATTCAAAATAAAACAACGATCCATTCAATTTCTGTATTGCGTTTCATTGTCGAAATACCCTCGAGATTGTTCGGTTTCTTTCCCAGTAGGTGATTTTTTAAAATCGATCTCCCTCGGCACGACAATAGCCATTGAAGACTACTACTGCTGCTGTGGCCGATGAACGTGAACGAATCCAATGATCGGCGCGGCATCCACAGATTGTCGGGTTCGTTCCGTAACAGAAACACTTGCATGCGGTCTCGAATTCGTTTCCCGCCCTAAAGGTCGTTGACTCGAAAAGAAATTCACGTGAGATTCGACGTTGATACATTCGCCTGTTTGTACCGTGTCTTTTATCGGTTCGAGAGGAATCCAAAATAAAAAACGATCCATTCAAATTCTGTTATCTATTTTATGTCGAAATACCCTCGAGATTGTTCGATTTCGGTCCCAGTAAGTGATTTTTAAACATCTATCATCCTCCGCATGAAAAAAGCCATTGAGGACTACTACTGCTGCTGTGGCCGATGAACGTGAAGGAATCCAATGATCGGCGCGCCATTCTCAGATTGTAGGGAGTATTCCACAACAGAAACACTTGCATGCGGACTCGGATTCGTTTCCCGATCTAAAAGTCATCGACTCGAAAAGAAAGGCACAAGAGATTCGACGTTGATAAATCCGCCTGTTTCAACCGTTTCTGTTATCGGTTCGAAAGCAATTCAAACTAAAACAACGATCCATTCAAATTCTGTATTGTGTTTCATTGTCGAAATAACCTCGAGATTGTTCGGTTTCGTTCCCAGTAGGTGGTCTTTTAAAATCGATCTCCCTCGGCACAATAGCCATTGAGGACTACTACTGCTGCTGTGGACGATGAACGTGAACGAATCTGATGTTCGGCGAGGCATCCTCAGATCGTAGGGTTTATTCCGTAACAGAAAAACTTGCATGCGGGCTCGAATTCGTTTCCCGCCCTAAAAGTCGTCGACTCGAGAAGAAATTCACGTGAGATTCGACGTTGATACATTCGCCTGTTTCACCGTTTCTTTTATCGGTTCGAGAGGAATCGAAAATAAAAAACGATCCATTCAAATTCTGTTATCTATTTTATGTCGAAATAACCTCGAGATTGTTCGGTTTCGGTCCCAGTAGGTTATTTTTACTAATCTATCATCCACGGCACGAAAAAAGCCATTGAGGACTACTACTGGTGCTGTGGACGATGAACGTGAACGAATCCGATGATCGGCGCGGCATCCTCAGATTGTAGGGTTTGTTCCGTAAGTGAAACACTTACATGCGGACTCGGATTCGTTTCCCGATCTAAAAGTCGTCGACTCGCAAAGAAATTCACTTGAGATTCGGCGTTGATCAATACGCCTGTTTCAAGCGATGCTTTTATCGGTTCGAGAGGGATCCAAAATAAAAAAACGATCCATTCAAATTCTGTATGGTGTTTCATTGTCGAAATAACATCGAGATTGTTCGGTTTCGTTCCCAGTAGGTGATCTTTTAAAATCGATCTCGCTCGGCACGACAATCGCCATTGAGGACTACTACTGCTGCTGTGGACGATGAACGTGAACGAATCCGATGTTTGGCGCGGCGTCCTCAGATTGTAGGGATTATCCCGTAACAGAAACACTTGCATGCGGTCTCGAATTCGTTTCCCGCCCTAAAAGTCGTCGACTCGAAAAGAAATTCACGTGAGATTCGACGTTGATACATTCGCCGGTTTCAACCGTTTCTGTTATCGGTTCGAGAGGAATCCAAAATAAAGAAAACGATCCATTCAATTTCTGTATTGCGTTTCATTGTCGAAATACCCTCGAGATTGTTCGGTTTCTTTCCCAGTAGGTGATTTTTTAAAATCGATCTCCCTCGGCACGACAATAGCCATTGAAGACTACTACTGCTGCTGTGGCCGATGAACGTGAAGGAATCCAATGATCGGCGCGGCATCCTCAGATTGTAGGGTTCGTTCCATAACAGAAACACGTACATGCGGACTCGGATTCGTTTCCCGTTCTAAAAGTCGTCGACTCGCAAAGAAATTCACGTGAGATTCGGCGTTGATGAATGCGCCTGTTTCAACCGATGGTTTTATCGGTTCGAGAGGGATCCAAAATAAAAAAACGATCCATTCAAATTCTGTATTGTGTTTCATTGTCGAAATACCCTCGAGATTTTTCGGTTTCGTTCCCAGTAGGTGATCTTATAAAATCGATCTCCCTCGGCACGACAATAGCCATTGAGGACTACTACTGCTGCTGTGGACCATGAACGTGAACGAATCCGATGTTCGGCGCGGCATCCTCTGAATGTAGGGATTATTCCGTAACAGAAACACTTGCATGCGGTCTCGGATTCGTTTCCCGCCCTAAATGTCGTCGACTCGAAAAGAAATTCACGTGAGATTCGACGTTGATACATTCGCCTGTTTCAACCGTTTCTTTTATCGGTTCGAGAGGAATCCAAAATAAAAAACGATCCATTCAAATTCTGTTACCTATTTTATGTCGAAATAACCTCGAGATTGTTCGGTTTCAGTCCCAGTAGGTGATTTTTTTAAATCTATCATCCTCGGCACGAAAAAAGCCATTGAGGACTACTACTGCTGCTGTGGACGATGAACGTGAACGAATCCGATGATCGGCGCGGCATTCTCAGATTGTAGGGAGTATTCCACAACAGAAACACTTGCATGCGCACTCGGATTCGTTTCCCGTTCTAAAAGTCGTCGACTCGCAAAGAAATTCACGTGAGATTCGGCGTTGATAAATACGCCTGTTTCAACCGATGGTTTTATCGGTTCGAGAGGGATCCAAAATAAAAAAACGATCCATTCAAATTCTGTATTGTGTTTCATTGTCGAAATACCCTCGAGATTTTTCGGTTTCGTTCCCAGTAGGTGATCTTATAAAATCGATCTCCCTCGGCGCGACAATAGCCATTGAGGACTACTACTGCTGCTGTGGACGATGTACGTGAAAGAATCCGATGATCGGCGCGGCATCCTCTGAATGTAGGGATTATTCCGTAACAGAAACACTTGCATGCGGTCTCGGATTCGTTTCCCGCCCTAAAAGTCATCGACTCGAAAAGAAAGGCACATGAGATTCGACGTTGATAAATCCGCCTGTTTCAACCGTTTCTGTTTTCGGTTCGAAAGGAATTCAAAATAAAACAACGATCCATTCAATTTCTGTATTGCGTTTCATTGTCGAAATACCCTCGAGATTGTTCGGTTTCTTTCCCAGTAGGTGATTTTTTAAAATCGATCTCCCTCGGCACGACAATAGCCATTGAAGACTACTACTGCTGCTGTGGCCGATGAACGTGAACGAATCCAATGATCGGCGCGGCATCCACAGATTGTCGGGTTCGTTCCGTAACAGAAACACTTGCATGCGGTCTCGAATTCGTTTCCCGCCCTAAAAGTCGTCGACTCGAAAAGAAATTCACGTGAGATTCGACGTTGATACATTCGCCTGTTTGTACCGTGTCTTTTATCGGTTCGAGAGGAATCCAAAATAAAAAACGATCCATTCAAATTCTGTTATCTATTTTATGTCGAAATACCCTCGAGATTGTTCGATTTCGGTCCCAGTAAGTGATTTTTAAACATCTATCATCCTCCGCATGAAAAAAGCCATTGAGGACTACTACTGCTGCTGTGGCCGATGAACGTGAAGGAATCCAATGATCGGCGCGCCATTCTCAGATTGTAGGGAGTATTCCACAACAGAAACACTTGCATGCGGACTCGGATTCGTTTCCCGATCTAAAAGTCATCGACTCGAAAAGAAAGGCACAAGAGATTCGACGTTGATAAATCCGCCTGTTTCAACCGTTTCTGTTATCGGTTCGAAAGCAATTCAAACTAAAACAACGATCCATTCAAATTCTGTATTGTGTTTCATTGTCGAAATAACCTCGAGATTGTTCGGTTTCGTTCCCAGTAGGTGGTCTTTTAAAATCGATCTCCCTCGGCACAATAGCCATTGAGGACTACTACTGCTGCTGTGGACGATGAACGTGAACGAATCCGATGTTCGGCGAGGCATCCTCAGATCGTAGGGTTTATTCCGTAACAGAAAAACTTGCATGCGGGCTCGAATTCGTTTCCCGCCCTAAAAGTCGTCGACTCGAGAAGAAATTCACGTGAGATTCGACGTTGATACATTCGCCTGTTTCACCGTTTCTTTTATCGGTTCGAGAGGAATCGAAAATAAAAAACGATCCATTCAAATTCTGTTATCTATTTTATGTCGAAATAACCTCGAGATTGTTCGGTTTCGGTCCCAGTAGGTTATTTTTACTAATCTATCATCCACGGCACGAAAAAAGCCATTGAGGACTACTACTGGTGCTGTGGACGATGAACGTGAACGAATCCGATGATCGGCGCGGCATCCTCAGATTGTAGGGTTTGTTCCGTAAGTGAAACACTTACATGCGGACTCGGATTCGTTTCCCGATCTAAAAGTCGTCGACTCGCAAAGTAATTCACTTGAGATTCGGCGTTGATCAATACGCCTGTTTCAAGCGATGCTTTTATCGGTTCGAGAGGGATCCAAAATAAAAAAACGATCCATTCAAATTCTGTATGGTGTTTCATTGTCGAAATAACATCGAGATTGTTCGGTTTCGTTCCCAGTAGGTGATCTTTTAAAATCGATCTCGCTCGGCACGACAATCGCCATTGAGGACTACTACTGCTGCTGTGGACGATGAACGTGAACGAATCCGATGTTTGGCGCGGCGTCCTCAGATTGTAGGGATTATCCCGTAACAGAAACACTTGCATGCGGTCTCGAATTCGTTTCCCGCCCTAAAAGTCGTCGACTCGAAAAAAAATTCACGTGAGATTCGACGTTGATACATTCGCCTGTTTCAACCGTTTCTTTTATCGGTTCGAGAGGAATCCAAAATAAAAAACGATCCATTCAAATTCTGTTACCTATTTTATGTCGAAATAACCTCGAGATTGTTCGGTTTCGGTCCCAGTAGGTGATTTTTTTAAATCTATCATCCTCGGCACGAAAAAAGCCATTGAGGACTACTACTGCTGCTGTGGACGATGAACGTGAACGAATCCGATGATCGGCGCGGCATTCTCAGATTGTAGGGAGTATTCCACAACAGAAACACTTGCATGCGCACTCGGATTCGTTTCCCGTTCTAAAAGTCGTCGACTCGCAAAGAAATTCACGTGAGATTCGGCGTTGATAAATACGCCTGTTTCAACCGATGGTTTTATCGGTTCGAGAGGGATCCAAAATAAAAAAACGATCCATACAAATTCTGTATTGTGTTTCATTGTCGAAATACCCTCGAGATTTTTCGGTTTCGTTCCCAGTAGGTGATCTTATAAAATCGATCTCCCTCGGCGCGACAATAGCCATTGAGGACTACTACTGCTGCTGTGGACGATGTACGTGAAAGAATCCGATGATCGGCGCGGCATCCTCTGAATGTAGGGATTATTCCGTAACAGAAACACTTGCATGCGGTCTCGGATTCGTTTCCCGCCCTAAAAGTCATCGACTCGAAAAGAAAGGCACATGAGATTCGACGTTGATAAATCCGCCTGTTTCAACCGTTTCTGTTATCGGTTCGAAAGGAATTCAAAATAAAACAACGATCCATTCAATTTCTGTATTGCGTTTCATTGTCGAAATACCCTCGAGATTGTTCGGTTTCTTTCCCAGTAGGTGATTTTTTAAAATCGATCTCCCTCGGCACGACAATAGCCATTGAAGACTACTACTGCTGCTGTGGTCGATGAACGTGAACGAATCCAATGATCGGCGCGGCATCCACAGATTGTCGGGTTCGTTCCGTAACAGAAACACTTGCATGCGGTCTCGAATTCGTTTCCCGCCCTAAAAGTCGTCGACTCGAAAAGAAATTCACGTGAGATTCGACGTTGATACATTCGCCTGTTTGTACCGTGTCTTTTAACGGTTCGAGAGGAATCCAAAATAAAAAACGATCCATTCAAATTCTGTTATCTATTTTATGTCGAAATACCCTCGAGATTGTTCGATTTCGGTCCCAGTAAGTGATTTTTAAACATCTATCATCCTCCGCATGAAAAAAGCCATTGAGGACTACTACTGCTGCTGTGGCCGATGAACGTGAAGGAATCCAATGATCGGCGCGCCATTCTCAGATTGTAGGGAGTATTCCACAACAGAAACACTTGCATGCGGACTCGGATTCGTTTCCCGATCTAAAAGTCATCGACTCGAAAAGAAAGGCACAAGAGATTCGACGTTGATAAATCCGCCTGTTTCAACCGTTTCTGTTATCGGTTCGAAAGCAATTCAAACTAAAACAACGATCCATTCAAATTCTGTATTGTGTTTCATTGTCGAAATAACCTCGAGATTGTTCGGTTTCGTTCCCAGTAGGTGGTCTTTTAAAATCGATCTCCCTCGGCACAATAGCCATTGAGGACTACTACTGCTGCTGTGGACGATGAACGTGAACGAATCCGATGTTCGGCGAGGCATCCTCAGATCGTAGGGTTTATTCCGTAACAGAAAAACTTGCATGCGGGCTCGAATTCGTTTCCCGCCCTAAAAGTCGTCGACTCGAAAAGAAATTCACATGAGATTCGACGTTGATACATTCGCCTGTTTCACCGTTTCTTTTATCGGTTCGAGAGGAATCGAAAATAAAAAACGATCCATTCAAATTCTGTTATCTATTTTATGTCGAAATAACCTCGAGATTGTTCGGTTTCGGTCCCAGTAGGTTATTTTTACTAATCTATCATCCACGGCACGAAAAAAGCCATTGAGGACTACTACTGGTGCTGTGGACGATGAACGTGAACGAATCCGATGATCGGCGCGGCATCCTCAGATTGTAGGGTTTGTTCCGTAAGTGAAACACTTACATGCGGACTCGGATTCGTTTCCCGATCTAAAAGTCGTCGACTCGCAAAGAAATTCACTTGAGATTCGGCGTTGATCAATACGCCTGTTTCAAGCGATGCTTTTATCGGTTCGAGAGGGATCCAAAATAAAAAAACGATCCATTCAAATTCTGTATGGTGTTTCATTGTCGAAATAACATCGAGATTGTTCGGTTTCGTTCCCAGTAGGTGATCTTTTAAAATCGATCTCGCTCGGCACGACAATCGCCATTGAGGACTACTACTGCTGCTGTGGACGATGAACGTGAACGAATCCGATGTTTGGCGCGGCGTCCTCAGATTGTAGGGATTATCCCGTAACAGAAACACTTGCATGCGGTCTCGAATTCGTTTCCCGCCCTAAAAGTCGTCGACTCGAAAAGAAATTCACGTGAGATTCGACGTTGATACATTCGCCGGTTTCAACCGTTTCTGTTATCGGTTCGAGAGGAATCCAAAATAAAGAAAACGATCCATTCAATTTCTGTATTGCGTTTCATTGTCGAAATACCCTCGAGATTGTTCGGTTTCTTTCCCAGTAGGTGATTTTTTAAAATCGATCTCCCTCGGCACGACAATAGCCATTGAAGACTACTACTGCTGCTGTGGCCGATGAACGTGAAGGAATCCAATGATCGGCGCGGCATCCTCAGATTGTAGGGTTCGTTCCATAACAGAAACACGTACATGCGGACTCGGATTCGTTTCCCGTTCTAAAAGTCGTCGACTCGCAAAGAAATTCACGTGAGATTCGGCGTTGATAAATACGCCTGTTTCAACCGACGGTTTTATCGGTTCGAGAGGGATCCAAAATAAAAAAAACGATCCATTCAAATTCTGTATTGTGTTTCATTATCGAAATACCCTCGAGATTTTTCGGTTTCGTTCCCAGTAGGTGATCTTATAAAATCGATCTCCCTCGGAACGACAATAGCCATTGAGGACTACTACTGCTGCTGTAGACCATGAACGTGAACGAATCCGATGTTCGGGGCAGCATCCTCAGAATGTAGGGATTATTCCGTAACAGAAACACTTGCATGCGGTCTCGGATTCGTTTCCCGCCCTAAAGTCGTCGACTCGAAAATAAATTCACGTGAGATTCGACGTTGATACATTCGCCTGTTTCAACCGTTTCTTTTATCGGTTCGAGAGGAATCCAAAATAAAAAACGATCCGTTCAAATTCTGTTCCTATTTTATGTCGAAATAACCTCGAGATTGTTCGGTGTCGGTCCCAGTAGGTGATTTTTAAAAATCTATCATCCTCGGCACGAAAAAAAGCCATTGAGGACTACTACTGCTGCTGTGGCCGATGAACGTGAAGGAATCCAATGATCGGCGCGCCATTCTCAGATTGTACGGAGTATTCCACAACAGAAACACTTGCATGCGGACTCGGATTCGCTTCCCGATCTAAAAGTCATCGACTCGAAAAGAAAGGCACATGAGATTCGACGTTGATAAATCCGCCTGTTTCAACCGTTTCTGTTATCGGTTCGAAAGGAATTCAAAATAAAACAACGATCCATTCAAATTCTGTATTGTGTTTCATTGTCGAAATAACCTCGAGATTGTTCGGTTTCGTTCCCAATAGGTGGTCTTTTAAAATCGATCTCCCTCGGCACAATAGCCATTGAGGACTACTACTGCTGCTGTGGACGATGAACGTGTACGAATCCGATGTTCGGCGAGGCATCCTCAGATCGTAGGGATTATTCCGTAACAGAAAAACTTGCATGCGGTCTCGGATTCGTTTCCCGCCCTAAGAGTCGTCGACTCGAAAAGAAATTCACGTGAGATTCGACGTTGATACCTTCGCCTGTTTCAACCGTTTCTTTTATCGGTTCGAGAGGAAACCAAAATAAAAAACGATCCATTCAAATTCTGTTATCTATTTTATGTCGAAATACCCTCGAGATTGTTCGGTTTCGGTCCCAGAAAGTGATTTTTAAACATCTATCATCCTCCGCATGAAAAAAGCCATTGAGGACTACTACTGCTGCTGTGGACGATGTACGTGAACGAATCCGATGATCGGCGCGGCATTCTCAGATTGTAGGGAGTATTCCACAACAGAAACACTTGCATGCGCACTCGGATTCATTTCCCGATCTAAAAGTCATCGACTCGAAAAGAAAGGCACATGAGATTCGACGTTGATAAATACGCCTTTTTCAACCGTTTCTGTTATCGGTTCGAGAGGAATCCAAAATAAAGAAAACGATCCATTCAATTTCTGTATTGCGTTTCATTGTCGAAATACCCTCGAGATTGTTCGGTTTCTTTCCCAGTAGGTGATTTTTTAAAATCGATCTCCCTCGGCACGACAATAGCCATTGAAGACTACTACTGCTGCTGTGGCCGATGAACGTGAAGGAATCCAATGATCGGCGCGGCATCCTCAGATTGTAGGGTTCGTTCCATAACAGAAACACGTACATGCGGACTCGGATTCGTTTCCCGTTCTAAAAGTCGTCGACTCGCAAAGAAATTCACGTGAGATTCGGCGTTGATAAATGCGCCTGTTTCAACCGATGGTTTTATCGGTTCGAGAGGGATCCAAAATAAAAAAACGATCCATTCAAATTCTGTATTGTGTTTCATTGTCGAAATACCCTCAAGATTTTTCGGTTTCGTTCCCAGTAGGTGATCTTATAAAATCGATCTCCCTCGGCACGACAATAGCCATTGAGGACTACTACTGCTGCTGTGGACCATGAACGTTAACGAATCCGATGTTCGGCGCGGCATCCTCTGAATGTAGGGATTATTCCGTAACAGAAACACTTGCATGCGGTCTCGGATTCGTTTCCCGCCCTAAAAGTCGTCGACTCGAAAAGAAATTCACGTGAGATTCGACGTTGATACATTCGCCTGTTTCAACCGTTTCTTTTATCGGTTCGAGAGGAATCCAAAATAAAAAACGATCCATTCAAATTCTGTTACCTATTTTATGTCGAAATAACCTCGAGATTGTTCGGTTTCGGTCCCAGTAGGTGATTTTTTAAAATCTATCATCCTCGGCACGAAAAAAGCCATTGAGGACTACTACTGCTGCTGTGGACGATGAACGTGAACGAATCCGATGATCGGCGCGGCATTCTCAGATTGTAGGGAGTATTCCACAACAGAAACACTTGCATGCGCACCGGATTCGTTTTCCGATCTAAAAGTCATCGACTCGAAAAGAAAGGCACATGAGATTCGACGTTGATAAATACGCCTGTTTCAACCGTTTCTGTTATCGGTTCGAGAGGAATCCAAAATATAAAAAACGATCCATTCAATTTCTGTATTGCGTTTTATTGTCGAAATACTCTCGAGATTGTTCGGTTTCGTTCCCGGTAGGTGATTTTTTAAAATCGATCTCCCTCGGCTCGACAATAGCCATTGAAGACTACTACTGCTGCTGTGGCCGATGAACGTGAAGGAATCCAATGATCGACGCGGCATCCTCAGATTGTCGGGTTCGTTCCGTAACAGAAACACTTGCATGCGGTCTCGAATTCGTTTCCCGCCCTAAAAGTCGTCGACTCGAAAAGAAATTCACGTGAGATTCGACGTTGATACATTCGCCTGTTTGAACCGTGTCTTTTATCGGTTCGAGAGGAATCCAAAATAAAAAACGATCCATGCAAATTCTGTTATCTATTTTATGTCGAAATTCCCTCGAGATTGTTCGGTTTCGGTCCCAGTAAGTGATTTTTAAACATCTATCATCCTCCGCATGAAAAAAGCCATAGAGGACTACTACTGCTGCTGTGGACGATGTACGTGAACGAATCCGATGATCGGCGCGGCATTCTCAGATTGTAGGGAGTATTCCACAACAGAAACACTTGCATGCGCACTCGGATTCATTTCCCGATCTAAAAGTCATCGACTCGAAAAGAAAGGCACATGAGATTCGACGTTGATAAATACGCCTTTTTCAACCGTTTCTGTTATCGGTTCGAGAGGAATCCAAAATAAAGAAAACGATCCATTCAATTTCTGTATTGCGTTTCATTGTCGAAATACCCTCGTGATTGTTCGGTTTCTTTCCCAGTAGGTGATTTTTTAAAATCGATCTCCCTCGGCACGACAATAGCCATTGAAGACTACTACTGCTGCTGTGGCCGATGAACGTGAAGGAATCCAATGATCGGCGCGGCATCCTCAGATTGTAGGGTTCGTTCCATAACAGAAACACGTACATGCGGACTCGGATTCGTTTCCCGTTCTAAAAGTCGTCGACTCGCAAAGAAATTCACGTGAGATTCGGCGTTGATAAATACGCCTGTTTCAACCGATGGTTTTATCGGTTCGAGAGGGATCCAAAATAAAAAAACGATCCATTCAAATTCTGTATTGTGTTTCATTGTCGAAATACCCTCGAGATTTTTCGGTTTCGTTCCCAGTAGGTGATCTTATAAAATCGATCTCCCTCGGCACGACAATAGCCATTGAGGTCTACTACTGCTGCTGTGGACCATGAACGTGAACGAATCCGATGTTCGGCGCGGCATCCTCTGAATGTAGGGATTATTCCGTAACAGAAACACTTGCATGCGGTCTCGGATTCGTTTCCCGCCCTAAATGTCGTCGACTCGAAAAGAAATTCACGTGAGATTCGACGTTGATACATTCGCCTGTTTCAACCGTTTCTTTTATCGGTTCGAGAGGAATCGAAAATAAAAAACGATCCATTCAAATTCTGTTACCTATTTTATGTCGAAATAACCTCGAGATTGTTCGGTTTCGGTCCCAGTAGGTGATTTTTTAAAATCTATCATCCTCGGCACGAAAAAAAGCCATTGAGGACTACTACTGCTGCTGTGGACGATGAACGTGAACGAATCCGATGATCGGGGCGGCATCCTCAGATTGTAGGGTTTGTTCCGGAACAGAAACACTTACATGCGGACTCGGATTCGTTTCCCGATCTAAAAGTTGTCGACTCGCAAAGAAATTCACTTGAGATTCGGCGTTGATCAATACGCCTGTTTCAAGCGATGCTTTTATCGTTTCGAGAGCGATCCAAGATAAAAAAAACGATCCATTCAAATTCTGTATTGTGTTTCATTGTCGAAATAACCTCGAGATTGTTCGGTTTCGTTCCCAGTAGGTGATCTTTTAAAATCGATCTCGCTCGGTACGACAATCGCCATTGAGGACTACTAATGCTGCTGTGGACGATGAACGTGAACGAATCCGCTGTTTGGCGCGGCGTCCTCAGATTGTAGGGATTATTCCGTAACGGAAACGCTTGCATGCGGTCTCGGATTCGTTTCCCACCCTAAAAGTTGTCGACTCTACTACTACTGCTGTGGACGATGAACGTGTACGAATCCGATGTTCGGCGAGGCATCCTCAGATCGTAGGGATTATTCCGTAACAGAAAAACTTGCATGCGGTCTCGGATTCGTTTCCCGCCCTAAGAGTCGTCGACTCGAAAAGAAATTCACGTGAGATTCGACGTTGATACCTTCGCCTGTTTCAACCGTTTCTTTTATCGGTTCGAGAGGAAACCAAAATAAAAAACGATCCATTCAAATTCTGTTATCTATTTTATGTCGAAATACCCTCGAGATTGTTCGGTTTCGGTCCCAGAAAGTGATTTTTAAACATCTATCATCCTCCGCATGAAAAAAGCCATTGAGGACTACTACTGCTGCTGTGGACGATGTACGTGAACGAATCCGATGATCGGCGCGGCATTCTCAGATTGTAGGGAGTATTCCACAACAGAAACACTTGCATGCGCACTCGGATTCATTTCCCGATCTAAAAGTCATCGACTCGAAAAGAAAGGCACATGAGATTCGACGTTGATAAATACGCCTTTTTCAACCGTTTCTGTTATCGGTTCGAGAGGAATCCAAAATAAAGAAAACGATCCATTCAATTTCTGTATTGCGTTTCATTGTCGAAATACCCTCGTGATTGTTCGGTTTCTTTCCCAGTAGGTGATTTTTTAAAATCGATCTCCCTCGGCACGACAATAGCCATTGAAGACTACTACTGCTGCTGTGGCCGATGAACGTGAAGGAATCCAATGATCGGCGCGGCATCCTCAGATTGTAGGGTTCGTTCCATAACAGAAACACGTACATGCGGACTCGGATTCGTTTCCCGTTCTAAAAGTCGTCGACTCGCAAAGAAATTCACGTGAGATTCGGCGTTGATAAATACGCCTGTTTCAACCGATGGTTTTATCGGTTCGAGAGGGATCCAAAATAAAAAAACGATCCATTCAAATTCTGTATTGTGTTTCATTGTCGAAATACCCTCGAGATTTTTCGGTTTCGTTCCCAGTAGGTGATCTTATAAAATCGATCTCCCTCGGCACGACAATAGCCATTGAGGACTACTACTGCTGCTGTGGACCATGAACGTGAACGAATCCGATGTTCGGCGCGGCATCCTCTGAATGTAGGGATTATTCCGTAACAGAAACACTTGCATGCGGTCTCGGATTCGTTTCCCGCCCTAAATGTCGTCGACTCGAAAAGAAATTCACGTGAGATTCGACGTTGATACATTCGCCTGTTTCAACCGTTTCTTTTATAGGTTCGAGAGGAATCGAAAATAAAAAACGATCCATTCAAATTCTGTTACCTATTTTATGTCGAAATAACCTCGAGATTGTTCGGTTTCGGTCCCAGTAGGTGATTTTTTAAAATCTATCATCCTCGGCACGAAAAAAAGCCATTGAGGACTACTACTGCTGCTGTGGACGATGAACGTGAACGAATCCGATGATCGGGGCGGCATCCTCAGATTGTAGGGTTTGTTCCGGAACAGAAACACTTACATGCGGACTCGGATTCGTTTCCCGATCTAAAAGTTGTCGACTCGCAAAGAAATTCACTTGAGATTCGGCGTTGATCAATACGCCTGTTTCAAGCGATGCTTTTATCGTTTCGAGAGCGATCCAAGATAAAAAAAACGATCCATTCAAATTCTGTATTGTGTTTCATTGTCGAAATAACCTCGAGATTGTTCGGTTTGGTTCCCAGTAGGTGATCTTTTAAAATCGATCTCGCTCGGCACGACAATCGCCATTGAGGACTACTAATGCTGCTGTGGACGATGAACGTGAACGAATCCGCTGTTTGGCGCGGCGTCCTCAGATTGTAGGGATTATTCCGTAACGGAAACGCTTGCATGCGGTCTCGGATTCGTTTCCCACCCTAAAAGTTGTCGACTCGAAAAGAAATTCACGTGAGATTCGACCTTGATACATTCGGCTGTTTCAAACGTTTCCTGTGTCGGTTCGAGAGGAATCCAACATAAAAAACGATCCGTTCAAATTCTGCTTTCTATTTTATGTCGAAATAACCTCGAGATTGTTTGGTTTCGGTCCCAGTAGGTGATTTTTTAAAATCTATGAACCTCGGCACGAAAAAAGCCATTGAGGATTACAACTGCTGCTGTGGACGATAAACGTGATCGAATCCGATCATCGGCGCGCCATTCTCAGATTGTAGGGAGTATTCCACAACAGAAACACTTGCATGCGGACTCGGATTCGTTTCCCGATCTAAAAGTCATCGACTCGAAAAGAACGGCACATGAGATTCGACGGTGATAAATCAGCCTGTTTCAACCGTTTCTGGTATCGGTTCGAAAGGAATTCAAAATAAAACAACGATCCATTCAAATTCTGTATTGTGTTTCATTGTCGAAATAACCTCGAGATTGTTCGGTTTCGTTCCCAGTAGGTGGTCTTTTAAAATCTATCTCCCTCGGCACAATAGCCATTGAGGACTACTACTGCTGCTGTGGACGATGAACGTGAACGAATCCGATGTTCGGCGAGGCATCCTCAGATCGTAGGGATTATTCCGTAACAGAAAAACTTGCATGCCGTCTCGAATTCGTTTCCCGCCCTAAAAGTCGTCGACTCGAAAAGAAATTCACGTGAGATTCGACGTTGATACATTCGCTGTTTCAACCGTGTCTTTTATCGGTTCGAGAGGATTCCAAAATAAAAAACGATCCATTCAAATTCTGTTATCTATTTTATGTTGAAATAACCTCGAGATTGTTCGTTTTCGGTCCCAGTAAGTGATTTTTAAACATCTATCATCCTCCGCACGAAAAAAGCCATTGAGGACTACTACTGCTGCTGTGGACGGTGTACGTGAACGAATCTGATGATCGGCGCGGCATTCTCAGATTGTAGGGAGTATTCCACAACAGAAACACTTGCATGCGCACTCGGATTCATTTGCCGATCTAAAAGTCATCGACTCGAAAAGAAAGGCACATGAGATTCGACGTTGATAAATACGCCTGTTTCAACCGTTTCTGTTATCGGTTCGAGAGGAATCCAAAATATAAAAAACGATCCATTCAATTTCTGTATTGCGTTTTATTGTCGAAATACTCTCGAGATTGTTCGGTTTCGTTCCCGGTAGGTGATTTTTTAAAATCGATCTCCCTCGGCTCGACAATAGCCATTGAAGACTACTACTGCAGCTGTGGCCGATGAACGTGAAGGAATCCAATGATCGGCGCGGCATCCTCAGATTGTCGGGTTCGTTCCGTAACAGAAACACTTGCATGCGGTCTCGAATTCGTTTCCCGCCCTAAAAGTCGTCGACTCGAAAAGAAATTCACGTGAGATTCGACGTTGATACATTCGCCTGTTTGAACCGTGTCTTTTATCGGTTCGAGAGGAATCCAAAATAAAAAACGATCCATGCAAATTCTGTTATCTATTTTATGTCGAAATACCCTCGAGATTGTTCGGTTTCGGTCCCAGTAAGTGATTTTTAAACATCTATCATCCTCCGCATGAAAAAAGCCATTGAGGACTACTACTGCTGCTGTGGACGATGTACGTGAACGAATCCGATGATCGGCGCGGCATTCTCAGATTGTAGGGAGTATTCCACAACAGAAACACTTGCATGCGCACTCGGATTCATTTCCCGATCTAAAAGTCATCGACTCGAAAAGAAAGGCACATGAGATTCGACGTTGATAAATACGCCTTTTTCAACCGTTTCTGTTATCGGTTCGAGAGGAATCCAAAATAAAGAAAACGATCCATTCAATTTCTGTATTGCGTTTCATTGTCGAAATACCCTCGTGATTGTTCGGTTTCTTTCCCAGTAGGTGATTTTTTAAAATCGATCTCCCTCGGCACGACAATAGCCATTGAAGACTACTACTGCTGCTGTGGCCGATGAACGTGAAGGAATCCAATGATCGGCGCGGCATCCTCAGATTGTAGGGTTCGTTCCATAACAGAAACACGTACATGCGGACTCGGATTCGTTTCCCGTTCTAAAAGTCGTCGACTCGCAAAGAAATTCACGTGAGATTCGGCGTTGATAAATACGCCTGTTTCAACCGATGGTTTTATCGGTTCGAGAGGGATCCAAAATAAAAAAACGATCCATTCAAATTCTGTATTGTGTTTCATTGTCGAAATACCCTCGAGATTTTTCGGTTTCGTTCCCAGTAGGTGATCTTATAAAATCGATCTCCCTCGGCACGACAATAGCCATTGAGGACTACTACTGCTGCTGTGGACCATGAACGTGAACGAATCCGATGTTCGGCGCGGCATCCTCTGAATGTAGGGATTATTCCGTAACAGAAACACTTGCATGCGGTCTCGGATTCGTTTCCCGCCCTAAATGTCGTCGACTCGAAAAGAAATTCACGTGAGATTCGACGTTGATACATTCGCCTGTTTCAACCGTTTCTTTTATCGGTTCGAGAGGAATCGAAAATAAAAAACGATCCATTCAAATTCTGTTACCTATTTTATGTCGAAATAACCTCGAGATTGTTCGGTTTCAGTCCCAGTAGGTGATTTTTTTAAATCTATCATCCTCGGCACGAAAAAAGCCATTGAGGACTACTACTGCTGCTGTGGACGATGAACGTGAACGAATCCGATGATCGGCGCGGCATTCTCAGATTGTAGGGAGTATTCCACAACAGAAACACTTGCATGCGCACTCGGATTCGTTTCCCGTTCTAAAAGTCGTCGACTCGCAAAGAAATTCACGTGAGATTCGGCGTTGATAAATACGCCTGTTTCAACCGATGGTTTTATCGGTTCGAGAGGGATCCAAAATAAAAAAACGATCCATTCAAATTCTGTATTGTGTTTCATTGTCGAAATACCCTCGAGATTTTTCGGTTTCGTTCCCAGTAGGTGATCTTATAAAATCGATCTCCCTCGGCGCGACAATAGCCATTGAGGACTACTACTGCTGCTGTGGACGATGTACGTGAAAGAATCCGATGATCGGCGCGGCATCCTCTGAATGTAGGGATTATTCCGTAACAGAAACACTTGCATGCGGTCTCGGATTCGTTTCCCGCCCTAAAAGTCATCGACTCGAAAAGAAAGGCACATGAGATTCGACGTTGATAAATCCGCCTGTTTCAACCGTTTCTGTTTTCGGTTCGAAAGGAATTCAAAATAAAACAACGATCCATTCAATTTCTGTATTGCGTTTCATTGTCGAAATACCCTCGAGATTGTTCGGTTTCTTTCCCAGTAGGTGATTTTTTAAAATCGATCTCCCTCGGCACGACAATAGCCATTGAAGACTACTACTGCTGCTGTGGCCGATGAACGTGAACGAATCCAATGATCGGCGCGGCATCCACAGATTGTCGGGTTCGTTCCGTAACAGAAACACTTGCATGCGGTCTCGAATTCGTTTCCCGCCCTAAAAGTCGTCGACTCGAAAAGAAATTCACGTGAGATTCGACGTTGATACATTCGCCTGTTTGTACCGTGTCTTTTATCGGTTCGAGAGGAATCCAAAATAAAAAACGATCCATTCAAATTCTGTTATCTATTTTATGTCGAAATACCCTCGAGATTGTTCGGTTTCGGTCCCAGAAAGTGATTTTTAAACATCTATCATCCTCCGCATGAAAAAAGCCATTGAGGACTACTACTGCTGCTGTGGACGATGTACGTGAACGAATCCGATGATCGGCGCGGCATTCTCAGATTGTAGGGAGTATTCCACAACAGAAACACTTGCATGCGCACTCGGATTCATTTCCCGATCTAAAAGTCATCGACTCGAAAAGAAAGGCACATGAGATTCGACGTTGATAAATACGCCTTTTTCAACCGTTTCTGTTATCGGTTCGAGAGGAATCCAAAATAAAGAAAACGATCCATTCAATTTCTGTATTGCGTTTCATTGTCGAAATACCCTCGAGATTGTTCGGTTTCTTTCCCAGTAGGTGATTTTTTAAAATCGATCTCCCTCGGCACGACAATAGCCATTGAAGACTACTACTGCTGCTGTGGCCGATGAACGTGAAGGAATCCAATGATCGGCGCGGCATCCTCAGATTGTAGGGTTCGTTCCATAACAGAAACACGTACATGCGGACTCGGATTCGTTTCCCGTTCTAAAAGTCGTCGACTCGCAAAGAAATTCACGTGAGATTCGGCGTTGATAAATGCGCCTGTTTCAACCGATGGTTTTATCGGTTCGAGAGGGATCCAAAATAAAAAAACGATCCATTCAAATTCTGTATTGTGTTTCATTGTCGAAATACCCTCGAGATTTTTCGGTTTCGTTCCCAGTAGGTGATCTTATAAAATCGATCTCCCTCGGCACGACAATAGCCATTGAGGACTACTACTGCTGCTGTGGACCATGAACGTTAACGAATCCGATGTTCGGCGCGGCATCCTCTGAATGTAGGGATTATTCCGTAACAGAAACACTTGCATGCGGTCTCGGATTCGTTTCCCGCCCTAAAAGTCGTCGACTCGAAAAGAAATTCACGTGAGATTCGACGTTGATACATTCGCCTGTTTCAACCGTTTCTTTTATCGGTTCGAGAGGAATCCAAAATAAAAAACGATCCATTCAAATTCTGTTACCTATTTTATGTCGAAATAACCTCGAGATTGTTCGGTTTCGGTCCCAGTAGGTGATTTTTTAAAATCTATCATCCTCGGCACGAAAAAAGCCATTGAGGACTACTACTGCTGCTGTGGACGATGAACGTGAACGAATCCGATGATCGGCGCGGCATTCTCAGATTGTAGGGAGTATTCCACAACAGAAACACTTGCATGCGCACCGGATTCGTTTTCCGATCTAAAAGTCATCGACTCGAAAAGAAAGGCACATGAGATTCGACGTTGATAAATACGCCTGTTTCAACCGTTTCTGTTATCGGTTCGAGAGGAATCCAAAATATAAAAAACGATCCATTCAATTTCTGTATTGCGTTTTATTGTCGAAATACTCTCGAGATTGTTCGGTTTCGTTCCCGGTAGGTGATTTTTTAAAATCGATCTCCCTCGGCTCGACAATAGCCATTGAAGACTACTACTGCTGCTGTGGCCGATGAACGTGAAGGAATCCAATGATCGGCGCGGCATCCTCAGATTGTCGGGTTCGTTCCGTAACAGAAACACTTGCATGCGGTCTCGAATTCGTTTCCCGCCCTAAAAGTCGTCGACTCGAAAAGAAATTCACGTGAGATTCGACGTTGATACATTCGCCTGTGTTACGTCGTGGGTCCCATTTTTAATACGAATGATTAATCGTCTTTTATTTTACCTTTCAGGATTTGACTTTACGAATGGGAAGTGTGCCACGAACGCAACGGATTATAATGGATTAAGTCGTATGTGACTTATGTGACGGTAAGTTACCGTCGGAGAAGAAAAGCGCCACGTTTAAGCGGGAATGTGCCCACTTGGGATAGGCGCTTGGTAAAGTCGTTGGTGTGTAATTTGACGCATGAGCGACAGGTAAACAAATAAGAAAGTAGCGTGAAATTGTGCTTACCTGAGTGAGAAAGAGCGGCGGTGCGTAGCGGGTCAAAACTACTCGACCGTGTGACCGAATTTGTCCAGGAATCGCAAAGATGGTCCAGCTCGACCCGACCGGTCGTTGCCCAGACGGGTACCCGGTGATCGTCCGAATGCGATGGCCCGGTGATGCCGATGTTTTTGGGAGCGGTCGGAGACTACGAGGACTGGATTAATTTATGAGGGATACATTCGCGTCGAAATATGAACATAAATGTAGAGATTTTATAATTGTTTGAACCGCTGGGTGAGTGCAAGACGTGCCAGGTTTCGGCACCGTCGACTCACCGCGTCTGGCTCCACCTCCGCCCGGTTACGGCGATTGGCGGCCAACCGCGAGAACAAACGTTGAGAATAACGGAAGCCGACGCACGAACACTAAGCACCGGTGTGACCGTGCCAGTCGCTGACCTACCGTATTACGGCGGGTCGGCGCGTGTGGCGTGTTCGTGCGGCAAACCTTCCGTATTTCCCGGAAAAATGATGAGGTTCTCTATTTGTTCAGCGAATGTATGGGGAAACGTATTCGTCTAACGCATAGGTACGGATTAGTATAAAATAAAATTTGGTACGCTGAGTGAGTCTAATGCGTGCCAGATTACGGCACCGCCGACTCGCTACGTCTGGCCCACCTCCGCCCGGTTACGGCGATTGGCGGCCAGCCGCGAACACAAATATGAAGGTCGAGGGAAATCGACGTCCGAACACTAAGCACCGGGTTAACCGTGCCAGTCGCTAACCTGCCCGATAACGGCGAGTTGGCGGATGTAGCGTGTTCGTGCGTCACCTTTCCCAAGCCTCATGAGAAAGCACTTCGAGATTTGTCCGATTTTGGACAAGTACGATTTTATGAGTGAGACGAATACGTGCGTTAGGAAAAAATGGCGTGAGCGAGAGGAAGAGAGAGAGAGAGAAAGAAATGCACTACGATGATTTGTTCGTTGCGTGTTAACACGCACGAACGAGAGACAAATGTATTTTAATTATTTGCTCGGAAAATGTTACACTTTTGCGCGGTCGCCGTATTATGCGTAATTTAAATAGCGCGAAGAAATCGAATGTGATATAAACAATTATGTATTTTACACGTGAATAAACGTAGTTACATTCAATAAAGACAATAATATATGTTTTGTAAATTTATTTGTTGTAGTGTTTGACTTGTTGTTTCCTTTTATTTTTATTACGATTAAAACAATTAATACCGGTTTTACAGAGACTTATAGTTACACTGACGAAGAGACCGGGGTAAACTCGAAAAGAAATAAAATATAATAAATGTACCGGTTTTCAGAGCGTCGACTCTGCGATGCGCGCTGTTGGAGAGACCGGACGGAACTGACTGGCCAGCTCCCGGAGCGCAATATGTATCCTCGCCCTCTTTGTCTCGGAGACAAAGGGCTTGGCGTCATTACCCTCGCTCTCGAGCTCGGTCCCCATGTAACCGAATATTAGCACTGATAACGTTATTTTTCTCGAGCTGTACATGGGCAATGAAATGAATATTTTTCGTTATCGGCAGGATGTGCTGACTACGTGGTGACCAAGCTCTGAGGAGGTCTGTGAGAAAACTCGCGATGAAGCTGACCGCTTGGGAACAGTTTCGCGGGTTATTTGAGGACTCTCGCGTCCCCAATATATACGTTATATAGATATGACAATATTTCTTATTTCTAGGACCATTGTATTATGGTCAACACGAATATACATGTATATGTTGGATACTAGTTCGGGGACTCGTGAATGTCCCTGAAGTATACAGATAAGTATAGATATTAATATTATTATTTGTACTCCGGAGACTCTCTTGGATGTCCCGGGAGTTTACCGAATATATATATATATGTATATTTGTGTGTGTCACTTTGAGGACTTATGTCCCCGAAGTGTGCATGAAAGTAGATATGTATTAATTATTGCCCCGGGACTCGGCTATATGTCCCTGAAGCGTATGGCGTACGTATATGTATATATATATGTATACATGTATAGATATTCACTAAAGTTATTCCGAGGACTAATGCCTTCGAAGTATGCATACGAGTATACGAATAGTATATGGGGACTCTGAGGTCCTAGGGTATGTATATATATATATATTCATTAAAGTTAGTTCGAGGACTTATGTCCCGAAAGTATGCATGGAAATAGACATGCGGAATTATTATAGGAGGTACTCCAGGGACTCTCGTATATGTCCCTAAAGTATGCAGGTACGTGTATATGTATGTATATATGAGACATTATAGTATGGTACTCCGGGGACCCATGTGCGTGTCCCAGAAGTGTACAGGCAAACAGATATGTACGTATATATGAGACTTTATAGTATGGTACTCCGGGGACCCATGTGCGTGTCCCAGAAGTGTACAGGCAAACAGATATGTATATATGAGACTTTATAGTATGGTACTCCGGGGACCCATGTGCGTGTCCCAGAAGTTACGGGTAGGCTTAGCGGTAACGTTATTATGGGAACTGTTTGTCCCTAAAGTATACGGGTAGATATACGCGTGCTACATTTAAAGATATATATATATATATATAACGGGGTTTCTAAGTGAAATCGACCATATATGGGTCGTTCTGATTGACATGTACCCAAGAAAAACATAAATGAGCGCGTTTAGCGCGAGGATAAAATCTTAATAATTATTACAGTTCGTACCAGATATGAATATTTGGAGGGCGAGAGTGCTAGGACGTAACACCTCCCCCCTAAAAGTCTGAAGCAATGCTTCAGCTTTGCTGAGGACCGGCGTTGAGCCGCTCCAAGAGTCCGTGGTCGACGCCCGACAAACGCCTCGACGTCGTCGGATGGTCGCGATTGTCGTTGATGGACACCAGCTCCAGAGGTTCGTCGTTGGTAATCTTCGACGACCGTTGATCAGCATGGTGAGCTCTGCTAATTAGGAGGCTTGTCACCGAGTTCCAGATGGCTCCTAGAAGGGTGAAACTCCATCCGTACAGAGTGTGGAGTGTATATCCATGGATGCAAGTATCGATGATCGCCTTGATGATGGTGAGGATTGCGAGGACCCCGAACAGTCCCGCACTGATGATCCCGAATTTTTCGAAACCACCCCAGATTTTGTGCATTACTCCATCAGCCACGCGTTGGAGAGCGTCCTCGTCCATCAGTGTCTTGAGGGAAACGCTTCCCGGGGGTATGTCGTGTCCTGCGAAACCCCTTGCGATGTTGTTGAGTAATGCTGGTTTTTCAGCGGGGAACATGATCCTGTCCCTCAGCTGGTTGATCTCGTGGTCAGAATATATTCCGCTGGATGCCAAATTTCCAATAGGGTTGTATCCCCAGGTAGGCATGGAAGCGGGATGTAATTGTCCAGGAGGCAGTACCTCGACTGGATGTGGTGTGAACCGATACCAAGTGCCGTCGATCCAATATTCGGCAGGTAGCATGGGGTTGCACTCGATATGTGTTCCCGTCCGGATAAGTGTCCTTGAGATTGTGGACAGGAAGAATGATTGGTTCCGGAACGTGACGGGAAGTTCGTTGTAACATTCGTCCGTTCGGCGAAGGGTGCATTTCGCACACACGCTGAGTTTATAATCGGGTGCCTCTTAATTTGTTGGGGTGGACTACCCGAGGTTTATTTTTATAGAGGATCTTTATGTTTCCTCCGGATAAAATTTCAAGAATTTCGCATGGTTCAGTGTATTGGTCACCGAATTTTCCCTTTTTTGGTTCCTTCAACATGAGAACCTTGTCGCCGACCTTGAAGGTTTTCGGATTAATCCTCCGATCGTAATACGTTTTTGATTTCTCCTTGGATTTCTTCAGATTTTCGGCGGCAAGCTGTTGGAGATCGCAAATTCGAGAGAAGAGCTCCTCCAGGTATGCAGCATAAGTCGTATCCTGTTGCTCCTCGATTTGTTGATGGCCCGACGGATGGCGGGCCAGTTTACCGAAAACTAGCTCGTGAGGGGTGTACCCTGTACCCTCGTGTTGGCTCGTATTATAAGAGAATATCGCCAACTCGATTAGCTCGTCCCAATCGTTGTTTTCGTTGACATACTGTTTCAGATATTCTGCAAGGACATGGTGAGACCTCTCGATTGACCCGTTGGACTGCGGGTAGAAGGCTGATGTTTGGTACATTTTGATTCTGAATTTCCTCGCGATGGCCTTCATAAAACTGCTCCGAAAGTTCGCCCCCTGGTCGGTGAGAAGGGCGCGAGGAGCACCAAAACGGGCGATGAAGTTCTTGACGAACGCCTCGCTGATGTCGATCGCCGTTGTCCTCTTCAGCGGAATTGCCAACGAGTACTTGGTGAGAAGATCCTGGATGGTCAGCACGTACTCGTTGCCTATCTTCGTAACAGGAAGTGGTCCGACCACGTCCATGGCCACCTTGTCGAAAGCCGCCCTTGGAGTGTCGGTGATAACCATGGGTTGCTTAGTTTTGACTCGAACTAACTTTTTCAATTGGCAACCTCTACAATGTTGAATGTACTCTTGAATTTCGCCTTTCATGTTTTTCCAAAAGAAATTTTCTCTGATTCGTTTGTACGTTTTATTTACTCCCTTATGACCTCCTACCAACGAGTCGTGGTTTTCCTCTATAATTGCAGTACGATTTTCCTCGGGAGGATATTGAATGAGTTGTTTACAAATGGTCAACGTAACTTCGTCGTTGCCTAGCGTTCGTATCAAAAGATTTTTAATTTCGTTCCATGATACATTTCCGATTGAGTTTGTTTTCGCGACATGAATTAATTTCGTAGATGTTTCGCGGACAAAATTTTTCAAGGAGTCGAGGGCTTCCTCAAGGTCCTCGATCAAAAGATTTTCGTGTACATTAGCCAATAACGGTATAGCTAATATGCATCTTGAATTTTCGTTTATTACCTTAAGTCGTAAATACGTGGTTTCCTCGATTTTGGGAAACAAATTTTGAGTTTGGAGGTCTTTTGCTCCATCATCGATGGGTCTCCCGGAAGTGGTGACAAAGACGACGAGATTGTCCTTGAACATGGACAATTTGTCGCGCGTTTCGCGTATGGTGAGCCTACCTTGGACTTCACTGTTTACCCTCGGTAATGTATACTCGGGGTTTTCATTATCAAATATGTCGCTATTTACAGAGTCGTCGTCTGAATCGCCTGAGCTTTCGGTGAGATCCTCGATATTCTCAATGTTTTCTCCATGTTCTGACGGTTCCGTAATGACGGAATCCTCAGGAAATGGGGCTATTTCTCGATCTTCTAACAGTTGCGTTATTTCAAAATTTTCCGCGATTCCGTCGTCTGGACTTGCGTCCAGGATAGACGTGTGCAAGGTTGTTTCCTCCACAGGTTCGACGGATCGAGGATGGGAAGGCGGTTCTTCCAGGTTCCGGGTTTTCGGAGTTTCTTTTTCTTTTTCCCAACGACGAGGCGTTTTGCCAGACGGTTGCGAAATTGTCGGGAAATTTCGGAAACCGAGGAAATCGTCCTCGTCCGCGGAGTCGGCTAACCTTTTCCTTTTTTCAGGTGGATTTTTCCTTTGGTTACCGTCCGACGGATTGGGGATTTCCTCCGTATCCGGCTCAGGATTTAAGGTAGGTTTTCGTTTTTTAGCTGGATTTCTTCCAGCTGGTGGATCGAACAATCTTTCGTCCGAGTCCGAATCGTCGTTTCCGCTAGGAGTCGGTTTACCAATTTTTGCCCGACCTGGGCCAACGATAGGCGATTCGGATTTTCTTTTACGGGGCGTATGCTTTACCATGAGCACAGTCTGATTTTTTACTGGCGGGTTCCGGGAAAGGGCGTCAGCATTGCTGTTTACCCTTCCTGGTTTGTATACAATTTTATAAGTATAATTAGCAAGGCTAAGGCGCCAATGCACAAGACGATTGGCCGGGTCTTTTACGGAGTGAAGCCATACGAGCGGCTTGTGGTCCGTTACCAACAAGAACTCACGGCCGTAGACATAAGGTCTGAAATGATTTACACAATAAATGATAGCCAATAATTCCTTCTCGATCACTGAGTAATTTACTTCGTGTTTTCCAAGAGTTCGAGAGGTGTAACTAACGGGTTTATCTTTACCAATTTCGCCTTGGCTCAAAATTCCGCCAATAGCGTGATCAGATGCGTCCGTTGTTATGATGAATGGTTTTGTGAAATCCGGATATTGAAGAATAGGTTCTTTACATAACGCCTCGATAAGCGTATCAAAGGCTTTTTGGTGAGATTCGGTCCATTTGAAGGTCGATCCCTTTTTTAATAAATTTGTGAGTGGCTTTGCAATGCCTGAAAAATTTTCGATGAACCTGCGGTAATAACCTGCAAGTCCTAAAAATTGTTTTATTTTTTTCGGAGTGGTAGGCCTAGGGTATCCCTGTAGAGCCTCCAATTTTTTGGGATCGGGTTTAACTCCGTCCTCGCTTATGATGTGACCCAAATATGCCACTTCTCGTCTTAAAAATTCACACTTGTCCGGTTGTAATTTTAAGTTGGCTTGCCTCAATTTTTTCGCAAGTTTGTTGAATTTATTTTCGTGTTCAACTAGTGTCTTTGCATAAATGACGATGTCGTCCAAATAAACAAACAGCTCGATGCCTTGAAGGCCTGTTAAGACTCGATCCATTAATCTTTGAAATGTCGCCGGAGCGTTTTTTAAACCAAACGGCATTCGGTCGAACTCGTAGTGACCGAATGGTGTAGCAAATGCTGTTTTGTGAGAATCATCTGGATGTACTTTAATTTGATGGAAACCGCTGGCCAGGTCGAATACTGAAAAATATTTCGCATTACCTAATTGGTCGAGAATTTCGGTTATTTGAGGTAATGGATAAGCATCGCCAATTGTCTTTTCGTTCAAGTTCCTATAATCAATGACCATGCGCCACTTTGGATTTCCGTGTGAGTCCGCCTTTTTGGGAACGATCCACAGAGGCGAGCTATACGGGGAGTTTGACGGTTTTATTACTTCCCCCTCAATTAGTTCTTTAACTTGTTTTGTAATCTCGTCTTTATGAACGGGCGGGAATCTATACTGCCGCGTAAAAACTGGTTGATCATCGTTCGTCGTTATCTTATGCTCGATTTTATCTGTAAAGCCTAGGACTTTTCCTGGCAAATGAAATAGGTCCGAATTCTCGCTTATAATTGTATCCACGCTTGACCGTTCCTCATCGTTTAGATGGTTGAGACGGAGTAAGTCGCGAATTTCTTTTACTTTATCTTTCTTTTCAACTTTTAAAACTTTTTTGTTGCGCGCAATTTCAAACCGTAATATACCCTCTTCCCGAGACGCCTTTTGGTCGTCCGGGTGGGGAACAATTAAACTTTTCTCCTCTTCCTGAAACGCCTTTTGGTCGTCCGGAGTGAGGGAATTATTTTCACATCGGGTCCTATCCTCTTCCTGAAACGCCTTTTGGTCGTCCGGAGTGAGGGAACCCTTTTGATTTTTATCCTCTTCCTGAAACGCCTTTTGGTCGTCCGGAGTGAGGGAATTATTTTCACATCGGGTCCTATCCTCTTCCTGAAACGCCTTTTGGTCGTCCGGAGTGAGGGAACCCTTTTGATTTTTATCCTCTTCCTGAAACGCCTTTTGGTCGTCCGGAGTGAGGGAATTATTTTCACATCGGGTCCTATCCTCTTCCTGAAACGCCTTTTGGTCGTCCGGAGTGAGGGAACCACTTTTCGTGCCTTTGCACCTGAATTCTTCGACTACTACCGTTGGTATTGTCAGCAACAAATTATCATCGGTTGAATTGTGCGCAATAAGATAAGCGATACCATTTTTGACCGTAACGACTGCCTCGCCAAAAAAGATCCCTTCTCCCAAGTAGAGCATCGGAATATATCCTTCTTTGATTTTGGGATTACTTACTTTGACGTAACAGACCGTTTTGGACCGTTTTGGAATCGCAATAGTTTGTTTACTTTTAAACGGGATTCTTTGATTTCCCCAAGTTAATTGTTCATGTCTCCAATCTACGAGAGCTTTATTTTCAGCAAGAAATTCGGTACCAAGTAATGCGTGTTGGTCCATCGGGAACCAATCATCGACGACGTGAAATTCCGCGGGGGTATCATTGATCATTATTCTTATAGACCCCTTTGTTCTTACGGGGATACTCGAGATCCCCTCCAAATTTAATAAATCGTATTTATTTATATACGTGTGAGCATTGACGATTTGATTTTTAACGAGATTCACTTCCGAGCCTGAGTCTATTAAAAATTCGTTAAGTCCCGATAAGTTGGGTGAGTCGAGGTCTACGGAAGCTATTTGTTTTGAACGCGTTAATAAGACGTGGACGGATCGCACGGAGACGCGTCTATTATTTTCACTGGGCGCTCCGTCGATTTCTCGTCCCGCGGGGAGGCCCGTGCCACTGGTCGAGAATTCTCGTTTTTTGGCAATTCGGTTGCCCTGTTCCTTTCTTCGTTTTGTTTTTTAAAGCAGGTCGTCTCGAGGTGGCCCGCCCTGTTGCAATAATTACACATCGACGGGGGTCGAGATCCCTGTATGTTTGTGGGCCTTGACCACGTGATTCTACTGTTTGAATTTTGTTTATTTGAATTTCCCGGTCTTTTATCCGGAAACTTTGACCAGCAATCCTCGGACGCGTGATTGCGGTTGCAATGTTTACAAATCGGTCCTCCTGAAGGGGAGACCGCTTTTATTTGGGCCGACTGATTTTGAGTTCGGCTTTCGAAACGCGTGTCCTTGAAATGTGACCTATCGCGTTCTATATCTTTTTCAACTTTTATTGCCTTTGAATAGGCATCTTCGAGATTATCGAATCCCTCGAGTTTGAGACGGATTCGGAAATCGGGTGGAAGACCCTTGACGAAACAATCCAGCGTGTCGTTTTCGAAGATATCGTATTGACCGTTTCGGAGAGTTCCGTGATTATCAATTTCGGCTTCGAGAATCGCCGTATGCAAATCTTTGGTTCGACTGATATAGTCGATAATATGTTCGTTTTTGTTTTTTGAAATATTTCCAAGCTCACCACGAAATTCGTTCAAAGTTTTCGCGGCGCCAAATAACGTTTTCAACCGCTCACCGAATTGGTGAACGTTCTGGAAGTTATAATCTTCCAGTGCCGTTGCGGCATGACCTTTTAATTTGTTACGTAGAAGCTGAGTGAGGCCCAACTCCTGATGAGGGCGGAACATGTCCCTTGCCCTTTTACAAGCACGAACAAACCGGAGAACCGGTACGTTGTATCCATTGAAGATGGGCACAGATTCAAGTGCGTCTTTAAATTTTATGTTCGCGGGTAATTCTTGATCATCGCGAACGTTAACTTCGTTTTGATGTACGCGAGGGACTGGACCTGATTGTCGCTGACCCTCACCATTTTTAATTGAACCGATTTCCCTACTAATTCGACTGACTTCGTTTATCATGGTCGAAAGGGTATTTTGCATAGCCTCGAGGGCGTGACGAGTGGTTGAGATTGGTTCATCCCTATTATTCACTTCATCACTAAATTCACATTCACGAGCACTCAGGGCTTCTAATTTTTCGTGCGTTTCTAATTCTCTTTTTAATAACGCCTGTTCTTGTTCACGAAGCATTTCGCGTTTTTTATCTAATTGATCCGCTAATACGCGGAGTTCCTCTTCACTTAAACGTTTCGAATTTTGGGAATGCTCAGCCATTTTGAACCTCTTATATTATTTTTACACTTTGCGATATGTAAACATGAATTTTTTATATTGATTTTAATTTTACACCAAAGACTTTAAGCGTATCCCACCGCTGCCACCAATTTTATTTTTTTTCTGTTACGTCGTGGGTCCCATTTTTAATACGAATGATTAATCGTCTTTTATTTTACCTTTCAGGATTTGACTTTACGAATGGGAAGTGTGCCACGAACGCAACGGATTATAATGGATTAAGTCGTATGTGACTTATGTGACGGTAAGTTACCGTCGGAGAAGAAAAGCGCCACGTTTAAGCGGGAATGTGCCCACTTGGGATAGGCGCTTGGTAAAGTCGTTGGTGTGTAATTTGACGCATGAGCGACAGGTAAACAAATAAGAAAGTAGCGTGAAATTGTGCTTACCTGAGTGAGAAAGAGCGGCGGTGCGTAGCGGGTCAAAACTACTCGACCGTGTGACCGAATTTGTCCAGGAATCGCAAAGATGGTCCAGCTCGACCCGACCGGTCGTTGCCCAGACGGGTACCCGGTGATCGTCCGAATGCGATGGCCCGGTGATGCCGATGTTTTTGGGAGCGGTCGGAGACTACGAGGACTGGATTAATTTATGAGGGATACATTCGCGTCGAAATATGAACATAAATGTAGAGATTTTATAATTGTTTGAACCGCTGGGTGAGTGCAAGACGTGCCAGGTTTCGGCACCGTCGACTCACCGCGTCTGGCTCCACCTCCGCCCGGTTACGGCGATTGGCGGCCAACCGCGAGAACAAACGTTGAGAATAACGGAAGCCGACGCACGAACACTAAGCACCGGTGTGACCGTGCCAGTCGCTGACCTACCGTATTACGGCGGGTCGGCGCGTGTGGCGTGTTCGTGCGGCAAACCTTCCGTATTTCCCGGAAAAATGATGAGGTTCTCTATTTGTTCAGCGAATGTATGGGGAAACGTATTCGTCTAACGCATAGGTACGGATTAGTATAAAATAAAATTTGGTACGCTGAGTGAGTCTAATGCGTGCCAGATTACGGCACCGCCGACTCGCTACGTCTGGCCCACCTCCGCCCGGTTACGGCGATTGGCGGCCAGCCGCGAACACAAATATGAAGGTCGAGGGAAATCGACGTCCGAACACTAAGCACCGGGTTAACCGTGCCAGTCGCTAACCTGCCCGATAACGGCGAGTTGGCGGATGTAGCGTGTTCGTGCGTCACCTTTCCCAAGCCTCATGAGAAAGCACTTCGAGATTTGTCCGATTTTGGACAAGTACGATTTTATGAGTGAGACGAATACGTGCGTTAGGAAAAAATGGCGTGAGCGAGAGGAAGAGAGAGAGAGAGAAAGAAATGCACTACGATGATTTGTTCGTTGCGTGTTAACACGCACGAACGAGAGACAAATGTATTTTAATTATTTGCTCGGAAAATGTTACACTTTTGCGCGGTCGCCGTATTATGCGTAATTTAAATAGCGCGAAGAAATCGAATGTGATATAAACAATTATGTATTTTACACGTGAATAAACGTAGTTACATTCAATAAAGACAATAATATATGTTTTGTAAATTTATTTGTTGTAGTGTTTGACTTGTTGTTTCCTTTTATTTTTATTACGATTAAAACAATTAATACCGGTTTTACAGAGACTTATAGTTACACTGACGAAGAGACCGGGGTAAACTCGAAAAGAAATAAAATATAATAAATGTACCGGTTTTCAGAGCGTCGACTCTGCGATGCGCGCTGTTGGAGAGACCGGACGGAACTGACTGGCCAGCTCCCGGAGCGCAATATGTATCCTCGCCCTCTTTGTCTCGGAGACAAAGGGCTTGGCGTCATTACCCTCGCTCTCGAGCTCGGTCCCCATGTAACCGAATATTAGCACTGATAACGTTATTTTTCTCGAGCTGTACATGGGCAATGAAATGAATATTTTTCGTTATCGGCAGGATGTGCTGACTACGTGGTGACCAAGCTCTGAGGAGGTCTGTGAGAAAACTCGCGATGAAGCTGACCGCTTGGGAACAGTTTCGCGGGTTATTTGAGGACTCTCGCGTCCCCAATATATACGTTATATAGATATGACAATATTTCTTATTTCTAGGACCATTGTATTATGGTCAACACGAATATACATGTATATGTTGGATACTAGTTCGGGGACTCGTGAATGTCCCTGAAGTATACAGATAAGTATAGATATTAATATTATTATTTGTACTCCGGAGACTCTCTTGGATGTCCCGGGAGTTTACCGAATATATATATATATGTATATTTGTGTGTGTCACTTTGAGGACTTATGTCCCCGAAGTGTGCATGAAAGTAGATATGTATTAATTATTGCCCCGGGACTCGGCTATATGTCCCTGAAGCGTATGGCGTACGTATATGTATATATATATGTATACATGTATAGATATTCACTAAAGTTATTCCGAGGACTAATGCCTTCGAAGTATGCATACGAGTATACGAATAGTATATGGGGACTCTGAGGTCCTAGGGTATGTATATATATATATATTCATTAAAGTTAGTTCGAGGACTTATGTCCCGAAAGTATGCATGGAAATAGACATGCGGAATTATTATAGGAGGTACTCCAGGGACTCTCGTATATGTCCCTAAAGTATGCAGGTACGTGTATATGTATGTATATATGAGACATTATAGTATGGTACTCCGGGGACCCATGTGCGTGTCCCAGAAGTGTACAGGCAAACAGATATGTACGTATATATGAGACTTTATAGTATGGTACTCCGGGGACCCATGTGCGTGTCCCAGAAGTGTACAGGCAAACAGATATGTATATATGAGACTTTATAGTATGGTACTCCGGGGACCCATGTGCGTGTCCCAGAAGTTACGGGTAGGCTTAGCGGTAACGTTATTATGGGAACTGTTTGTCCCTAAAGTATACGGGTAGATATACGCGTGCTACATTTAAAGATATATATATATATATAACGGGGTTTCTAAGTGAAATCGACCATATATGGGTCGTTCTGATTGACATGTACCCAAGAAAAACATAAATGAGCGCGTTTAGCGCGAGGATAAAATCTTAATAATTATTACAGTTCGTACCAGATATGAATATTTGGAGGGCGAGAGTGCTAGGACGTAACACCTGTTTGAACCGTGTCTTTTATCGGTTCGAGAGGAATCCAAAATAAAAAACGATCCATGCAAATTCTGTTATCTATTTTATGTCGAAATTCCCTCGAGATTGTTCGGTTTCGGTCCCAGTAAGTGATTTTTAAACATCTATCATCCTCCGCATGAAAAAAGCCATTGAGGACTACTACTGCTGCTGTGGACGATGTACGTGAACGAATCCGATGATCGGCGCGGCATTCTCAGATTGTAGGGAGTATTCCACAACAGAAACACTTGCATGCGCACTCGGATTCATTTCCCGATCTAAAAGTCATCGACTCGAAAAGAAAGGCACATGAGATTCGACGTTGATAAATACGCCTTTTTCAACCGTTTCTGTTATCGGTTCGAGAGGAATCCAAAATAAAGAAAACGATCCATTCAATTTCTGTATTGCGTTTCATTGTCGAAATACCCTCGAGATTGTTCGGTTTCTTTCCCAGTAGGTGATTTTTTAAAATCGATCTCCCTCGGCACGACAATAGCCATTGAAGACTACTACTGCTGCTGTGGCCGATGAACGTGAAGGAATCCAATGATCGGCGCGGCATCCTCAGATTGTAGGGTTCGTTCCATAACAGAAACACGTACATGCGGACTCGGATTCGTTTCCCGTTCTAAAAGTCGTCGACTCGCAAAGAAATTCACGTGAGATTCGGCGTTGATAAATACGCCTGTTTCAACCGATGGTTTTATCGGTTCGAGAGGGATCCAAAATAAAAAAACGATCCATTCAAATTCTGTATTGTGTTTCATTGTCGAAATACCCTCGAGATTTTTCGGTTTCGTTCCCAGTAGGTGATCTTATAAAATCGATCTCCCTCGGCACGACAATAGCCATTGAGGACTACTACTGCTGCTGTGGACCATGAACGTTAACGAATCCGATGTTCGGCGCGGCATCCTCTGAATGTAGGGATTATTCCGTAACAGAAACACTTGCATGCGGTCTCGGATTCGTTTCCCGCCCTAAAAGTCGTCGACTCGAAAAGAAATTCACGTGAGATTCGACGTTGATACATTCGCCTGTTTCAACCGTTTCTTTTATCGGTTCGAGAGGAATCCAAAATAAAAAACGATCCATTCAAATTCTGTTACCTATTTTATGTCGAAATAACCTCGAGATTGTTCGGTTTCGGTCCCAGTAGGTGATTTTTTAAAATCTATCATCCTCGGCACGAAAAAAGCCATTGAGGACTACTACTGCTGCTGTGGACGATGAACGTGAACGAATCCGATGATCGGCGCGGCATTCTCAGATTGTAGGGAGTATTCCACAACAGAAACACTTGCATGCGCACCGGATTCGTTTTCCGATCTAAAAGTCATCGACTCGAAAAGAAAGGCACATGAGATTCGACGTTGATAAATACGCCTGTTTCAACCGTTTCTGTTATCGGTTCGAGAGGAATCCAAAATATAAAAAACGATCCATTCAATTTCTGTATTGCGTTTTATTGTCGAAATACTCTCGAGATTGTTCGGTTTCGTTCCCGGTAGGTGATTTTTTAAAATCGATCTCCCTCGGCTCGACAATAGCCATTGAAGACTACTACTGCTGCTGTGGCCGATGAACGTGAAGGAATCCAATGATCGGCGCGGCATCCTCAGATTGTCGGGTTCGTTCCGTAACAGAAACACTTGCATGCGGTCTCGAATTCGTTTCCCGCCCTAAAAGTCGTCGACTCGAAAAGAAATTCACGTGAGATTCGACGTTGATACATTCGCC
The DNA here is from genome assembly GCA_964007375.1 of Ophion obscuratus. NCBI lineage: Eukaryota > Metazoa > Arthropoda > Insecta > Hymenoptera > Ichneumonidae > Ophion > Ophion obscuratus. Next base: position 57,922,143 of record OZ023312.1, read on the forward strand.
TGTTTGAACCGTGTCTTTTATCGGTTCGAGAGGAATCCAAAATAAAAAACGATCCATGCAAATTCTGTTATCTATTTTATGTCGAAATTCCCTCGAGATTGTTCGGTTTCGGTCCCAGTAAGTGATTTTTAAACATCTATCATCCTCCGCATGAAAAAAGCCATTGAGGACTACTACTGCTGCTGTGGACGATGTACGTGAACGAATCCGATGATCGGCGCGGCATTCTCAGATTGTAGGGAGTATTCCACAACAGAAACACTTGCATGCGCACTCGGATTCATTTCCCGATCTAAAAGTCATCGACTCGAAAAGAAAGGCACATGAGATTCGACGTTGATAAATACGCCTTTTTCAACCGTTTCTGTTATCGGTTCGAGAGGAATCCAAAATAAAGAAAACGATCCATTCAATTTCTGTATTGCGTTTCATTGTCGAAATACCCTCGTGATTGTTCGGTTTCTTTCCCAGTAGGTGATTTTTTAAAATCGATCTCCCTCGGCACGACAATAGCCATTGAAGACTACTACTGCTGCTGTGGCCGATGAACGTGAAGGAATCCAATGATCGGCGCGGCATCCTCAGATTGTAGGGTTTGTTCCATAACAGAAACACGTACATGCGGACTCGGATTCGTTTCCCGTTCTAAAAGTCGTCGACTCGCAAAGAAATTCACGTGAGATTCGGCGTTGATAAATACGCCTGTTTCAACCGATGGTTTTATCGGTTCGAGAGGGATCCAAAATAAAAAAACGATCCATTCAAATTCTGTATTGTGTTTCATTGTCGAAATACCCTCGAGATTTTTCGGTTTCGTTCCCAGTAGGTGATCTTATAAAATCGATCTCCCTCGGCACGACAATAGCCATTGAGGTCTACTACTGCTGCTGTGGACCATGAACGTGAACGAATCCGATGTTCGGCGCGGCATCCTCTGAATGTAGGGATTATTCCGTAACAGAAACACTTGCATGCGGTCTCGGATTCGTTTCCCGCCCTAAATGTCGTCGACTCGAAAAGAAATTCACGTGAGATTCGACGTTGATACATTCGCCTGTTTCAACCGTTTCTTTTATCGGTTCGAGAGGAATCGAAAATAAAAAACGATCCATTCAAATTCTGTTACCTATTTTATGTCGAAATAACCTCGAGATTGTTCGGTTTCGGTCCCAGTAGGTGATTTTTTAAAATCTATCATCCTCGGCACGAAAAAAAGCCATTGAGGACTACTACTGCTGCTGTGGACGATGAACGTGAACGAATCCGATGATCGGGGCGGCATCCTCAGATTGTAGGGTTTGTTCCGGAACAGAAACACTTACATGCGGACTCGGATTCGTTTCCCGATCTAAAAGTTGTCGACTCGCAAAGAAATTCACTTGAGATTCGGCGTTGATCAATACGCCTGTTTCAAGCGATGCTTTTATCGTTTCGAGAGCGATCCAAGATAAAAAAAACGATCCATTCAAATTCTGTATTGTGTTTCATTGTCGAAATAACCTCGAGATTGTTCGGTTTCGTTCCCAGTAGGTGATCTTTTAAAATCGATCTCGCTCGGTACGACAATCGCCATTGAGGACTACTAATGCTGCTGTGGACGATGAACGTGAACGAATCCGCTGTTTGGCGCGGCGTCCTCAGATTGTAGGGATTATTCCGTAACGGAAACGCTTGCATGCGGTCTCGGATTCGTTTCCCACCCTAAAAGTTGTCGACTCTACTACTACTGCTGTGGACGATGAACGTGTACGAATCCGATGTTCGGCGAGGCATCCTCAGATCGTAGGGATTATTCCGTAACAGAAAAACTTGCATGCGGTCTCGGATTCGTTTCCCGCCCTAAGAGTCGTCGACTCGAAAAGAAATTCACGTGAGATTCGACGTTGATACCTTCGCCTGTTTCAACCGTTTCTTTTATCGGTTCGAGAGGAAACCAAAATAAAAAACGATCCATTCAAATTCTGTTATCTATTTTATGTCGAAATACCCTCGAGATTGTTCGGTTTCGGTCCCAGAAAGTGATTTTTAAACATCTATCATCCTCCGCATGAAAAAAGCCATTGAGGACTACTACTGCTGCTGTGGACGATGTACGTGAACGAATCCGATGATCGGCGCGGCATTCTCAGATTGTAGGGAGTATTCCACAACAGAAACACTTGCATGCGCACTCGGATTCATTTCCCGATCTAAAAGTCATCGACTCGAAAAGAAAGGCACATGAGATTCGACGTTGATAAATACGCCTTTTTCAACCGTTTCTGTTATCGGTTCGAGAGGAATCCAAAATAAAGAAAACGATCCATTCAATTTCTGTATTGCGTTTCATTGTCGAAATACCCTCGTGATTGTTCGGTTTCTTTCCCAGTAGGTGATTTTTTAAAATCGATCTCCCTCGGCACGACAATAGCCATTGAAGACTACTACTGCTGCTGTGGCCGATGAACGTGAAGGAATCCAATGATCGGCGCGGCATCCTCAGATTGTAGGGTTCGTTCCATAACAGAAACACGTACATGCGGACTCGGATTCGTTTCCCGTTCTAAAAGTCGTCGACTCGCAAAGAAATTCACGTGAGATTCGGCGTTGATAAATACGCCTGTTTCAACCGATGGTTTTATCGGTTCGAGAGGGATCCAAAATAAAAAAACGATCCATTCAAATTCTGTATTGTGTTTCATTGTCGAAATACCCTCGAGATTTTTCGGTTTCGTTCCCAGTAGGTGATCTTATAAAATCGATCTCCCTCGGCACGACAATAGCCATTGAGGACTACTACTGCTGCTGTGGACCATGAACGTGAACGAATCCGATGTTCGGCGCGGCATCCTCTGAATGTAGGGATTATTCCGTAACAGAAACACTTGCATGCGGTCTCGGATTCGTTTCCCGCCCTAAATGTCGTCGACTCGAAAAGAAATTCACGTGAGATTCGACGTTGATACATTCGCCTGTTTCAACCGTTTCTTTTATAGGTTCGAGAGGAATCGAAAATAAAAAACGATCCATTCAAATTCTGTTACCTATTTTATGTCGAAATAACCTCGAGATTGTTCGGTTTCGGTCCCAGTAGGTGATTTTTTAAAATCTATCATCCTCGGCACGAAAAAAAGCCATTGAGGACTACTACTGCTGCTGTGGACGATGAACGTGAACGAATCCGATGATCGGGGCGGCATCCTCAGATTGTAGGGTTTGTTCCGGAACAGAAACACTTACATGCGGACTCGGATTCGTTTCCCGATCTAAAAGTTGTCGACTCGCAAAGAAATTCACTTGAGATTCGGCGTTGATCAATACGCCTGTTTCAAGCGATGCTTTTATCGTTTCGAGAGCGATCCAAGATAAAAAAAACGATCCATTCAAATTCTGTATTGTGTTTCATTGTCGAAATAACCTCGAGATTGTTCGGTTTGGTTCCCAGTAGGTGATCTTTTAAAATCGATCTCGCTCGGCACGACAATCGCCATTGAGGACTACTAATGCTGCTGTGGACGATGAACGTGAACGAATCCGCTGTTTGGCGCGGCGTCCTCAGATTGTAGGGATTATTCCGTAACGGAAACGCTTGCATGCGGTCTCGGATTCGTTTCCCACCCTAAAAGTTGTCGACTCGAAAAGAAATTCACGTGAGATTCGACCTTGATACATTCGGCTGTTTCAAACGTTTCCTGTGTCGGTTCGAGAGGAATCCAACATAAAAAACGATCCGTTCAAATTCTGCTTTCTATTTTATGTCGAAATAACCTCGAGATTGTTTGGTTTCGGTCCCAGTAGGTGATTTTTTAAAATCTATGAACCTCGGCACGAAAAAAGCCATTGAGGATTACAACTGCTGCTGTGGACGATAAACGTGATCGAATCCGATCATCGGCGCGCCATTCTCAGATTGTAGGGAGTATTCCACAACAGAAACACTTGCATGCGGACTCGGATTCGTTTCCCGATCTAAAAGTCATCGACTCGAAAAGAACGGCACATGAGATTCGACGGTGATAAATCAGCCTGTTTCAACCGTTTCTGGTATCGGTTCGAAAGGAATTCAAAATAAAACAACGATCCATTCAAATTCTGTATTGTGTTTCATTGTCGAAATAACCTCGAGATTGTTCGGTTTCGTTCCCAGTAGGTGGTCTTTTAAAATCTATCTCCGTCGGCACAATAGCCATTGAGGACTACTACTGCTGCTGTGGACGATGAACGTGAACGAATCCGATGTTCGGCGAGGCATCCTCAGATCGTAGGGATTATTCCGTAACAGAAAAACTTGCATGCCGTCTCGAATTCGTTTCCCGCCCTAAAAGTCGTCGACTCGAAAAGAAATTCACGTGAGATTCGACGTTGATACATTCGCCTGTTTCAACCGTTTCTTTTATCGGTTCGAGAGGAATCCAAAATAAAAAACGATCCATTCAAATTCTGTTACCTATTTTATGTCGAAATAACCTCGAGATTGTTCGGTTTCGGTCCCAGTAGGTGATTTTTTAAAATCTATCATCCTCGGCACGAAAAAAGCCATTGAGGACTACTACTGCTGCTGTGGACGATGAACGTGAACGAATCCGATGATCGGCGCGGCATTCTCAGATTGTAGGGAGTATTCCACAACAGAAACACTTGCATGCGCACCGGATTCGTTTTCCGATCTAAAAGTCATCGACTCGAAAAGAAAGGCACATGAGATTCGACGTTGATAAATACGCCTGTTTCAACCGTTTCTGTTATCGGTTCGAGAGGAATCCAAAATATAAAAAACGATCCATTCAATTTCTGTATTGCGTTTTATTGTCGAAATACTCTCGAGATTGTTCGGTTTCGTTCCCGGTAGGTGATTTTTTAAAATCGATCTCCCTCGGCTCGACAATAGCCATTGAAGACTACTACTGCTGCTGTGGCCGATGAACGTGAAGGAATCCAATGATCGGCGCGGCATCCTCAGATTGTCGGGTTCGTTCCGTAACAGAAACACTTGCATGCGGTCTCGAATTCGTTTCCCGCCCTAAAAGTCGTCGACTCGAAAAGAAATTCACGTGAGATTCGACGTTGATACATTCGCCTGTTTGAACCGTGTCTTTTATCGGTTCGAGAGGAATCCAAAATAAAAAACGATCCATGCAAATTCTGTTATCTATTTTATGTCGAAATTCCCTCGAGATTGTTCGGTTTCGGTCCCAGTAAGTGATTTTTAAACATCTATCATCCTCCGCATGAAAAAAGCCATTGAGGACTACTACTGCTGCTGTGGACGATGTACGTGAACGAATCCGATGATCGGCGCGGCATTCTCAGATTGTAGGGAGTATTCCACAACAGAAACACTTGCATGCGCACTCGGATTCATTTCCCGATCTAAAAGTCATCGACTCGAAAAGAAAGGCACATGAGATTCGACGTTGATAAATACGCCTTTTTCAACCGTTTCTGTTATCGGTTCGAGAGGAATCCAAAATAAAGAAAACGATCCATTCAATTTCTGTATTGCGTTTCATTGTCGAAATACCCTCGTGATTGTTCGGTTTCTTTCCCAGTAGGTGATTTTTTAAAATCGATCTCCCTCGGCACGACAATAGCCATTGAAGACTACTACTGCTGCTGTGGCCGATGAACGTGAAGGAATCCAATGATCGGCGCGGCATCCTCAGATTGTAGGGTTCGTTCCATAACAGAAACACGTACATGCGGACTCGGATTCGTTTCCCGTTCTAAAAGTCGTCGACTCGCAAAGAAATTCACGTGAGATTCGGCGTTGATAAATACGCCTGTTTCAACCGATGGTTTTATCGGTTCGAGAGGGATCCAAAATAAAAAAACGATCCATTCAAATTCTGTATTGTGTTTCATTGTCGAAATACCCTCGAGATTTTTCGGTTTCGTTCCCAGTAGGTGATCTTATAAAATCGATCTCCCTCGGCACGACAATAGCCATTGAGGACTACTACTGCTGCTGTGGACCATGAACGTGAACGAATCCGATGTTCGGCGCGGCATCCTCTGAATGTAGGGATTATTCCGTAACAGAAACACTTGCATGCGGTCTCGGATTCGTTTCCCGCCCTAAATGTCGTCGACTCGAAAAGAAATTCACGTGAGATTCGACGTTGATACATTCGCCTGTTTCAACCGTTTCTTTTATCGGTTCGAGAGGAATCCAAAATAAAAAACGATCCATTCAAATTCTGTTACCTATTTTATGTCGAAATAACCTCGAGATTGTTCGGTTTCAGTCCCAGTAGGTGATTTTTTTAAATCTATCATCCTCGGCACGAAAAAAGCCATTGAGGACTACTACTGCTGCTGTGGACGATGAACGTGAACGAATCCGATGATCGGCGCGGCATTCTCAGATTGTAGGGAGTATTCCACAACAGAAACACTTGCATGCGCACTCGGATTCGTTTCCCGTTCTAAAAGTCGTCGACTCGCAAAGAAATTCACGTGAGATTCGGCGTTGATAAATACGCCTGTTTCAACCGATGGTTTTATCGGTTCGAGAGGGATCCAAAATAAAAAAACGATCCATTCAAATTCTGTATTGTGTTTCATTGTCGAAATACCCTCGAGATTTTTCGGTTTCGTTCCCAGTAGGTGATCTTATAAAATCGATCTCCCTCGGCGCGACAATAGCCATTGAGGACTACTACTGCTGCTGTGGACGATGTACGTGAAAGAATCCGATGATCGGCGCGGCATCCTCTGAATGTAGGGATTATTCCGTAACAGAAACACTTGCATGCGGTCTCGGATTCGTTTCCCGCCCTAAAAGTCATCGACTCGAAAAGAAAGGCACATGAGATTCGACGTTGATAAATCCGCCTGTTTCAACCGTTTCTGTTTTCGGTTCGAAAGGAATTCAAAATAAAACAACGATCCATTCAATTTCTGTATTGCGTTTCATTGTCGAAATACCCTCGAGATTGTTCGGTTTCTTTCCCAGTAGGTGATTTTTTAAAATCGATCTCCCTCGGCACGACAATAGCCATTGAAGACTACTACTGCTGCTGTGGCCGATGAACGTGAACGAATCCAATGATCGGCGCGGCATCCACAGATTGTCGGGTTCGTTCCGTAACAGAAACACTTGCATGCGGTCTCGAATTCGTTTCCCGCCCTAAAAGTCGTCGACTCGAAAAGAAATTCACGTGAGATTCGACGTTGATACATTCGCCTGTTTGTACCGTGTCTTTTATCGGTTCGAGAGGAATCCAAAATAAAAAACGATCCATTCAAATTCTGTTATCTATTTTATGTCGAAATACCCTCGAGATTGTTCGGTTTCGGTCCCAGAAAGTGATTTTTAAACATCTATCATCCTCCGCATGAAAAAAGCCATTGAGGACTACTACTGCTGCTGTGGACGATGTACGTGAACGAATCCGATGATCGGCGCGGCATTCTCAGATTGTAGGGAGTATTCCACAACAGAAACACTTGCATGCGCACTCGGATTCATTTCCCGATCTAAAAGTCATCGACTCGAAAAGAAAGGCACATGAGATTCGACGTTGATAAATACGCCTTTTTCAACCGTTTCTGTTATCGGTTCGAGAGGAATCCAAAATAAAGAAAACGATCCATTCAATTTCTGTATTGCGTTTCATTGTCGAAATACCCTCGAGATTGTTCGGTTTCTTTCCCAGTAGGTGATTTTTTTAAATCGATCTCCCTCGGCACGACAATAGCCATTGAAGACTACTACTGCTGCTGTGGCCGATGAACGTGAAGGAATCCAATGATCGGCGCGGCATCCTCAGATTGTAGGGTTCGTTCCATAACAGAAACACGTACATGCGGACTCGGATTCGTTTCCCGTTCTAAAAGTCGTCGACTCGCAAAGAAATTCACGTGAGATTCGGCGTTGATAAATGCGCCTGTTTCAACCGATGGTTTTATCGGTTCGAGAGGGATCCAAAATAAAAAAACGATCCATTCAAATTCTGTATTGTGTTTCATTGTCGAAATACCCTCGAGATTTTTCGGTTTCGTTCCCAGTAGGTGATCTTATAAAATCGATCTCCCTCGGCACGACAATAGCCATTGAGGACTACTACTGCTGCTGTGGACCATGAACGTTAACGAATCCGATGTTCGGCGCGGCATCCTCTGAATGTAGGGATTATTCCGTAACAGAAACACTTGCATGCGGTCTCGGATTCGTTTCCCGCCCTAAAAGTCGTCGACTCGAAAAGAAATTCACGTGAGATTCGACGTTGATACATTCGCCTGTTTCAACCGTTTCTTTTATCGGTTCGAGAGGAATCCAAAATAAAAAACGATCCATTCAAATTCTGTTACCTATTTTATGTCGAAATAACCTCGAGATTGTTCGGTTTCGGTCCCAGTAGGTGATTTTTTAAAATCTATCATCCTCGGCACGAAAAAAGCCATTGAGGACTACTACTGCTGCTGTGGACGATGAACGTGAACGAATCCGATGATCGGCGCGGCATTCTCAGATTGTAGGGAGTATTCCACAACAGAAACACTTGCATGCGCACCGGATTCGTTTTCCGATCTAAAAGTCATCGACTCGAAAAGAAAGGCACATGAGATTCGACGTTGATAAATACGCCTGTTTCAACCGTTTCTGTTATCGGTTCGAGAGGAATCCAAAATATAAAAAACGATCCATTCAATTTCTGTATTGCGTTTTATTGTCGAAATACTCTCGAGATTGTTCGGTTTCGTTCCCGGTAGGTGATTTTTTAAAATCGATCTCCCTCGGCTCGACAATAGCCATTGAAGACTACTACTGCTGCTGTGGCCGATGAACGTGAAGGAATCCAATGATCGGCGCGGCATCCTCAGATTGTCGGGTTCGTTCCGTAACAGAAACACTTGCATGCGGTCTCGAATTCGTTTCCCGCCCTAAAAGTCGTCGACTCGAAAAGAAATTCACGTGAGATTCGACGTTGATACATTCGCCTGTTTGAACCGTGTCTTTTATCGGTTCGAGAGGAATCCAAAATAAAAAACGATCCATGCAAATTCTGTTATCTATTTTATGTCGAAATTCCCTCGAGATTGTTCGGTTTCGGTCCCAGTAAGTGATTTTTAAACATCTATCATCCTCCGCATGAAAAAAGCCATTGAGGACTACTACTGCTGCTGTGGACGATGTACGTGAACGAATCCGATGATCGGCGCGGCATTCTCAGATTGTAGGGAGTATTCCACAACAGAAACACTTGCATGCGCACTCGGATTCATTTCCCGATCTAAAAGTCATCGACTCGAAAAGAAAGGCACATGAGATTCGACGTTGATAAATACGCCTTTTTCAACCGTTTCTGTTATCGGTTCGAGAGGAATCCAAAATAAAGAAAACGATCCATTCAATTTCTGTATTGCGTTTCATTGTCGAAATACCCTCGTGATTGTTCGGTTTCTTTCCCAGTAGGTGATTTTTTAAAATCGATCTCCCTCGGCACGACAATAGCCATTGAAGACTACTACTGCTGCTGTCGCCGATGAACGTGAAGGAATCCAATGATCGGCGCGGCATCCTCAGATTGTAGGGTTTGTTCCATAACAGAAACACGTACATGCGGACTCGGATTCGTTTCCCGTTCTAAAAGTCGTCGACTCGCAAAGAAATTCACGTGAGATTCGGCGTTGATAAATACGCCTGTTTCAACCGATGGTTTTATCGGTTCGAGAGGGATCCAAAATAAAAAAACGATCCATTCAAATTCTGTATTGTGTTTCATTGTCGAAATACCCTCGAGATTTTTCGGTTTCGTTCCCAGTAGGTGATCTTATAAAATCGATCTCCCTCGGCACGACAATAGCCATTGAGGTCTACTACTGCTGCTGTGGACCATGAACGTGAACGAATCCGATGTTCGGCGCGGCATCCTCTGAATGTAGGGATTATTCCGTAACAGAAACACTTGCATGCGGTCTCGGATTCGTTTCCCGCCCTAAATGTCGTCGACTCGAAAAGAAATTCACGTGAGATTCGACGTTGATACATTCGCCTGTTTCAACCGTTTCTTTTATCGGTTCGAGAGGAATCGAAAATAAAAAACGATCCATTCAAATTCTGTTACCTATTTTATGTCGAAATAACCTCGAGATTGTTCGGTTTCGGTCCCAGTAGGTGATTTTTTAAAATCTATCATCCTCGGCACGAAAAAAAGCCATTGAGGACTACTACTGCTGCTGTGGACGATGAACGTGAACGAATCCGATGATCGGGGCGGCATCCTCAGATTGTAGGGTTTGTTCCGGAACAGAAACACTTACATGCGGACTCGGATTCGTTTCCCGATCTAAAAGTTGTCGACTCGCAAAGAAATTCACTTGAGATTCGGCGTTGATCAATACGCCTGTTTCAAGCGATGCTTTTATCGTTTCGAGAGCGATCCAAGATAAAAAAAACGATCCATTCAAATTCTGTATTGTGTTTCATTGTCGAAATAACCTCGAGATTGTTCGGTTTCGTTCCCAGTAGGTGATCTTTTAAAATCGATCTCGCTCGGTACGACAATCGCCATTGAGGACTACTAATGCTGCTGTGGACGATGAACGTGAACGAATCCGCTGTTTGGCGCGGCGTCCTCAGATTGTAGGGATTATTCCGTAACGGAAACGCTTGCATGCGGTCTCGGATTCGTTTCCCACCCTAAAAGTTGTCGACTCTACTACTACTGCTGTGGACGATGAACGTGTACGAATCCGATGTTCGGCGAGGCATCCTCAGATCGTAGGGATTATTCCGTAACAGAAAAACTTGCATGCGGTCTCGGATTCGTTTCCCGCCCTAAGAGTCGTCGACTCGAAAAGAAATTCACGTGAGATTCGACGTTGATACCTTCGCCTGTTTCAACCGTTTCTTTTATCGGTTCGAGAGGAAACCAAAATAAAAAACGATCCATTCAAATTCTGTTATCTATTTTATGTCGAAATACCCTCGAGATTGTTCGGTTTCGGTCCCAGAAAGTGATTTTTAAACATCTATCATCCTCCGCATGAAAAAAGCCATTGAGGACTACTACTGCTGCTGTGGACGATGTACGTGAACGAATCCGATGATCGGCGCGGCATTCTCAGATTGTAGGGAGTATTCCACAACAGAAACACTTGCATGCGCACTCGGATTCATTTCCCGATCTAAAAGTCATCGACTCGAAAAGAAAGGCACATGAGATTCGACGTTGATAAATACGCCTTTTTCAACCGTTTCTGTTATCGGTTCGAGAGGAATCCAAAATAAAGAAAACGATCCATTCAATTTCTGTATTGCGTTTCATTGTCGAAATACCCTCGTGATTGTTCGGTTTCTTTCCCAGTAGGTGATTTTTTAAAATCGATCTCCCTCGGCACGACAATAGCCATTGAAGACTACTACTGCTGCTGTGGCCGATGAACGTGAAGGAATCCAATGATCGGCGCGGCATCCTCAGATTGTAGGGTTCGTTCCATAACAGAAACACGTACATGCGGACTCGGATTCGTTTCCCGTTCTAAAAGTCGTCGACTCGCAAAGAAATTCACGTGAGATTCGGCGTTGATAAATACGCCTGTTTCAACCGATGGTTTTATCGGTTCGAGAGGGATCCAAAATAAAAAAACGATCCATTCAAATTCTGTATTGTGTTTCATTGTCGAAATACCCTCGAGATTTTTCGGTTTCGTTCCCAGTAGGTGATCTTATAAAATCGATCTCCCTCGGCACGACAATAGCCATTGAGGACTACTACTGCTGCTGTGGACCATGAACGTGAACGAATCCGATGTTCGGCGCGGCATCCTCTGAATGTAGGGATTATTCCGTAACAGAAACACTTGCATGCGGTCTCGGATTCGTTTCCCGCCCTAAATGTCGTCGACTCGAAAAGAAATTCACGTGAGATTCGACGTTGATACATTCGCCTGTTTCAACCGTTTCTTTTATAGGTTCGAGAGGAATCGAAAATAAAAAACGATCCATTCAAATTCTGTTACCTATTTTATGTCGAAATAACCTCGAGATTGTTCGGTTTCGGTCCCAGTAGGTGATTTTTTAAAATCTATCATCCTCGGCACGAAAAAAAGCCATTGAGGACTACTACTGCTGCTGTGGACGATGAACGTGAACGAATCCGATGATCGGGGCGGCATCCTCAGATTGTAGGGTTTGTTCCGGAACAGAAACACTTACATGCGGACTCGGATTCGTTTCCCGATCTAAAAGTTGTCGACTCGCAAAGAAATTCACTTGAGATTCGGCGTTGATCAATACGCCTGTTTCAAGCGATGCTTTTATCGTTTCGAGAGCGATCCAAGATAAAAAAAACGATCCATTCAAATTCTGTATTGTGTTTCATTGTCGAAATAACCTCGAGATTGTTCGGTTTGGTTCCCAGTAGGTGATCTTTTAAAATCGATCTCGCTCGGCACGACAATCGCCATTGAGGACTACTAATGCTGCTGTGGACGATGAACGTGAACGAATCCGCTGTTTGGCGCGGCGTCCTCAGATTGTAGGGATTATTCCGTAACGGAAACGCTTGCATGCGGTCTCGGATTCGTTTCCCACCCTAAAAGTTGTCGACTCGAAAAGAAATTCACGTGAGATTCGACCTTGATACATTCGGCTGTTTCAAACGTTTCCTGTGTCGGTTCGAGAGGAATCCAACATAAAAAACGATCCGTTCAAATTCTGCTTTCTATTTTATGTCGAAATAACCTCGAGATTGTTTGGTTTCGGTCCCAGTAGGTGATTTTTTAAAATCTATGAACCTCGGCACGAAAAAAGCCATTGAGGATTACAACTGCTGCTGTGGACGATAAACGTGATCGAATCCGATCATCGGCGCGCCATTCTCAGATTGTAGGGAGTATTCCACAACAGAAACACTTGCATGCGGACTCGGATTCGTTTCCCGATCTAAAAGTCATCGACTCGAAAAGAACGGCACATGAGATTCGACGGTGATAAATCAGCCTGTTTCAACCGTTTCTGGTATCGGTTCGAAAGGAATTCAAAATAAAACAACGATCCATTCAAATTCTGTATTGTGTTTCATTGTCGAAATAACCTCGAGATTGTTCGGTTTCGTTCCCAGTAGGTGGTCTTTTAAAATCTATCTCCCTCGGCACAATAGCCATTGAGGACTACTACTGCTGCTGTGGACGATGAACGTGAACGAATCCGATGTTCGGCGAGGCATCCTCAGATCGTAGGGATTATTCCGTAACAGAAAAACTTGCATGCCGTCTCGAATTCGTTTCCCGCCCTAAAAGTCGTCGACTCGAAAAGAAATTCACGTGAGATTCGACGTTGATACATTCGCCTGTTTCAACCGTTTCTTTTATCGGTTCGAGAGGAATCCAAAATAAAAAACGATCCATTCAAATTCTGTTACCTATTTTATGTCGAAATAACCTCGAGATTGTTCGGTTTCGGTCCCAGTAGGTGATTTTTTAAAATCTATCATCCTCGGCACGAAAAAAGCCATTGAGGACTACTACTGCTGCTGTGGACGATGAACGTGAACGAATCCGATGATCGGCGCGGCATTCTCAGATTGTAGGGAGTATTCCACAACAGAAACACTTGCATGCGCACCGGATTCGTTTTCCGATCTAAAAGTCATCGACTCGAAAAGAAAGGCACATGAGATTCGACGTTGATAAATACGCCTGTTTCAACCGTTTCTGTTATCGGTTCGAGAGGAATCCAAAATATAAAAAACGATCCATTCAATTTCTGTATTGCGTTTTATTGTCGAAATACTCTCGAGATTGTTCGGTTTCGTTCCCGGTAGGTGATTTTTTAAAATCGATCTCCCTCGGCTCGACAATAGCCATTGAAGACTACTACTGCTGCTGTGGCCGATGAACGTGAAGGAATCCAATGATCGGCGCGGCATCCTCAGATTGTCGGGTTCGTTCCGTAACAGAAACACTTGCATGCGGTCTCGAATTCGTTTCCCGCCCTAAAAGTCGTCGACTCGAAAAGAAATTCACGTGAGATTCGACGTTGATACATTCGCCTGTTTGAACCGTGTCTTTTATCGGTTCGAGAGGAATCCAAAATAAAAAACGATCCATGCAAATTCTGTTATCTATTTTATGTCGAAATTCCCTCGAGATTGTTCGGTTTCGGTCCCAGTAAGTGATTTTTAAACATCTATCATCCTCCGCATGAAAAAAGCCATTGAGGACTACTACTGCTGCTGTGGACGATGTACGTGAACGAATCCGATGATCGGCGCGGCATTCTCAGATTGTAGGGAGTATTCCACAACAGAAACACTTGCATGCGCACTCGGATTCATTTCCCGATCTAAAAGTCATCGACTCGAAAAGAAAGGCACATGAGATTCGACGTTGATAAATACGCCTTTTTCAACCGTTTCTGTTATCGGTTCGAGAGGAATCCAAAATAAAGAAAACGATCCATTCAATTTCTGTATTGCGTTTCATTGTCGAAATACCCTCGTGATTGTTCGGTTTCTTTCCCAGTAGGTGATTTTTTAAAATCGATCTCCCTCGGCACGACAATAGCCATTGAAGACTACTACTGCTGCTGTGGCCGATGAACGTGAAGGAATCCAATGATCGGCGCGGCATCCTCAGATTGTAGGGTTCGTTCCATAACAGAAACACGTACATGCGGACTCGGATTCGTTTCCCGTTCTAAAAGTCGTCGACTCGCAAAGAAATTCACGTGAGATTCGGCGTTGATAAATACGCCTGTTTCAACCGATGGTTTTATCGGTTCGAGAGGGATCCAAAATAAAAAAACGATCCATTCAAATTCTGTATTGTGTTTCATTGTCGAAATACCCTCGAGATTTTTCGGTTTCGTTCCCAGTAGGTGATCTTATAAAATCGATCTCCCTCGGCACGACAATAGCCATTGAGGACTACTACTGCTGCTGTGGACCATGAACGTGAACGAATCCGATGTTCGGCGCGGCATCCTCTGAATGTAGGGATTATTCCGTAACAGAAACACTTGCATGCGGTCTCGGATTCGTTTCCCGCCCTAAATGTCGTCGACTCGAAAAGAAATTCACGTGAGATTCGACGTTGATACATTCGCCTGTTTCAACCGTTTCTTTTATCGGTTCGAGAGGAATCCAAAATAAAAAACGATCCATTCAAATTCTGTTACCTATTTTATGTCGAAATAACCTCGAGATTGTTCGGTTTCAGTCCCAGTAGGTGATTTTTTTAAATCTATCATCCTCGGCACGAAAAAAGCCATTGAGGACTACTACTGCTGCTGTGGACGATGAACGTGAACGAATCCGATGATCGGCGCGGCATTCTCAGATTGTAGGGAGTATTCCACAACAGAAACACTTGCATGCGCACTCGGATTCGTTTCCCGTTCTAAAAGTCGTCGACTCGCAAAGAAATTCACGTGAGATTCGGCGTTGATAAATACGCCTGTTTCAACCGATGGTTTTATCGGTTCGAGAGGGATCCAAAATAAAAAAACGATCCATTCAAATTCTGTATTGTGTTTCATTGTCGAAATACCCTCGAGATTTTTCGGTTTCGTTCCCAGTAGGTGATCTTATAAAATCGATCTCCCTCGGCGCGACAATAGCCATTGAGGACTACTACTGCTGCTGTGGACGATGTACGTGAAAGAATCCGATGATCGGCGCGGCATCCTCTGAATGTAGGGATTATTCCGTAACAGAAACACTTGCATGCGGTCTCGGATTCGTTTCCCGCCCTAAAAGTCATCGACTCGAAAAGAAAGGCACATGAGATTCGACGTTGATAAATCCGCCTGTTTCAACCGTTTCTGTTTTCGGTTCGAAAGGAATTCAAAATAAAACAACGATCCATTCAATTTCTGTATTGCGTTTCATTGTCGAAATACCCTCGAGATTGTTCGGTTTCTTTCCCAGTAGGTGATTTTTTAAAATCGATCTCCCTCGGCACGACAATAGCCATTGAAGACTACTACTGCTGCTGTGGCCGATGAACGTGAACGAATCCAATGATCGGCGCGGCATCCACAGATTGTCGGGTTCGTTCCGTAACAGAAACACTTGCATGCGGTCTCGAATTCGTTTCCCGCCCTAAAAGTCGTCGACTCGAAAAGAAATTCACGTGAGATTCGACGTTGATACATTCGCCTGTTTGTACCGTGTCTTTTATCGGTTCGAGAGGAATCCAAAATAAAAAACGATCCATTCAAATTCTGTTATCTATTTTATGTCGAAATACCCTCGAGATTGTTCGGTTTCGGTCCCAGAAAGTGATTTTTAAACATCTATCATCCTCCGCATGAAAAAAGCCATTGAGGACTACTACTGCTGCTGTGGACGATGTACGTGAACGAATCCGATGATCGGCGCGGCATTCTCAGATTGTAGGGAGTATTCCACAACAGAAACACTTGCATGCGCACTCGGATTCATTTCCCGATCTAAAAGTCATCGACTCGAAAAGAAAGGCACATGAGATTCGACGTTGATAAATACGCCTTTTTCAACCGTTTCTGTTATCGGTTCGAGAGGAATCCAAAATAAAGAAAACGATCCATTCAATTTCTGTATTGCGTTTCATTGTCGAAATACCCTCGAGATTGTTCGGTTTCTTTCCCAGTAGGTGATTTTTTAAAATCGATCTCCCTCGGCACGACAATAGCCATTGAAGACTACTACTGCTGCTGTGGCCGATGAACGTGAAGGAATCCAATGATCGGCGCGGCATCCTCAGATTGTAGGGTTCGTTCCATAACAGAAACACGTACATGCGGACTCGGATTCGTTTCCCGTTCTAAAAGTCGTCGACTCGCAAAGAAATTCACGTGAGATTCGGCGTTGATAAATGCGCCTGTTTCAACCGATGGTTTTATCGGTTCGAGAGGGATCCAAAATAAAAAAACGATCCATTCAAATTCTGTATTGTGTTTCATTGTCGAAATACCCTCGAGATTTTTCGGTTTCGTTCCCAGTAGGTGATCTTATAAAATCGATCTCCCTCGGCACGACAATAGCCATTGAGGACTACTACTGCTGCTGTGGACCATGAACGTTAACGAATCCGATGTTCGGCGCGGCATCCTCTGAATGTAGGGATTATTCCGTAACAGAAACACTTGCATGCGGTCTCGGATTCGTTTCCCGCCCTAAAAGTCGTCGACTCGAAAAGAAATTCACGTGAGATTCGACGTTGATACATTCGCCTGTTTCAACCGTTTCTTTTATCGGTTCGAGAGGAATCCAAAATAAAAAACGATCCATTCAAATTCTGTTACCTATTTTATGTCGAAATAACCTCGAGATTGTTCGGTTTCGGTCCCAGTAGGTGATTTTTTAAAATCTATCATCCTCGGCACGAAAAAAGCCATTGAGGACTACTACTGCTGCTGTGGACGATGAACGTGAACGAATCCGATGATCGGCGCGGCATTCTCAGATTGTAGGGAGTATTCCACAACAGAAACACTTGCATGCGCACCGGATTCGTTTTCCGATCTAAAAGTCATCGACTCGAAAAGAAAGGCACATGAGATTCGACGTTGATAAATACGCCTGTTTCAACCGTTTCTGTTATCGGTTCGAGAGGAATCCAAAATATAAAAAACGATCCATTCAATTTCTGTATTGCGTTTTATTGTCGAAATACTCTCGAGATTGTTCGGTTTCGTTCCCGGTAGGTGATTTTTTAAAATCGATCTCCCTCGGCTCGACAATAGCCTTTGAAGACTACTACTGCTGCTGTGGCCGATGAACGTGAAGGAATCCAATGATCGGCGCGGCATCCTCAGATTGTCGGGTTCGTTCCGTAACAGAAACACTTGCATGCGGTCTCGAATTCGTTTCCCGCCCTAAAAGTCGTCGACTCGAAAAGAAATTCACGTGAGATTCGACGTTGATACATTCGCCTGTTTGAACCGTGTCTTTTATCGGTTCGAGAGGAATCCAAAATAAAAAACGATCCATGCAAATTCTGTTATCTATTTTATGTCGAAATTCCCTCGAGATTGTTCGGTTTCGGTCCCAGTAAGTGATTTTTAAACATCTATCATCCTCCGCATGAAAAAAGCCATTGAGGACTACTACTGCTGCTGTGGACGATGTACGTGAACGAATCCGATGATCGGCGCGGCATTCTCAGATTGTAGGGAGTATTCCACAACAGAAACACTTGCATGCGCACTCGGATTCATTTCCCGATCTAAAAGTCATCGACTCGAAAAGAAAGGCACATGAGATTCGACGTTGATAAATACGCCTTTTTCAACCGTTTCTGTTATCGGTTCGAGAGGAATCCAAAATAAAGAAAACGATCCATTCAATTTCTGTATTGCGTTTCATTGTCGAAATACCCTCGTGATTGTTCGGTTTCTTTCCCAGTAGGTGATTTTTTAAAATCGATCTCCCTCGGCACGACAATAGCCATTGAAGACTACTACTGCTGCTGTGGCCGATGAACGTGAAGGAATCCAATGATCGGCGCGGCATCCTCAGATTGTAGGGTTCGTTCCATAACAGAAACACGTACATGCGGACTCGGATTCGTTTCCCGTTCTAAAAGTCGTCGACTCGCAAAGAAATTCACGTGAGATTCGGCGTTGATAAATACGCCTGTTTCAACCGATGGTTTTATCGGTTCGAGAGGGATCCAAAATAAAAAAACGATCCATTCAAATTCTGTATTGTGTTTCATTGTCGAAATACCCTCGAGATTTTTCGGTTTCGTTCCCAGTAGGTGATCTTATAAAATCGATCTCCCTCGGCACGACAATAGCCATTGAGGTCTACTACTGCTGCTGTGGACCATGAACGTGAACGAATCCGATGTTCGGCGCGGCATCCTCTGAATGTAGGGATTATTCCGTAACAGAAACACTTGCATGCGGTCTCGGATTCGTTTCCCGCCCTAAATGTCGTCGACTCGAAAAGAAATTCACGTGAGATTCGACGTTGATACATTCGCCTGTTTCAACCGTTTCTTTTATCGGTTCGAGAGGAATCGAAAATAAAAAACGATCCATTCAAATTCTGTTACCTATTTTATGTCGAAATAACCTCGAGATTGTTCGGTTTCGGTCCCAGTAGGTGATTTTTTAAAATCTATCATCCTCGGCACGAAAAAAAGCCATTGAGGACTACTACTGCTGCTGTGGACGATGAACGTGAACGAATCCGATGATCGGGGCGGCATCCTCAGATTGTAGGGTTTGTTCCGGAACAGAAACACTTACATGCGGACTCGGATTCGTTTCCCGATCTAAAAGTTGTCGACTCGCAAAGAAATTCACTTGAGATTCGGCGTTGATCAATACGCCTGTTTCAAGCGATGCTTTTATCGTTTCGAGAGCGATCCAAGATAAAAAAAACGATCCATTCAAATTCTGTATTGTGTTTCATTGTCGAAATAACCTCGAGATTGTTCGGTTTCGTTCCCAGTAGGTGATCTTTTAAAATCGATTTCGCTCGGTACGACAATCGCCATTGAGGACTACTAATGCTGCTGTGGACGATGAACGTGAACGAATCCGCTGTTTGGCGCGGCGTCCCCAGATTGTAGGGATTATTCCGTAACGGAAACGCTTGCATGCGGTCTCGGATTCGTTTCCCACCCTAAAAGTTGTCGACTCTACTACTACTGCTGTGGACGATGAACGTGTACGAATCCGATGTTCGGCGAGGCATCCTCAGATCGTAGGGATTATTCCGTAACAGAAAAACTTGCATGCGGTCTCGGATTCGTTTCCCGCCCTAAGAGTCGTCGACTCGAAAAGAAATTCACGTGAGATTCGACGTTGATACCTTCGCCTGTTTCAACCGTTTCTTTTATCGGTTCGAGAGGAAACCAAAATAAAAAACGATCCATTCAAATTCTGTTATCTATTTTATGTCGAAATACCCTCGAGATTGTTCGGTTTCGGTCCCAGAAAGTGATTTTTAAACATCTATCATCCTCCGCATGAAAAAAGCCATTGAGGACTACTACTGCTGCTGTGGACGATGTACGTGAACGAATCCGATGATCGGCGCGGCATTCTCAGATTGTAGGGAGTATTCCACAACAGAAACACTTGCATGCGCACTCGGATTCATTTCCCGAT
This sequence comes from Ophion obscuratus, assembly GCA_964007375.1. Lineage (NCBI taxonomy): Eukaryota > Metazoa > Arthropoda > Insecta > Hymenoptera > Ichneumonidae > Ophion > Ophion obscuratus. Next base: position 57,942,178 of record OZ023312.1, read on the forward strand.
CTAAAAGTCATCGACTCGAAAAGAAAGGCACATGAGATTCGACGTTGATAAATACGCCTTTTTCAACCGTTTCTGTTATCGGTTCGAGAGGAATCCAAAATAAAGAAAACGATCCATTCAATTTCTGTATTGCGTTTCATTGTCGAAATACCCTCGTGATTGTTCGGTTTCTTTCCCAGTAGGTGATTTTTTAAAATCGATCTCCCTCGGCACGACAATAGCCATTGAAGACTACTACTGCTGCTGTGGCCGATGAACGTGAAGGAATCCAATGATCGGCGCGGCATCCTCAGATTGTAGGGTTCGTTCCATAACAGAAACACGTACATGCGGACTCGGATTCGTTTCCCGTTCTAAAAGTCGTCGACTCGCAAAGAAATTCACGTGAGATTCGGCGTTGATAAATACGCCTGTTTCAACCGATGGTTTTATCGGTTCGAGAGGGATCCAAAATAAAAAAACGATCCATTCAAATTCTGTATTGTGTTTCATTGTCGAAATACCCTCGAGATTTTTCGGTTTCGTTCCCAGTAGGTGATCTTATAAAATCGATCTCCCTCGGCACGACAATAGCCATTGAGGACTACTACTGCTGCTGTGGACCATGAACGTGAACGAATCCGATGTTCGGCGCGGCATCCTCTGAATGTAGGGATTATTCCGTAACAGAAACACTTGCATGCGGTCTCGGATTCGTTTCCCGCCCTAAATGTCGTCGACTCGAAAAGAAATTCACGTGAGATTCGACGTTGATACATTCGCCTGTTTCAACCGTTTCTTTTATAGGTTCGAGAGGAATCGAAAATAAAAAACGATCCATTCAAATTCTGTTACCTATTTTATGTCGAAATAACCTCGAGATTGTTCGGTTTCGGTCCCAGTAGGTGATTTTTTAAAATCTATCATCCTCGGCACGAAAAAAAACCATTGAGGACTACTACTGCTGCTGTGGACGATGAACGTGAACGAATCCGATGATCGGGGCGGCATCCTCAGATTGTAGGGTTTGTTCCGGAACAGAAACACTTACATGCGGACTCGGATTCGTTTCCCGATCTAAAAGTTGTCGACTCGCAAAGAAATTCACTTGAGATTCGGCGTTGATCAATACGCCTGTTTCAAGCGATGCTTTTATCGTTTCGAGAGCGATCCAAGATAAAAAAAACGATCCATTCAAATTCTGTATTGTGTTTCATTGTCGAAATAACCTCGAGATTGTTCGGTTTGGTTCCCAGTAGGTGATCTTTTAAAATCGATCTCGCTCGGCACGACAATCGCCATTGAGGACTACTAATGCTGCTGTGGACGATGAACGTGAACGAATCCGCTGTTTGGCGCGGCGTCCTCAGATTGTAGGGATTATTCCGTAACGGAAACGCTTGCATGCGGTCTCGGATTCGTTTCCCACCCTAAAAGTTGTCGACTCGAAAAGAAATTCACGTGAGATTCGACCTTGATACATTCGGCTGTTTCAAACGTTTCCTGTGTCGGTTCGAGAGGAATCCAACATAAAAAACGATCCGTTCAAATTCTGCTTTCTATTTTATGTCGAAATAACCTCGAGATTGTTTGGTTTCGGTCCCAGTAGGTGATTTTTTAAAATCTATGAACCTCGGCACGAAAAAAGCCATTGAGGATTACAACTGCTGCTGTGGACGATAAACGTGATCGAATCCGATCATCGGCGCGCCATTCTCAGATTGTAGGGAGTATTCCACAACAGAAACACTTGCATGCGGACTCGGATTCGTTTCCCGATCTAAAAGTCATCGACTCGAAAAGAACGGCACATGAGATTCGACGGTGATAAATCAGCCTGTTTCAACCGTTTCTGGTATCGGTTCGAAAGGAATTCAAAATAAAACAACGATCCATTCAAATTCTGTATTGTGTTTCATTGTCGAAATAACCTCGAGATTGTTCGGTTTCGTTCCCAGTAGGTGGTCTTTTAAAATCTATCTCCCTCGGCACAATAGCCATTGAGGACTACTACTGCTGCTGTGGACGATGAACGTGAACGAATCCGATGTTCGGCGAGGCATCCTCAGATCGTAGGGATTATTCCGTAACAGAAAAACTTGCATGCCGTCTCGAATTCGTTTCCCGCCCTAAAAGTCGTCGACTCGAAAAGAAATTCACGTGAGATTCGACGTTGATACATTCGCTGTTTCAACCGTGTCTTTTATCGGTTCGAGAGGATTCCAAAATAAAAAACGATCCATTCAAATTCTGTTATCTATTTTATGTTGAAATAACCTCGAGATTGTTCGTTTTCGGTCCCAGTAAGTGATTTTTAAACATCTATCATCCTCCGCACGAAAAAAGCCATTGAGGACTACTACTGCTGCTGTGGACGGTGTACGTGAACGAATCTGATGATCGGCGCGGCATTCTCAGATTGTAGGGAGTATTCCACAACAGAAACACTTGCATGCGCACTCGGATTCGTTTCCCGCCCTAAAAGTCATCGACTCGAAAAGAAAGGCACATGAGATTCGACGTTGATAAATCCGCCTGTTTCAACCGTTTCTGTTTTCGGTTCGAAAGGAATTCAAAATAAAACAACGATCCATTCAATTTCTGTATTGCGTTTCATTGTCGAAATACCCTCGAGATTGTTCGGTTTCTTTCCCAGTAGGTGATTTTTTAAAATCGATCTCCCTCGGCACGACAATAGCCATTGAAGACTACTACTGCTGCTGTGGCCGATGAACGTGAACGAATCCAATGATCGGCGCGGCATCCACAGATTGTCGGGTTCGTTCCGTAACAGAAACACTTGCATGCGGTCTCGAATTCGTTTCCCGCCCTAAAAGTCGTCGACTCGAAAAGAAATTCACGTGAGATTCGACGTTGATACATTCGCCTGTTTGTACCGTGTCTTTTATCGGTTCGAGAGGAATCCAAAATAAAAAACGATCCATTCAAATTCTGTTATCTATTTTATGTCGAAATACCCTCGAGATTGTTCGGTTTCGGTCCCAGAAAGTGATTTTTAAACATCTATCATCCTCCGCATGAAAAAAGCCATTGAGGACTACTACTGCTGCTGTGGACGATGTACGTGAACGAATCCGATGATCGGCGCGGCATTCTCAGATTGTAGGGAGTATTCCACAACAGAAACACTTGCATGCGCACTCGGATTCATTTCCCGATCTAAAAGTCATCGACTCGAAAAGAAAGGCACATGAGATTCGACGTTGATAAATACGCCTTTTTCAACCGTTTCTGTTATCGGTTCGAGAGGAATCCAAAATAAAGAAAACGATCCATTCAATTTCTGTATTGCGTTTCATTGTCGAAATACCCTCGAGATTGTTCGGTTTCTTTCCCAGTAGGTGATTTTTTAAAATCGATCTCCCTCGGCACGACAATAGCCATTGAAGACTACTACTGCTGCTGTGGCCGATGAACGTGAAGGAATCCAATGATCGGCGCGGCATCCTCAGATTGTAGGGTTCGTTCCATAACAGAAACACGTACATGCGGACTCGGATTCGTTTCCCGTTCTAAAAGTCGTCGACTCGCAAAGAAATTCACGTGAGATTCGGCGTTGATAAATGCGCCTGTTTCAACCGATGGTTTTATCGGTTCGAGAGGGATCCAAAATAAAAAAACGATCCATTCAAATTCTGTATTGTGTTTCATTGTCGAAATACCCTCGAGATTTTTCGGTTTCGTTCCCAGTAGGTGATCTTATAAAATCGATCTCCCTCGGCACGACAATAGCCATTGAGGACTACTACTGCTGCTGTGGACCATGAACGTTAACGAATCCGATGTTCGGCGCGGCATCCTCTGAATGTAGGGATTATTCCGTAACAGAAACACTTGCATGCGGTCTCGGATTCGTTTCCCGCCCTAAAAGTCGTCGACTCGAAAAGAAATTCACGTGAGATTCGACGTTGATACATTCGCCTGTTTCAACCGTTTCTTTTATCGGTTCGAGAGGAATCCAAAATAAAAAACGATCCATTCAAATTCTGTTACCTATTTTATGTCGAAATAACCTCGAGATTGTTCGGTTTCGGTCCCAGTAGGTGATTTTTTAAAATCTATCATCCTCGGCACGAAAAAAGCCATTGAGGACTACTACTGCTGCTGTGGACGATGAACGTGAACGAATCCGATGATCGGCGCGGCATTCTCAGATTGTAGGGAGTATTCCACAACAGAAACACTTGCATGCGCACCGGATTCGTTTTCCGATCTAAAAGTCATCGACTCGAAAAGAAAGGCACATGAGATTCGACGTTGATAAATACGCCTGTTTCAACCGTTTCTGTTATCGGTTCGAGAGGAATCCAAAATATAAAAAACGATCCATTCAATTTCTGTATTGCGTTTTATTGTCGAAATACTCTCGAGATTGTTCGGTTTCGTTCCCGGTAGGTGATTTTTTAAAATCGATCTCCCTCGGCTCGACAATAGCCATTGAAGACTACTACTGCTGCTGTGGCCGATGAACGTGAAGGAATCCAATGATCGGCGCGGCATCCTCAGATTGTCGGGTTCGTTCCGTAACAGAAACACTTGCATGCGGTCTCGAATTCGTTTCCCGCCCTAAAAGTCGTCGACTCGAAAAGAAATTCACGTGAGATTCGACGTTGATACATTCGCCTGTTTGAACCGTGTCTTTTATCGGTTCGAGAGGAATCCAAAATAAAAAACGATCCATGCAAATTCTGTTATCTATTTTATGTCGAAATTCCCTCGAGATTGTTCGGTTTCGGTCCCAGTAAGTGATTTTTAAACATCTATCATCCTCCGCATGAAAAAAGCCATTGAGGACTACTACTGCTGCTGTGGACGATGTACGTGAACGAATCCGATGATCGGCGCGGCATTCTCAGATTGTAGGGAGTATTCCACAACAGAAACACTTGCATGCGCACTCGGATTCATTTCCCGATCTAAAAGTCATCGACTCGAAAAGAAAGGCACATGAGATTCGACGTTGATAAATACGCCTTTTTCAACCGTTTCTGTTATCGGTTCGAGAGGAATCCAAAATAAAGAAAACGATCCATTCAATTTCTGTATTGCGTTTCATTGTCGAAATACCCTCGTGATTGTTCGGTTTCTTTCCCAGTAGGTGATTTTTTAAAATCGATCTCCCTCGGCACGACAATAGCCATTGAAGACTACTACTGCTGCTGTGGCCGATGAACGTGAAGGAATCCAATGATCGGCGCGGCATCCTCAGATTGTAGGGTTCGTTCCATAACAGAAACACGTACATGCGGACTCGGATTCGTTTCCCGTTCTAAAAGTCGTCGACTCGCAAAGAAATTCACGTGAGATTCGGCGTTGATAAATACGCCTGTTTCAACCGATGGTTTTATCGGTTCGAGAGGGATCCAAAATAAAAAAACGATCCATTCAAATTCTGTATTGTGTTTCATTGTCGAAATACCCTCGAGATTTTTCGGTTTCGTTCCCAGTAGGTGATCTTATAAAATCGATCTCCCTCGGCACGACAATAGCCATTGAGGACTACTACTGCTGCTGTGGACCATGAACGTGAACGAATCCGATGTTCGGCGCGGCATCCTCTGAATGTAGGGATTATTCCGTAACAGAAACACTTGCATGCGGTCTCGGATTCGTTTCCCGCCCTAAATGTCGTCGACTCGAAAAGAAATTCACGTGAGATTCGACGTTGATACATTCGCCTGTTTCAACCGTTTCTTTTATCGGTTCGAGAGGAATCCAAAATAAAAAACGATCCATTCAAATTCTGTTACCTATTTTATGTCGAAATAACCTCGAGATTGTTCGGTTTCAGTCCCAGTAGGTGATTTTTTTAAATCTATCATCCTCGGCACGAAAAAAGCCATTGAGGACTACTACTGCTGCTGTGGACGATGAACGTGAACGAATCCGATGATCGGCGCGGCATTCTCAGATTGTAGGGAGTATTCCACAACAGAAACACTTGCATGCGCACTCGGATTCGTTTCCCGTTCTAAAAGTCGTCGACTCGCAAAGAAATTCACGTGAGATTCGGCGTTGATAAATACGCCTGTTTCAACCGATGGTTTTATCGGTTCGAGAGGGATCCAAAATAAAAAAACGATCCATTCAAATTCTGTATTGTGTTTCATTGTCGAAATACCCTCGAGATTTTTCGGTTTCGTTCCCAGTAGGTGATCTTATAAAATCGATCTCCCTCGGCGCGACAATAGCCATTGAGGACTACTACTGCTGCTGTGGACGATGTACGTGAAAGAATCCGATGATCGGCGCGGCATCCTCTGAATGTAGGGATTATTCCGTAACAGAAACACTTGCATGCGGTCTCGGATTCGTTTCCCGCCCTAAAAGTCATCGACTCGAAAAGAAAGGCACATGAGATTCGACGTTGATAAATCCGCCTGTTTCAACCGTTTCTGTTTTCGGTTCGAAAGGAATTCAAAATAAAACAACGATCCATTCAATTTCTGTATTGCGTTTCATTGTCGAAATACCCTCGAGATTGTTCGGTTTCTTTCCCAGTAGGTGATTTTTTAAAATCGATCTCCCTCGGCACGACAATAGCCATTGAAGACTACTACTGCTGCTGTGGCCGATGAACGTGAACGAATCCAATGATCGGCGCGGCATCCACAGATTGTCGGGTTCGTTCCGTAACAGAAACACTTGCATGCGGTCTCGAATTCGTTTCCCGCCCTAAAAGTCGTCGACTCGAAAAGAAATTCACGTGAGATTCGACGTTGATACATTCGCCTGTTTGTACCGTGTCTTTTATCGGTTCGAGAGGAATCCAAAATAAAAAACGATCCATTCAAATTCTGTTATCTATTTTATGTCGAAATACCCTCGAGATTGTTCGGTTTCGGTCCCAGAAAGTGATTTTTAAACATCTATCATCCTCCGCATGAAAAAAGCCATTGAGGACTACTACTGCTGCTGTGGACGATGTACGTGAACGAATCCGATGATCGGCGCGGCATTCTCAGATTGTAGGGAGTATTCCACAACAGAAACACTTGCATGCGCACTCGGATTCATTTCCCGATCTAAAAGTCATCGACTCGAAAAGAAAGGCACATGAGATTCGACGTTGATAAATACGCCTTTTTCAACCGTTTCTGTTATCGGTTCGAGAGGAATCCAAAATAAAGAAAACGATCCATTCAATTTCTGTATTGCGTTTCATTGTCGAAATACCCTCGAGATTGTTCGGTTTCTTTCCCAGTAGGTGATTTTTTAAAATCGATCTCCCTCGGCACGACAATAGCCATTGAAGACTACTACTGCTGCTGTGGCCGATGAACGTGAAGGAATCCAATGATCGGCGCGGCATCCTCAGATTGTAGGGTTCGTTCCATAACAGAAACACGTACATGCGGACTCGGATTCGTTTCCCGTTCTAAAAGTCGTCGACTCGCAAAGAAATTCACGTGAGATTCGGCGTTGATAAATGCGCCTGTTTCAACCGATGGTTTTATCGGTTCGAGAGGGATCCAAAATAAAAAAACGATCCATTCAAATTCTGTATTGTGTTTCATTGTCGAAATACCCTCGAGATTTTTCGGTTTCGTTCCCAGTAGGTGATCTTATAAAATCGATCTCCCTCGGCACGACAATAGCCATTGAGGAATACTACTGCTGCTGTGGACCATGAACGTTAACGAATCCGATGTTCGGCGCGGCATCCTCTGAATGTAGGGATTATTCCGTAACAGAAACACTTGCATGCGGTCTCGGATTCGTTTCCCGCCCTAAAAGTCGTCGACTCGAAAAGAAATTCACGTGAGATTCGACGTTGATACATTCGCCTGTTTCAACCGTTTCTTTTATCGGTTCGAGAGGAATCCAAAATAAAAAACGATCCATTCAAATTCTGTTACCTATTTTATGTCGAAATAACCTCGAGATTGTTCGGTTTCGGTCCCAGTAGGTGATTTTTTTAAAATCTATCATCCTCGGCACGAAAAAAGCCATTGAGGACTACTACTGCTGCTGTGGACGATGAACGTGAACGAATCCGATGATCGGCGCGGCATTCTCAGATTGTAGGGAGTATTCCACAACAGAAACACTTGCATGCGCACCGGATTCGTTTTCCGATCTAAAAGTCATCGACTCGAAAAGAAAGGCACATGAGATTCGACGTTGATAAATACGCCTGTTTCAACCGTTTCTGTTATCGGTTCGAGAGGAATCCAAAATATAAAAAACGATCCATTCAATTTCTGTATTGCGTTTTATTGTCGAAATACTCTCGAGATTGTTCGGTTTCGTTCCCGGTAGGTGATTTTTTAAAATCGATCTCCCTCGGCTCGACAATAGCCATTGAAGACTACTACTGCTGCTGTGGCCGATGAACGTGAAGGAATCCAATGATCGGCGCGGCATCCTCAGATTGTCGGGTTCGTTCCGTAACAGAAACACTTGCATGCGGTCTCGAATTCGTTTCCCGCCCTAAAAGTCGTCGACTCGAAAAGAAATTCACGTGAGATTCGACGTTGATACATTCGCCTGTTTGAACCGTGTCTTTTATCGGTTCGAGAGGAATCCAAAATAAAAAACGATCCATGCAAATTCTGTTATCTATTTTATGTCGAAATACCCTCGAGATTGTTCGGTTTCGGTCCCAGTAAGTGATTTTTAAACATCTATCATCCTCCGCATGAAAAAAGCCATTGAGGACTACTACTGCTGCTGTGGACGATGTACGTGAACGAATCCGATGATCGGCGCGGCATACTCAGATTGTAGGGAGTATTCCACAACAGAAACACTTGCATGCGCACTCGGATTCATTTCCCGATCTAAAAGTCATCGACTCGAAAAGAAAGGCACATGAGATTCGACGTTGATAAATACGCCTTTTTCAACCGTTTCTGTTATCGGTTCGAGAGGAATCCAAAATAAAGAAAACGATCCATTCAATTTCTGTATTGCGTTTCATTGTCGAAATACCCTCGAGATTGTTCGGTTTCTTTCCCAGTAGGTGATTTTTTAAAATCGATCTCCCTCGGCACGACAATAGCCATTGAAGACTACTACTGCTGCTGTGGCCGATGAACGTGAAGGAATCCAATGATCGGCGCGGCATCCTCAGATTGTAGGGTTCGTTCCATAACAGAAACACGTACATGCGGACTCGGATTCGTTTCCCGTTCTAAAAGTCGTCGACTCGCAAAGAAATTCACGTGAGATTCGGCGTTGATAAGTGCGCCTGTTTCAACCGATGGTTTTATCGGTTCGAGAGGGATCCAAAATAAAAAAACGATCCATTCAAATTCTGTATTGTGTTTCATTGTCGAAATACCCTCGAGATTTTTCGGTTTCGTTCCCAGTAGGTGATCTTATAAAATCGATCTCCCTCGGCACGACAATAGCCATTGAGGACTACTACTGCTGCTGTGGACCATGAACGTTAACGAATCCGATGTTCGGCGCGGCATCCTCTGAATGTAGGGATTATTCCGTAACAGAAACACTTGCATGCGGTCTCGGATTCGTTTCCCGCCCTAAAAGTCGTCGACTCGAAAAGAAATTCACGTGAGATTCGACGTTGATACATTCGCCTGTTTCAACCGTTTCTTTTATCGGTTCGAGAGGAATCCAAAATAAAAAACGATCCATTCAAATTCTGTTACCTATTTTATGTCGAAATAACCTCGAGATTGTTCGGTTTCGGTCCCAGTAGGTGATTTTTTTAAATCTATCATCCTCGGCACGAAAAAAGCCATTGAGGACTACTACTGCTGCTGTGGACGATGAACGTGAACGAATCCGATGATCGGCGCGGCATTCTCAGATTGTAGGGAGTATTCCACAACAGAAACACTTGCATGCGCACCGGATTCGTTTTCCGATCTAAAAGTCATCGACTCGAAAAGAAAGGCACATGAGATTCGACGTTGATAAATACGCCTGTTTCAACCGTTTCTGTTATCGGTTCGAGAGGAATCCAAAATATAAAAAACGATCCATTCAATTTCTGTATTGCGTTTTATTGTCGAAATACTCTCGAGATTGTTCGGTTTCGTTCCCGGTAGGTGATTTTTTAAAATCGATCTCCCTCGGCTCGACAATAGCCATTGAAGACTACTACTGCTGCTGTGGCCGATGAACGTGAAGGAATCCAATGATCGGCGCGGCATCCTCAGATTGTCGGGTTCGTTCCGTAACAGAAACACTTGCATGCGGTCTCGAATTCGTTTCCCGCCCTAAAAGTCGTCGACTCGAAAAGAAATTCACGTGAGATTCGACGTTGATACATTCGCCTGTTTGAACCGTGTCTTTTATCGGTTCGAGAGGAATCCAAAATAAAAAACGATCCATGCAAATTCTGTTATCTATTTTATGTCGAAATTCCCTCGAGATTGTTCGGTTTCGGTCCCAGTAAGTGATTTTTAAACATCTATCATCCTCCGCATGAAAAAAGCCATTGAGGACTACTACTGCTGCTGTGGACGATGTACGTGAACGAATCCGATGATCGGCGCGGCATTCTCAGATTGTAGGGAGTATTCCACAACAGAAACACTTGCATGCGCACTCGGATTCATTTCCCGATCTAAAAGTCATCGACTCGAAAAGAAAGGCACATGAGATTCGACGTTGATAAATACGCCTTTTTCAACCGTTTCTGTTATCGGTTCGAGAGGAATCCAAAATAAAGAAAACGATCCATTCAATTTCTGTATTGCGTTTCATTGTCGAAATACCCTCGTGATTGTTCGGTTTCTTTCCCAGTAGGTGATTTTTTAAAATCGATCTCCCTCGGCACGACAATAGCCATTGAAGACTACTACTGCTGCTGTGGCCGATGAACGTGAAGGAATCCAATGATCGGCGCGGCATCCTCAGATTGTAGGGTTCGTTCCATAACAGAAACACGTACATGCGGACTCGGATTCGTTTCCCGTTCTAAAAGTCGTCGACTCGCAAAGAAATTCACGTGAGATTCGGCGTTGATAAATACGCCTGTTTCAACCGATGGTTTTATCGGTTCGAGAGGGATCCAAAATAAAAAAACGATCCATTCAAATTCTGTATTGTGTTTCATTGTCGAAATACCCTCGAGATTTTTCGGTTTCGTTCCCAGTAGGTGATCTTATAAAATCGATCTCCCTCGGCACGACAATAGCCATTGAGGACTACTACTGCTGCTGTGGACCATGAACGTGAACGAATCCGATGTTCGGCGCGGCATCCTCTGAATGTAGGGATTATTCCGTAACAGAAACACTTGCATGCGGTCTCGGATTCGTTTCCCGCCCTAAATGTCGTCGACTCGAAAAGAAATTCACGTGAGATTCGACGTTGATACATTCGCCTGTTTCAACCGTTTCTTTTATAGGTTCGAGAGGAATCGAAAATAAAAAACGATCCATTCAAATTCTGTTACCTATTTTATGTCGAAATAACCTCGAGATTGTTCGGTTTCGGTCCCAGTAGGTGATTTTTTAAAATCTATCATCCTCGGCACGAAAATAAGCCATTGAGGACTACTACTGCTGCTGTGGACGATGAACGTGAACGAATCCGATGATCGGGGCGGCATCCTCAGATTGTAGGGTTTGTTCCGGAACAGAAACACTTACATGCGGACTCGGATTCGTTTCCCGATCTAAAAGTTGTCGACTCGCAAAGAAATTCACTTGAGATTCGGCGTTGATCAATACGCCTGTTTCAAGCGATGCTTTTATCGTTTCGAGAGCGATCCAAGATAAAAAAAACGATCCATTCAAATTCTGTATTGTGTTTCATTGTCGAAATAACCTCGAGATTGTTCGGTTTGGTTCCCAGTAGGTGATCTTTTAAAATCGATCTCGCTCGGCACGACAATCGCCATTGAGGACTACTAATGCTGCTGTGGACGATGAACGTGAACGAATCCGCTGTTTGGCGCGGCGTCCTCAGATTGTAGGGATTATTCCGTAACGGAAACGCTTGCATGCGGTCTCGGATTCGTTTCCCACCCTAAAAGTTGTCGACTCGAAAAGAAATTCACGTGAGATTCGACCTTGATACATTCGGCTGTTTCAAACGTTTCCTGTGTCGGTTCGAGAGGAATCCAACATAAAAAACGATCCGTTCAAATTCTGCTTTCTATTTTATGTCGAAATAACCTCGAGATTGTTTGGTTTCGGTCCCAGTAGGTGATTTTTTAAAATCTATGAACCTCGGCACGAAAAAAGCCATTGAGGATTACAACTGCTGCTGTGGACGATAAACGTGATCGAATCCGATCATCGGCGCGCCATTCTCAGATTGTAGGGAGTATTCCACAACAGAAACACTTGCATGCGGACTCGGATTCGTTTCCCGATCTAAAAGTCATCGACTCGAAAAGAACGGCACATGAGATTCGACGGTGATAAATCAGCCTGTTTCAACCGTTTCTGGTATCGGTTCGAAAGGAATTCAAAATAAAACAACGATCCATTCAAATTCTGTATTGTGTTTCATTGTCGAAATAACCTCGAGATTGTTCGGTTTCGTTCCCAGTAGGTGGTCTTTTAAAATCTATCTCCCTCGGCACAATAGCCATTGAGGACTACTACTGCTGCTGTGGACGATGAACGTGAACGAATCCGATGTTCGGCGAGGCATCCTCAGATCGTAGGGATTATTCCGTAACAGAAAAACTTGCATGCCGTCTCGAATTCGTTTCCCGCCCTAAAAGTCGTCGACTCGAAAAGAAATTCACGTGAGATTCGACGTTGATACATTCGCTGTTTCAACCGTGTCTTTTATCGGTTCGAGAGGATTCCAAAATAAAAAACGATCCATTCAAATTCTGTTATCTATTTTATGTTGAAATAACCTCGAGATTGTTCGTTTTCGGTCCCAGTAAGTGATTTTTAAACATCTATCATCCTCCGCACGAAAAAAGCCATTGAGGACTACTACTGCTGCTGTGGACGGTGTACGTGAACGAATCTGATGATCGGCGCGGCATTCTCAGATTGTAGGGAGTATTCCACAACAGAAACACTTGCATGCGCACTCGGATTCATTTGCCGATCTAAAAGTCATCGACTCGAAAAGAAAGGCACATGAGATTCGACGTTGATAAATACGCCTGTTTCAACCGTTTCTGTTATCGGTTCGAGAGGAATCCAAAATATAAAAAACGATCCATTCAATTTCTGTATTGCGTTTTATTGTCGAAATACTCTCGAGATTGTTCGGTTTCGTTCCCGGTAGGTGATTTTTTTAAATCGATCTCCCTCGGCTCGACAATAGCCATTGAAGACTACTACTGCAGCTGTGGCCGATGAACGTGAAGGAATCCAATGATCGGCGCGGCATCCTCAGATTGTCGGGTTCGTTCCGTAACAGAAACACTTGCATGCGGTCTCGAATTCGTTTCCCGCCCTAAAAGTCGTCGACTCGAAAAGAAATTCACGTGAGATTCGACGTTGATACATTCGCCTGTTTGAACCGTGTCTTTTATCGGTTCGAGAGGAATCCAAAATAAAAAACGATCCATGCAAATTCTGTTATCTATTTTATGTCGAAATACCCTCGAGATTGTTCGGTTTCGGTCCCAGTAAGTGATTTTTAAACATCTATCATCCTCCGCATGAAAAAAGCCATTGAGGACTACTACTGCTGCTGTGGACGATGTACGTGAACGAATCCGATGATCGGCGCGGCATTCTCAGATTGTAGGGAGTATTCCACAACAGAAACACTTGCATGCGCACTCGGATTCATTTCCCGATCTAAAAGTCATCGACTCGAAAAGAAAGGCACATGAGATTCGACGTTGATAAATACGCCTTTTTCAACCGTTTCTGTTATCGGTTCGAGAGGAATCCAAAATAAAGAAAACGATCCATTCAATTTCTGTATTGCGTTTCATTGTCGAAATACCCTCGTGATTGTTCGGTTTCTTTCCCAGTAGGTGATTTTTTAAAATCGATCTCCCTCGGCACGACAATAGCCATTGAAGACTACTACTGCTGCTGTGGCCGATGAACGTGAAGGAATCCAATGATCGGCGCGGCATCCTCAGATTGTAGGGTTCGTTCCATAACAGAAACACGTACATGCGGACTCGGATTCGTTTCCCGTTCTAAAAGTCGTCGACTCGCAAAGAAATTCACGTGAGATTCGGCGTTGATAAATACGCCTGTTTCAACCGATGGTTTTATCGGTTCGAGAGGGATCCAAAATAAAAAAACGATCCATTCAAATTCTGTATTGTGTTTCATTGTCGAAATACCCTCGAGATTTTTCGGTTTCGTTCCCAGTAGGTGATCTTATAAAATCGATCTCCCTCGGCACGACAATAGCCATTGAGGACTACTACTGCTGCTGTGGACCATGAACGTGAACGAATCCGATGTTCGGCGCGGCATCCTCTGAATGTAGGGATTATTCCGTAACAGAAACACTTGCATGCGGTCTCGGATTCGTTTCCCGCCCTAAATGTCGTCGACTCGAAAAGAAATTCACGTGAGATTCGACGTTGATACATTCGCCTGTTTCAACCGTTTCTTTTATCGGTTCGAGAGGAATCGAAAATAAAAAACGATCCATTCAAATTCTGTTACCTATTTTATGTCGAAATAACCTCGAGATTGTTCGGTTTCGGTCCCAGTAGGTGATTTTTTAAAATCTATCATCCTCGGCACGAAAAAAAGCCATTGAGGACAACTACTGCTGCTGTGGACGATGAACGTGAACGAATCCGATGATCGGGGCGGCATCCTCAGATTGTAGGGTTTGTTCCGGAACAGAAACACTTACATGCGGACTCGGATTCGTTTCCCGATCTAAAAGTTGTCGACTCGCAAAGAAATTCACTTGAGATTCGGCGTTGATCAATACGCCTGTTTCAAGCGACGCTTTTATCGTTTCGAGAGCGATCCAAGATAAAAAAAACGATCCATTCAAATTCTGTATTGTGTTTCATTGTCGAAATAACCTCGAGATTGTTCGGTTTCGTTCCCAGTAGGTGATCTTTTAAAATCGATCTCGCTCGGTACGACAATCGCCATTGAGGACTACTAATGCTGCTGTGGACGATGAACGTGAACGAATCCGCTGTTTGGCGCGGCGTCCTCAGATTGTAGGGATTATTCCGTAACGGAAACGCTTGCATGCGGTCTCGGATTCGTTTCCCACCCTAAAAGTTGTCGACTCTACTACTACTGCTGTGGACGATGAACGTGTACGAATCCGATGTTCGGCGAGGCATCCTCAGATCGTAGGGATTATTCCGTAACAGAAAAACTTGCATGCGGTCTCGGATTCGTTTCCCGCCCTAAGAGTCGTCGACTCGAAAAGAAATTCACGTGAGATTCGACGTTGATACCTTCGCCTGTTTCAACCGTTTCTTTTATCGGTTCGAGAGGAAACCAAAATAAAAAACGATCCATTCAAATTCTGTTATCTATTTTATGTCGAAATACCCTCGAGATTGTTCGGTTTCGGTCCCAGAAAGTGATTTTTAAACATCTATCATCCTCCGCATGAAAAAAGCCATTGAGGACTACTACTGCTGCTGTGGACGATGTACGTGAACGAATCCGATGATCGGCGCGGCATACTCAGATTGTAGGGAGTATTCCACAACAGAAACACTTGCATGCGCACTCGGATTCATTTCCCGATCTAAAAGTCATCGACTCGAAAAGAAAGGCACATGAGATTCGACGTTGATAAATACGCCTTTTTCAACCGTTTCTGTTATCGGTTCGAGAGGAATCCAAAATAAAGAAAACGATCCATTCAATTTCTGTATTGCGTTTCATTGTCGAAATACCCTCGAGATTGTTCGGTTTCTTTCCCAGTAGGTGATTTTTTAAAATCGATCTCCCTCGGCACGACAATAGCCATTGAAGACTACTACTGCTGCTGTGGCCGATGAACGTGAAGGAATCCAATGATCGGCGCGGCATCCTCAGATTGTAGGGTTCGTTCCATAACAGAAACACGTACATGCGGACTCGGATTCGTTTCCCGTTCTAAAAGTCGTCGACTCGCAAAGAAATTCACGTGAGATTCGGCGTTGATAAGTGCGCCTGTTTCAACCGATGGTTTTATCGGTTCGAGAGGGATCCAAAATAAAAAAACGATCCATTCAAATTCTGTATTGTGTTTCATTGTCGAAATACCCTCGAGATTTTTCGGTTTCGTTCCCAGTAGGTGATCTTATAAAATCGATCTCCCTCGGCACGACAATAGCCATTGAGGACTACTACTGCTGCTGTGGACCATGAACGTTAACGAATCCGATGTTCGGCGCGGCATCCTCTGAATGTAGGGATTATTCCGTAACAGAAACACTTGCATGCGGTCTCGGATTCGTTTCCCGCCCTAAAAGTCGTCGACTCGAAAAGAAATTCACGTGAGATTCGACGTTGATACATTCGCCTGTTTCAACCGTTTCTTTTATCGGTTCGAGAGGAATCCAAAATAAAAAACGATCCATTCAAATTCTGTTACCTATTTTATGTCGAAATAACCTCGAGATTGTTCGGTTTCGGTCCCAGTAGGTGATTTTTTTAAATCTATCATCCTCGGCACGAAAAAAGCCATTGAGGACTACTACTGCTGCTGTGGACGATGAACGTGAACGAATCCGATGATCGGCGCGGCATTCTCAGATTGTAGGGAGTATTCCACAACAGAAACACTTGCATGCGCACCGGATTCGTTTTCCGATCTAAAAGTCATCGACTCGAAAAGAAAGGCACATGAGATTCGACGTTGATAAATACGCCTGTTTCAACCGTTTCTGTTATCGGTTCGAGAGGAATCCAAAATATAAAAAACGATCCATTCAATTTCTGTATTGCGTTTTATTGTCGAAATACTCTCGAGATTGTTCGGTTTCGTTCCCGGTAGGTGATTTTTTAAAATCGATCTCCCTCGGCTCGACAATAGCCATTGAAGACTACTACTGCTGCTGTGGCCGATGAACGTGAAGGAATCCAATGATCGGCGCGGCATCCTCAGATTGTCGGGTTCGTTCCGTAACAGAAACACTTGCATGCGGTCTCGAATTCGTTTCCCGCCCTAAAAGTCGTCGACTCGAAAAGAAATTCACGTGAGATTCGACGTTGATACATTCGCCTGTTTGAACCGTGTCTTTTATCGGTTCGAGAGGAATCCAAAATAAAAAACGATCCATGCAAATTCTGTTATCTATTTTATGTCGAAATTCCCTCGAGATTGTTCGGTTTCGGTCCCAGTAAGTGATTTTTAAACATCTATCATCCTCCGCATGAAAAAAGCCATTGAGGACTACTACTGCTGCTGTGGACGATGTACGTGAACGAATCCGATGATCGGCGCGGCATTCTCAGATTGTAGGGAGTATTCCACAACAGAAACACTTGCATGCGCACTCGGATTCATTTCCCGATCTAAAAGTCATCGACTCGAAAAGAAAGGCACATGAGATTCGACGTTGATAAATACGCCTTTTTCAACCGTTTCTGTTATCGGTTCGAGAGGAATCCAAAATAAAGAAAACGATCCATTCAATTTCTGTATTGCGTTTCATTGTCGAAATACCCTCGTGATTGTTCGGTTTCTTTCCCAGTAGGTGATTTTTTAAAATCGATCTCCCTCGGCACGACAATAGCCATTGAAGACTACTACTGCTGCTGTGGCCGATGAACGTGAAGGAATCCAATGATCGGCGCGGCATCCTCAGATTGTAGGGTTCGTTCCATAACAGAAACACGTACATGCGGACTCGGATTCGTTTCCCGTTCTAAAAGTCGTCGACTCGCAAAGAAATTCACGTGAGATTCGGCGTTGATAAATACGCCTGTTTCAACCGATGGTTTTATCGGTTCGAGAGGGATCCAAAATAAAAAAACGATCCATTCAAATTCTGTATTGTGTTTCATTGTCGAAATACCCTCGAGATTTTTCGGTTTCGTTCCCAGTAGGTGATCTTATAAAATCGATCTCCCTCGGCACGACAATAGCCATTGAGGACTACTACTGCTGCTGTGGACCATGAACGTGAACGAATCCGATGTTCGGCGCGGCATCCTCTGAATGTAGGGATTATTCCGTAACAGAAACACTTGCATGCGGTCTCGGATTCGTTTCCCGCCCTAAATGTCGTCGACTCGAAAAGAAATTCACGTGAGATTCGACGTTGATACATTCGCCTGTTTCAACCGTTTCTTTTATAGGTTCGAGAGGAATCGAAAATAAAAAACGATCCATTCAAATTCTGTTACCTATTTTATGTCGAAATAACCTCGAGATTGTTCGGTTTCGGTCCCAGTAGGTGATTTTTTAAAATCTATCATCCTCGGCACGAAAATAAGCCATTGAGGACTACTACTGCTGCTGTGGACGATGAACGTGAACGAATCCGATGATCGGGGCGGCATCCTCAGATTGTAGGGTTTGTTCCGGAACAGAAACACTTACATGCGGACTCGGATTCGTTTCCCGATCTAAAAGTTGTCGACTCGCAAAGAAATTCACTTGAGATTCGGCGTTGATCAATACGCCTGTTTCAAGCGATGCTTTTATCGTTTCGAGAGCGATCCAAGATAAAAAAAACGATCCATTCAAATTCTGTATTGTGTTTCATTGTCGAAATAACCTCGAGATTGTTCGGTTTGGTTCCCAGTAGGTGATCTTTTAAAATCGATCTCGCTCGGCACGACAATCGCCATTGAGGACTACTAATGCTGCTGTGGACGATGAACGTGAACGAATCCGCTGTTTGGCGCGGCGTCCTCAGATTGTAGGGATTATTCCGTAACGGAAACGCTTGCATGCGGTCTCGGATTCGTTTCCCACCCTAAAAGTTGTCGACTCGAAAAGAAATTCACGTGAGATTCGACCTTGATACATTCGGCTGTTTCAAACGTTTCCTGTGTCGGTTCGAGAGGAATCCAACATAAAAAACGATCCGTTCAAATTCTGCTTTCTATTTTATGTCGAAATAACCTCGAGATTGTTTGGTTTCGGTCCCAGTAGGTGATTTTTTAAAATCTATGAACCTCGGCACGAAAAAAGCCATTGAGGATTACAACTGCTGCTGTGGACGATAAACGTGATCGAATCCGATCATCGGCGCGCCATTCTCAGATTGTAGGGAGTATTCCACAACAGAAACACTTGCATGCGGACTCGGATTCGTTTCCCGATCTAAAAGTCATCGACTCGAAAAGAACGGCACATGAGATTCGACGGTGATAAATCAGCCTGTTTCAACCGTTTCTGGTATCGGTTCGAAAGGAATTCAAAATAAAACAACGATCCATTCAAATTCTGTATTGTGTTTCATTGTCGAAATAACCTCGAGATTGTTCGGTTTCGTTCCCAGTAGGTGGTCTTTTAAAATCTATCTCCCTCGGCACAATAGCCATTGAGGACTACTACTGCTGCTGTGGACGATGAACGTGAACGAATCCGATGTTCGGCGAGGCATCCTCAGATCGTAGGGATTATTCCGTAACAGAAAAACTTGCATGCCGTCTCGAATTCGTTTCCCGCCCTAAAAGTCGTCGACTCGAAAAGAAATTCACGTGAGATTCGACGTTGATACATTCGCTGTTTCAACCGTGTCTTTTATCGGTTCGAGAGGATTCCAAAATAAAAAACGATCCATTCAAATTCTGTTATCTATTTTATGTTGAAATAACCTCGAGATTGTTCGTTTTCGGTCCCAGTAAGTGATTTTTAAACATCTATCATCCTCCGCACGAAAAAAGCCATTGAGGACTACTACTGCTGCTGTGGACGGTGTACGTGAACGAATCTGATGATCGGCGCGGCATTCTCAGATTGTAGGGAGTATTCCACAACAGAAACACTTGCATGCGCACTCGGATTCATTTGCCGATCTAAAAGTCATCGACTCGAAAAGAAAGGCACATGAGATTCGACGTTGATAAATACGCCTGTTTCAACCGTTTCTGTTATCGGTTCGAGAGGAATCCAAAATATAAAAAACGATCCATTCAATTTCTGTATTGCGTTTTATTGTCGAAATACTCTCGAGATTGTTCGGTTTCGTTCCCGGTAGGTGATTTTTTAAAATCGATCTCCCTCGGCTCGACAATAGCCATTGAAGACTACTACTGCAGCTGTGGCCGATGAACGTGAAGGAATCCAATGATCGGCGCGGCATCCTCAGATTGTCGGGTTCGTTCCGTAACAGAAACACTTGCATGCGGTCTCGAATTCGTTTCCCGCCCTAAAAGTCGTCGACTCGAAAAGAAATTCACGTGAGATTCGACGTTGATACATTCGCCTGTTTGAACCGTGTCTTTTATCGGTTCGAGAGGAATCCAAAATAAAAAACGATCCATGCAAATTCTGTTATCTATTTTATGTCGAAATACCCTCGAGATTGTTCGGTTTCGGTCCCAGTAAGTGATTTTTAAACATCTATCATCCTCCGCATGAAAAAAGCCATTGAGGACTACTACTGCTGCTGTGGACGATGTACGTGAACGAATCCGATGATCGGCGCGGCATTCTCAGATTGTAGGGAGTATACCACAACAGAAACACTTGCATGCGCACTCGGATTCATTTCCCGATCTAAAAGTCATCGACTCGAAAAGAAAGGCACATGAGATTCGACGTTGATAAATACGCCTTTTTCAACCGTTTCTGTTATCGGTTCGAGAGGAATCCAAAATAAAGAAAACGATCCATTCAATTTCTGTATTGCGTTTCATTGTCGAAATACCCTCGTGATTGTTCGGTTTCTTTCCCAGTAGGTGATTTTTTAAAATCGATCTCCCTCGGCACGACAATAGCCATTGAAGACTACTACTGCTGCTGTGGCCGATGAACGTGAAGGAATCCAATGATCGGCGCGGCATCCTCAGATTGTAGGGTTCGTTCCATAACAGAAACACGTACATGCGGACTCGGATTCGTTTCCCGTTCTAAAAGTCGTCGACTCGCAAAGAAATTCACGTGAGATTCGGCGTTGATAAATACGCCTGTTTCAACCGATGGTTTTATCGGTTCGAGAGGGATCCAAAATAAAAAAACGATCCATTCAAATTCTGTATTGTGTTTCATTGTCGAAATACCCTCGAGATTTTTCGGTTTCGTTCCCAGTAGGTGATCTTATAAAATCGATCTCCCTCGGCACGACAATAGCCATTGAGGACTACTACTGCTGCTGTGGACCATGAACGTGAACGAATCCGATGTTCGGCGCGGCATCCTCTGAATGTAGGGATTATTCCGTAACAGAAACACTTGCATGCGGTCTCGGATTCGTTTCCCGCCCTAAATGTCGTCGACTCGAAAAGAAATTCACGTGAGATTCGACGTTGATACATTCGCCTGTTTCAACCGTTTCTTTTATCGGTTCGAGAGGAATCCAAAATAAAAAACGATCCATTCAAATTCTGTTACCTATTTTATGTCGAAATAACCTCGAGATTGTTCGGTTTCAGTCCCAGTAGGTGATTTTTTTAAATCTATCATCCTCGGCACGAAAAAAGCCATTGAGTACTACTACTGCTGCTGTGGACGATGAACGTGAACGAATCCGATGATCGGCGCGGCATTCTCAGATTGTAGGGAGTATTCCACAACAGAAACACTTGCATGCGCACTCGGATTCGTTTCCCGTTCTAAAAGTCGTCGACTCGCAAAGAAATTCACGTGAGATTCGGCGTTGATAAATACGCCTGTTTCAACCGATGGTTTTATCGGTTCGAGAGGGATCCAAAATAAAAAAACGATCCATTCAAATTCTGTATTGTGTTTCATTGTCGAAATACCCTCGAGATTTTTCGGTTTCGTTCCCAGTAGGTGATCTTATAAAATCGATCTCCCTCGGCGCGACAATAGCCATTGAGGACTACTACTGCTGCTGTGGACGATGTACGTGAAAGAATCCGATGATCGGCGCGGCATCCTCTGAATGTAGGGATTATTCCGTAACAGAAACACTTGCATGCGGTCTCGGATTCGTTTCCCGCCCTAAAAGTCATCGACTCGAAAAGAAAGGCACATGAGATTCGACGTTGATAAATCCGCCTGTTTCAACCGTTTCTGTTTTCGGTTCGAAAGGAATTCAAAATAAAACAACGATCCATTCAATTTCTGTATTGCGTTTCATTGTCGAAATACCCTCGAGATTGTTTTGTTTCTTTCCCAGTAGGTGATTTTTTAAAATCGATCTCCCTCGGCACGACAATAGCCATTGAAGACTACTACTGCTGCTGTGGCCGATGAACGTGAACGAATCCAATGATCGGCGCGGCATCCACAGATTGTCGGGTTCGTTCCGTAACAGAAACACTTGCATGCGGTCTCGAATTCGTTTCCCGCCCTAAAAGTCGTCGACTCGAAAAGAAATTCACGTGAGATTCGACGTTGATACATTCGCCTGTTTGTACCGTGTCTTTTATCGGTTCGAGAGGAATCCAAAATAAAAAACGATCCATTCAAATTCTGTTATCTATTTTATGTCGAAATACCCTCGAGATTGTTCGATTTCGGTCCCAGTAAGTGATTTTTAAACATCTATCATCCTCCGCATGAAAAAAGCCATTGAGGACTACTACTGCTGCTGTGGCCGATGAACGTGAAGGAATCCAATGATCGGCGCGCCATTCTCAGATTGTAGGGAGTATTCCACAACAGAAACACTTGCATGCGGACTCGGATTCGTTTCCCGATCTAAAAGTCATCGACTCGAAAAGAAAGGCACAAGAGATTCGACGTTGATAAATCCGCCTGTTTCAACCGTTTCTGTTATCGGTTCGAAAGCAATTCAAACTAAAACAACGATCCATTCAAATTCTGTATTGTGTTTCATTGTCGAAATAACCTCGAGATTGTTCGGTTTCGTTCCCAGTAGGTGGTCTTTTAAAATCGATCTCCCTCGGCACAATAGCCATTGAGGACTACTACTGCTGCTGTGGACGATGAACGTGAACGAATCCGATGTTCGGCGAGGCATCCTCAGATCGTAGGGTTTATTCCGTAACAGAAAAACTTGCATGCGGGCTCGAATTCGTTTCCCGCCCTAAAAGTCGTCGACTCGAGAAGAAATTCACGTGAGATTCGACGTTGATACATTCGCCTGTTTCACCGTTTCTTTTATCGGTTCGAGAGGAATCGAAAATAAAAAACGATCCATTCAAATTCTGTTATCTATTTTATGTCGAAATAACCTCGAGATTGTTCGGTTTCGGTCCCAGTAGGTTATTTTTACTAATCTATCATCCACGGCACGAAAAAAGCCATTGAGGACTACTACTGGTGCTGTGGACGATGAACGTGAACGAATCCGATGATCGGCGCGGCATCCTCAGATTGTAGGGTTTGTTCCGTAAGTGAAACACTTACATGCGGACTCGGATTCGTTTCCCGATCTAAAAGTCGTCAACTCGCAAAGAAATTCACTTGAGATTCGGCGTTGATCAATACGCCTGTTTCAAGCGATGCTTTTATCGGTTCGAGAGGGATCCAAAATAAAAAAACGATCCATTCAAATTCTGTATGGTGTTTCATTGTCGAAATAACATCGAGATTGTTCGGTTTCGTTCCCAGTAGGTGATCTTTTAAAATCGATCTCGCTCGGCACGACAATCGCCATTGAGGACTACTACTGCTGCTGTGGACGATGAACGTGAACGAATCCGATGTTTGGCGCGGCGTCCTCAGATTGTAGGGATTATCCCGTAACAGAAACACTTGCATGCGGTCTCGAATTCGTTTCCCGCCCTAAAAGTCGTCGACTCGAAAAGAAATTCACGTGAGATTCGACGTTGATACATTCGCCGGTTTCAACCGTTTCTGTTATCGGTTCGAGAGGAATCCAAAATAAAGAAAACGATCCATTCAATTTCTGTATTGCGTTTCATTGTCGAAATACCCTCGAGATTGTTCGGTTTCTTTCCCAGTAGGTGATTTTTTAAAATCGATCTCCCTCGGCACGACAATAGCCATTGAAGACTACTACTGCTGCTGTGGCCGATGAACGTGAAGGAATCCAATGATCGGCGCGGCATCCTCAGATTGTAGGGTTCGTTCCATAACAGAAACACGTACATGCGGACTCGGATTCGTTTCCCGTTCTAAAAGTCGTCGACTCGCAAAGAAATTCACGTGAGATTCGGCGTTGATAAATACGCCTGTTTCAACCGATGGTTTTATCGGTTCGAGAGGGATCCAAAATAAAAAAACGATCCATTCAAATTCTGTATTTCGTTTCATTATCGAAATACCCTCGAGATTTTTCGGTTTCGTTCCCAGTAGGTGATCTTATAAAATCGATCTCCCTCGGAACGACAATAGCCATTGAGGACTACTACTGCTGCTGTAGACCATGAACGTGAACGAATCCGATGTTCGGGGCAGCATCCTCAGAATGTAGGGATTATTCCGTAACAGAAACACTTGCATGCGGTCTCGGATTCGTTTCCCGCCCTAAAAGTCGTCGACTCGAAAATAAATTCACGTGAGATTCGACGTTGATACATTCGCCTGTTTCAACCGTTTCTTTTATCGGTTCGAGAGGAATCCAAAATAAAAAACGATCCGTTCAAATTCTGTTCCTATTTTATGTCGAAATAACCTCGAGATTGTTCGGTGTCGGTCCCAGTAGGTGATTTTTAAAAATCTATCATCCTCGGCACGAAAAAAAGCCATTGAGGACTACTACTGCTGCTGTGGCCGATGAACGTGAAGGAATCCAATGATCGGCGCGCCATTCTCAGATTGTACGGAGTATTCCACAACAGAAACACTTGCATGCGGACTCGGATTCGCTTCCCGATCTAAAAGTCATCGACTCGAAAAGAAAGGCACATGAGATTCGACGTTGATAAATCCGCCTGTTTCAACCGTTTCTGTTATCGGTTCGAAAGGAATTCAAAATAAAACAACGATCCATTCAAATTCTGTATTGTGTTTCATTGTCGAAATAACCTCGAGATTGTTCGGTTTCGTTCCCAATAGGTGGTCTTTTAAAATCGATCTCCCTCGGCACAATAGCCATTGAGGACTACTACTGCTGCTGTGGACGATGAACGTGTACGAATCCGATGTTCGGCGAGGCATCCTCAGATCGTAGGGATTATTCCGTAACAGAAAAACTTGCATGCGGTCTCGGATTCGTTTCCCGCCCTAAGAGTCGTCGACTCGAAAAGAAATTCACGTGAGATTCGACGTTGATACCTTCGCCTGTTTCAACCGTTTATTTTATCGGTTCGAGAGGAAACCAAAATAAAAAACGATCCATTCAAATTCTGTTATCTATTTTATGTCGAAATACCCTCGAGATTGTTCGGTTTCGGTCCCAGAAAGTGATTTTTAAACATCTATCATCCTCCGCATGAAAAAAGCCATTGAGGACTACTACTGCTGCTGTGGACGATGTACGTGAACGAATCCGATGATCGGCGCGGCATTCTCAGATTGTAGGGAGTATTCCACAACAGAAACACTTGCATGCGCACTCGGATTCATTTCCCGATCTAAAAGTCATCGACTCGAAAAGAAAGGCACATGAGATTCGACGTTGATAAATACGCCTTTTTCAACCGTTTCTGTTATCGGTTCGAGAGGAATCCAAAATAAAGAAAACGATCCATTCAATTTCTGTATTGCGTTTCATTGTCGAAATACCCTCGAGATTGTTCGGTTTCTTTCCCAGTAGGTGATTTTTTAAAATCGATCTCCCTCGGCACGACAATAGCCATTGAAGACTACTACTGCTGCTGTGGCCGATGAACGTGAAGGAATCCAATGATCGGCACGGCATCCTCAGATTGTAGGGTTCGTTCCATAACAGAAACACGTACATGCGGACTCGGATTCGTTTCCCGTTCTAAAAGTCGTCGACTCGCAAAGAAATTCACGTGAGATTCGGCGTTGATAAATGCGCCTGTTTCAACCGATGGTTTTATCGGTTCGAGAGGGATCCAAAATAAAAAAACGATCCATTCAAATTCTGTATTGTGTTTCATTGTCGAAATACCCTCGAGATTTTTCGGTTTCGTTCCCAGTAGGTGATCTTATAAAATCGATCTCCCTCGGCACGACAATAGCCATTGAGGACTACTACTGCTGCTGTGGACCATGAACGTTAACGAATCCGATGTTCGGCGCGGCATCCTCTGAATGTAGGGATTATTCCGTAACAGAAACACTTGCATGCGGTCTCGGATTCGTTTCCCGCCCTAAAAGTCGTCGACTCGAAAAGAAATTCACGTGAGATTCGACGTTGATACATTCGCCTGTTTCAACCGTTTCTTTTATCGGTTCGAGAGGAATCCAAAATAAAAAACGATCCATTCAAATTCTGTTACCTATTTTATGTCGAAATAACCTCGAGATTGTTCGGTTTCGGTCCCAGTAGGTGATTTTTTAAAATCTATCATCCTCGGCACGAAAAAAGCCATTGAGGACTACTACTGCTGCTGTGGACGATGAACGTGAACGAATCCGATGATCGGCGCGGCATTCTCAGATTGTAGGGAGTATTCCACAACAGAAACACTTGCATGCGCACCGGATTCGTTTTCCGATCTAAAAGTCATCGACTCGAAAAGAAAGGCACATGAGATTCGACGTTGATAAATACGCCTGTTTCAACCGTTTCTGTTATCGGTTCGAGAGGAATCCAAAATATAAAAAACGATCCATTCAATTTCTGTATTGCGTTTTATTGTCGAAATACTCTCGAGATTGTTCGGTTTCGTTCCCGGTAGGTGATTTTTTAAAATCTATCTCCCTCGGCTCGACAATAGCCATTGAAGACTACTACTGCTGCTGTGGCCGATGAACGTGAAGGAATCCAATGATCGGCGCGGCATCCTCAGATTGTCGGGTTCGTTCCGTAACAGAAACACTTGCATGCGGTCTCGAATTCGTTTCCCGCCCTAAAAGTCGTCGACTCGAAAAGAAATTCACGTGAGATTCGACGTTGATACATTCGCCTGTTTGAACCGTGTCTTTTATCGGTTCGAGAGGAATCCAAAATAAAAAACGATCCATGCAAATTCTGTTATCTATTTTATGTCGAAATTCCCTCGAGATTGTTCGGTTTCGGTCCCAGTAAGTGATTTTTAAACATCTATCATCCTCCGCATGAAAAAAGCCATTGAGGACTACTACTGCTGCTGTGGACGATGTACGTGAACGAATCCGATGATCGGCGCGGCATTCTCAGATTGTAGGGAGTATTCCACAACAGAAACACTTGCATGCGCACTCGGATTCATTTCCCGATCTAAAAGTCATCGACTCGAACAGAAAGGCACATGAGATTCGACGTTGATAAATACGCCTTTTTCAACCGTTTCTGTTATCGGTTCGAGAGGAATCCAAAATAAAGAAAACGATCCATTCAATTTCTGTATTGCGTTTCATTGTCGAAATACCCTCGTGATTGTTCGGTTTCTTTCCCAGTAGGTGATTTTTTAAAATCGATCTCCCTCGGCACGACAATAGCCATTGAAGACTACTACTGCTGCTGTGGCCGATGAACGTGAAGGAATCCAATGATCGGCGCGGCATCCTCAGATTGTAGGGTTCGTTCCATAACAGAAACACGTACATGCGGACTCGGATTCGTTTCCCGTTCTAAAAGTCGTCGACTCGCAAAGAAATTCACGTGAGATTCGGCGTTGATAAATACGCCTGTTTCAACCGATGGTTTTATCGGTTCGAGAGGGATCCAAAATAAAAAAACGATCCATTCAAATTCTGTATTGTGTTTCATTGTCGAAATACCCTCGAGATTTTTCGGTTTCGTTCCCAGTAGGTGATCTTATAAAATCGATCTCCCTCGGCACGACAATAGCCATTGAGGACTACTACTGCTGCTGTGGACCATGAACGTGAACGAATCCGATGTTCGGCGCGGCATCCTCTGAATGTAGGGATTATTCCGTAACAGAAACACTTGCATGCGGTCTCGGATTCGTTTCCCGCCCTAAATGTCGTCGACTCGAAAAGAAATTCACGTGAGATTCGACGTTGATACATTCGCCTGTTTCAACCGTTTCTTTTATCGGTTCGAGAGGAATCGAAAATAAAAAACGATCCATTCAAATTCTGTTACCTATTTTATGTCGAAATAACCTCGAGATTGTTCGGTTTCGGTCCCAGTAGGTGATTTTTTAAAATCTATCATCCTCGGCACGAAAAAAAGCCATTGAGGACTACTACTGCTGCTGTGGACGATGAACGTGAACGAATCCGATGATCGGGGCGGCATCCTCAGATTGTAGGGTTTGTTCCGGAACAGAAACACTTACATGCGGACTCGGATTCGTTTCCCGATCTAAAAGTTGTCGACTCGCAAAGAAATTCACTTGAGATTCGGCGTTGATCAATACGCCTGTTTCAAGCGATGCTTTTATCGTTTCGAGAGCGATCCAAGATAAAAAAAACGATCCATTCAAATTCTGTATTGTGTTTCATTGTCGAAATAACCTCGAGATTGTTCGGTTTCGTTCCCAGTAGGTGATCTTTTAAAATCGATCTCGCTCGGTACGACAATCGCCATTGAGGACTACTAATGCTGCTGTGGACGATGAACGTGAACGAATCCGCTGTTTGGCGCGGCGTCCTCAGATTGTAGGGATTATTCCGTAACGGAAACGCTTGCATGCGGTCTCGGATTCGTTTCCCACCCAAAAAGTTGTCGACTCTACTACTACTGCTGTGGACGATGAACGTGTACGAATCCGATGTTCGGCGAGGCATCCTCAGATCGTAGGGATTATTCCGTAACAGAAAAACTTGCATGCGGTCTCGGATTCGTTTCCCGCCCTAAGAGTCGTCGACTCGAAAAGAAATTCACGTGAGATTCGACGTTGATACCTTCGCCTGTTTCAACCGTTTCTTTTATCGGTTCGAGAGGAAACCAAAATAAAAAACGATCCATTCAAATTCTGTTATCTATTTTATGTCGAAATACCCTCGAGATTGTTCGGTTTCGGTCCCAGAAAGTGATTTTTAAACATCTATCATCCTCCGCATGAAAAAAGCCATTGAGGACTACTACTGCTGCTGTGGACGATGTACGTGAACGAATCCGATGATCGGCGCGGCATTCTCAGATTGTAGGGAGTATTCCACAACAGAAACACTTGCATGCGCACTCGGATTCATTTCCCGATCTAAAAGTCATCGACTCGAAAAGAAGGGCACATGAGATTCGACGTTGATAAATACGCCTTTTTCAACCGTTTCTGTTATCGGTTCGAGAGGAATCCAAAATAAAGAAAACGAT
Source organism: Ophion obscuratus (assembly GCA_964007375.1). Lineage (NCBI taxonomy): Eukaryota > Metazoa > Arthropoda > Insecta > Hymenoptera > Ichneumonidae > Ophion > Ophion obscuratus. The sequence continues at coordinate 57,971,372 of OZ023312.1, forward strand.
CCATTCAATTTCTGTATTGCGTTTCATTGTCGAAATACCCTCGAGATTGTTCGGTTTCTTTCCCAGTAGGTGATTTTTTAAAATCGATCTCCCTCGGCACGACAATAGCCATTGAAGACTACTACTGCTGCTGTGGCCGATGAACGTGAAGGAATCCAATGATCGGCGCGGCATCCTCAGATTGTAGGGTTCGTTCCATAACAGAAACACGTACATGCGGACTCGGATTCGTTTCCCGTTCTAAAAGTCGTCGACTCGCAAAGAAATTCACGTGAGATTCGGCGTTGATAAATGCGCCTGTTTCAACCGATGGTTTTATCGGTTCGAGAGGGATCCAAAATAAAAAAACGATCCATTCAAATTCTGTATTGTGTTTCATTGTCGAAATACCCTCGAGATTTTTCGGTTTCGTTCCCAGTAGGTGATCTTATAAAATCGATCTCCCTCGGCACGACAATAGCCATTGAGGACTACTACTGCTGCTGTGGACCATGAACGTTAACGAATCCGATGTTCGGCGCGGCATCCTCTGAATGTAGGGATTATTCCGTAACAGAAACACTTGCATGCGGTCTCGGATTCGTTTCCCGCCCTAAAAGTCGTCGACTCGAAAAGAAATTCACGTGAGATTCGACGTTGATACATTCGCCTGTTTCAACCGTTTCTTTTATCGGTTCGAGAGGAATCCAAAATAAAAAACGATCCATTCAAATTCTGTTACCTATTTTATGTCGAAATAACCTCGAGATTGTTCGGTTTCGGTCCCAGTAGGTGATTTTTTTAAATCTATCATCCTCGGCACGAAAAAAGCCATTGAGGACTACTACTGCTGCTGTGGACGATGAACGTGAACGAATCCGATGATCGGCGCGGCATTCTCAGATTGTAGGGAGTATTCCACAACAGAAACACTTGCATGCGCACCGGATTCGTTTTCCGATCTAAAAGTCATCGACTCGAAAAGAAAGGCACATGAGATTCGACGTTGATAAATACGCCTGTTTCAACCGTTTCTGTTATCGGTTCGAGAGGAATCCAAAATATAAAAAACGATCCATTCAATTTCTGTATTGCGTTTTATTGTCGAAATACTCTCGAGATTGTTCGGTTTCGTTCCCGGTAGGTGATTTTTTAAAATCGATCTCCCTCGGCTCGACAATAGCCATTGAAGACTACTACTGCTGCTGTGGCCGATGAACGTGAAGGAATCCAATGATCGGCGCGGCATCCTCAGATTGTCGGGTTCGTTCCGTAACAGAAACACTTGCATGCGGTCTCGAATTCGTTTCCCGCCCTAAAAGTCGTCGACTCGAAAAGAAATTCACGTGAGATTCGACGTTGATACATTCGCCTGTTTGAACCGTGTCTTTTATCGGTTCGAGAGGAATCCAAAATAAAAAACGATCCATGCAAATTCTGTTATCTATTTTATGTCGAAATTCCCTCGAGATTGTTCGGTTTCGGTCCCAGTAAGTGATTTTTAAACATCTATCATCCTCCGCATGAAAAAAGCCATTGAGGACTACTACTGCTGCTGTGGACGATGTACGTGAACGAATCCGATGATCGGCGCGGCATTCTCAGATTGTAGGGAGTATTCCACAACAGAAACACTTGCATGCGCACTCGGATTCATTTCCCGATCTAAAAGTCATCGACTCGAAAAGAAAGGCACATGAGATTCGACGTTGATAAATACGCCTTTTTCAACCGTTTCTGTTATCGGTTCGAGAGGAATCCAAAATAAAGAAAACGATCCATTCAATTTCTGTATTGCGTTTCATTGTCGAAATACCCTCGTGATTGTTCGGTTTCTTTCCCAGTAGGTGATTTTTTAAAATCGATCTCCCTCGGCACGACAATAGCCATTGAAGACTACTACTGCTGCTGTGGCCGATGAACGTGAAGGAATCCAATGATCGGCGCGGCATCCTCAGATTGTAGGGTTCGTTCCATAACAGAAACACGTACATGCGGACTCGGATTCGTTTCCCGTTCTAAAAGTCGTCGACTCGCAAAGAAATTCACGTGAGATTCGGCGTTGATAAATACGCCTGTTTCAACCGATGGTTTTATCGGTTCGAGAGGGATCCAAAATAAAAAAACGATCCATTCAAATTCTGTATTGTGTTTCATTGTCGAAATACCCTCGAGATTTTTCGGTTTCGTTCCCAGTAGGTGATCTTATAAAATCGATCTCCCTCGGCACGACAATAGCCATTGAGGACTACTACTGCTGCTGTGGACCATGAACGTGAACGAATCCGATGTTCGGCGCGGCATCCTCTGAATGTAGGGATTATTCCGTAACAGAAACACTTGCATGCGGTCTCGGATTCGTTTCCCGCCCTAAATGTCGTCGACTCGAAAAGAAATTCACGTGAGATTCGACGTTGATACATTCGCCTGTTTCAACCGTTTCTTTTATCGGTTCGAGAGGAATCCAAAATAAAAAACGATCCATTCAAATTCTGTTACCTATTTTATGTCGAAATAACCTCGAGATTGTTCGGTTTCAGTCCCAGTAGGTGATTTTTTTAAATCTATCATCCTCGGCACGAAAAAAGCCATTGAGGACTACTACTGCTGCTGTGGACGATGAACGTGAACGAATCCGATGATCGGCGCGGCATTCTCAGATTGTAGGGAGTATTCCACAACAGAAACACTTGCATGCGCACTCGGATTCGTTTCCCGTTCTAAAAGTCGTCGACTCGCAAAGAAATTCACGTGAGATTCGGCGTTGATAAATACGCCTGTTTCAACCGATGGTTTTATCGGTTCGAGAGGGATCCAAAATAAAAAAACGATCCATTCAAATTCTGTATTGTGTTTCATTGTCGAAATACCCTCGAGATTTTTCGGTTTCGTTCCCAGTAGGTGATCTTATAAAATCGATCTCCCTCGGCGCGACAATAGCCATTGAGGACTACTACTGCTGCTGTGGACGATGTACGTGAAAGAGTCCGATGATCGGCGCGGCATCCTCTGAATGTAGGGATTATTCCGTAACAGAAACACTTGCATGCGGTCTCGGATTCGTTTCCCGCCCTAAAAGTCATCGACTCGAAAAGAAAGGCACATGAGATTCGACGTTGATAAATCCGCCTGTTTCAACCGTTTCTGTTTTCGGTTCGAAAGGAATTCAAAATAAAACAACGATCCATTCAATTTCTGTATTGCGTTTCATTGTCGAAATACCCTCGAGATTGTTCGGTTTCTTTCCCAGTAGGTGATTTTTTAAAATCGATCTCCCTCGGCACGACAATAGCCATTGAAGACTACTACTGCTGCTGTGGCCGATGAACGTGAACGAATCCAATGATCGGCGCGGCATCCACAGATTGTCGGGTTCGTTCCGTAACAGAAACACTTGCATGCGGTCTCGAATTCGTTTCCCGCCCTAAAAGTCGTCGACTCGAAAAGAAATTCACGTGAGATTCGACGTTGATACATTCGCCTGTTTGTACCGTGTCTTTTATCGGTTCGAGAGGAATCCAAAATAAAAAACGATCCATTCAAATTCTGTTATCTATTTTATGTCGAAATACCCTCGAGATTGTTCGATTTCGGTCCCAGTAAGTGATTTTTAAACATCTATCATCCTCCGCATGAAAAAAGCCATTGAGGACTACTACTGCTGCTGTGGCCGATGAACGTGAAGGAATCCAATGATCGGCGCGCCATTCTCAGATTGTAGGGAGTATTCCACAACAGAAACACTTGCATGCGGACTCGGATTCGTTTCCCGATCTAAAAGTCATCGACTCGAAAAGAAAGGCACAAGAGATTCGACGTTGATAAATCCGCCTGTTTCAACCGTTTCTGTTATCGGTTCGAAAGCAATTCAAACTAAAACAACGATCCATTCAAATTCTGTATTGTGTTTCATTGTCGAAATAACCTCGAGATTGTTCGGTTTCGTTCCCAGTAGGTGGTCTTTTAAAATCGATCTCCCTCGGCACAATAGCCATTGAGGACTACTACTGCTGCTGTGGACGATGAACGTGAACGAATCCGATGTTCGGCGAGGCATCCTCAGATCGTAGGGTTTATTCCGTAACAGAAAAACTTGCATGCGGGCTCGAATTCGTTTCCCGCCCTAAAAGTCGTCGACTCGAGAAGAAATTCACGTGAGATTCGACGTTGATACATTCGCCTGTTTCACCGTTTCTTTTATCGGTTCGAGAGGAATCGAAAATAAAAAACGATCCATTCAAATTCTGTTATCTATTTTATGTCGAAATAACCTCGAGATTGTTCGGTTTCGGTCCCAGTAGGTTATTTTTACTAATCTATCATCCACGGCACGAAAAAAGCCATTGAGGACTACTACTGGTGCTGTGGACGATGAACGTGAACGAATCCGATGATCGGCGCGGCATCCTCAGATTGTAGGGTTTGTTCCGTAAGTGAAACACTTACATGCGGACTCGGATTCGTTTCCCGATCTAAAAGTCGTCGACTCGCAAAGAAATTCACTTGAGATTCGGCGTTGATCAATACGCCTGTTTCAAGCGATGCTTTTATCGGTTCGAGAGGGATCCAAAATAAAAAAACGATCCATTCAAATTCTGTATGGTGTTTCATTGTCGAAATAACATCGAGATTGTTCGGTTTCGTTCCCAGTAGGTGATCTTTTAAAATCGATCTCGCTCGGCACGACAATCGCCATTGAGGACTACTACTGCTGCTGTGGACGATGAACGTGAACGAATCCGATGTTTGGCGCGGCGTCCTCAGATTGTAGGGATTATCCCGTAACAGAAACACTTGCATGCGGTCTCGAATTCGTTTCCCGCCCTAAAAGTCGTCGACTCGAAAAGAAATTCACGTGAGATTCGACGTTGATACATTCGCCGGTTTCAACCGTTTCTGTTATCGGTTCGAGAGGAATCCAAAATAAAGAAAACGATCCATTCAATTTCTGTATTGCGTTTCATTGTCGAAATACCCTCGAGATTGTTCGGTTTCTTTCCCAGTAGGTGATTTTTTAAAATCGATCTCCCTCGGCACGACAATAGCCATTGAAGACTACTACTGCTGCTGTGGCCGATGAACGTGAAGGAATCCAATGATCGGCGCGGCATCCTCAGATTGTAGGGTTCGTTCCATAACAGAAACACGTACATGCGGACTCGGATTCGTTTCCCGTTCTAAAAGTCGTCGACTCGCAAAGAAATTCACGTGAGATTCGGCGTTGATAAATGCGCCTGTTTCAACCGATGGTTTTATCGGTTCGAGAGGGATCCAAAATAAAAAAACGATCCATTCAAATTCTGTATTGTGTTTCATTGTCGAAATACCCTCGAGATTTTTCGGTTTCGTTCCCAGTAGGTGATCTTATAAAATCGATCTCCCTCGGCACGACAATAGCCATTGAGGACTACTACTGCTGCTGTGGACCATGAACGTTAACGAATCCGATGTTCGGCGCGGCATCCTCTGAATGTAGGGATTATTCCGTAACAGAAACACTTGCATGCGGTCTCGGATTCGTTTCCCGCCCTAAAAGTCGTCGACTCGAAAAGAAATTCACGTGAGATTCGACGTTGATACATTCGCCTGTTTCAACCGTTTCTTTTATCGGTTCGAGAGGAATCCAAAATAAAAAACGATCCATTCAAATTCTGTTACCTATTTTATGTCGAAATAACCTCGAGATTGTTCGGTTTCGGTCCCAGTAGGTGATTTTTTAAAATCTATCATCCTCGGCACGAAAAAAGCCATTGAGGACTACTACTGCTGCTGTGGACGATGAACGTGAACGAATCCGATGATCGGCGCGGCATTCTCAGATTGTAGGGAGTATTCCACAACAGAAACACTTGCATGCGCACCGGATTCGTTTTCCGATCTAAAAGTCATCGACTCGAAAAGAAAGGCACATGAGATTCGACGTTGATAAATACGCCTGTTTCAACCGTTTCTGTTATCGGTTCGAGAGGAATCCAAAATATAAAAAACGATCCATTCAATTTCTGTATTGCGTTTTATTGTCGAAATACTCTCGAGATTGTTCGGTTTCGTTCCCGGTAGGTGATTTTTTAAAATCTATCTCCCTCGGCTCGACAATAGCCATTGAAGACTACTACTGCTGCTGTGGCCGATGAACGTGAAGGAATCCAATGATCGGCGCGGCATCCTCAGATTGTCGGGTTCGTTCCGTAACAGAAACACTTGCATGCGGTCTCGAATTCGTTTCCCGCCCTAAAAGTCGTCGACTCGAAAAGAAATTCACGTGAGATTCGACGTTGATACATTCGCCTGTTTGAACCGTGTCTTTTATCGGTTCGAGAGGAATCCAAAATAAAAAACGATCCATGCAAATTCTGTTATCTATTTTATGTCGAAATTCCCTCGAGATTGTTCGGTTTCGGTCCCAGTAAGTGATTTTTAAACATCTATCATCCTCCGCATGAAAAAAGCCATTGAGGACTACTACTGCTGCTGTGGACGATGTACGTGAACGAATCCGATGATCGGCGCGGCATTCTCAGATTGTAGGGAGTATTCCACAACAGAAACACTTGCATGCGCACTCGGATTCATTTCCCGATCTAAAAGTCATCGACTCGAACAGAAAGGCACATGAGATTCGACGTTGATAAATACGCCTTTTTCAACCGTTTCTGTTATCGGTTCGAGAGGAATCCAAAATAAAGAAAACGATCCATTCAATTTCTGTATTGCGTTTCATTGTCGAAATACCCTCGTGATTGTTCGGTTTCTTTCCCAGTAGGTGATTTTTTAAAATCGATCTCCCTCGGCACGACAATAGCCATTGAAGACTACTACTGCTGCTGTGGCCGATGAACGTGAAGGAATCCAATGATCGGCGCGGCATCCTCAGATTGTAGGGTTCGTTCCATAACAGAAACACGTACATGCGGACTCGGATTCGTTTCCCGTTCTAAAAGTCGTCGACTCGCAAAGAAATTCACGTGAGATTCGGCGTTGATAAATACGCCTGTTTCAACCGATGGTTTTATCGGTTCGAGAGGGATCCAAAATAAAAAAACGATCCATTCAAATTCTGTATTGTGTTTCATTGTCGAAATACCCTCGAGATTTTTCGGTTTCGTTCCCAGTAGGTGATCTTATAAAATCGATCTCCCTCGGCACGACAATAGCCATTGAGGACTACTACTGCTGCTGTGGACCATGAACGTGAACGAATCCGATGTTCGGCGCGGCATCCTCTGAATGTAGGGATTATTCCGTAACAGAAACACTTGCATGCGGTCTCGGATTCGTTTCCCGCCCTAAATGTCGTCGACTCGAAAAGAAATTCACGTGAGATTCGACGTTGATACATTCGCCTGTTTCAACCGTTTCTTTTATCGGTTCGAGAGGAATCGAAAATAAAAAACGATCCATTCAAATTCTGTTACCTATTTTATGTCGAAATAACCTCGAGATTGTTCGGTTTCGGTCCCAGTAGGTGATTTTTTAAAATCTATCATCCTCGGCACGAAAAAAAGCCATTGAGGACTACTACTGCTGCTGTGGACGATGAACGTGAACGAATCCGATGATCGGGGCGGCATCCTCAGATTGTAGGGTTTGTTCCGGAACAGAAACACTTACATGCGGACTCGGATTCGTTTCCCGATCTAAAAGTTGTCGACTCGCAAAGAAATTCACTTGAGATTCGGCGTTGATCAATACGCCTGTTTCAAGCGATGCTTTTATCGTTTCGAGAGCGATCCAAGATAAAAAAAACGATCCATTCAAATTCTGTATTGTGTTTCATTGTCGAAATAACCTCGAGATTGTTCGGTTTCGTTCCCAGTAGGTGATCTTTTAAAATCGATCTCGCTCGGTACGACAATCGCCATTGAGGACTACTAATGCTGCTGTGGACGATGAACGTGAACGAATCCGCTGTTTGGCGCGGCGTCCTCAGATTGTAGGGATTATTCCGTAACGGAAACGCTTGCATGCGGTCTCGGATTCGTTTCCCACCCAAAAAGTTGTCGACTCTACTACTACTGCTGTGGACGATGAACGTGTACGAATCCGATGTTCGGCGAGGCATCCTCAGATCGTAGGGATTATTCCGTAACAGAAAAACTTGCATGCGGTCTCGGATTCGTTTCCCGCCCTAAGAGTCGTCGACTCGAAAAGAAATTCACGTGAGATTCGACGTTGATACCTTCGCCTGTTTCAACCGTTTCTTTTATCGGTTCGAGAGGAAACCAAAATAAAAAACGATCCATTCAAATTCTGTTATCTATTTTATGTCGAAATACCCTCGAGATTGTTCGGTTTCGGTCCCAGAAAGTGATTTTTAAACATCTATCATCCTCCGCATGAAAAAAGCCATTGAGGACTACTACTGCTGCTGTGGACGATGTACGTGAACGAATCCGATGATCGGCGCGGCATTCTCAGATTGTAGGGAGTATTCCACAACAGAAACACTTGCATGCGCACTCGGATTCATTTCCCGATCTAAAAGTCATCGACTCGAAAAGAAGGGCACATGAGATTCGACGTTGATAAATACGCCTTTTTCAACCGTTTCTGTTATCGGTTCGAGAGGAATCCAAAATAAAGAAAACGATCCATTCAATTTCTGTATTGCGTTTCATTGTCGAAATACCCTCGAGATTGTTCGGTTTCTTTCCCAGTAGGTGATTTTTTAAAATCGATCTCCCTCGGCACGACAATAGCCATTGAAGACTACTACTGCTGCTGTGGCCGATGAACGTGAAGGAATCCAATGATCGGCGCGGCATCCTCAGATTGTAGGGTTCGTTCCATAACAGAAACACGTACATGCGGACTCGGATTCGTTTCCCGTTCTAAAAGTCGTCGACTCGCAAAGAAATTCACGTGAGATTCGGCGTTGATAAATGCGCCTGTTTCAACCGATGGTTTTATCGGTTCGAGAGGGATCCAAAATAAAAAAACGATCCATTCAAATTCTGTATTGTGTTTCATTGTCGAAATACCCTCGAGATTTTTCGGTTTCGTTCCCAGTAGGTGATCTTATAAAATCGATCTCCCTCGGCACGACAATAGCCATTGAGGACTACTACTGCTGCTGTGGACCATGAACGTTAACGAATCCGATGTTCGGCGCGGCATCCTCTGAATGTAGGGATTATTCCGTAACAGAAACACTTGCATGCGGTCTCGGATTCGTTTCCCGCCCTAAAAGTCGTCGACTCGAAAAGAAATTCACGTGAGATTCGACGTTGATACATTCGCCTGTTTCAACCGTTTCTTTTATCGGTTCGAGAGGAATCCAAAATAAAAAACGATCCATTCAAATTCTGTTACCTATTTTATGTCGAAATAACCTCGAGATTGTTCGGTTTCGGTCCCAGTAGGTGATTTTTTTAAATCTATCATCCTCGGCACGAAAAAAGCCATTGAGGACTACTACTGCTGCTGTGGACGATGAACGTGAACGAATCCGATGATCGGCGCGGCATTCTCAGATTGTAGGGAGTATTCCACAACAGAAACACTTGCATGCGCACCGGATTCGTTTTCCGATCTAAAAGTCATCGACTCGAAAAGAAAGGCACATGAGATTCGACGTTGATAAATACGCCTGTTTCAACCGTTTCTGTTATCGGTTCGAGAGGAATCCAAAATATAAAAAACGATCCATTCAATTTCTGTATTGCGTTTTATTGTCGAAATACTCTCGAGATTGTTCGGTTTCGTTCCCGGTAGGTGATTTTTTAAAATCGATCTCCCTCGGCTCGACAATAGCCATTGAAGACTACTACTGCTGCTGTGGCCGATGAACGTGAAGGAATCCAATGATCGGCGCGGCATCCTCAGATTGTCGGGTTCGTTCCGTAACAGAAACACTTGCATGCGGTCTCGAATTCGTTTCCCGCCCTAAAAGTCGTCGACTCGAAAAGAAATTCACGTGAGATTCGACGTTGATACATTCGCCTGTTTGAACCGTGTCTTTTATCGGTTCGAGAGGAATCCAAAATAAAAAACGATCCATGCAAATTCTGTTATCTATTTTATGTCGAAATTCCCTCGAGATTGTTCGGTTTCGGTCCCAGTAAGTGATTTTTAAACATCTATCATCCTCCGCATGAAAAAAGCCATTGAGGACTACTACTGCTGCTGTGGACGATGTACGTGAACGAATCCGATGATCGGCGCGGCATTCTCAGATTGTAGGGAGTATTCCACGACAGAAACACTTGCATGCGCACTCGGATTCATTTCCCGATCTAAAAGTCATCGACTCGAAAAGAAAGGCACATGAGATTCGACGTTGATAAATACGCCTTTTTCAACCGTTTCTGTTATCGGTTCGAGAGGAATCCAAAATAAAGAAAACGATCCATTCAATTTCTGTATTGCGTTTCATTGTCGAAATACCCTCGTGATTGTTCGGTTTCTTTCCCAGTAGGTGATTTTTTAAAATCGATCTCCCTCGGCACGACAATAGCCATTGAAGACTACTACTGCTGCTGTGGCCGATGAACGTGAAGGAATCCAATGATCGGCGCGGCATCCTCAGATTGTAGGGTTCGTTCCATAACAGAAACACGTACATGCGGACTCGGATTCGTTTCCCGTTCTAAAAGTCGTCGACTCGCAAAGAAATTCACGTGAGATTCGGCGTTGATAAATACGCCTGTTTCAACCGATGGTTTTATCGGTTCGAGAGGGATCCAAAATAAAAAAACGATCCATTCAAATTCTGTATTGTGTTTCATTGTCGAAATACCCTCGAGATTTTTCGGTTTCGTTCCCAGTAGGTGATCTTATAAAATCGATCTCCCTCGGCACGACAATAGCCATTGAGGACTACTACTGCTGCTGTGGACCATGAACGTGAACGAATCCGATGTTCGGCGCGGCATCCTCTGAATGTAGGGATTATTCCGTAACAGAAACACTTGCATGCGGTCTCGGATTCGTTTCCCGCCCTAAATGTCGTCGACTCGAAAAGAAATTCACGTGAGATTCGACGTTGATACATTCGCCTGTTTCAACCGTTTCTTTTATCGGTTCGAGAGGAATCCAAAATAAAAAACGATCCATTCAAATTCTGTTACCTATTTTATGTCGAAATAACCTCGAGATTGTTCGGTTTCAGTCCCAGTAGGTGATTTTTTTAAATCTATCATCCTCGGCACGAAAAAAGCCATTGAGGACTACTACTGCTGCTGTGGACGATGAACGTGAACGAATCCGATGATCGGCGCGGCATTCTCAGATTGTAGGGAGTATTCCACAACAGAAACACTTGCATGCGCACTCGGATTCGTTTCCCGTTCTAAAAGTCGTCGACTCGCAAAGAAATTCACGTGAGATTCGGCGTTGATAAATACGCCTGTTTCAACCGATGGTTTTATCGGTTCGAGAGGGATCCAAAATAAAAAAACGATCCATTCAAATTCTGTATTGTGTTTCATTGTCGAAATACCCTCGAGATTTTTCGGTTTCGTTCCCAGTAGGTGATCTTATAAAATCGATCTCCCTCGGCGCGACAATAGCCATTGAGGACTACTACTGCTGCTGTGGACGATGTACGTGAAAGAGTCCGATGATCGGCGCGGCATCCTCTGAATGTAGGGATTATTCCGTAACAGAAACACTTGCATGCGGTCTCGGATTCGTTTCCCGCCCTAAAAGTCATCGACTCGAAAAGAAAGGCACATGAGATTCGACGTTGATAAATCCGCCTGTTTCAACCGTTTCTGTTTTCGGTTCGAAAGGAATTCAAAATAAAACAACGATCCATTCAATTTCTGTATTGCGTTTCATTGTCGAAATACCCTCGAGATTGTTCGGTTTCTTTCCCAGTAGGTGATTTTTTAAAATCGATCTCCCTCGGCACGACAATAGCCATTGAAGACTACTACTGCTGCTGTGGCCGATGAACGTGAACGAATCCAATGATCGGCGCGGCATCCACAGATTGTCGGGTTCGTTCCGTAACAGAAACACTTGCATGCGGTCTCGAATTCGTTTCCCGCCCTAAAAGTCGTCGACTCGAAAAGAAATTCACGTGAGATTCGACGTTGATACATTCGCCTGTTTGTACCGTGTCTTTTATCGGTTCGAGAGGAATCCAAAATAAAAAACGATCCATTCAAATTCTGTTATCTATTTTATGTCGAAATACCCTCGAGATTGTTCGATTTCGGTCCCAGTAAGTGATTTTTAAACATCTATCATCCTCCGCATGAAAAAAGCCATTGAGGACTACTACTGCTGCTGTGGCCGATGAACGTGAAGGAATCCAATGATCGGCGCGCCATTCTCAGATTGTAGGGAGTATTCCACAACAGAAACACTTGCATGCGGACTCGGATTCGTTTCCCGATCTAAAGTCATCGACTCGAAAAGAAAGGCACAAGAGATTCGACGTTGATAAATCCGCCTGTTTCAACCGTTTCTGTTATCGGTTCGAAAGCAATTCAAACTAAAACAACGATCCATTCAAATTCTGTATTGTGTTTCATTGTCGAAATAACCTCGAGATTGTTCGGTTTCGTTCCCAGTAGGTGGTCTTTTAAAATCGATCTCCCTCGGCACAATAGCCATTGAGGACTACTACTGCTGCTGTGGACGATGAACGTGAACGAATCCGATGTTCGGCGAGGCATCCTCAGATCGTAGGGTTTATTCCGTAACAGAAAAACTTGCATGCGGGCTCGAATTCGTTTCCCGCCCTAAAAGTCGTCGACTCGAGAAGAAATTCACGTGAGATTCGACGTTGATACATTCGCCTGTTTCACCGTTTCTTTTATCGGTTCGAGAGGAATCGAAAATAAAAAACGATCCATTCAAATTCTGTTATCTATTTTATGTCGAAATAACCTCGAGATTGTTCGGTTTCGGTCCCAGTAGGTTATTTTTACTAATCTATCATCCACGGCACGAAAAAAGCCATTGAGGACTACTACTGGTGCTGTGGACGATGAACGTGAACGAATCCGATGATCGGCGCGGCATCCTCAGATTGTAGGGTTTGTTCCGTAAGTGAAACACTTACATGCGGACTCGGATTCGTTTCCCGATCTAAAAGTCGTCGACTCGCAAAGAAATTCACTTGAGATTCGGCGTTGATCAATACGCCTGTTTCAAGCGATGCTTTTATCGGTTCGAGAGGGATCCAAAATAAAAAAACGATCCATTCAAATTCTGTATGGTGTTTCATTGTCGAAATAACATCGAGATTGTTCGGTTTCGTTCCCAGTAGGTGATCTTTTAAAATCGATCTCGCTCGGCACGACAATCGCCATTGAGGACTACTACTGCTGCTGTGGACGATGAACGTGAACGAATCCGATGTTTGGCGCGGCGTCCTCAGATTGTAGGGATTATCCCGTAACAGAAACACTTGCATGCGGTCTCGAATTCGTTTCCCGCCCTAAAAGTCGTCGACTCGAAAAGAAATTCACGTGAGATTCGACGTTGATACATTCGCCGGTTTCAACCGTTTCTGTTATCGGTTCGAGAGGAATCCAAAATAAAGAAAACGATCCATTCAATTTCTGTATTGCGTTTCATTGTCGAAATACCCTCGAGATTGTTCGGTTTCTTTCCCAGTAGGTGATTTTTTAAAATCGATCTCCCTCGGCACGACAATAGCCATTGAAGACTACTACTGCTGCTGTGGCCGATGAACGTGAAGGAATCCAATGATCGGCGCGGCATCCTCAGATTGTAGGGTTCGTTCCATAACAGAAACACGTACATGCGGACTCGGATTCGTTTCCCGTTCTAAAAGTCGTCGATTCGCAAAGAAATTCACGTGAGATTCGGCGTTGATAAATGCGCCTGTTTCAACCGATGGTTTTATCGGTTCGAGAGGGATCCAAAATAACAAAACGATCCATTCAAATTCTGTATTGTGTTTCATTGTCGAAATACCCTCGAGATTTTTCGGTTTCGTTCCCAGTAGGTGATCTTATAAAATCGATCTCCCTCGGCACGACAATAGCCATTGAGGACTACTACTGCTGCTGTGGACCATGAACGTTAACGAATCCGATGTTCGGCGCGGCATCCTCTGAATGTAGGGATTATTCCGTAACAGAAACACTTGCATGCGGTCTCGGATTCGTTTCCCGCCCTAAAAGTCGTCGACTCGAAAAGAAATTCACGTGAGATTCGACGTTGATACATTCGCCTGTTTCAACCGTTTCTTTTATCGGTTCGAGAGGAATCCAAAATAAAAAACGATCCATTCAAATTCTGTTACCTATTTTATGTCGAAATAACCTCGAGATTGTTCGGTTTCGGTCCCAGTAGGTGATTTTTTTAAATCTATCATCCTCGGCACGAAAAAAGCCATTGAGGACTACTACTGCTGCTGTGGACGATGAACGTGAACGAATCCGATGATCGGCGCGGCATTCTCAGATTGTAGGGAGTATTCCACAACAGAAACACTTGCATGCGCACCGGATTCGTTTTCTGATCTAAAAGTCATCGACTCGAAAAGAAAGGCACATGAGATTCGACGTTGATAAATACGCCTGTTTCAACCGTTTCTGTTATCGGTTCGAGAGGAATCCAAAATATAAAAAACGATCCATTCAATTTCTGTATTGCGTTTTATTGTCGAAATACTCTCGAGATTGTTCGGTTTCGTTCCCGGTAGGTGATTTTTTAAAATCGATCTCCCTCGGCTCGACAATAGCCATTGAAGACTACTACTGCTGCTGTGGCCGATGAACGTGAAGGAATCCAATGATCGGCGCGGCATCCTCAGATTGTCGGGTTCGTTCCGTAACAGAAACACTTGCATGCGGTCTCGAATTCGTTTCCCGCCCTAAAAGTCGTCGACTCGAAAAGAAATTCACGTGAGATTCGACGTTGATACATTCGCCTGTTTGAACCGTGTCTTTGATCGGTTCGAGAGGAATCCAAAATAAAAAACGATCCATGCAAATTCTGTTATCTATTTTATGTCGAAATTCCCTCGAGATTGTTCGGTTTCGGTCCCAGTAAGTGATTTTTAAACATCTATCATCCTCCGCATGAAAAAAGCCATTGAGGACTACTACTGCTGCTGTGGACGATGTACGTGAACGAATCCGATGATCGGCGCGGCATTCTCAGATTGTAGGGAGTATTCCACAACAGAAACACTTGCATGCGCACTCGGATTCATTTCCCGATCTAAAAGTCATCGACTCGAAAAGAAAGGCACATGAGATTCGACGTTGATAAATACGCCTTTTTCAACCGTTTCTGTTATCGGTTCGAGAGGAATCCAAAATAAAGAAAACGATCCATTCAATTTCTGTATTGCGTTTCATTGTCGAAATACCCTCGTGATTGTTCGGTTTCTTTCCCAGTAGGTGATTTTTTAAAATCGATCTCCCTCGGCACGACAATAGCCATTGAAGACTACTACTGCTGCTGTGGCCGATGAACGTGAAGGAATCCAATGATCGGCGCGGCATCCTCAGATTGTAGGGTTCGTTCCATAACAGAAACACGTACATGCGGACTCGGATTCGTTTCCCGTTCTAAAAGTCGTCGACTCGCAAAGAAATTCACGTGAGATTCGGCGTTGATAAATACGCCTGTTTCAACCGATGGTTTTATCGGTTCGAGAGGGATCCAAAATAAAAAAACGATCCATTCAAATTCTGTATTGTGTTTCATTGTCGAAATACCCTCGAGATTTTTCGGTTTCGTTCCCAGTAGGTGATCTTATAAAATCGATCTCCCTCGGCACGACAATAGCCATTGAGGACTACTACTGCTGCTGTGGACCATGAACGTGAACGAATCCGATGTTCGGCGCGGCATCCTCTGAATGTAGGGATTATTCCGTAACAGAAACACTTGCATGCGGTCTCGGATTCGTTTCCCGCCCTAAATGTCGTCGACTCGAAAAGAAATTCACGTGAGATTCGACGTTGATACATTCGCCTGTTTCAACCGTTTCTTTTATCGGTTCGAGAGGAATCCAAAATAAAAAACGATCCATTCAAATTCTGTTACCTATTTTATGTCGAAATAACCTCGAGATTGTTCGGTTTCAGTCCCAGTAGGTGATTTTTTTAAATCTATCATCCTCGGCACGAAAAAAGCCATTGAGGACTACTACTGCTGCTGTGGACGATGAACGTGAACGAATCCGATGATCGGCGCGGCATTCTCAGATTGTAGGGAGTATTCCACAACAGAAACACTTGCATGCGCACTCGGATTCGTTTCCCGTTCTAAAAGTCGTCGACTCGCAAAGAAATTCACGTGAGATTCGGCGTTGATAAATACGCCTGTTTCAACCGATGGTTTTATCGGTTCGAGAGGGATCCAAAATAAAAAAACGATCCATTCAAATTCTGTATTGTGTTTCATTGTCGAAATACCCTCGAGATTTTTCGGTTTCGTTCCCAGTAGGTGATCTTATAAAATCGATCTCCCTCGGCGCGACAATAGCCATTGAGGACTACTACTGCTGCTGTGGACGATGTACGTGAAAGAATCCGATGATCGGCGCGGCATCCTCTGAATGTAGGGATTATTCCGTAACAGAAACACTTGCATGCGGTCTCGGATTCGTTTCCCGCCCTAAAAGTCATCGACTCGAAAAGAAAGGCACATGAGATTCGACGTTGATAAATCCGCCTGTTTCAACCGTTTCTGTTTTCGGTTCGAAAGGAATTCAAAATAAAACAACGATCCATTCAATTTCTGTATTGCGTTTCATTGTCGAAATACCCTCGAGATTGTTCGGTTTCTTTCCCAGTAGGTGATTTTTTAAAATCGATCTCCCTCGGCACGACAATAGCCATTGAAGACTACTACTGCTGCTGTGGCCGATGAACGTGAACGAATCCAATGATCGGCGCGGCATCCACAGATTGTCGGGTTCGTTCCGTAACAGAAACACTTGCATGCGGTCTCGAATTCGTTTCCCGCCCTAAAAGTCGTCGACTCGAAAAGACATTCACGTGAGATTCGACGTTGATACATTCGCCTGTTTGTACCGTGTCTTTTATCGGTTCGAGAGGAATCCAAAATAAAAAACGATCCATTCAAATTCTGTTATCTATTTTATGTCGAAATACCCTCGAGATTGTTCGATTTCGGTCCCAGTAAGTGATTTTTAAACATCTATCATCCTCCGCATGAAAAAAGCCATTGAGGACTACTACTGCTGCTGTGGCCGATGAACGTGAAGGAATCCAATGATCGGCGCGCCATTCTCAGATTGTAAGGAGTATTCCACAACAGAAACACTTGCATGCGGACTCGGATTCGTTTCCTGATCTAAAAGTCATCGACTCGAAAAGAAAGGCACAAGAGATTCGACGTTGATAAATCCGCCTGTTTCAACCGTTTCTGTTATCGGTTCGAAAGCAATTCAAACTAAAACAACGATCCATTCAAATTCTGTATTGTGTTTCATTGTCGAAATAACCTCGAGATTGTTCGGTTTCGTTCCCAGTAGGTGGTCTTTTAAAATCGATCTCCCTCGGCACAATAGCCATTGAGGACTACTACTGCTGCTGTGGACGATGAACGTGAACGAATCCGATGTTCGGCGAGGCATCCTCAGATCGTAGGGCTTATTCCGTAACAGAAAAACTTGCATGCGGGCTCGAATTCGTTTCCCGCCCTAAAAGTCGTCGACTCGAGAAGAAATTCACGTGAGATTCGACGTTGATACATTCGCCTGTTTCACCGTTTCTTTTATCGGTTCGAGAGGAATCGAAAATAAAAAACGATCCATTCAAATTCTGTTATCTATTTTATGTCGAAATAACCTCGAGATTGTTCGGTTTCGGTCCCAGTAGGTTATTTTTACTAATCTATCATCCACGGCACGAAAAAAGCCATTGAGGACTACTACTGGTGCTGTGGACGATGAACGTGAACGAATCCGATGATCGGCGCGGCATCCTCAGATTGTAGGGTTTGTTCCGTAAGTGAAACACTTACATGCGGACTCGGATTCGTTTCCCGATCTAAAAGTCGTCGACTCGCAAAGAAATTCACTTGAGATTCGGCGTTGATCAATACGCCTGTTTCAAGCGATGCTTTTATCGGTTCGAGAGGGATCCAAAATAAAAAAACGATCCATTCAAATTCTGTATGGTGTTTCATTGTCGAAATAACATCGAGATTGTTCGGTTTCGTTCCCAGTAGGTGATCTTTTAAAATCGATCTCGCTCGGCACGACAATCGCCATTGAGGACTACTACTGCTGCTGTGGACGATGAACGTGAACGAATCCGATGTTTGGCGCGGCGTCCTCAGATTGTAGGGATTATCCCGTAACAGAAACACTTGCATGCGGTCTCGAATTCGTTTCCCGCCCTAAAAGTCGTCGACTCGAAAAGAAATTCACGTGAGATTCGACGTTGATACATTCGCCGGTTTCAACCGTTTCTGTTATCGGTTCGAGAGGAATCCAAAATAAAGAAAACGATCCATTCAATTTCTGTATTGCGTTTCATTGTCGAAATACCCTCGAGATTGTTCGGTTTCTTTCCCAGTAGGTGATTTTTTAAAATCGATCTCCCTCGGCACGACAATAGCCATTGAAGACTACTACTGCTGCTGTGGCCGATGAACGTGAAGGAATCCAATGATCGGCGCGGCATCCTCAGATTGTAGGGTTCGTTCCATAACAGAAACACGTACATGCGGACTCGGATTCGTTTCCCGTTCTAAAAGTCGTCGACTCGCAAAGAAATTCACGTGAGATTCGGCGTTGATAAATACGCCTGTTTCAACCGATGGTTTTATCGGTTCGAGAGGGATCCAAAATAAAAAAACGATCCATTCAAATTCTGTATTTCGTTTCATTATCGAAATACCCTCGAGATTTTTCGGTTTCGTTCCCAGTAGGTGATCTTATAAAATCGATCTCCCTCGGAACGACAATAGCCATTGAGGACTACTACTGCTGCTGTAGACCATGAACGTGAACGAATCCGATGTTCGGGGCAGCATCCTCAGAATGTAGGGATTATTCCGTAACAGAAACACTTGCATGCGGTCTCGGATTCGTTTCCCGCCCTAAAAGTCGTCGACTCGAAAATAAATTCACGTGAGATTCGACGTTGATACATTCGCCTGTTTCAACCGTTTCTTTTATCGGTTCGAGAGGAATCCAAAATAAAAAACGATCCGTTCAAATTCTGTTCCTATTTTATGTCGAAATAACCTCGAGATTGTTCGGTGTCGGTCCCAGTAGGTGATTTTTAAAAATCTATCATCCTCGGCACGAAAAAAAGCCATTGAGGACTACTACTGCTGCTGTGGCCGATGAACGTGAAGGAATCCAATGATCGGCGCGCCATTCTCAGATTGTACGGAGTATTCCACAACAGAAACACTTGCATGCGGACTCGGATTCGCTTCCCGATCTAAAAGTCATCGACTCGAAAAGAAAGGCACATGAGATTCGACGTTGATAAATCCGCCTGTTTCAACCGTTTCTGTTATCGGTTCGAAAGGAATTCAAAATAAAACAACGATCCATTCAAATTCTGTATTGTGTTTCATTGTCGAAATAACCTCGAGATTGTTCGGTTTCGTTCCCAATAGGTGGTCTTTTAAAATCGATCTCCCTCGGCACAATAGCCATTGAGGACTACTACTGCTGCTGTGGACGATGAACGTGTACGAATCCGATGTTCGGCGAGGCATCCTCAGATCGTAGGGATTATTCCGTAACAGAAAAACTTGCATGCGGTCTCGGATTCGTTTCCCGCCCTAAGAGTCGTCGACTCGAAAAGAAATTCACGTGAGATTCGACGTTGATACCTTCGCCTGTTTCAACCGTTTCTTTTATCGGTTCGAGAGGAAACCAAAATAAAAAACGATCCATTCAAATTCTGTTATCTATTTTATGTCGAAATACCCTCGAGATTGTTCGGTTTCGGTCCCAGAAAGTGATTTTTAAACATCTATCATCCTCCGCATGAAAAAAGCCATTGAGGACTACTACTGCTGCTGTGGACGATGTACGTGAACGAATCCGATGATCGGCGCGGCATTCTCAGATTGTAGGGAGTATTCCACAACAGAAACACTTGCATGCGCACTCGGATTCATTTCCCGATCTAAAAGTCATCGACTCGAAAAGAAAGGCACATGAGATTCGACGTTGATAAATACGCCTTTTTCAACCGTTTCTGTTATCGGTTCGAGAGGAATCCAAAATAAAGAAAACGATCCATTCAATTTCTGTATTGCGTTTCATTGTCGAAATACCCTCGAGATTGTTCGGTTTCTTTCCCAGTAGGTGATTTTTTTAAATCGATCTCCCTCGGCACGACAATAGCCATTGAAGACTACTACTGCTGCTGTGGCCGATGAACGTGAAGGAATCCAATGATCGGCGCGGCATCCTCAGATTGTAGGGTTCGTTCCATAACAGAAACACGTACATGCGGACTCGGATTCGTTTCCCGTTCTAAAAGTCGTCGACTCGCAAAGAAATTCACGTGAGATTCGGCGTTGATAAATGCGCCTGTTTCAACCGATGGTTTTATCGGTTCGAGAGGGATCCAAAATAAAAAAACGATCCATTCAAATTCTGTATTGTGTTTCATTGTCGAAATACCCTCGAGATTTTTCGGTTTCGTTCCCAGTAGGTGATCTTATAAAATCGATCTCCCTCACCACGACAATAGCCATTGAGGACTACTACTGCTGCTGTGGACCATGAACGTTAACGAATCCGATGTTCGGCGCGGCATCCTCTGAATGTAGGGATTATTCCGTAACAGAAACACTTGCATGCGGTCTCGGATTCGTTTCCCGCCCTAAAAGTCGTCGACTCGAAAAGAAATTCACGTGAGATTCGACGTTGATACATTCGCCTGTTTCAACCGTTTCTTTTATCGGTTCGAGAGGAATCCAAAATAAAAAACGATCTATTCAAATTCTGTTACCTATTTTATGTCGAAATAACCTCGAGATTGTTCGGTTTCGGTCCCAGTAGGTGATTTTTTAAAATCTATCATCCTCGGCACGAAAAAAGCCATTGAGGACTACTACTGCTGCTGTGGACGATGAACGTGAACGAATCCGATGATCGGCGCGGCATTCTCAGATTGTAGGGAGTATTCCACAACAGAAACACTTGCATGCGCACCGGATTCGTTTTCCGATCTAAAAGTCATCGACTCGAAAAGAAAGGCACATGAGATTCGACGTTGATAAATACGCCTGTTTCAACCGTTTCTGTTATCGGTTCGAGAGGAATCCAAAATATAAAAAACGATCCATTCAATTTCTGTATTGCGTTTTATTGTCGAAATACTCTCGAGATTGTTCGGTTTCGTTCCCGGTAGGTGATTTTTTAAAATCGATCTCCCTCGGCTCGACAATAGCCATTGAAGACTACTGTTACGTCGTGGGTCCCATTTTTAATAACGAATGCTTAATCGTCTTTTATTTTACCTTTCAGGATTTGACTTTACGAATGGGAAGTGTGCCACGAACGTAACGGATTATAATGGATTAAGTCGTATGTGACTTATGTGACGGTAAGTTACCGTCGGAGAAGAAAAGCGCCACGTTTAAGCGGGAATGTGCCCACTTGGGATAGGCGCTTGGTAAAGTCGTTGGTGTGTAATTTGACGCATGAGCGACAGGTAAACAAATAAGAAAGTAGCGTGAAATTGTGCTTACCTGAGTGAGAAAGAGCGGCGGTGCGTAGCGGGTCAAAACTACTCGACCGTGTGACCGAATTTGTCCAGGAATCGCAAAGATGGTCCAGCTCGACCCGACCGGTCGTTGCCCAGACGGGTACCCGGTGATCGTCCGAATGCGATGGCCCGGTGATGCCGATGTTTTTGGGAGCGGTCGGAGACTACGAGGACTGGATTAATTTATGAGGGATACATTCGCGTCGAAATATGAACATAAATGTAGAGATTTTATAATTGTTTGAACCGCTGGGTGAGTGCAAGACGTGCCAGGTTTCGGCACCGTCGACTCACCGCGTCTGGCTCCACCTCCGCCCGGTTACGGCGATTGGCGGCCAACCGCGAGAACAAACGTTGAGAATAACGGAAGCCGACGCACGAACACTAAGCACCGGTGTGACCGTGCCAGTCGCTGACCTACCGTATTACGGCGGGTCGGCGCGTGTGGCGTGTTCGTGCCGCAAACCTTCCGTATTTCCCGGAAAAATGATGAGGTTCTCTATTTGTTCAGCGAATGTATGGGGAAACGTATTCGTCTAACGCATAGGTACGGATTAGTATAAAATAAAATTTGGTACGCTGAGTGAGTCTAATGCGTGCCAGATTACGGCACCGCCGACTCGCTACGTCTGGCCCACCTCCGCCCGGTTACGGCGATTGGCGGCCAGCCGCGAACACAAATATGAAGGTCGAGGGAAATCGACGTCCGAACACTAAGCACCGGGTTAACCGTGCCAGTCGCTAACCTGCCCGATAACGGCGAGTTGGCGGATGTAGCGTGTTCGTGCGTCACCTTTCCCAAGCCTCATGAGAAAGCACTTCGAGATTTGTCCGATTTTGGACAAGTACGATTTTATGAGTGAGACGAATACGTGCGTTAGGAAAAAATGGCGTGAGCGAGAGGAAGAGAGAGAGAGAGAAAGAAATGCACTACGATGATTTGTTCGTTGCGTGTTAACACGCACGAACGAGAGACAAATGTATTTTAATTATTTGCTCGGAAAATGTTACACTTTTGCGCGGTCGCCGTATTATGCGTAATTTAAATAGCGCGAAGAAATCGAATGTGATATAAACAATTATGTATTTTACACGTGAATAAACGTAGTTACATTCAATAAAGACAATAATATATGTTTTGTAAATTTATTTGTTGTAGTGTTTGACTTGTTGTTTCCTTTTATTTTTATTACGATTAAAACAATTAATACCGGTTTTACAGAGACTTATAGTTACACTGACGAAGAGACCGGGGTAAACTCGAAAAGAAATAAAATATAATAAATGTACCGGTTTTCAGAGCGTCGACTCTGCGATGCGCGCTGTTGGAGAGACCGGACGGAACTGACTGGCCAGCTCCCGGAGCGCAATATGTATCCTCGCCCTCTTTGTCTCGGAGACAAAGGGCTTGGCGTCATTACCCTCGCTCTCGAGCTCGGTCCCCATGTAACCGAATATTAGCACTGATAACGTTATTTTTCTCGAGCTGTACATGGGCAATGAAATGAATATTTTTCGTTATCGGCAGGATGTGCTGACTACGTGGTGACCAAGCTCTGAGGAGGTCTGTGAGAAAACTCGCGATGAAGCTGACCGCTTGGGAACAGTTTCGCGGGTTATTTGAGGACTCTCGCGTCCCCAATATATACGTTATATAGATATGACAATATTTCTTATTTCTAGGACCATTGTATTATGGTCAACACGAATATACATATATATGTTGGATACTAGTTCGGGGACTCGTGAATGTCCCTGAAGTATACAGATAAGTATAGATATTAATATTATTATTTGTACTCCGGAGACTCTCTTGGATGTCCCGGGAGTTTACCGAATATATATATATATGTATATTTGTGTGTGTCACTTTGAGGACTTATGTCCCCGAAGTGTGCATGAAAGTAGATATGTATTAATTATTGCCCCGGGACTCGGCTATATGTCCCTGAAGCGTATGGCGTACGTATATGTATATATATATGTATACATGTATAGATATTCACTAAAGTTATTCCGAGGACTAATGCCTTCGAAGTATGCATACGAGTATACGAATAGTATATGGGGACTCTGAGGTCCTAGGGTATGTATATATATATATATTCATTAAAGTTAGTTCGAGGACTTATGTCCCGAAAGTATGCATGGAAATAGACATGCGGAATTATTATAGGAGGTACTCCAGGGACTCTCGTATATGTCCCTAAAGTATGCAGGTACGTGTATATGTATGTATATATGAGACATTATAGTATGGTACTCCGGGGACCCATGTGCGTGTCCCAGAAGTGTACAGGCAAACAGATATGTACGTATATATGAGACTTTATAGTATGGTACTCCGGGGACCCATGTGCGTGTCCCAGAAGTTACGGGTAGGCTTAGCGGTAACGTTATTATGGGAACTGTTTGTCCCTAAAGTATACGGGTAGATATACGCGTGCTACATTTAAAGATATATATATATATATATAACGGGGTTTCTAAGTGAAATCGACCATATATGGGTCGTTCTGATTGACATGTACCCAAGAAAAACATAAATGAGCGCGTTTAGCGCGAGGATAAAATCTTAATAATTATTACAGTTCGTACCAGATATGAATATTTGGAGGGCGAGAGTGCTAGGACGTAACACCTCCCCCCTAAAAGTCTGAAGCAATGCTTCAGCTTTGCTGAGGACCGGCGTTGAGCCGCTCCAAGAGTCCGTGGTCGACGCCCGACAAACGCCTCGACGTCGTCGGATGGTCGCGATTGTCGTTGATGGACACCAGCTCCAGAGGTTCGTCGTTGGTAATCTTCGACGACCGTTGATCAGCATGGTGAGCTCTGCTAATTAGGAGGCTTGTCACCGAGTTCCAGATGGCTCCTAGAAGGGTGAAACTCCATCCGTACAGAGTGTGGAGTGTATATCCATGGATGCAAGTATCGATGATCGCCTTGATGATGGTGAGGATTGCGAGGACCCCGAACAGTCCCGCACTGATGATTCCGAATTTTTCGAAACCACCCCAGATTTTGTGCATTACTCCATCAGCCACGTGTTGGAGAGCGTCCTCGTCCATCAGTGTCTTGAGGGAAACGCTTCCCGGGGGTATGTCGTGTCCTGCGAAACCCCTTGCGATGTTGTTGAGTAATGCTGGTTTTTCAGCGGGGAACATGATCCTGTCCCTCAGCTGATTGATCTCGTGGTCAGAATATATTCCGCTGGATGCCAAATTTCCAATAGGGTTGTATCCCCATGTAGGCATGGAAGCGGGATGTAATTGTCCAGGAGGCAGTACCTCGACTGGATGTGGTGTGAACCGATACCAAGTGCCGTCGATCCAATATTCGGCAGGTAGCATGGGGTTGCACTCGATATGTGTTCCCGTCCGGATAAGTGTCCTTGAGATTGTGGACAGGAAGAATGATTGGTTCCGGAACGTGACGGGAAGTTCGTTGTAACATTCGTCCGTTCGGCGAAGGGTGCATTTCGCACACACGCTGAGTTTATAATCGGGTGCCTCTTAATTTGTTGGGGTGGACTACCCGAGGTTTATTTTTATAGAGGATCTTTATGTTTCCTCCGGATAAAATTTCAAGAATTTCGCATGGTTCAGTGTATTGGTCACCGAATTTTCCCTTTTTTGGTTCCTTCAACATGAGAACCTTGTCGCCGACCTTGAAGGTTTTCGGATTAATCCTCCGATCGTAATACGTTTTTGATTTCTCCTTGGATTTCTTCAGATTTTCGGCGGCAAGCTGTTGGAGATCGCAAATTCGAGAGAAGAGCTCCTCCAGGTATGCAGCATAAGTCGTATCCTGTTGCTCCTCGATTTGTTGATGGCCCGACGGATGGCGGGCCAGTTTACCGAAAACTAGCTCGTGAGGGGTGTACCCTGTACCCTCGTGTTGGCTCGTATTATAAGAGAATATCGCCAACTCGATTAGCTCGTCCCAATCGTTGTTTTCGTTGACATACTGTTTCAGATATTCTGCAAGGACATGGTGAGACCTCTCGATTGACCCGTTGGACTGCGGGTAGAAGGCTGATGTTTGGTACATTTTGATTCTGAATTTCCTCGCGATGGCCTTCATAAAACTGCTCCGAAAGTTCGCCCCCTGGTCGGTGAGAAGGGCGCGAGGAGCACCAAAACGGGCGATGAAGTTCTTGACGAACGCCTCGCTGATGTCGATCGCCGTTGTCCTCTTCAGCGGAATTGCCAACGAGTACTTGGTGAGAAGATCCTGGATGGTCAGCACGTACTCGTTGCCTATCTTCGTAACAGGAAGTGGTCCGACCACGTCCATGGCCACCTTGTCGAAAGCCGCCCTTGGAGTGTCGGTGATAACCATGGGTTGCTTAGTTTTGACTCGAACTAACTTTTTCAATTGGCAACCTCTACAATGTTGAATGTACTCTTGAATTTCGCCTTTCATGTTTTTCCAAAAGAAATTTTCTCTGATTCGTTTGTACGTTTTATTTACTCCCTTATGACCTCCTACCAACGAGTCGTGGTTTTCCTCTATAATTGCAGTACGATTTTCCTCGGGAGGATATTGAATGAGTTGTTTACAAATGGTCAACGTAACTTCGTCGTTGCCTAGCGTTCGTATCAAAAGATTTTTAATTTCGTTCCATGATACATTTCCAATTGAGTTTGTTTTCGCGACATGAATTAATTTCGTAGATGTTTCGCGGACAAAATTTTTCAAGGAGTCGAGTGCTTCCTCAAGGTCCTCGATCAAAAGATTTTCGTGTACATTAGCCAATAACGGTATAGCTAATATGCATCTTGAATTTTCGTTTATTACCTTAAGTCGTAAATACGTGGTTTCCTCGATTTTGGGAAACAAATTTTGAGTTTGGAGGTCTTTTGCTCCATCATCGATGGGTCTCCCGGAAGTGGTGACAAAGACGACGAGATTGTCCTTGAACATGGACAATTTGTCGCGCGTTTCGCGTATGGTGAGCCTACCTTGGACTTCACTGTTTACCCTCGGTAATGTATACTCGGGGTTTTCATTATCAAATATGTCGCTATTTACAGAGTCGTCGTCTGAATCGCCTGAGCTTTCGGTGAGATCCTCGATATTCTCAATGTTTTCTCCATGTTCCGACGGTTCCGTAATGACGGAATCCTCAGGAAATGGGGCTATTTCTCGATCTTCTAACAGTTGCGTTATTTCAAAATTTTCCGCGATTCCGTCGTCTGGATTTGCGTCCAGGATAGACGTGTGCAAGGTTGTTTCCTCCACAGGTTCGACGGATTGAGGATGGGAAGGCGGTTCTTCCAGGTTCCGGGTTTTCGGAGTTTCTTTTTCTTTTTCCCAACGACGACGCGTTTTGCCAGACGGTTGCGAAATTGTCGGGAAATTTCGGAAACCGAGGAAATCGTCCTCGTCCGCGGAGTCGGCTAACCTTTTCCTTTTTTCAGGTGGATTTTTCCTTTGGTTACCGTCCGACGGATTGGGGATTTCCTCCGTATCCGGCTCAGGATTTAAGGTAGGTTTTCGTTTTTTAGCTGGATTTCTTCCAGCTGGTGGATCGAACAATCTTTCGTCCGAGTCCGAATCGTCGTTTCCGCTAGGAGTCGGTTTACCAATTTTTGCCCGACTTGGGCCAACGATAGGCGATTCGGATTTTCTTTTACATGGCGTATGCTTTACCATGAGCACAGTCTGATTTTTTACTGGCGGGTTCCGGGAAAGGGCGTCAGCATTGCTGTTTACCCTTCCTGGTTTGTATACAATTTTATAAGTATAACTAGCAAGGCTAAGGCGCCAATGCACAAGACGATTGGCCGGGTCTTTTACGGAGTGAAGCCATACGAGCGGCTTGTGGTCCGTTACCAACAAGAACTCACGGCCGTAGACATAAGGTCTGAAATGATTTACACAATAAATGATAGCCAATAATTCCTTCTCGATCACTGAGTAATTTACTTCGTGTTTTCCAAGAGTTCGAGAGGTGTAACTAACGGGTTTATCTTTACCAATTTCGCCTTGGCTCAAAATTCCGCCAATAGCGTGATCAGATGCGTCCGTTGTTATGATGAATGGTTTTGTGAAATCCGGATATTGAAGAATAGGTTCTTTACATAACGCCTCGATAAGCGTATCAAAGGCTTTTTGGTGAGATTCGGTCCATTTGAAGGTCGATCCCTTTTTTAATAAATTTGTGAGTGGCTTTGCAATGCCTGAAAAATTTTCGATGAACCTGCGGTAATAACCTGCAAGTCCTAAAAATTGTTTTATTTTTTTCGGAGTGGTAGGCCTAGGGTATCCCTGTAGAGCCTCCAATTTTTTGGGATCGGGTTTAACTCCGTCCTCGCTTATGATGTGACCCAAATATGCCACTTCTCGTCTTAAAAATTCACACTTGTCCGGTTGTAATTTTAAGTTGGCTTGCCTCAATTTTTTCGCAAGTTTGTTGAATTTATTTTCGTGTTCAACTAGTGTCTTTGCATAAATGACGATGTCGTCCAAATAAACAAACAGCTCGATGCCTTGAAGGCCTGTTAAGACTCGATCCATTAATCTTTGAAATGTCGCCGGAGCGTTTTTTAAACCAAACGGCATTCGGTCGAACTCGTAGTGACCGAATGGTGTAGCAAATGCTGTTTTGTGAGAATCATCTGGATGTACTTTAATTTGATGGAAACCGCTGGCCAGGTCGAATACTGAAAAATATTTCGCATTACCTAATTGGTCGAGAATTTCGGTTATTTGAGGTAATGGATAAGCATCGCCAATTGTCTTTTCGTTCAAGTTCCTATAATCAATGACCATGCGCCACTTTGGATTTCCTTGTGAGTCCGCCTTTTTGGGAAAGATCCACAGAGGCGAGCTATACGGGGAGTTTGACGGTTTTATTACTTCCCCCTCAATTAGTTCTTTAACTTGTTTTGTAATCTCGTCTTTATGAACGGGCGGGAATCTATACTGCCGCGTAAAAACTGGTTGATCATCGTTCGTCGTTATCTTATGCTCGATTTTATCTGTAAAGCCTAGGACTTTTCCTGGCAAATGAAATAGGTCCGAATTCTCGCTTATAATTGTATCCACGCTTGACCGTTCCTCATCGTTTAGGTGATTGAGACGGAGTAAGTCGCGAATTTCTTTTACTTTATCTTTCTTTTCAACTTTTAAAACTTTTTTGTTGCGCGCAATTTCAAACCGTAATATACCCTCTTCCCGAGACGCCTTTTGGTCGTCCGGGTGGGGAACAATTAAACTTTTCTCCTCTTCCTGAAACGCCTTTTGGTCGTCCGGAGTGAGGGAATTATTTTCACATCGGGTCCTATCCTCTTCCTGAAACGCCTTTTGGTCGTCCGGAGTGAGGGAACCCTTGTGATTTTTATCCTCTTCCTGAAACGCCTTTTGGTCGTCCGGAGTGAGGGAATTATTTTCACATCGGGTCCTATCCTCTTCCTGAAACGCCTTTTGGTCGTCCGGAGTGAGGGAACTATTTTCACATCGGGTCCTATCCTCTTCCTGAAACGCCTTTTGGTCGTCCGGAGTGAGGGAACCACTTTTCGTGCCTTTGCACCTGAATTCTTCGACTACTACCGTTGGTATTGTCAGTAACAAATTATCATCGGTTGAATTGTGCGCAATAAGATAAGCGATACCATTTTTGACCGTAACGACTGCCTCGCCAAAAAAGATCCCTTCTCCCAAGTAGAGCATCGGAATATATCCTTCTTTGATTTTGGGATTACTTACTTTGACGTAACAGACCGTTTTGGACCGTTTTGGAATCGCAATAGTTTGTTTACTTTTAAACGGGATTCTTTGATTTCCCCAAGTTAATTGTTCATGTCTCCAATCTACGAGAGCTTTATTTTCAGCAAGAAATTCGGTACCAAGTAATGCGTGTTGGTCCATCGGGAACCAATCATCGACGACGTGAAATTCCGCGGGGGTATCATTGATCATTATTCTTATAGACCCCTTTGTTCTTACGGGGATACTCGAGATCCCCGCCAAATTTAATAACACTTTTTTGTTCTACGTGAGGGACCGGACCTAATTGTCGTTGACCCTCACCATTTATAATTGAACCAATCTCCCTATTGATTCGACTGACTTCGTTTATCATGGTCGAAAGGGTATTTTGCATAGCCTCGAGGGCGTAATGAATGAATGAGATTGGTTCATCCATATTATTTACTTGATCACTAAATTCACATTCACGAGCACTCAGGGCTTCTAATTTTTCGTGCGTTTCTAATTCTCTTTTTAATAACGCCTGTTCTTGTTCACGAAGTATTTCGCGTTTTTTATCTAATTGATCCGCTAATACGCGGAGTTCCTCTTCACTTAAACGTTTCGAATTTTGGGAATGCTCAGCCATTTTGAACCTCTTATTTTATTTTTACACTTTGCGATATGTAAACATGAATTTTTTATATTGATTTTAATTTTACACCAAAGACTTTAAGCGTATCCCACCGCTGCCACCAATTTTATTTTTTTTCTGTTACGTCGTGGGTCCCATTTTTAATAACGAATGCTTAATCGTCTTTTATTTTACCTTTCAGGATTTGACTTTACGAATGGGAAGTGTGCCACGAACGTAACGGATTATAATGGATTAAGTCGTATGTGACTTATGTGACGGTAAGTTACCGTCGGAGAAGAAAAGCGCCACGTTTAAGCGGGAATGTGCCCACTTGGGATAGGCGCTTGGTAAAGTCGTTGGTGTGTAATTTGACGCATGAGCGACAGGTAAACAAATAAGAAAGTAGCGTGAAATTGTGCTTACCTGAGTGAGAAAGAGCGGCGGTGCGTAGCGGGTCAAAACTACTCGACCGTGTGACCGAATTTGTCCAGGAATCGCAAAGATGGTCCAGCTCGACCCGACCGGTCGTTGCCCAGACGGGTACCCGGTGATCGTCCGAATGCGATGGCCCGGTGATGCCGATGTTTTTGGGAGCGGTCGGAGACTACGAGGACTGGATTAATTTATGAGGGATACATTCGCGTCGAAATATGAACATAAATGTAGAGATTTTATAATTGTTTGAACCGCTGGGTGAGTGCAAGACGTGCCAGGTTTCGGCACCGTCGACTCACCGCGTCTGGCTCCACCTCCGCCCGGTTACGGCGATTGGCGGCCAACCGCGAGAACAAACGTTGAGAATAACGGAAGCCGACGCACGAACACTAAGCACCGGTGTGACCGTGCCAGTCGCTGACCTACCGTATTACGGCGGGTCGGCGCGTGTGGCGTGTTCGTGCGGCAAACCTTCCGTATTTCCCGGAAAAATGATGAGGTTCTCTATTTGTTCAGCGAATGTATGGGGAAACGTATTCGTCTAACGCATAGGTACGGATTAGTATAAAATAAAATTTGGTACGCTGAGTGAGTCTAATGCGTGCCAGATTACGGCACCGCCGACTCGCTACGTCTGGCCCACCTCCGCCCGGTTACGGCGATTGGCGGCCAGCCGCGAACACAAATATGAAGGTCGAGGGAAATCGACGTCCGAACACTAAGCACCGGGTTAACCGTGCCAGTCGCTAACCTGCCCGATAACGGCGAGTTGGCGGATGTAGCGTGTTCGTGCGTCACCTTTCCCAAGCCTCATGAGAAAGCACTTCGAGATTTGTCCGATTTTGGACAAGTACGATTTTATGAGTGAGACGAATACGTGCGTTAGGAAAAAATGGCGTGAGCGAGAGGAAGAGAGAGAGAGAGAAAGAAATGCACTACGATGATTTGTTCGTTGCGTGTTAACACGCACGAACGAGAGACAAATGTATTTTAATTATTTGCTCGGAAAATGTTACACTTTTGCGCGGTCGCCGTATTATGCGTAATTTAAATAGCGCGAAGAAATCGAATGTGATATAAACAATTATGTATTTTACACGTGAATAAACGTAGTTACATTCAATAAAGACAATAATATATGTTTTGTAAATTTATTTGTTGTAGTGTTTGACTTGTTGTTTCCTTTTATTTTTATTACGATTAAAACAATTAATACCGGTTTTACAGAGACTTATAGTTACACTGACGAAGAGACCGGGGTAAACTCGAAAAGAAATAAAATATAATAAATGTACCGGTTTTCAGAGCGTCGACTCTGCGATGCGCGCTGTTGGAGAGACCGGACGGAACTGACTGGCCAGCTCCCGGAGCGCAATATGTATCCTCGCCCTCTTTGTCTCGGAGACAAAGGGCTTGGCGTCATTACCCTCGCTCTCGAGCTCGGTCCCCATGTAACCGAATATTAGCACTGATAACGTTATTTTTCTCGAGCTGTACATGGGCAATGAAATGAATATTTTTCGTTATCGGCAGGATGTGCTGACTACGTGGTGACCAAGCTCTGAGGAGGTCTGTGAGAAAACTCGCGATGAAGCTGACCGCTTGGGAACAGTTTCGCGGGTTATTTGAGGACTCTCGCGTCCCCAATATATACGTTATATAGATATGACAATATTTCTTATTTCTAGGACCATTGTATTATGGTCAACACGAATATACATATATATGTTGGATACTAGTTCGGGGACTCGTGAATGTCCCTGAAGTATACAGATAAGTATAGATATTAATATTATTATTTGTACTCCGGAGACTCTCTTGGATGTCCCGGGAGTTTACCGAATATATATATATATGTATATTTGTGTGTGTCACTTTGAGGACTTATGTCCCCGAAGTGTGCATGAAAGTAGATATGTATTAATTATTGCCCCGGGACTCGGCTATATGTCCCTGAAGCGTATGGCGTACGTATATGTATATATATATGTATACATGTATAGATATTCACTAAAGTTATTCCGAGGACTAATGCCTTCGAAGTATGCATACGAGTATACGAATAGTATATGGGGACTCTGAGGTCCTAGGGTATGTATATATATATATATTCATTAAAGTTAGTTCGAGGACTTATGTCCCGAAAGTATGCATGGAAATAGACATGCGGAATTATTATAGGAGGTACTCCAGGGACTCTCGTATATGTCCCTAAAGTATGCAGGTACGTGTATATGTATGTATATATGAGACATTATAGTATGGTACTCCGGGGACCCATGTGCGTGTCCCAGAAGTGTACAGGCAAACAGATATGTACGTATATATGAGACTTTATAGTATGGTACTCCGGGGACCCATGTGCGTGTCCCAGAAGTTACGGGTAGGCTTAGCGGTAACGTTATTATGGGAACTGTTTGTCCCTAAAGTATACGGGTAGATATACGCGTGCTACATTTAAAGATATATATATATATATATAACGGGGTTTCTAAGTGAAATCGACCATATATGGGTCGTTCTGATTGACATGTACCCAAGAAAAACATAAATGAGCGCGTTTAGCGCGAGGATAAAATCTTAATAATTATTACAGTTCGTACCAGATATGAATATTTGGAGGGCGAGAGTGCTAGGACGTAACACTACTACTGCTGCTGTGGCCGATGAACGTGAAGGAATCCAATGATCGGCGCGGCAACCTCAGATTGTCGGGTTCGTTCCGTAACAGAAACACTTGCATGCGGTCTCGAATTCGTTTCCCGCCCTAAAAGTCGTCGACTCGAAAAGAAATTCACGTGAGATTCGACGTTGATACATTCGCCTGTTTGAACCGTGTCTTTTATCGGTTCGAGAGGAATCCAAAATAAAAAACGATCCATGCAAATTCTGTTATCTATTTTATGTCGAAATTCCCTCGAGATTGTTCGGTTTCGGTCCCAGTAAGTGATTTTTAAACATCTATCATCCTCCGCATGAAAAAAGCCATTGAGGACTACTACTGCTGCTGTGGACGATGTACGTGAACGAATCCGATGATCGGCGCGGCATTCTCAGATTGTAGGGAGTATTCCACAACAGAAACACTTGCATGCGCACTCGGATTCATTTCCCGATCTAAAAGTCATCGACTCGAAAAGAAAGGCACATGAGATTCGACGTTGATAAATACGCCTTTTTCAACCGTTTCTGTTATCGGTTCGAGAGGAATCCAAAATAAAGAAAACGATCCATTCAATTTCTGTATTGCGTTTCATTGTCGAAATACCCTCGTGATTGTTCGGTTTCTTTCCCAGTAGGTGATTTTTTAAAATCGATCTCCCTCGGCACGACAATAGCCATTGAAGACTACTACTGCTGCTGTGGCCGATGAACGTGAAGGAATCCAATGATCGGCGCGGCATCCTCAGATTGTAGGGTTCGTTCCATAACAGAAACACGTACATGCGGACTCGGATTCGTTTCCCGTTCTAAAAGTCGTCGACTCGCAAAGAAATTCACGTGAGATTCGGCGTTGATAAATGCGCCTGTTTCAACCGATGGTTTTATCGGTTCGAGAGGGATCCAAAATAACAAAACGATCCATTCAAATTCTGTATTGTGTTTCATTGTCGAAATACCCTCGAGATTTTTCGGTTTCGTTCCCAGTAGGTGATCTTATAAAATCGATCTCCCTCGGCACGACAATAGCCATTGAGGACTACTACTGCTGCTGTGGACCATGAACGTTAACGAATCCGATGTTCGGCGCGGCATCCTCTGAATGTAGGGATTATTCCGTAACAGAAACACTTGCATGCGGTCTCGGATTCGTTTCCCGCCCTAAAAGTCGTCGACTCGAAAAGAAATTCACGTGAGATTCGACGTTGATACATTCGCTTGTTTCAACCGTTTCTTTTATCGGTTCGAGAGGAATCCAAAATAAAAAACGATCCATTCAAATTCTGTTACCTATTTTATGTCGAAATAACCTCGAGATTGTTCGGTTTCGGTCCCAGTAGGTGATTTTTTTAAATCTATCATCCTCGGCACGAAAAAAGCCATTGAGGACTACTACTGCTGCTGTGGACGATGAACGTGAACGAATCCGATGATCGGCGCGGCATTCTCAGATTGTAGGGAGTATTCCACAACAGAAACACTTGCATGCGCACCGGATTCGTTTTCCGATCTAAAAGTCATCGACTCGAAAAGAAAGGCACATGAGATTCGACGTTGATAAATACGCCTGTTTCAACCGTTTCTGTTATCGGTTCGAGAGGAATCCAAAATATAAAAAACGATCCATTCAATTTCTGTATTGCGTTTTATTGTCGAAATACTCTCGAGATTGTTCGGTTTCGTTCCCGGTAGGTGATTTTTTAAAATCGATCTCCCTCGGCTCGACAATAGCCATTAAAGACTACTACTGCTGCTGTGGCCGATGAACGTGAAGGAATCCAATGATCGGCGCGGCATCCTCAGATTGTCGGGTTCGTTCCGTAACAGAAACACTTGCATGCGGTCTCGAATTCGTTTCCCGCCCTAAAAGTCGTCGACTCGAAAAGAAATTCACGTGAGATTCGACGTTGATACATTCGCCTGTTTGAACCGTGTCTTTGATCGGTTCGAGAGGAATCCAAAATAAAAAACGATCCATGCAAATTCTGTTATCTATTTTATGTCGAAATTCCCTCGAGATTGTTCGGTTTCGGTCCCAGTAAGTGATTTTTAAACATCTATCATCCTCCGCATGAAAAAAGCCATTGAGGACTACTACTGCTGCTGTGGACGATGTACGTGAACGAATCCGATGATCGGCGCGGCATTCTCAGATTGTAGGGAGTATTCCACAACAGAAACACCTGCATGCGCACTCGGATTCATTTCCCGATCTAAAAGTCATCGACTCGAAAAGAAAGGCACATGAGATTCGACGTTGATAAATACGCCTTTTTCAACCGTTTCTGTTATCGGTTCGAGAGGAATCCAAAATAAAGAAAACGATCCATTCAATTTCTGTATTGCGTTTCATTGTCGAAATACCCTCGTGATTGTTCGGTTTCTTTCCCAGTAGGTGATTTTTTAAAATCGATCTCCCTCGGCACGACAATAGCCATTGAAGACTACTACTGCTGCTGTGGCCGATGAACGTGAAGGAATCCAATGATCGGCGCGGCATCCTCAGATTGTAGGGTTCGTTCCATAACAGAAACACGTACATGCGGACTCGGATTCGTTTCCCGTTCTAAAAGTCGTCGACTCGCAAAGAAATTCACGTGAGATTCGGCGTTGATAAATACGCCTGTTTCAACCGATGGTTTTATCGGTTCGAGAGGGATCCAAAATAAAAAAACGATCCATTCAAATTCTGTATTGTGTTTCATTGTCGAAATACCCTCGAGATTTTTCGGTTTCGTTCCCAGTAGGTGATCTTATAAAATCGATCTCCCTCGGCACGACAATAGCCATTGAGGACTACTACTGCTGCTGTGGACCATGAACGTGAACGAATCCGATGTTCGGCGCGGCATCCTCTGAATGTAGGGATTATTCCGTAACAGAAACACTTGCATGCGGTCTCGGATTCGTTTCCCGCCCTAAATGTCGTCGACTCGAAAAGAAATTCACGTGAGATTCGACGTTGATACATTCGCCTGTTTCAACCGTTTCTTTTATCGGTTCGAGAGGAATCCAAAATAAAAAACGATCCATTCAAATTCTGTTACCTATTTTATGTCGAAATAACCTCGAGATTGTTCGGTTTCAGTCCCAGTAGGTGATTTTTTTAAATCTATCATCCTCGGCACGAAAAAAGCCATTGAGGACTACTACTGCTGCTGTGGACGATGAACGTGAACGAATCCGATGATCGGCGCGGCATTCTCAGATTGTAGGGAGTATTCCACAACAGAAACACTTGCATGCGCACTCGGATTCGTTTCCCGTTCTAAAAGTCGTCGACTCGCAAAGAAATTCACGTGAGATTCGGCGTTGATAAATACGCCTGTTTCAACCGATGGTTTTATCGGTTCGAGAGGGATCCAAAATAAAAAAACGATCCATTCAAATTCTGTATTGTGTTTCATTGTCGAAATACCCTCGAGATTTTTCGGTTTCGTTCCCAGTAGGTGATCTTATAAAATCGATCTCCCTCGGCGCGACAATAGCCATTGAGGACTACTACTGCTGCTGTGGACGATGTACGTGAAAGAATCCGATGATCGGCGCGGCATCCTCTGAATGTAGGGATTATTCCGTAACAGAAACACTTGCATGCGGTCTCGGATTCGTTTCCCGCCCTAAAAGTCATCGACTCGAAAAGAAAGGCACATGAGATTCGACGTTGATAAATCCGCCTGTTTCAACCGTTTCTGTTTTCGGTTCGAAAGGAATTCAAAATAAAACAACGATCCATTCAATTTCTGTATTGCGTTTCATTGTCGAAATACCCTCGAGATTGTTCGGTTTCTTTCCCAGTAGGTGATTTTTTAAAATCGATCTCCCTCGGCACGACAATAGCCATTGAAGACTACTACTGCTGCTGTGGCCGATGAACGTGAACGAATCCAATGATCGGCGCGGCATCCACAGATTGTCGGGTTCGTTCCGTAACAGAAACACTTGCATGCGGTCTCGAATTCGTTTCCCGCCCTAAAAGTCGTCGACTCGAAAAGAAATTCACGTGAGATTCGACGTTGATACATTCGCCTGTTTGTACCGTGTCTTTTATCGGTTCGAGAGGAATCCAAAATAAAAAACGATCCATTCAAATTCTGTTATCTATTTTATGTCGAAATACCCTCGAGATTGTTCGATTTCGGTCCCAGTAAGTGATTTTTAAACATCTATCATCCTCCGCATGAAAAAAGCCATTGAGGACTACTACTGCTGCTGTGGCCGATGAACGTGAAGGAATCCAATGATCGGCGCGCCATTCTCAGATTGTAGGGAGTATTCCACAACAGAAACACTTGCATGCGGACTCGGATTCGTTTCCTGATCTAAAAGTCATCGACTCGAAAAGAAAGGCACAAGAGATTCGACGTTGATAAATCCGCCTGTTTCAACCGTTTCTGTTATCGGTTCGAAAGCAATTCAAACTAAAACAACGATCCATTCAAATTCTGTATTGTGTTTCATTGTCGAAATAACCTCGAGATTGTTCGGTTTCGTTCCCAGTAGGTGGTCTTTTAAAATCGATCTCCCTCGGCACAATAGCCATTGAGGACTACTACTGCTGCTGTGGACGATGAACGTGAACGAATCCGATGTTCGGCGAGGCATCCTCAGATCGTAGGGCTTATTCCGTAACAGAAAAACTTGCATGCGGGCTCGAATTCGTTTCCCGCCCTAAAAGTCGTCGACTCGAGAAGAAATTCACGTGAGATTCGACGTTGATACATTCGCCTGTTTCACCGTTTCTTTTATCGGTTCGAGAGGAATCGAAAATAAAAAAAGATCCATTCAAATTCTGTTATCTATTTTATGTCGAAATAACCTCGAGATTGTTCGGTTTCGGTCCCAGTAGGTTATTTTTACTAATCTATCATCCACGGCACGAAAAAAGCCATTGAGGACTACTACTGGTGCTGTGGACGATGAACGTGAACGAATCCGATGATCGGCGCGGCATCCTCAGATTGTAGGGTTTGTTCCGTAAGTGAAACACTTACATGCGGACTCGGATTCGTTTCCCGATCTAAAAGTCGTCGACTCGCAAAGAAATTCACTTGAGATTCGGCGTTGATCAATACGCCTGTTTCAAGCGATGCTTTTATCGGTTCGAGAGGGATCCAAAATAAAAAAACGATCCATTCAAATTCTGTATGGTGTTTCATTGTCGAAATAACATCGAGATTGTTCGGTTTCGTTCCCAGTAGGTGATCTTTTAAAATCGATCTCGCTCGGCACGACAATCGCCATTGAGGACTACTACTGCTGCTGTGGACGATGAACGTGAACGAATCCGATGTTTGGCGCGGCGTCCTCAGATTGTAGGGATTATCCCGTAACAGAAACCCTTGCATGCGGTCTCGAATTCGTTTCCCGCCCTAAAAGTCGTCGACTCGAAAAGAAATTCACGTGAGATTCGACGTTGATACATTCGCCGGTTTCAACCGTTTCTGTTATCGGTTCGAGAGGAATCCAAAATAAAGAAAACGATCCATTCAATTTCTGTATTGCGTTTCATTGTCGAAATACCCTCGAGATTGTTCGGTTTCTTTCCCAGTAGGTGATTTTTTAAAATCGATCTCCCTCGGCACGACAATAGCCATTGAAGACTACTACTGCTGCTGTGGCCGATGAACGCGAAGGAATCCAATGATCGGCGCGGCATCCTCAGATTGTAGGGTTCGTTCCATAACAGAAACACGTACATGCGGACTCGGATTCGTTTCCCGTTCTAAAAGTCGTCGACTCGCAAAGAAATTCACGTGAGATTCGGCGTTGATAAATACGCCTGTTTCAACCGATGGTTTTATCGGTTCGAGAGGGATCCAAAATAAAAAAACGATCCATTCAAATTCTGTATTTCGTTTCATTATCGAAATACCCTCGAGATTTTTCGGTTTCGTTCCCAGTAGGTGATCTTATAAAATCGATCTCCCTCGGAACGACAATAGCCATTGAGGACTACTACTGCTGCTGTAGACCATGAACGTGAACGAATCCGATGTTCGGGGCAGCATCCTCAGAATGTAGGGATTATTCCGTAACAGAAACACTTGCATGCGGTCTCGGATTCGTTTCCCGCCCTAAAAGTCGTCGACTCGAAAATAAATTCACGTGAGATTCGACGTTGATACATTCGCCTGTTTCAACCGTTTCTTTTATCGGTTCGAGAGGAATCCAAAATAAAAAACGATCCGTTCAAATTCTGTTCCTATTTTATGTCGAAATAACCTCGAGATTGTTCGGTGTCGGTCCCAGTAGGTGATTTTTAAAAATCTATCATCCTCGGCACGAAAAAAAGCCATTGAGGACTACTACTGCTGCTGTGGCCGATGAACGTGAAGGAATCCAATGATCGGCGCGCCATTCTCAGATTGTACGGAGTATTCCACAACAGAAACACTTGCATGCGGACTCGGATTCGCTTCCCGATCTAAAAGTCATCGACTCGAAAAGAAAGGCACATGAGATTCGACGTTGATAAATCCGCCTGTTTCAACCGTTTCTGTTATCGGTTCGAAAGGAATTCAAAATAAAACAACGATCCATTCAAATTCTGTATTGTGTTTCATTGTCGAAATAACCTCGAGATTGTTCGGTTTCGTTCCCAATAGGTGGTCTTTTAAAAT
Source organism: Ophion obscuratus (assembly GCA_964007375.1). NCBI lineage: Eukaryota > Metazoa > Arthropoda > Insecta > Hymenoptera > Ichneumonidae > Ophion > Ophion obscuratus. The sequence goes on from OZ023312.1 coordinate 58,011,058, forward strand.
CGATCTCCCTCGGCACAATAGCCATTGAGGACTACTACTGCTGCTGTGGACGATGAACGTGTACGAATCCGATGTTCGGCGAGGCATCCTCAGATCGTAGGGATTATTCCGTAACAGAAAAACTTGCATGCGGTCTCGGATTCGTTTCCCGCCCTAAGAGTCGTCGACTCGAAAAGAAATTCACGTGAGATTCGACGTTGATACCTTCGCCTGTTTCAACCGTTTCTTTTATCGGTTCGAGAGGAAACCAAAATAAAAAACGATCCATTCAAATTCTGTTATCTATTTTATGTCGAAATACCCTCGAGATTGTTCGGTTTCGGTCCCAGAAAGTGATTTTTAAACATCTATCATCCTCCGCATGAAAAAAGCCATTGAGGACTACTACTGCTGCTGTGGACGATGTACGTGAACGAATCCGATGATCGGCGCGGCATTCTCAGATTGTAGGGAGTATTCCACAACAGAAACACTTGCATGCGCACTCGGATTCATTTCCCGATCTAAAAGTCATCGACTCGAAAAGAAAGGCACATGAGATTCGACGTTGATAAATACGCCTTTTTCAACCGTTTCTGTTATCGGTTCGAGAGGAATCCAAAATAAAGAAAACGATCCATTCAATTTCTGTATTGCGTTTCATTGTCGAAATACCCTCGAGATTGTTCGGTTTCTTTCCCAGTAGGTGATTTTTTAAAATCGATCTCCCTCGGCACGACAATAGCCATTGAAGACTACTACTGCTGCTGTGGCCGATGAACGTGAAGGAATCCAATGATCGGCGCGGCATCCTCAGATTGTCGGGTTCGTTCCGTAACAGAAACACTTGCATGCGGTCTCGAATTCGTTTCCCGCCCTAAAAGTCGTCGACTCGAAAAGAAATTCACGTGAGATTCGACGTTGATACATTCGCCTGTTTGAACCGTGTCTTTTATCGGTTCGAGAGGAATCCAAAATAAAAAACGATCCATGCAAATTCTGTTATCTATTTTATGTCGAAATTCCCTCGAGATTGTTCGGTTTCGGTCCCAGTAAGTGATTTTTGAACATCTATCATCCTCCGCATGAAAAAAGCCATTGAGGACTACTACTGCTGCTGTGGACGATGTACGTGAACGAATCCGATGATCGGCGCGGCATTCTCAGATTGTAGGGAGTATTCCACAACAGAAACACTTGCATGCGCACTCGGATTCATTTCCCGATCTAAAAGTCATCGACTCGAAAAGAAAGGCACATGAGATTCGACGTTGATAAATACGCGTTTTTCAACCGTTTCTGTTATCGGTTCGAGAGGAATCCAAAATAAAGAAAACGATCCATTCAATTTCTGTATTGCGTTTCATTGTCGAAATACCCTCGTGATTGTTCGGTTTCTTTCCCAGTAGGTGATTTTTTAAAATCGATCTCCCTCGGCACGACAATAGCCATTGAAGACTACTACTGCTGCTGTGGCCGATGAACGTGAAGGAATCCAATGATCGGCGCGGCATCCTCAGATTGTAGGGTTCGTTCCATAACAGAAACACGTACATGCGGACTCGGATTCGTTTCCCGTTCTAAAAGTCGTCGACTCGCAAAGAAATTCACGTGAGATTCGGCGTTGATAAATACGCCTGTTTCAACCGATGGTTTTATCGGTTCGAGAGGGATCCAAAATAAAAAAACGATCCATTCAAATTCTGTATTGTGTTTCATTGTCGAAATACCCTCGAGATTTTTCGGTTTCGTTCCCAGTAGGTGATCTTATAAAATCGATCTCCCTCGGCACGACAATAGCCATTGAGGACTACTACTGCTGCTGTGGACCATGAACGTGAACGAATCCGATGTTCGGCGCGGCATCCTCTGAATGTAGGGATTATTCCGTAACAGAAACACTTGCATGCGGTCTCGGATTCGTTTCCCGCCCTAAATGTCGTCGACTCGAAAAGAAATTCACGTGAGATTCGACGTTGATACATTCGCCTGTTTCAACCGTTTCTTTTATCGGTTCGAGAGGAATCCAAAATAAAAAACGATCCATTCAAATTCTGTTACCTATTTTATGTCGAAATAACCTCGAGATTGTTAGGTTTCAGTCCCAGTAGGTGATTTTTTTAAATCTATCATCCTCGGCACGAAAAAAGCCATTGAGGACTACTACTGCTGCTGTGGACGATGAACGTGAACGAATCCGATGATCGGCGCGGCATTCTCAGATTGTAGGGAGTATTCCACAACAGAAACACTTGCATGCGCACTCGGATTCGTTTCCCGTTCTAAAAGTCGTCGACTCGCAAAGAAATTCACGTGAGATTCGGCGTTGATAAATACGCCTGTTTCAACCGATGGTTTTATCGGTTCGAGAGGGATCCAAAATAAAAAAACGATCCATTCAAATTCTGTATTGTGTTTCATTGTCGAAATACCCTCGAGATTTTTCGGTTTCGTTCCCAGTAGGTGATCTTATAAAATCGATCTCCCTCGGCGCGACAATAGCCTTTGAGGACTACTACTGCTGCTGTGGACGATGTACGTGAAAGAATCCGATGATCGGCGCGGCATCCTCTGAATGTAGGGATTATTCCGTAACAGAAACACTTGCATGCGGTCTCGGATTCGTTTCCCGCCCTAAAAGTCATCAACTCGAAAAGAAAGGCACATGAGATTCGACGTTGATAAATCCGCCTGTTTCAACCGTTTCTGTTTTCGGTTCGAAAGGAATTCAAAATAAAACAACGATCCATTCAATTTCTGTATTGCGTTTCATTGTCGAAATACCCTCGAGATTGTTCGGTTTCTTTCCCAGTAGGTGATTTTTTAAAATCGATCTCCCTCGGCACGACAATAGCCATTGAAGACTACTACTGCTGCTGTGGCCGATGAACGTGAACGAATCCAATGATCGGCGCGGCATCTACAGATTGTCGGGTTCGTTCCGTAACAGAAACACTTGCATGCGGTCTCGAATTCGTTTCCCGCCCTAAAAGTCGTCGACTCGAAAAGAAATTCACGTGAGATTCGACGTTGATACATTCGCCTGTTTGTACCGTGTCTTTTATCGGTTCGAGAGGAATCCAAAATAAAAAACGATCCATTCAAATTCTGTTATCTATTTTATGTCGAAATACCCTCGAGATTGTTCGATTTCGGTCCCAGTAAGTGATTTTTAAACATCTATCATCCTCCGCATGAAAAAAGCCATTGAGGACTACTACTGCTGCTGTGGCCGATGAACGTGAAGGAATCCAATGATCGGCGCGCCATTCTCAGATTGTAGGGAGTATTCCACAACAGAAACACTTGCATGCGGACTCGGATTCGTTTCCCGATCTAAAAGTCATCGACTCGAAAAGAAAGGCACAAGAGATTCGACGTTGATAAATCCGCCTGTTTCAACCGTTTCTGTTATCGGTTCGAAAGCAATTCAAACTAAAACAACGATCCATTCAAATTCTGTATTGTGTTTCATTGTCGAAATAACCTCGAGATTGTTCGGTTTCGTTCCCAGTAGGTGGTCTTTTAAAATCGATCTCCCTCGGCACAATAGCCATTGAGGACTACTACTGCTGCTGTGGACGATGAACGTGAACGAATCCGATGTTCGGCGAGGCATCCTCAGATCGTAGGGTTTATTCCGTAACAGAAAAACTTGCATGCGGGCTCGAATTCGTTTCCCGCCCTAAAAGTCGTCGACTCGAGAAGAAATTCACGTGAGATTCGACGTTGATACATTCGCCTGTTTCACCGTTTCTTTTATCGGTTCGAGAGGAATCGAAAATAAAAAACGATCCATTCAAATTCTGTTATCTATTTTATGTCGAAATAACCTCGAGATTGTTCGGTTTCGGTCCCAGTAGGTTATTTTTACTAATCTATCATCCACGGCACGAAAAAAGCCATTGAGGACTACTACTGGTGCTGTGGACGATGAACGTGAACGAATCCGATGATCGGCGCGGCATCCTCAGATTGTAGGGTTTGTTCCGTAAGTGAAACACTTACATGCGGACTCGGATTCGTTTCCCGATCTAAAAGTCGTCGACTCGCAAAGAAATTCACTTGAGATTCGGCGTTGATCAATACGCCTGTTTCAAGCGATGCTTTTATCGGTTCGAGAGGGATCCAAAATAAAAAAACGATCCATTCAAATTCTGTATGGTGTTTCATTGTCGAAATAACATCGAGATTGTTCGGTTTCGTTCCCAGTAGGTGATCTTTTAAAATCGATCTCGCTCGGCACGACAATCGCCATTGAGGACTACTACTGCTGCTGTGGACGATGAACGTGAACGAATCCGATGTTTGGCGCGGCGTCCTCAGATTGTAGGGATTATCCCGTAACAGAAACACTTGCATGCGGTCTCGAATTCGTTTCCCGCCCTAAAAGTCGTCGACTCGAAAAGAAATTCACGTGAGATTCGACGTTGATACATTCGCCGGTTTCAACCGTTTCTGTTATCGGTTCGAGAGGAATCCAAAATAAAGAAAACGATCCATTCAATTTCTGTATTGCGTTTCATTGTCGAAATACCCTCGAGATTGTTCGGTTTCTTTCCCAGTAGGTGATTTTTTAAAATCGATCTCCCTCGGCACGACAATAGCCATTGAAGACTACTACTGCTGCTGTGCCCGATGAACGTGAAGGAATCCAATGATCGGCGCGGCATCCTCAGATTGTAGGGTTCGTTCCATAACAGAAACACGTACATGCGGACTCGGATTCGTTTCCCGTTCTAAAAGTCGTCGACTCGCAAAGAAATTCACGTGAGATTCGGCGTTGATAAATGCGCCTGTTTCAACCGATGGTTTTATCAGTTCGAGAGGGATCCAAAATAACAAAACGATCCATTCAAATTCTGTATTGTGTTTCATTGTCGAAATACCCTCGAGATTTTTCGGTTTCGTTCCCAGTAGGTGATCTTATAAAATCGATCTCCCTCGGCACGACAATAGCCATTGAGGACTACTACTGCTGCTGTGGACCATGAACGTTAACGAATCCGATGTTCGGCGCGGCATCCTCTGAATGTAGGGATTATTCCGTAACAGAAACACTTGCATGCGGTCTCGGATTCGTTTCCCGCCCTAAAAGTCGTCGACTCGAAAAGAAATTCACGTGAGATTCGACGTTGATACATTCGCCTGTTTCAACCGTTTCTTTTATCGGTTCGAGAGGAATCCAAAATAAAAAACGATCCATTCAAATTCTGTTACCTATTTTATGTCGAAATAACCTCGAGATTGTTCGGTTTCGGTCCCAGTAGGTGATTTTTTTAAATCTATCATCCTCGGCACGAAAAAAGCCATTGAGGACTACTACTGCTGCTGTGGACGATGAACGTGAACGAATCCGATGATCGGCGCGGCATTCTCAGATTGTAGGGAGTATTCCACAACAGAAACACTTGCATGCGCACCGGATTCGTTTTCCGATCTAAAAGTCATCGACTCGAAAAGAAAGGCACATGAGATTCGACGTTGATAAATACGCCTGTTTCAACCGTTTCTGTTATCGGTTCGAGAGGAATCCAAAATATAAAAAACGATCCATTCAATTTCTGTATTGCGTTTTATTGTCGAAATACTCTCGAGATTGTTCGGTTTCGTTCCCGGTAGGTGATTTTTTAAAATCGATCTCCCTCGGCTCGACAATAGCCATTAAAGACTACTACTGCTGCTGTGGCCGATGAACGTGAAGGAATCCAATGATCGGCGCGGCATCCTCAGATTGTCGGGTTCGTTCCGTAACAGAAACACTTGCATGCGGTCTCGAATTCGTTTCCCGCCCTAAAAGTCGTCGACTCGAAAAGAAATTCACGTGAGATTCGACGTTGATACATTCGCCTGATTGAACCGTGTCTTTGATCGGTTCGAGAGGAATCCAAAATAAAAAACGATCCATGCAAATTCTGTTATCTATTTTATGTCGAAATTCCCTCGAGATTGTTCGGTTTCGGTCCCAGTAAGTGATTTTTAAACATCTATCATCCTCCGCATGAAAAAAGCCATTGAGGACTACTACTGCTGCTGTGGACGATGTACGTGAACGAATCCGATGATCGGCGCGGCATTCTCAGATTGTAGGGAGTATTCCACAACAGAAACACCTGCATGCGCACTCGGATTCATTTCCCGATCTAAAAGTCATCGACTCGAAAAGAAAGGCACATGAGATTCGACGTTGATAAATACGCCTTTTTCAACCGTTTCTGTTATCGGTTCGAGAGGAATCCAAAATAAAGAAAACGATCCATTCAATTTCTGTATTGCGTTTCATTGTCGAAATACCCTCGTGATTGTTCGGTTTCTTTCCCAGTAGGTGATTTTTTAAAATCGATCTCCCTCGGCACGACAATAGCCATTGAAGACTACTACTGCTGCTGTGGCCGATGAACGTGAAGGAATCCAATGATCGGCGCGGCATCCTCAGATTGTAGGGTTCGTTCCATAACAGAAACACGTACATGCGGACTCGGATTCGTTTCCCGTTCTAAAAGTCGTCGACTCGCAAAGAAATTCACGTGAGATTCGGCGTTGATAAATACGCCTGTTTCAACCGATGGTTTTATCGGTTCGAGAGGGATCCAAAATAAAAAAACGATCCATTCAAATTCTGTATTGTGTTTCATTGTCGAAATACCCTCGAGATTTTTCGGTTTCGTTCCCAGTAGGTGATCTTATAAAATCGATCTCCCTCGGCACGACAATAGCCATTGAGGACTACTACTGCTGCTGTGGACCATGAACGTGAACGAATCCGATGTTCGGCGCGGCATCCTCTGAATGTAGGGATTATTCCGTAACAGAAACACTTGCATGCGGTCTCGGATTCGTTTCCCGCCCTAAATGTCGTCGACTCGAAAAGAAATTCACGTGAGATTCGACGTTGATACATTCGCCTGTTTCAACCGTTTCTTTTATCGGTTCGAGAGGAATCCAAAATAAAAAACGATCCATTCAAATTCTGTTACCTATTTTATGTCGAAATAACCTCGAGATTGTTCGGTTTCAGTCCCAGTAGGTGATTTTTTTAAATCTATCATCCTCGGCACGAAAAAAGCCATTGAGGACTACTACTGCTGCTGTGGACGATGAACGTGAACGAATCCGATGATCGGCGCGGCATTCTCAGATTGTAGGGAGTATTCCACAACAGAAACACTTGCATGCGCACTCGGATTCGTTTCCCGTTCTAAAAGTCGTCGACTCGCAAAGAAATTCACGTGAGATTCGGCGTTGATAAATACGCCTGTTTCAACCGATGGTTTTATCGGTTCGAGAGGGATCCAAAATAAAAAAACGATCCATTCAAATTCTGTATTGTGTTTCATTGTCGAAATACCCTCGAGATTTTTCGGTTTCGTTCCCAGTAGGTGATCTTATAAAATCGATCTCCCTCGGCGCGACAATAGCCATTGAGGACTACTACTGCTGCTGTGGACGATGTACGTGAAAGAATCCGATGATCGGCGCGGCATCCTCTGAATGTAGGGATTATTCCGTAACAGAAACACTTGCATGCGGTCTCGGATTCGTTTCCCGCCCTAAAAGTCATCGACTCGAAAAGAAAGGCACATGAGATTCGACGTTGATAAATCCGCCTGTTTCAACCGTTTCTGTTTTCGGTTCGAAAGGAATTCAAAATAAAACAACGATCCATTCAATTTCTGTATTGCGTTTCATTGTCGAAATACCCTCGAGATTGTTCGGTTTCTTTCCCAGTAGGTGATTTTTTAAAATCGATCTCCCTCGGCACGACAATAGCCATTGAAGACTACTACTGCTGCTGTGGCCGATGAACGTGAACGAATCCAATGATCGGCGCGGCATCCACAGATTGTCGGGTTCGTTCCGTAACAGAAACACTTGCATGCGGTCTCGAATTCGTTTCCCGCCCTAAAAGTCGTCGACTCGAAAAGAAATTCACGTGAGATTCGACGTTGATACATTCGCCTGTTTGTACCGTGTCTTTTATCGGTTCGAGAGGAATCCAAAATAAAAAACGATCCATTCAAATTCTGTTATCTATTTTATGTCGAAATACCCTCGAGATTGTTCGATTTCGGTCCCAGTAAGTGATTTTTAAACATCTATCATCCTCCGCATGAAAAAAGCCATTGAGGACTACTACTGCTGCTGTGGCCGATGAACGTGAAGGAATCCAATGATCGGCGCGCCATTCTCAGATTGTAGGGAGTATTCCACAACAGAAACACTTGCATGCGGACTCGGATTCGTTTCCTGATCTAAAAGTCATCGACTCGAAAAGAAAGGCACAAGAGATTCGACGTTGATAAATCCGCCTGTTTCAACCGTTTCTGTTATCGGTTCGAAAGCAATTCAAACTAAAACAACGATCCATTCAAATTCTGTATTGTGTTTCATTGTCGAAATAACCTCGAGATTGTTCGGTTTCGTTCCCAGTAGGTGGTCTTTTAAAATCGATCTCCCTCGGCACAATAGCCATTGAGGACTACTACTGCTGCTGTGGACGATGAACGTGAACGAATCCGATGTTCGGCGAGGCATCCTCAGATCGTAGGGCTTATTCCGTAACAGAAAAACTTGCATGCGGGCTCGAATTCGTTTCCCGCCCTAAAAGTCGTCGACTCGAGAAGAAATTCACGTGAGATTCGACGTTGATACATTCGCCTGTTTCACCGTTTCTTTTATCGGTTCGAGAGGAATCGAAAATAAAAAACGATCCATTCAAATTCTGTTATCTATTTTATGTCGAAATAACCTCGAGATTGTTCGGTTTCGGTCCCAGTAGGTTATTTTTACTAATCTATCATCCACGGCACGAAAAAAGCCATTGAGGACTACTACTGGTGCTGTGGACGATGAACGTGAACGAATCCGATGATCGGCGCGGCATCCTCAGATTGTAGGGTTTGTTCCGTAAGTGAAACACTTACATGCGGACTCGGATTCGTTTCCCGATCTAAAAGTCGTCGACTCGCAAAGAAATTCACTTGAGATTCGGCGTTGATCAATACGCCTGTTTCAAGCGATGCTTTTATCGGTTCGAGAGGGATCCAAAATAAAAAAACGATCCATTCAAATTCTGTATGGTGTTTCATTGTCGAAATAACATCGAGATTGTTCGGTTTCGTTCCCAGTAGGTGATCTTTTAAAATCGATCTCGCTCGGCACGACAATCGCCATTGAGGACTACTACTGCTGCTGTGGACGATGAACGTGAACGAATCCGATGTTTGGCGCGGCGTCCTCAGATTGTAGGGATTATCCCGTAACAGAAACCCTTGCATGCGGTCTCGAATTCGTTTCCCGCCCTAAAAGTCGTCGACTCGAAAAGAAATTCACGTGAGATTCGACGTTGATACATTCGCCGGTTTCAACCGTTTCTGTTATCGGTTCGAGAGGAATCCAAAATAAAGAAAACGATCCATTCAATTTCTGTATTGCGTTTCATTGTCGAAATACCCTCGAGATTGTTCGGTTTCTTTCCCAGTAGGTGATTTTTTAAAATCGATCTCCCTCGGCACGACAATAGCCATTGAAGACTACTACTGCTGCTGTGGCCGATGAACGCGAAGGAATCCAATGATCGGCGCGGCATCCTCAGATTGTAGGGTTCGTTCCATAACAGAAACACGTACATGCGGACTCGGATTCGTTTCCCGTTCTAAAAGTCGTCGACTCGCAAAGAAATTCACGTGAGATTCGGCGTTGATAAATACGCCTGTTTCAACCGATGGTTTTATCGGTTCGAGAGGGATCCAAAATAAAAAAACGATCCATTCAAATTCTGTATTTCGTTTCATTATCGAAATACCCTCGAGATTTTTCGGTTTCGTTCCCAGTAGGTGATCTTATAAAATCGATCTCCCTCGGAACGACAATAGCCATTGAGGACTACTACTGCTGCTGTAGACCATGAACGTGAACGAATCCGATGTTCGGGGCAGCATCCTCAGAATGTAGGGATTATTCCGTAACAGAAACACTTGCATGCGGTCTCGGATTCGTTTCCCGCCCTAAAAGTCGTCGACTCGAAAATAAATTCACGTGAGATTCGACGTTGATACATTCGCCTGTTTCAACCGTTTCTTTTATCGGTTCGAGAGGAATCCAAAATAAAAAACGATCCGTTCAAATTCTGTTCCTATTTTATGTCGAAATAACCTCGAGATTGTTCGGTGTCGGTCCCAGTAGGTGATTTTTAAAAATCTATCATCCTCGGCACGAAAAAAAGCCATTGAGGACTACTACTGCTGCTGTGGCCGATGAACGTGAAGGAATCCAATGATCGGCGCGCCATTCTCAGATTGTACGGAGTATTCCACAACAGAAACACTTGCATGCGGACTCGGATTCGCTTCCCGATCTAAAAGTCATCGACTCGAAAAGAAAGGCACATGAGATTCGACGTTGATAAATCCGCCTGTTTCAACCGTTTCTGTTATCGGTTCGAAAGGAATTCAAAATAAAACAACGATCCATTCAAATTCTGTATTGTGTTTCATTGTCGAAATAACCTCGAGATTGTTCGGTTTCGTTCCCAATAGGTGGTCTTTTAAAATCGATCTCCCTCGGCACAATAGCCATTGAGGACTACTACTGCTGCTGTGGACGATGAACGTGTACGAATCCGATGTTCGGCGAGGCATCCTCAGATCGTAGGGATTATTCCGTAACAGAAAAACTTGCATGCGGTCTCGGATTCGTTTCCCGCCCTAAGAGTCGTCGACTCGAAAAGAAATTCACGTGAGATTCGACGTTGATACCTTCGCCTGTTTCAACCGTTTCTTTTATCGGTTCGAGAGGAAACCAAAATAAAAAACGATCCATTCAAATTCTGTTATCTATTTTATGTCGAAATACCCTCGAGATTGTTCGGTTTCGGTCCCAGAAAGTGATTTTTAAACATCTATCATCCTCCGCATGAAAAAAGCCATTGAGGACTACTACTGCTGCTGTGGACGATGTACGTGAACGAATCCGATGATCGGCGCGGCATTCTCAGATTGTAGGGAGTATTCCACAACAGAAACACTTGCATGCGCACTCGGATTCATTTCCCGATCTAAAAGTCATCGACTCGAAAAGAAAGGCACATGAGATTCGACGTTGATAAATACGCCTTTTTCAACCGTTTCTGTTATCGGTTCGAGAGGAATCCAAAATAAAGAAAACGATCCATTCAATTTCTGTATTGCGTTTCATTGTCGAAATACCCTCGAGATTGTTCGGTTTCTTTCCCAGTAGGTGATTTTTTAAAATCGATCTCCCTCGGCACGACAATAGCCATTGAAGACTACTACTGCTGCTGTGGCCGATGAACGTGAAGGAATCCAATGATCGGCGCGGCATCCTCAGATTGTCGGGTTCGTTCCGTAACAGAAACACTTGCATGCGGTCTCGAATTCGTTTCCCGCCCTAAAAGTCGTCGACTCGAAAAGAAATTCACGTGAGATTCGACGTTGATACATTCGCCTGTTTGAACCGTGTCTTTTATCGGTTCGAGAGGAATCCAAAATAAAAAACGATCCATGCAAATTCTGTTATCTATTTTATGTCGAAATTCCCTCGAGATTGTTCGGTTTCGGTCCCAGTAAGTGATTTTTGAACATCTATCATCCTCCGCATGAAAAAAGCCATTGAGGACTACTACTGCTGCTGTGGACGATGTACGTGAACGAATCCGATGATCGGCGCGGCATTCTCAGATTGTAGGGAGTATTCCACAACAGAAACACTTGCATGCGCACTCGGATTCATTTCCCGATCTAAAAGTCATCGACTCGAAAAGAAAGGCACATGAGATTCGACGTTGATAAATACGCGTTTTTCAACCGTTTCTGTTATCGGTTCGAGAGGAATCCAAAATAAAGAAAACGATCCATTCAATTTCTGTATTGCGTTTCATTGTCGAAATACCCTCGTGATTGTTCGGTTTCTTTCCCAGTAGGTGATTTTTTAAAATCGATCTCCCTCGGCACGACAATAGCCATTGAAGACTACTACTGCTGCTGTGGCCGATGAACGTGAAGGAATCCAATGATCGGCGCGGCATCCTCAGATTGTAGGGTTCGTTCCATAACAGAAACACGTACATGCGGACTCGGATTCGTTTCCCGTTCTAAAAGTCGTCGACTCGCAAAGAAATTCACGTGAGATTCGGCGTTGATAAATACGCCTGTTTCAACCGATGGTTTTATCGGTTCGAGAGGGATCCAAAATAAAAAAACGATCCATTCAAATTCTGTATTGTGTTTCATTGTCGAAATACCCTCGAGATTTTTCGGTTTCGTTCCCAGTAGGTGATCTTATAAAATCGATCTCCCTCGGCACGACAATAGCCATTGAGGACTACTACTGCTGCTGTGGACCATGAACGTGAACGAATCCGATGTTCGGCGCGGCATCCTCTGAATGTAGGGATTATTCCGTAACAGAAACACTTGCATGCGGTCTCGGATTCGTTTCCCGCCCTAAATGTCGTCGACTCGAAAAGAAATTCACGTGAGATTCGACGTTGATACATTCGCCTGTTTCAACCGTTTCTTTTATCGGTTCGAGAGGAATCCAAAATAAAAAACGATCCATTCAAATTCTGTTACCTATTTTATGTCGAAATAACCTCGAGATTGTTAGGTTTCAGTCCCAGTAGGTGATTTTTTTAAATCTATCATCCTCGGCACGAAAAAAGCCATTGAGGACTACTACTGCTGCTGTGGACGATGAACGTGAACGAATCCGATGATCGGCGCGGCATTCTCAGATTGTAGGGAGTATTCCACAACAGAAACACTTGCATGCGCACTCGGATTCGTTTCCCGTTCTAAAAGTCGTCGACTCGCAAAGAAATTCACGTGAGATTCGGCGTTGATAAATACGCCTGTTTCAACCGATGGTTTTATCGGTTCGAGAGGGATCCAAAATAAAAAAACGATCCATTCAAATTCTGTATTGTGTTTCATTGTCGAAATACCCTCGAGATTTTTCGGTTTCGTTCCCAGTAGGTGATCTTATAAAATCGATCTCCCTCGGCGCGACAATAGCCTTTGAGGACTACTACTGCTGCTGTGGACGATGTACGTGAAAGAATCCGATGATCGGCGCGGCATCCTCTGAATGTAGGGATTATTCCGTAACAGAAACACTTGCATGCGGTCTCGGATTCGTTTCCCGCCCTAAAAGTCATCAACTCGAAAAGAAAGGCACATGAGATTCGACGTTGATAAATCCGCCTGTTTCAACCGTTTCTGTTTTCGGTTCGAAAGGAATTCAAAATAAAACAACGATCCATTCAATTTCTGTATTGCGTTTCATTGTCGAAATACCCTCGAGATTGTTCGGTTTCTTTCCCAGTAGGTGATTTTTTAAAATCGATCTCCCTCGGCACGACAATAGCCATTGAAGACTACTACTGCTGCTGTGGCCGATGAACGTGAACGAATCCAATGATCGGCGCGGCATCTACAGATTGTCGGGTTCGTTCCGTAACAGAAACACTTGCATGCGGTCTCGAATTCGTTTCCCGCCCTAAAAGTCGTCGACTCGAAAAGAAATTCACGTGAGATTCGACGTTGATACATTCGCCTGTTTGTACCGTGTCTTTTATCGGTTCGAGAGGAATCCAAAATAAAAAACGATCCATTCAAATTCTGTTATCTATTTTATGTCGAAATACCCTCGAGATTGTTCGATTTCGGTCCCAGTAAGTGATTTTTAAACATCTATCATCCTCCGCATGAAAAAAGCCATTGAGGACTACTACTGCTGCTGTGGCCGATGAACGTGAAGGAATCCAATGATCGGCGCGCCATTCTCAGATTGTAGGGAGTATTCCACAACAGAAACACTTGCATGCGGACTCGGATTCGTTTCCCGATCTAAAAGTCATCGACTCGAAAAGAAAGGCACAAGAGATTCGACGTTGATAAATCCGCCTGTTTCAACCGTTTCTGTTATCGGTTCGAAAGCAATTCAAACTAAAACAACGATCCATTCAAATTCTGTATTGTGTTTCATTGTCGAAATAACCTCGAGATTGTTCGGTTTCGTTCCCAGTAGGTGGTCTTTTAAAATCGATCTCCCTCGGCACAATAGCCATTGAGGACTACTACTGCTGCTGTGGACGATGAACGTGAACGAATCCGATGTTCGGCGAGGCATCCTCAGATCGTAGGGTTTATTCCGTAACAGAAAAACTTGCATGCGGGCTCGAATTCGTTTCCCGCCCTAAAAGTCGTCGACTCGAGAAGAAATTCACGTGAGATTCGACGTTGATACATTCGCCTGTTTCACCGTTTCTTTTATCGGTTCGAGAGGAATCGAAAATAAAAAACGATCCATTCAAATTCTGTTATCTATTTTATGTCGAAATAACCTCGAGATTGTTCGGTTTCGGTCCCAGTAGGTTATTTTTACTAATCTATCATCCACGGCACGAAAAAAGCCATTGAGGACTACTACTGGTGCTGTGGACGATGAACGTGAACGAATCCGATGATCGGCGCGGCATCCTCAGATTGTAGGGTTTGTTCCGTAAGTGAAACACTTACATGCGGACTCGGATTCGTTTCCCGATCTAAAAGTCGTCGACTCGCAAAGAAATTCACTTGAGATTCGGCGTTGATCAATACGCCTGTTTCAAGCGATGCTTTTATCGGTTCGAGAGGGATCCAAAATAAAAAAACGATCCATTCAAATTCTGTATGGTGTTTCATTGTCGAAATAACATCGAGATTGTTCGGTTTCGTTCCCAGTAGGTGATCTTTTAAAATCGATCTCGCTCGGCACGACAATCGCCATTGAGGACTACTACTGCTGCTGTGGACGATGAACGTGAACGAATCCGATGTTTGGCGCGGCGTCCTCAGATTGTAGGGATTATCCCGTAACAGAAACACTTGCATGCGGTCTCGAATTCGTTTCCCGCCCTAAAAGTCGTCGACTCGAAAAGAAATTCACGTGAGATTCGACGTTGATACATTCGCCGGTTTCAACCGTTTCTGTTATCGGTTCGAGAGGAATCCAAAATAAAGAAAACGATCCATTCAATTTCTGTATTGCGTTTCATTGTCGAAATACCCTCGAGATTGTTCGGTTTCTTTCCCAGTAGGTGATTTTTTAAAATCGATCTCCCTCGGCACGACAATAGCCATTGAAGACTACTACTGCTGCTGTGCCCGATGAACGTGAAGGAATCCAATGATCGGCGCGGCATCCTCAGATTGTAGGGTTCGTTCCATAACAGAAACACGTACATGCGGACTCGGATTCGTTTCCCGTTCTAAAAGTCGTCGACTCGCAAAGAAATTCACGTGAGATTCGGCGTTGATAAATGCGCCTGTTTCAACCGATGGTTTTATCAGTTCGAGAGGGATCCAAAATAACAAAACGATCCATTCAAATTCTGTATTGTGTTTCATTGTCGAAATACCCTCGAGATTTTTCGGTTTCGTTCCCAGTAGGTGATCTTATAAAATCGATCTCCCTCGGCACGACAATAGCCATTGAGGACTACTACTGCTGCTGTGGACCATGAACGTTAACGAATCCGATGTTCGGCGCGGCATCCTCTGAATGTAGGGATTATTCCGTAACAGAAACACTTGCATGCGGTCTCGGATTCGTTTCCCGCCCTAAAAGTCGTCGACTCGAAAAGAAATTCACGTGAGATTCGACGTTGATACATTCGCCTGTTTCAACCGTTTCTTTTATCGGTTCGAGAGGAATCCAAAATAAAAAACGATCCATTCAAATTCTGTTACCTATTTTATGTCGAAATAACCTCGAGATTGTTCGGTTTCGGTCCCAGTAGGTGATTTTTTTAAATCTATCATCCTCGGCACGAAAAAAGCCATTGAGGACTACTACTGCTGCTGTGGACGATGAACGTGAACGAATCCGATGATCGGCGCGGCATTCTCAGATTGTAGGGAGTATTCCACAACAGAAACACTTGCATGCGCACCGGATTCGTTTTCCGATCTAAAAGTCATCGACTCGAAAAGAAAGGCACATGAGATTCGACGTTGATAAATACGCCTGTTTCAACCGTTTCTGTTATCGGTTCGAGAGGAATCCAAAATATAAAAAACGATCCATTCAATTTCTGTATTGCGTTTTATTGTCGAAATACTCTCGAGATTGTTCGGTTTCGTTCCCGGTAGGTGATTTTTTAAAATCGATCTCCCTCGGCTCGACAATAGCCATTAAAGACTACTACTGCTGCTGTGGCCGATGAACGTGAAGGAATCCAATGATCGGCGCGGCATCCTCAGATTGTCGGGTTCGTTCCGTAACAGAAACACTTGCATGCGGTCTCGAATTCGTTTCCCGCCCTAAAAGTCGTCGACTCGAAAAGAAATTCACGTGAGATTCGACGTTGATACATTCGCCTGTTTGAACCGTGTCTTTGATCGGTTCGAGAGGAATCCAAAATAAAAAACGATCCATGCAAATTCTGTTATCTATTTTATGTCGAAATTCCCTCGAGATTGTTCGGTTTCGGTCCCAGTAAGTGATTTTTAAACATCTATCATCCTCCGCATGAAAAAAGCCATTGAGGACTACTACTGCTGCTGTGGACGATGTACGTGAACGAATCCGATGATCGGCGCGGCATTCTCAGATTGTAGGGAGTATTCCACAACAGAAACACTTGCATGCGCACTCGGATTCATTTCCCGATCTAAAAGTCATCGACTCGAAAAGAAAGGCACATGAGATTCGACGTTGATAAATACGCCTTTTTCAACCGTTTCTGTTATCGGTTCGAGAGGAATCCAAAATAAAGAAAACGATCCATTCAATTTCTGTATTGCGTTTCATTGTCGAAATACCCTCGTGATTGTTCGGTTTCTTTCCCAGTAGGTGATTTTTTAAAATCGATCTCCCTCGGCACGACAATAGCCATTGAAGACTACTACTGCTGCTGTGGCCGATGAACGTGAAGGAATCCAATGATCGGCGCGGCATCCTCAGATTGTAGGGTTCGTTCCATAACAGAAACACGTACATGCGGACTCGGATTCGTTTCCCGTTCTAAAAGTCGTCGACTCGCAAAGAAATTCACGTGAGATTCGGCGTTGATAAATACGCCTGTTTCAACCGATGGTTTTATCGGTTCGAGAGGGATCCAAAATAAAAAAACGATCCATTCAAATTCTGTATTGTGTTTCATTGTCGAAATACCCTCGAGATTTTTCGGTTTCGTTCCCAGTAGGTGATCTTATAAAATCGATCTCCCTCGGCACGACAATAGCCATTGAGGACTACTACTGCTGCTGTGGACCATGAACGTGAACGAATCCGATGTTCGGCGCGGCATCCTCTGAATGTAGGGATTATTCCGTAACAGAAACACTTGCATGCGGTCTCGGATTCGTTTCCCGCCCTAAATGTCGTCGACTCGAAAAGAAATTCACGTGAGATTCGACGTTGATACATTCGCCTGTTTCAACCGTTTCTTTTATCGGTTCGAGAGGAATCCAAAATAAAAAACGATCCATTCAAATTCTGTTACCTATTTTATGTCGAAATAACCTCGAGATTGTTCGGTTGTAGTCCCAGTAGGTGATTTTTTTAAATCTATCATCCTCGGCACGAAAAAAGCCATTGAGGACTACTACTGCTGCTGTGGACGATGAACGTGAACGAATCCGATGATCGGCGCGGCATTCTCAGATTGTAGGGAGTATTCCACAACAGAAACACTTGCATGCGCACTCGGATTCGTTTCCCGTTCTAAAAGTCGTCGACTCGCAAAGAAATTCACGTGAGATTCGGCGTTGATAAATACGCCTGTTTCAACCGATGGTTTTATCGGTTCGAGAGGGATCCAAAATAAAAAAACGATCCATTCAAATTCTGTATTGTGTTTCATTGTCGAAATACCCTCGAGATTTTTCGGTTTCGTTCCCAGTAGGTGATCTTATAAAATCGATCTCCCTCGGCGCGACAATAGCCATTGAGGACTACTACTGCTGCTGTGGACGATGTACGTGAAAGAATCCGATGATCGGCGCGGCATCCTCTGAATGTAGGGATTATTCCGTAACAGAAACACTTGCATGCGGTCTCGGATTCGTTTCCCGCCCTAAAAGTCATCGACTCGAAAAGAAAGGCACATGAGATTCGACGTTGATAAATCCGCCTGTTTCAACCGTTTCTGTTTTCGGTTCGAAAGGAATTCAAAATAAAACAACGATCCATTCAATTTCTGTATTGCGTTTCATTGTCGAAATACCCTCGAGATTGTTCGGTTTCTTTCCCAGTAGGTGATTTTTTAAAATCGATCTCCCTCGGCACGACAATAGCCATTGAAGACTACTACTGCTGCTGTGGCCGATGAACGTGAACGAATCCAATGATCGGCGCGGCATCCACAGATTGTCGGGTTCGTTCCGTAACAGAAACACTTGCATGCGGTCTCGAATTCGTTTCCCGCCCTAAAAGTCGTCGACTCGAAAAGAAATTCACGTGAGATTCGACGTTGATACATTCGCCTGTTTGTACCGTGTCTTTTATCGGTTCGAGAGGAATCCAAAATAAAAAACGATCCATTCAAATTCTGTTATCTATTTTATGTCGAAATACCCTCGAGATTGTTCGATTTCGGTCCCAGTAAGTGATTTTTAAACATCTATCATCCTCCGCATGAAAAAAGCCATTGAGGACTACTACTGCTGCTGTGGCCGATGAACGTGAAGGAATCCAATGATCGGCGCGCCATTCTCAGATTGTAGGGAGTATTCCACAACAGAAACACTTGCATGCGGACTCGGATTCGTTTCCTGATCTAAAAGTCATCGACTCGAAAAGAAAGGCACAAGAGATTCGACGTTGATAAATCCGCCTGTTTCAACCGTTTCTGTTATCGGTTCGAAAGCAATTCAAACTAAAACAACGATCCATTCAAATTCTGTATTGTGTTTCATTGTCGAAATAACCTCGAGATTGTTCGGTTTCGTTCCCAGTAGGTGGTCTTTTAAAATCGATCTCCCTCGGCACAATAGCCATTGAGGACTACTACTGCTGCTGTGGACGATGAACGTGAACGAATCCGATGTTCGGCGAGGCATCCTCAGATCGTAGGGCTTATTCCGTAACAGAAAAACTTGCATGCGGGCTCGAATTCGTTTCCCGCCCTAAAAGTCGTCGACTCGAGAAGAAATTCACGTGAGATTCGACGTTGATACATTCGCCTGTTTCACCGTTTCTTTTATCGGTTCGAGAGGAATCGAAAATAAAAAACGATCCATTCAAATTCTGTTATCTATTTTATGTCGAAATAACCTCGAGATTGTTCGGTTTCGGTCCCAGTAGGTTATTTTTACTAATCTATCATCCACGGCACGAAAAAAGCCATTGAGGACTACTACTGGTGCTGTGGACGATGAACGTGAACGAATCCGATGATCGGCGCGGCATCCTCAGATTGTAGGGTTTGTTCCGTAAGTGAAACACTTACATGCGGACTCGGATTCGTTTCCCGATCTAAAAGTCGTCGACTCGCAAAGAAATTCACTTGAGATTCGGCGTTGATCAATACGCCTGTTTCAAGCGATGCTTTTATCGGTTCGAGAGGGATCCAAAATAAAAAAACGATCCATTCAAATTCTGTATGGTGTTTCATTGTCGAAATAACATCGAGATTGTTCGGTTTCGTTCCCAGTAGGTGATCTTTTAAAATCGATCTCGCTCGGCACGACAATCGCCATTGAGGACTACTACTGCTGCTGTGGACGATGAACGTGAACGAATCCGATGTTTGGCGCGGCGTCCTCAGATTGTAGGGATTATCCCGTAACAGAAACATTTGCATGCGGTCTCGAATTCGTTTCCCGCCCTAAAAGTCGTCGACTCGAAAAGAAATTCACGTGAGATTCGACGTTGATACATTCGCCGGTTTCAACCGTTTCTGTTATCGGTTCGAGAGGAATCCAAAATAAAGAAAACGATCCATTCAATTTCTGTATTGCGTTTCATTGTCGAAATACCCTCGAGATTGTTCGGTTTCTTTCCCAGTAGGTGATTTTTTAAAATCGATCTCCCTCGGCACGACAATAGCCATTGAAGACTACTACTGCTGCTGTGCCCGATGAACGTGAAGGAATCCAATGATCGGCGCGGCATCCTCAGATTGTAGGGTTCGTTCCATAACAGAAACACGTACATGCGGACTCGGATTCGTTTCCCGTTCTAAAAGTCGTCGACTCGCAAAGAAATTCACGTGAGATTCGGCGTTGATAAATGCGCCTGTTTCAACCGATGGTTTTATCGGTTCGAGAGGGATCCAAAATAACAAAACGATCCATTCAAATTCTGTATTGTGTTTCATTGTCGAAATACCCTCGAGATTTTTCGGTTTCGTTCCCAGTAGGTGATCTTATAAAATCGATCTCCCTCGGCACGACAATAGCCATTGAGGACTACTACTGCTGCTGTGGACCATGAACGTTAACGAATCCGATGTTCGGCGCGGCATCCTCTGAATGTAGGGATTATTCCGTAACAGAAACACTTGCATGCGGTCTCGGATTCGTTTCCCGCCCTAAAAGTCGTCGACTCGAAAAGAAATTCACGTGAGATTCGACGTTGATACATTCGCCTGTTTCAACCGTTTCTTTTATCGGTTCGAGAGGAATCCAAAATAAAAAACGATCCATTCAAATTCTGTTACCTATTTTATGTCGAAATAACCTCGAGATTGTTCGGTGTCGGTCCCAGTAGGTGATTTTTAAAAATCTATCATCCTCGGCACGAAAAAAAGCCATTGAGGACTACTACTGCTGCTGTGGCCGATGAACGTGAAGGAATCCAATGATCGGCGCGCCATTCTCAGATTGTACGGAGTATTCCACAACAGAAACACTTGCATGCGGACTCGGATTCGCTTCCCGATCCAAAAGTCATCGACTCGAAAAGAAAGGCACATGAGATTCGACGTTGATAAATCCGCCTGTTTCAACCGTTTCTGTTATCGGTTCGAAAGGAATTCAAAATAAAACAACGATCCATTCAAATTCTGTATTGTGTTTCATTGTCGAAATAACCTCGAGATTGTTCGGTTTCGTTCCCAATAGGTGGTCTTTTAAAATCGATCTCCCTCGGCACAATAGCCATTGAGGACTACTACTGCTGCTGTGGACGATGAACGTGTACGAATCCGACGTTCGGCGAGGCATCCTCAGATCGTAGGGATTATTCCGTAACAGAAAAACTTGCATGCGGTCTCGGATTCGTTTCCCGCCCTAAGAGTCGTCGACTCGAAAAGAAATTCACGTGAGATTCGACGTTGATACCTTCGCCTGTTTCAACCGTTTCTTTTATCGGTTCGAGAGGAAACCAAAATAAAAAACGATCCATTCAAATTCTGTTATCTATTTTATGTCGAAATACCCTCGAGATTGTTCGGTTTCGGTCCCAGAAAGTGATTTTTAAACATCTATCATCCTCCGCATGAAAAAAGCCATTGAGGACTACTACTGCTGCTGTGGACGATGTACGTGAACGAATCCGATGATCGGCGCGGCATTCTCAGATTGTAGGGAGTATTCCACAACAGAAACACTTGCATGCGCACTCGGATTCATTTCCCGATCTAAAAGTCATCGACTCGAAAAGAAAGGCACATGAGATTCGACGTTGATAAATACGCCTTTTTCAACCGTTTCTGTTATCGGTTCGAGAGGAATCCAAAATAAAGAAAACGATCCATTCAATTTCTGTATTGCGTTTCATTGTCGAAATACCCTCGAGATTGTTCGGTTTCTTTCCCAGTAGGTGATTTTTTAAAATCGATCTCCCTCGGCACGACAATAGCCATTGAAGACTACTACTGCTGCTGTGGCCGATGAACGTGAAGGAATCCAATGATCGGCGCGGCATCCTCAGATTGTAGGGTTCGTTCCATAACAGAAACACGTACATGCGGACTCGGATTCGTTTCCCGTTCTAAAAGTCGTCGACTCGCAAAGAAATTCACGTGAGATTCGGCGTTGATAAATGCGCCTGTTTCAACCGATGGTTTTATCGGTTCGAGAGGGATCCAAAATAAAAAAACGATCCATTCAAATTCTGTATTGTGTTTCATTGTCGAAATACCCTCGAGATTTTTCGGTTTCGTTCCCAGTAGGTGATCTTATAAAATCGATCTCCCTCGGCACGACAATAGCCATTGAGGACTACTACTGCTGCTGTGGACCATGAACGTTAACGAATCCGATGTTCGGCGCGGCATCCTCTGAATGTAGGGATTATTCCGTAACAGAAACACTTGCATGCGGTCTCGGATTCGTTTCCCGCCCTAAAAGTCGTCGACTCGAAAAGAAATTCACGTGAGATTCGACGTTGATACATTCGCCTGTTTCAACCGTTTCTTTTATCGGTTCGAGAGGAATCCAAAATAAAAAACGATCCATTCAAATTCTGTTACCTATTTTATGTCGAAATAACCTCGAGATTGTTCGGTTTCGGTCCCAGTAGGTGATTTTTTTAAATCTATCATCCTCGGCACGAAAAAAGCCATTGAGGACTACTACTGCTGCTGTGGACGATGAACGTGAACGAATCCGATGATCGGCGCGGCATTCTCAGATTGTAGGGAGTATTCCACAACAGAAACACTTGCATGCGCACCGGATTCGTTTTCCGATCTAAAAGTCATCGACTCGAAAAGAAAGGCACATGAGATTCGACGTTGATAAATACGCCTGTTTCAACCGTTTCTGTTATCGGTTCGAGAGGAATCCAAAATATAAAAAACGATCCATTCAATTTCTGTATTGCGTTTTATTGTCGAAATACTCTCGAGATTGTTCGGTTTCGTTCCCGGTAGGTGATTTTTTAAAATCGATCTCCCTCGGCTCGACAATAGCCATTAAAGACTACTACTGCTGCTGTGGCCGATGAACGTGAAGGAATCCAATGATCGGCGCGGCATCCTCAGATTGTCGGGTTCGTTCCGTAACAGAAACACTTGCATGCGGTCTCGAATTCGTTTCCCGCCCTAAAAGTCGTCGACTCGAAAAGAAATTCACGTGAGATTCGACGTTGATACATTCGCCTGTTTGAACCGTGTCTTTGATCGGTTCGAGAGGAATCCAAAATAAAAAACGATCCATGCAAATTCTGTTATCTATTTTATGTCGAAATTCCCTCGAGATTGTTCGGTTTCGGTCCCAGTAAGTGATTTTTAAACATCTATCATCCTCCGCATGAAAAAAGCCATTGAGGACTACTACTGCTGCTGTGGACGATGTACGTGAACGAATCCGATGATCGGCGCGGCATTCTCAGATTGTAGGGAGTATTCCACAACAGAAACACTTGCATGCGCACTCGGATTCATTTCCCGATCTAAAAGTCATCGACTCGAAAAGAAAGGCACATGAGATTCGACGTTGATAAATACGCCTTTTTCAACCGTTTCTGTTATCGGTTCGAGAGGAATCCAAAATAAAGAAAACGATCCATTCAATTTCTGTATTGCGTTTCATTGTCGAAATACCCTCGTGATTGTTCGGTTTCTTTCCCAGTAGGTGATTTTTTAAAATCGATCTCCCTCGGCACGACAATAGCCATTGAAGACTACTACTGCTGCTGTGGCCGATGAACGTGAAGGAATCCAATGATCGGCGCGGCATCCTCAGATTGTAGGGTTCGTTCCATAACAGAAACACGTACATGCGGACTCGGATTCGTTTCCCGTTCTAAAAGTCGTCGACTCGCAAAGAAATTCACGTGAGATTCGGCGTTGATAAATACGCCTGTTTCAACCGATGGTTTTATCGGTTCGAGAGGGATCCAAAATAAAAAAACGATCCATTCAAATTCTGTATTGTGTTTCATTGTCGAAATACCCTCGAGATTTTTCGGTTTCGTTCCCAGTAGGTGATCTTATAAAATCGATCTCCCTCGGCACGACAATAGCCATTGAGGACTACTACTGCTGCTGTGGACCATGAACGTGAACGAATCCGATGTTCGGCGCGGCATCCTCTGAATGTAGGGATTATTCCGTAACAGAAACACTTGCATGCGGTCTCGGATTCGTTTCCCGCCCTAAATGTCGTCGACTCGAAAAGAAATTCACGTGAGATTCGACGTTGATACATTCGCCTGTTTCAACCGTTTCTTTTATCGGTTCGAGAGGAATCCAAAATAAAAAACGATCCATTCAAATTCTGTTACCTATTTTATGTCGAAATAACCTCGAGATTGTTCGGTTGTAGTCCCAGTAGGTGATTTTTTTAAATCTATCATCCTCGGCACGAAAAAAGCCATTGAGGACTACTACTGCTGCTGTGGACGATGAACGTGAACGAATCCGATGATCGGCGCGGCATTCTCAGATTGTAGGGAGTATTCCACAACAGAAACACTTGCATGCGCACCGGATTCGTTTTCCGATCTAAAAGTCATCGACTCGAAAAGAAAGGCACATGAGATTCGACGTTGATAAATACGCCTGTTTCAACCGTTTCTGTTATCGGTTCGAGAGGAATCCAAAATATAAAAAACGATCCATTCAATTTCTGTATTGCGTTTTATTGTCGAAATACTCTCGAGATTGTTCGGTTTCGTTCCCGGTAGGTGATTTTTTAAAATCGATCTCCCTCGGCTCGACAATAGCCATTAAAGACTACTACTGCTGCTGTGGCCGATGAACGTGAAGGAATCCAATGATCGGCGCGGCATCCTCAGATTGTCGGGTTCGTTCCGTAACAGAAACACTTGCATGCGGTCTCGAATTCGTTTCCCGCCCTAAAAGTCGTCGACTCGAAAAGAAATTCACGTGAGATTCGACGTTGATACATTCGCCTGTTTGAACCGTGTCTTTGATCGGTTCGAGAGGAATCCAAAATAAAAAACGATCCATGCAAATTCTGTTATCTATTTTATGTCGAAATTCCCTCGAGATTGTTCGGTTTCGGTCCCAGTAAGTGATTTTTAAACATCTATCATCCTCCGCATGAAAAAAGCCATTGAGGACTACTACTGCTGCTGTGGACGATGTACGTGAACGAATCCGATGATCGGCGCGGCATTCTCAGATTGTAGGGAGTATTCCACAACAGAAACACCTGCATGCGCACTCGGATTCATTTCCCGATCTAAAAGTCATCGACTCGAAAAGAAAGGCACATGAGATTCGACGTTGATAAATACGCCTTTTTCAACCGTTTCTGTTATCGGTTCGAGAGGAATCCAAAATAAAGAAAACGATCCATTCAATTTCTGTATTGCGTTTCATTGTCGAAATACCCTCGTGATTGTTCGGTTTCTTTCCCAGTAGGTGATTTTTTAAAATCGATCTCCCTCGGCACGACAATAGCCATTGAAGACTACTACTGCTGCTGTGGCCGATGAACGTGAAGGAATCCAATGATCGGCGCGGCATCCTCAGATTGTAGGGTTCGTTCCATAACAGAAACACGTACATGCGGACTCGGATTCGTTTCCCGTTCTAAAAGTCGTCGACTCGCAAAGAAATTCACGTGAGATTCGGCGTTGATAAATACGCCTGTTTCAACCGATGGTTTTATCGGTTCGAGAGGGATCCAAAATAAAAAAACGATCCATTCAAATTCTGTATTGTGTTTCATTGTCGAAATACCCTCGAGATTTTTCGGTTTCGTTCCCAGTAGGTGATCTTATAAAATCGATCTCCCTCGGCACGACAATAGCCATTGAGGACTACTACTGCTGCTGTGGACCATGAACGTGAACGAATCCGATGTTCGGCGCGGCATCCTCTGAATGTAGGGATTATTCCGTAACAGAAACACTTGCATGCGGTCTCGGATTCGTTTCCCGCCCTAAATGTCGTCGACTCGAAAAGAAATTCACGTGAGATTCGACGTTGATACATTCGCCTGTTTCAACCGTTTCTTTTATCGGTTCGAGAGGAATCCAAAATAAAAAACGATCCATTCAAATTCTGTTACCTATTTTATGTCGAAATAACCTCGAGATTGTTCGGTTTCAGTCCCAGTAGGTGATTTTTTTAAATCTATCATCCTCGGCACGAAAAAAGCCATTGAGGACTACTACTGCTGCTGTGGACGATGAACGTGAACGAATCCGATGATCGGCGCGGCATTCTCAGATTGTAGGGAGTATTCCACAACAGAAACACTTGCATGCGCACTCGGATTCGTTTCCCGTTCTAAAAGTCGTCGACTCGCAAAGAAATTCACGTGAGATTCGGCGTTGATAAATACGCCTGTTTCAACCGATGGTTTTATCGGTTCGAGAGGGATCCAAAATAAAAAAACGATCCATTCAAATTCTGTATTGTGTTTCATTGTCGAAATACCCTCGAGATTTTTCGGTTTCGTTCCCAGTAGGTGATCTTATAAAATCGATCTCCCTCGGCGCGACAATAGCCATTGAGGACTACTACTGCTGCTGTGGACGATGTACGTGAAAGAATCCGATGATCGGCGCGGCATCCTCTGAATGTAGGGATTATTCCGTAACAGAAACACTTGCATGCGGTCTCGGATTCGTTTCCCGCCCTAAAAGTCATCGACTCGAAAAGAAAGGCACATGAGATTCGACGTTGATAAATCCGCCTGTTTCAACCGTTTCTGTTTTCGGTTCGAAAGGAATTCAAAATAAAACAACGATCCATTCAATTTCTGTATTGCGTTTCATTGTCGAAATACCCTCGAGATTGTTCGGTTTCTTTCCCAGTAGGTGATTTTTTAAAATCGATCTCCCTCGGCACGACAATAGCCATTGAAGACTACTACTGCTGCTGTGGCCGATGAACGTGAACGAATCCAATGATCGGCGCGGCATCCACAGATTGTCGGGTTCGTTCCGTAACAGAAACACTTGCATGCGGTCTCGAATTCGTTTCCCGCCCTAAAAGTCGTCGACTCGAAAAGAAATTCACGTGAGATTCGACGTTGATACATTCGCCTGTTTGTACCGTGTCTTTTATCGGTTCGAGAGGAATCCAAAATAAAAAACGATCCATTCAAATTCTGTTATCTATTTTATGTCGAAATACCCTCGAGATTGTTCGATTTCGGTCCCAGTAAGTGATTTTTAAACATCTATCATCCTCCGCATGAAAAAAGCCATTGAGGACTACTACTGCTGCTGTGGCCGATGAACGTGAAGGAATCCAATGATCGGCGCGCCATTCTCAGATTGTAGGGAGTATTCCACAACAGAAACACTTGCATGCGGACTCGGATTCGTTTCCTGATCTAAAAGTCATCGACTCGAAAAGAAAGGCACAAGAGATTCGACGTTGATAAATCCGCCTGTTTCAACCGTTTCTGTTATCGGTTCGAAAGCAATTCAAACTAAAACAACGATCCATTCAAATTCTGTATTGTGTTTCATTGTCGAAATAACCTCGAGATTGTTCGGTTTCGTTCCCAGTAGGTGGTCTTTTAAAATCGATCTCCCTCGGCACAATAGCCATTGAGGACTACTACTGCTGCTGTGGACGATGAACGTGAACGAATCCGATGTTCGGCGAGGCATCCTCAGATCGTAGGGCTTATTCCGTAACAGAAAAACTTGCATGCGGGCTCGAATTCGTTTCCCGCCCTAAAAGTCGTCGACTCGAGAAGAAATTCACGTGAGATTCGACGTTGATACATTCGCCTGTTTCACCGTTTCTTTTATCGGTTCGAGAGGAATCGAAAATAAAAAACGATCCATTCAAATTCTGTTATCTATTTTATGTCGAAATAACCTCGAGATTGTTCGGTTTCGGTCCCAGTAGGTTATTTTTACTAATCTATCATCCACGGCACGAAAAAAGCCATTGAGGACTACTACTGGTGCTGTGGACGATGAACGTGAACGAATCCGATGATCGGCGCGGCATCCTCAGATTGTAGGGTTTGTTCCGTAAGTGAAACACTTACATGCGGACTCGGATTCGTTTCCCGATCTAAAAGTCGTCGACTCGCAAAGAAATTCACTTGAGATTCGGCGTTGATCAATACGCCTGTTTCAAGCGATGCTTTTATCGGTTCGAGAGAGATCCAAAATAAAAAAACGATCCATTCAAATTCTGTATGGTGTTTCATTGTCGAAATAACATCGAGATTGTTCGGTTTCGTTCCCAGTAGGTGATCTTTTAAAATCGATCTCGCTCGGCACGACAATCGCCATTGAGGACTACTACTGCTGCTGTGGACGATGAACGTGAACGAATCCGATGTTTGGCGCGGCGTCCTCAGATTGTAGGGATTATCCCGTAACAGAAACCCTTGCATGCGGTCTCGAATTCGTTTCCCGCCCTAAAAGTCGTCGACTCGAAAAGAAATTCACGTGAGATTCGACGTTGATACATTCGCCGGTTTCAACCGTTTCTGTTATCGGTTCGAGAGGAATCCAAAATAAAGAAAACGATCCATTCAATTTCTGTATTGCGTTTCATTGTCGAAATACCCTCGAGATTGTTCGGTTTCTTTCCCAGTAGGTGATTTTTTAAAATCGATCTCCCTCGGCACGACAATAGCCATTGAAGACTACTACTGCTGCTGTGGCCGATGAACGCGAAGGAATCCAATGATCGGCGCGGCATCCTCAGATTGTAGGGTTCGTTCCATAACAGAAACACGTACATGCGGACTCGGATTCGTTTCCCGTTCTAAAAGTCGTCGACTCGCAAAGAAATTCACGTGAGATTCGGCGTTGATAAATACGCCTGTTTCAACCGATGGTTTTATCGGTTCGAGAGGGATCCAAAATAAAAAAACGATCCATTCAAATTCTGTATTTCGTTTCATTATCGAAATACCCTCGAGATTTTTCGGTTTCGTTCCCAGTAGGTGATCTTATAAAATCGATCTCCCTCGGAACGACAATAGCCATTGAGGACTACTACTGCTGCTGTAGACCATGAACGTGAACGAATCCGATGTTCGGGGCAGCATCCTCAGAATGTAGGGATTATTCCGTAACAGAAACACTTGCATGCGGTCTCGGATTCGTTTCCCGCCCTAAAAGTCGTCGACTCGAAAATAAATTCACGTGAGATTCGACGTTGATACATTCGCCTGTTTCAACCGTTTCTTTTATCGGTTCGAGAGGAATCCAAAATAAAAAACGATCCGTTCAAATTCTGTTCCTATTTTATGTCGAAATAACCTCGAGATTGTTCGGTGTCGGTCCCAGTAGGTGATTTTTAAAAATCTATCATCCTCGGCACGAAAAAAAGCCATTGAGGACTACTACTGCTGCTGTGGCCGATGAACGTGAAGGAATCCAATGATCGGCGCGCCATTCTCAGATTGTACGGAGTATTCCACAACAGAAACACTTGCATGCGGACTCGGATTCGCTTCCCGATCTAAAAGTCATCGACTCGAAAAGAAAGGCACATGAGATTCGACGTTGATAAATCCGCCTGTTTCAACCGTTTCTGTTATCGGTTCGAAAGGAATTCAAAATAAAACAACGATCCATTCAAATTCTGTATTGTGTTTCATTGTCGAAATAACCTCGAGATTGTTCGGTTTCGTTCCCAATAGGTGGTCTTTTAAAATCGATCTCCCTCGGCACAATAGCCATTGAGGACTACTACTGCTGCTGTGGACGATGAACGTGTACGAATCCGATGTTCGGCGAGGCATCCTCAGATCGTAGGGATTATTCCGTAACAGAAAAACTTGCATGCGGTCTCGGATTCGTTTCCCGCCCTAAGAGTCGTCGACTCGAAAAGAAATTCACGTGAGATTCGACGTTGATACCTTCGCCTGTTTCAACCGTTTCTTTTATCGGTTCGAGAGGAAACCAAAATAAAAAACGATCCATTCAAATTCTGTTATCTATTTTATGTCGAAATACCCTCGAGATTGTTCGGTTTCGGTCCCAGAAAGTGATTTTTAAACATCTATCATCCTCCGCATGAAAAAAGCCATTGAGGACTACTACTGCTGCTGTGGACGATGTACGTGAACGAATCCGATGATCGGCGCGGCATTCTCAGATTGTAGGGAGTATTCCACAACAGAAACACTTGCATGCGCACTCGGATTCATTTCCCGATCTAAAAGTCATCGACTCGAAAAGAAAGGCACATGAGATTCGACGTTGATAAATACGCCTTTTTCAACCGTTTCTGTTATCGGTTCGAGAGGAATCCAAAATAAAGAAAACGATCCATTCAATTTCTGTATTGCGTTTCATTGTCGAAATACCCTCGAGATTGTTCGGTTTCTTTCCCAGTAGGTGATTTTTTAAAATCGATCTCCCTCGGCACGACAATAGCCATTGAAGACTACTACTGCTGCTGTGGCCGATGAACGTGAAGGAATCCAATGATCGGCGCGGCATCCTCAGATTGTCGGGTTCGTTCCGTAACAGAAACACTTGCATGCGGTCTCGAATTCGTTTCCCGCCCTAAAAGTCGTCGACTCGAAAAGAAATTCACGTGAGATTCGACGTTGATACATTCGCCTGTTTGAACCGTGTCTTTTATCGGTTCGAGAGGAATCCAAAATAAAAAACGATCCATGCAAATTCTGTTATCTATTTTATGTCGAAATTCCCTCGAGATTGTTCGGTTTCGGTCCCAGTAAGTGATTTTTGAACATCTATCATCCTCCGCATGAAAAAAGCCATTGAGGACTACTACTGCTGCTGTGGACGATGTACGTGAACGAATCCGATGATCGGCGCGGCATTCTCAGATTGTAGGGAGTATTCCACAACAGAAACACTTGCATGCGCACTCGGATTCATTTCCCGATCTAAAAGTCATCGACTCGAAAAGAAAGGCACATGAGATTCGACGTTGATAAATACGCGTTTTTCAACCGTTTCTGTTATCGGTTCGAGAGGAATCCAAAATAAAGAAAACGATCCATTCAATTTCTGTATTGCGTTTCATTGTCGAAATACCCTCGTGATTGTTCGGTTTCTTTCCCAGTAGGTGATTTTTTAAAATCGATCTCCCTCGGCACGACAATAGCCATTGAAGACTACTACTGCTGCTGTGGCCGATGAACGTGAAGGAATCCAATGATCGGCGCGGCATCCTCAGATTGTAGGGTTCGTTCCATAACAGAAACACGTACATGCGGACTCGGATTCGTTTCCCGTTCTAAAAGTCGTCGACTCGCAAAGAAATTCACGTGAGATTCGGCGTTGATAAATACGCCTGTTTCAACCGATGGTTTTATCGGTTCGAGAGGGATCCAAAATAAAAAAACGATCCATTCAAATTCTGTATTGTGTTTCATTGTCGAAATACCCTCGAGATTTTTCGGTTTCGTTCCCAGTAGGTGATCTTATAAAATCGATCTCCCTCGGCACGACAATAGCCATTGAGGACTACTACTGCTGCTGTGGACCATGAACGTGAACGAATCCGATGTTCGGCGCGGCATCCTCTGAATGTAGGGATTATTCCGTAACAGAAACACTTGCATGCGGTCTCGGATTCGTTTCCCGCCCTAAATGTCGTCGACTCGAAAAGAAATTCACGTGAGATTCGACGTTGATACATTCGCCTGTTTCAACCGTTTCTTTTATCGGTTCGAGAGGAATCCAAAATAAAAAACGATCCATTCAAATTCTGTTACCTATTTTATGTCGAAATAACCTCGAGATTGTTAGGTTTCAGTCCCAGTAGGTGATTTTTTTAAATCTATCATCCTCGGCACGAAAAAAGCCATTGAGGACTACTACTGCTGCTGTGGACGATGAACGTGAACGAATCCGATGATCGGCGCGGCATTCTCAGATTGTAGGGAGTATTCCACAACAGAAACACTTGCATGCGCACTCGGATTCGTTTCCCGTTCTAAAAGTCGTCGACTCGCAAAGAAATTCACGTGAGATTCGGCGTTGATAAATACGCCTGTTTCAACCGATGGTTTTATCGGTTCGAGAGGGATCCAAAATAAAAAAACGATCCATTCAAATTCTGTATTGTGTTTCATTGTCGAAATACCCTCGAGATTTTTCGGTTTCGTTCCCAGTAGGTGATCTTATAAAATCGATCTCCCTCGGCGCGACAATAGCCTTTGAGGACTACTACTGCTGCTGTGGACGATGTACGTGAAAGAATCCGATGATCGGCGCGGCATCCTCTGAATGTAGGGATTATTCCGTAACAGAAACACTTGCATGCGGTCTCGGATTCGTTTCCCGCCCTAAAAGTCATCAACTCGAAAAGAAAGGCACATGAGATTCGACGTTGATAAATCCGCCTGTTTCAACCGTTTCTGTTTTCGGTTCGAAAGGAATTCAAAATAAAACAACGATCCATTCAATTTCTGTATTGCGTTTCATTGTCGAAATACCCTCGAGATTGTTCGGTTTCTTTCCCAGTAGGTGATTTTTTAAAATCGATCTCCCTCGGCACGACAATAGCCATTGAAGACTACTACTGCTGCTGTGGCCGATGAACGTGAACGAATCCAATGATCGGCGCGGCATCTACAGATTGTCGGGTTCGTTCCGTAACAGAAACACTTGCATGCGGTCTCGAATTCGTTTCCCGCCCTAAAAGTCGTCGACTCGAAAAGAAATTCACGTGAGATTCGACGTTGATACATTCGCCTGTTTGTACCGTGTCTTTTATCGGTTCGAGAGGAATCCAAAATAAAAAACGATCCATTCAAATTCTGTTATCTATTTTATGTCGAAATACCCTCGAGATTGTTCGATTTCGGTCCCAGTAAGTGATTTTTAAACATCTATCATCCTCCGCATGAAAAAAGCCATTGAGGACTACTACTGCTGCTGTGGCCGATGAACGTGAAGGAATCCAATGATCGGCGCGCCATTCTCAGATTGTAGGGAGTATTCCACAACAGAAACACTTGCATGCGGACTCGGATTCGTTTCCCGATCTAAAAGTCATCGACTCGAAAAGAAAGGCACAAGAGATTCGACGTTGATAAATCCGCCTGTTTCAACCGTTTCTGTTATCGGTTCGAAAGCAATTCAAACTAAAACAACGATCCATTCAAATTCTGTATTGTGTTTCATTGTCGAAATAACCTCGAGATTGTTCGGTTTCGTTCCCAGTAGGTGGTCTTTTAAAATCGATCTCCCTCGGCACAATAGCCATTGAGGACTACTACTGCTGCTGTGGACGATGAACGTGAACGAATCCGATGTTCGGCGAGGCATCCTCAGATCGTAGGGTTTATTCCGTAACAGAAAAACTTGCATGCGGGCTCGAATTCGTTTCCCGCCCTAAAAGTCGTCGACTCGAGAAGAAATTCACGTGAGATTCGACGTTGATACATTCGCCTGTTTCACCGTTTCTTTTATCGGTTCGAGAGGAATCGAAAATAAAAAACGATCCATTCAAATTCTGTTATCTATTTTATGTCGAAATAACCTCGAGATTGTTCGGTTTCGGTCCCAGTAGGTTATTTTTACTAATCTATCATCCACGGCACGAAAAAAGCCATTGAGGACTACTACTGGTGCTGTGGACGATGAACGTGAACGAATCCGATGATCGGCGCGGCATCCTCAGATTGTAGGGTTTGTTCCGTAAGTGAAACACTTACATGCGGACTCGGATTCGTTTCCCGATCTAAAAGTCGTCGACTCGCAAAGAAATTCACTTGAGATTCGGCGTTGATCAATACGCCTGTTTCAAGCGATGCTTTTATCGGTTCGAGAGGGATCCAAAATAAAAAAACGATCCATTCAAATTCTGTATGGTGTTTCATTGTCGAAATAACATCGAGATTGTTCGGTTTCGTTCCCAGTAGGTGATCTTTTAAAATCGATCTCGCTCGGCACGACAATCGCCATTGAGGACTACTACTGCTGCTGTGGACGATGAACGTGAACGAATCCGATGTTTGGCGCGGCGTCCTCAGATTGTAGGGATTATCCCGTAACAGAAACACTTGCATGCGGTCTCGAATTCGTTTCCCGCCCTAAAAGTCGTCGACTCGAAAAGAAATTCACGTGAGATTCGACGTTGATACATTCGCCGGTTTCAACCGTTTCTGTTATCGGTTCGAGAGGAATCCAAAATAAAGAAAACGATCCATTCAATTTCTGTATTGCGTTTCATTGTCGAAATACCCTCGAGATTGTTCGGTTTCTTTCCCAGTAGGTGATTTTTTAAAATCGATCTCCCTCGGCACGACAATAGCCATTGAAGACTACTACTGCTGCTGTGCCCGATGAACGTGAAGGAATCCAATGATCGGCGCGGCATCCTCAGATTGTAGGGTTCGTTCCATAACAGAAACACGTACATGCGGACTCGGATTCGTTTCCCGTTCTAAAAGTCGTCGACTCGCAAAGAAATTCACGTGAGATTCGGCGTTGATAAATGCGCCTGTTTCAACCGATGGTTTTATCAGTTCGAGAGGGATCCAAAATAACAAAACGATCCATTCAAATTCTGTATTGTGTTTCATTGTCGAAATACCCTCGAGATTTTTCGGTTTCGTTCCCAGTAGGTGATCTTATAAAATCGATCTCCCTCGGCACGACAATAGCCATTGAGGACTACTACTGCTGCTGTGGACCATGAACGTTAACGAATCCGATGTTCGGCGCGGCATCCTCTGAATGTAGGGATTATTCCGTAACAGAAACACTTGCATGCGGTCTCGGATTCGTTTCCCGCCCTAAAAGTCGTCGACTCGAAAAGAAATTCACGTGAGATTCGACGTTGATACATTCGCCTGTTTCAACCGTTTCTTTTATCGGTTCGAGAGGAATCCAAAATAAAAAACGATCCATTCAAATTCTGTTACCTATTTTATGTCGAAATAACCTCGAGATTGTTCGGTTTCGGTCCCAGTAGGTGATTTTTTTAAATCTATCATCCTCGGCACGAAAAAAGCCATTGAGGACTACTACTGCTGCTGTGGACGATGAACGTGAACGAATCCGATGATCGGCGCGGCATTCTCAGATTGTAGGGAGTATTCCACAACAGAAACACTTGCATGCGCACCGGATTCGTTTTCCGATCTAAAAGTCATCGACTCGAAAAGAAAGGCACATGAGATTCGACGTTGATAAATACGCCTGTTTCAACCGTTTCTGTTATCGGTTCGAGAGGAATCCAAAATATAAAAAACGATCCATTCAATTTCTGTATTGCGTTTTATTGTCGAAATACTCTCGAGATTGTTCGGTTTCGTTCCCGGTAGGTGATTTTTTAAAATCGATCTCCCTCGGCTCGACAATAGCCATTAAAGACTACTACTGCTGCTGTGGCCGATGAACGTGAAGGAATCCAATGATCGGCGCGGCATCCTCAGATTGTCGGGTTCGTTCCGTAACAGAAACACTTGCATGCGGTCTCGAATTCGTTTCCCGCCCTAAAAGTCGTCGACTCGAAAAGAAATTCACGTGAGATTCGACGTTGATACATTCGCCTGTTTGAACCGTGTCTTTGATCGGTTCGAGAGGAATCCAAAATAAAAAACGATCCATGCAAATTCTGTTATCTATTTTATGTCGAAATTCCCTCGAGATTGTTCGGTTTCGGTCCCAGTAAGTGATTTTTAAACATCTATCATCCTCCGCATGAAAAAAGCCATTGAGGACTACTACTGCTGCTGTGGACGATGTACGTGAACGAATCCGATGATCGGCGCGGCATTCTCAGATTGTAGGGAGTATTCCACAACAGAAACACTTGCATGCGCACTCGGATTCATTTCCCGATCTAAAAGTCATCGACTCGAAAAGAAAGGCACATGAGATTCGACGTTGATAAATACGCCTTTTTCAACCGTTTCTGTTATCGGTTCGAGAGGAATCCAAAATAAAGAAAACGATCCATTCAATTTCTGTATTGCGTTTCATTGTCGAAATACCCTCGTGATTGTTCGGTTTCTTTCCCAGTAGGTGATTTTTTAAAATCGATCTCCCTCGGCACGACAATAGCCATTGAAGACTACTACTGCTGCTGTGGCCGATGAACGTGAAGGAATCCAATGATCGGCGCGGCATCCTCAGATTGTAGGGTTCGTTCCATAACAGAAACACGTACATGCGGACTCGGATTCGTTTCCCGTTCTAAAAGTCGTCGACTCGCAAAGAAATTCACGTGAGATTCGGCGTTGATAAATACGCCTGTTTCAACCGATGGTTTTATCGGTTCGAGAGGGATCCAAAATAAAAAAACGATCCATTCAAATTCTGTATTGTGTTTCATTGTCGAAATACCCTCGAGATTTTTCGGTTTCGTTCCCAGTAGGTGATCTTATAAAATCGATCTCCCTCGGCACGACAATAGCCATTGAGGACTACTACTGCTGCTGTGGACCATGAACGTGAACGAATCCGATGTTCGGCGCGGCATCCTCTGAATGTAGGGATTATTCCGTAACAGAAACACTTGCATGCGGTCTCGGATTCGTTTCCCGCCCTAAATGTCGTCGACTCGAAAAGAAATTCACGTGAGATTCGACGTTGATACATTCGCCTGTTTCAACCGTTTCTTTTATCGGTTCGAGAGGAATCCAAAATAAAAAACGATCCATTCAAATTCTGTTACCTATTTTATGTCGAAATAACCTCGAGATTGTTCGGTTTCGGTCCCAGTAGGTGATTTTTTTAAATCTATCATCCTCGGCACGAAAAAAGCCATTGAGGACTACTACTGCTGCTGTGGACGATGAACGTGAACGAATCCGATGATCGGCGCGGCATTCTCAGATTGTAGGGAGTATTCCACAACAGAAACACTTGCATGCGCACCGGATTCGTTTTCCGATCTAAAAGTCATCGACTCGAAAAGAAAGGCACATGAGATTCGACGTTGATAAATACGCCTGTTTCAACCGTTTCTGTTATCGGTTCGAGAGGAATCCAAAATATAAAAAACGATCCATTCAATTTCTGTATTGCGTTTTATTGTCGAAATACTCTCGAGATTGTTCGGTTTCGTTCCCGGTAGGTGATTTTTTAAAATCGATCTCCCTCGGCTCGACAATAGCCATTAAAGACTACTACTGCTGCTGTGGCCGATGAACGTGAAGGAATCCAATGATCGGCGCGGCATCCTCAGATTGTCGGGTTCGTTCCGTAACAGAAACACTTGCATGCGGTCTCGAATTCGTTTCCCGCCCTAAAAGTCGTCGACTCGAAAAGAAATTCACGTGAGATTCGACGTTGATACATTCGCCTGTTTGAACCGTGTCTTTGATCGGTTCGAGAGGAATCCAAAATAAAAAACGATCCATGCAAATTCTGTTATCTATTTTATGTCGAAATTCCCTCGAGATTGTTCGGTTTCGGTCCCAGTAAGTGATTTTTAAACATCTATCATCCTCCGCATGAAAAAAGCCATTGAGGACTACTACTGCTGCTGTGGACGATGTACGTGAACGAATCCGATGATCGGCGCGGCATTCTCAGATTGTAGGGAGTATTCCACAACAGAAACACTTGCATGCGCACTCGGATTCATTTCCCGATCTAAAAGTCATCGACTCGAAAAGAAAGGCACATGAGATTCGACGTTGATAAATACGCCTTTTTCAACCGTTTCTGTTATCGGTTCGAGAGGAATCCAAAATAAAGAAAACGATCCATTCAATTTCTGTATTGCGTTTCATTGTCGAAATACCCTCGTGATTGTTCGGTTTCTTTCCCAGTAGGTGATTTTTTAAAATCGATCTCCCTCGGCACGACAATAGCCATTGAAGACTACTACTGCTGCTGTGGCCGATGAACGTGAAGGAATCCAATGATCGGCGCGGCATCCTCAGATTGTAGGGTTCGTTCCATAACAGAAACACGTACATGCGGACTCGGATTCGTTTCCCGTTCTAAAAGTCGTCGACTCGCAAAGAAATTCACGTGAGATTCGGCGTTGATAAATACGCCTGTTTCAACCGATGGTTTTATCGGTTCGAGAGGGATCCAAAATAAAAAAACGATCCATTCAAATTCTGTATTGTGTTTCATTGTCGAAATACCCTCGAGATTTTTCGGTTTCGTTCCCAGTAGGTGATCTTATAAAATCGATCTCCCTCGGCACGACAATAGCCATTGAGGACTACTACTGCTGCTGTGGACCATGAACGTGAACGAATCCGATGTTCGGCGCGGCATCCTCTGAATGTAGGGATTATTCCGTAACAGAAACACTTGCATGCGGTCTCGGATTCGTTTCCCGCCCTAAATGTCGTCGACTCGAAAAGAAATTCACGTGAGATTCGACGTTGATACATTCGCCTGTTTCAACCGTTTCTTTTATCGGTTCGAGAGGAATCCAAAATAAAAAACGATCCATTCAAATTCTGTTACCTATTTTATGTCGAAATAACCTCGAGATTGTTCGGTTGTAGTCCCAGTAGGTGATTTTTTTAAATCTATCATCCTCGGCACGAAAAAAGCCATTGAGGACTACTACTGCTGCTGTGGACGATGAACGTGAACGAATCCGATGATCGGCGCGGCATTCTCAGATTGTAGGGAGTATTCCACAACAGAAACACTTGCATGCGCACTCGGATTCGTTTCCCGTTCTAAAAGTCGTCGACTCGCAAAGAAATTCACGTGAGATTCGGCGTTGATAAATACGCCTGTTTCAACCGATGGTTTTATCGGTTCGAGAGGGATCCAAAATAAAAAAACGATCCATTCAAATTCTGTATTGTGTTTCATTGTCGAAATACCCTCGAGATTTTTCGGTTTCGTTCCCAGTAGGTGATCTTATAAAATCGATCTCCCTCGGCGCGACAATAGCCATTGAGGACTACTACTGCTGCTGTGGACGATGTACGTGAAAGAATCCGATGATCGGCGCGGCATCCTCTGAATGTAGGGATTATTCCGTAACAGAAACACTTGCATGCGGTCTCGGATTCGTTTCCCGCCCTAAAAGTCATCGACTCGAAAAGAAAGGCACATGAGATTCGACGTTGATAAATCCGCCTGTTTCAACCGTTTCTGTTTTCGGTTCGAAAGGAATTCAAAATAAAACAACGATCCATTCAATTTCTGTATTGCGTTTCATTGTCGAAATACCCTCGAGATTGTTCGGTTTCTTTCCCAGTAGGTGATTTTTTAAAATCGATCTCCCTCGGCACGACAATAGCCATTGAAGACTACTACTGCTGCTGTGGCCGATGAACGTGAACGAATCCAATGATCGGCGCGGCATCCACAGATTGTCGGGTTCGTTCCGTAACAGAAACACTTGCATGCGGTCTCGAATTCGTTTCCCGCCCTAAAAGTCGTCGACTCGAAAAGAAATTCACGTGAGATTCGACGTTGATACATTCGCCTGTTTGTACCGTGTCTTTTATCGGTTCGAGAGGAATCCAAAATAAAAAACGATCCATTCAAATTCTGTTATCTATTTTATGTCGAAATACCCTCGAGATTGTTCGATTTCGGTCCCAGTAAGTGATTTTTAAACATCTATCATCCTCCGCATGAAAAAAGCCATTGAGGACTACTACTGCTGCTGTGGCCGATGAACGTGAAGGAATCCAATGATCGGCGCGCCATTCTCAGATTGTAGGGAGTATTCCACAACAGAAACACTTGCATGCGGACTCGGATTCGTTTCCTGATCTAAAAGTCATCGACTCGAAAAGAAAGGCACAAGAGATTCGACGTTGATAAATCCGCCTGTTTCAACCGTTTCTGTTATCGGTTCGAAAGCAATTCAAACTAAAACAACGATCCATTCAAATTCTGTATTGTGTTTCATTGTCGAAATAACCTCGAGATTGTTCGGTTTCGTTCCCAGTAGGTGGTCTTTTAAAATCGATCTCCCTCGGCACAATAGCCATTGAGGACTACTACTGCTGCTGTGGACGATGAACGTGAACGAATCCGATGTTCGGCGAGGCATCCTCAGATCGTAGGGCTTATTCCGTAACAGAAAAACTTGCATGCGGGCTCGAATTCGTTTCCCGCCCTAAAAGTCGTCGACTCGAGAAGAAATTCACGTGAGATTCGACGTTGATACATTCGCCTGTTTCACCGTTTCTTTTATCGGTTCGAGAGGAATCGAAAATAAAAAACGATCCATTCAAATTCTGTTATCTATTTTATGTCGAAATAACCTCGAGATTGTTCGGTTTCGGTCCCAGTAGGTTATTTTTACTAATCTATCATCCACGGCACGAAAAAAGCCATTGAGGACTACTACTGGTGCTGTGGACGATGAACGTGAACGAATCCGATGATCGGCGCGGCATCCTCAGATTGTAGGGTTTGTTCCGTAAGTGAAACACTTACATGCGGACTCGGATTCGTTTCCCGATCTAAAAGTCGTCGACTCGCAAAGAAATTCACTTGAGATTCGGCGTTGATCAATACGCCTGTTTCAAGCGATGCTTTTATCGGTTCGAGAGGGATCCAAAATAAAAAAACGATCCATTCAAATTCTGTATGGTGTTTCATTGTCGAAATAACATCGAGATTGTTCGGTTTCGTTCCCAGTAGGTGATCTTTTAAAATCGATCTCGCTCGGCACGACAATCGCCATTGAGGACTACTACTGCTGCTGTGGACGATGAACGTGAACGAATCCGATGTTTGGCGCGGCGTCCTCAGATTGTAGGGATTATCCCGTAACAGAAACATTTGCATGCGGTCTCGAATTCGTTTCCCGCCCTAAAAGTCGTCGACTCGAAAAGAAATTCACGTGAGATTCGACGTTGATACATTCGCCGGTTTCAACCGTTTCTGTTATCGGTTCGAGAGGAATCCAAAATAAAGAAAACGATCCATTCAATTTCTGTATTGCGTTTCATTGTCGAAATACCCTCGAGATTGTTCGGTTTCTTTCCCAGTAGGTGATTTTTTAAAATCGATCTCCCTCGGCACGACAATAGCCATTGAAGACTACTACTGCTGCTGTGCCCGATGAACGTGAAGGAATCCAATGATCGGCGCGGCATCCTCAGATTGTAGGGTTCGTTCCATAACAGAAACACGTACATGCGGACTCGGATTCGTTTCCCGTTCTAAAAGTCGTCGACTCGCAAAGAAATTCACGTGAGATTCGGCGTTGATAAATGCGCCTGTTTCAACCGATGGTTTTATCGGTTCGAGAGGGATCCAAAATAACAAAACGATCCATTCAAATTCTGTATTGTGTTTCATTGTCGAAATACCCTCGAGATTTTTCGGTTTCGTTCCCAGTAGGTGATCTTATAAAATCGATCTCCCTCGGCACGACAATAGCCATTGAGGACTACTACTGCTGCTGTGGACCATGAACGTTAACGAATCCGATGTTCGGCGCGGCATCCTCTGAATGTAGGGATTATTCCGTAACAGAAACACTTGCATGCGGTCTCGGATTCGTTTCCCGCCCTAAAAGTCGTCGACTCGAAAAGAAATTCACGTGAGATTCGACGTTGATACATTCGCCTGTTTCAACCGTTTCTTTTATCGGTTCGAGAGGAATCCAAAATAAAAAACGATCCATTCAAATTCTGTTACCTATTTTATGTCGAAATAACCTCGAGATTGTTCGGTGTCGGTCCCAGTAGGTGATTTTTAAAAATCTATCATCCTCGGCACGAAAAAAAGCCATTGAGGACTACTACTGCTGCTGTGGCCGATGAACGTGAAGGAATCCAATGATCGGCGCGCCATTCTCAGATTGTACGGAGTATTCCACAACAGAAACACTTGCATGCGGACTCGGATTCGCTTCCCGATCCAAAAGTCATCGACTCGAAAAGAAAGGCACATGAGATTCGACGTTGATAAATCCGCCTGTTTCAACCGTTTCTGTTATCGGTTCGAAAGGAATTCAAAATAAAACAACGATCCATTCAAATTCTGTATTGTGTTTCATTGTCGAAATAACCTCGAGATTGTTCGGTTTCGTTCCCAATAGGTGGTCTTTTAAAATCGATCTCCCTCGGCACAATAGCCATTGAGGACTACTACTGCTGCTGTGGACGATGAACGTGTACGAATCCGACGTTCGGCGAGGCATCCTCAGATCGTAGGGATTATTCCGTAACAGAAAAACTTGCATGCGGTCTCGGATTCGTTTCCCGCCCTAAGAGTCGTCGACTCGAAAAGAAATTCACGTGAGATTCGACGTTGATACCTTCGCCTGTTTCAACCGTTTCTTTTATCGGTTCGAGAGGAAACCAAAATAAAAAACGATCCATTCAAATTCTGTTATCTATTTTATGTCGAAATACCCTCGAGATTGTTCGGTTTCGGTCCCAGAAAGTGATTTTTAAACATCTATCATCCTCCGCATGAAAAAAGCCATTGAGGACTACTACTGCTGCTGTGGACGATGTACGTGAACGAATCCGATGATCGGCGCGGCATTCTCAGATTGTAGGGAGTATTCCACAACAGAAACACTTGCATGCGCACTCGGATTCATTTCCCGATCTAAAAGTCATCGACTCGAAAAGAAAGGCACATGAGATTCGACGTTGATAAATACGCCTTTTTCAACCGTTTCTGTTATCGGTTCGAGAGGAATCCAAAATAAAGAAAACGATCCATTCAATTTCTGTATTGCGTTTCATTGTCGAAATACCCTCGAGATTGTTCGGTTTCTTTCCCAGTAGGTGATTTTTTAAAATCGATCTCCCTCGGCACGACAATAGCCATTGAAGACTACTACTGCTGCTGTGGCCGATGAACGTGAAGGAATCCAATGATCGGCGCGGCATCCTCAGATTGTAGGGTTCGTTCCATAACAGAAACACGTACATGCGGACTCGGATTCGTTTCCCGTTCTAAAAGTCGTCGACTCGCAAAGAAATTCACGTGAGATTCGGCGTTGATAAATGCGCCTGTTTCAACCGATGGTTTTATCGGTTCGAGAGGGATCCAAAATAAAAAAACGATCCATTCAAATTCTGTATTGTGTTTCATTGTCGAAATACCCTCGAGATTTTTCGGTTTCGTTCCCAGTAGGTGATCTTATAAAATCGATCTCCCTCGGCACGACAATAGCCATTGAGGACTACTACTGCTGCTGTGGACCATGAACGTTAA
The DNA here is from genome assembly GCA_964007375.1 of Ophion obscuratus. Lineage (NCBI taxonomy): Eukaryota > Metazoa > Arthropoda > Insecta > Hymenoptera > Ichneumonidae > Ophion > Ophion obscuratus. Next base: position 58,053,958 of record OZ023312.1, read on the forward strand.
CGAATCCGATGTTCGGCGCGGCATCCTCTGAATGTAGGGATTATTCCGTAACAGAAACACTTGCATGCGGTCTCGGATTCGTTTCCCGCCCTAAAAGTCGTCGACTCGAAAAGAAATTCACGTGAGATTCGACGTTGATACATTCGCCTGTTTCAACCGTTTCTTTTATCGGTTCGAGAGGAATCCAAAATAAAAAACGATCTATTCAAATTCTGTTACCTATTTTATGTCGAAATAACCTCGAGATTGTTCGGTTTCGGTCCCAGTAGGTGATTTTTTAAAATCTATCATCCTCGGCACGAAAAAAGCCATTGAGGACTACTACTGCTGCTGTGGACGATGAACGTGAACGAATCCGATGATCGGCGCGGCATTCTCAGATTGTAGGGAGTATTCCACAACAGAAACACTTGCATGCGCACCGGATTCGTTTTCCGATCTAAAAGTCATCGACTCGAAAAGAAAGGCACATGAGATTCGACGTTGATAAATACGCCTGTTTCAACCGTTTCTGTTATCGGTTCGAGAGGAATCCAAAATATAAAGAACGATCCATTCAATTTCTGTATTGCGTTTTATTGTCGAAATACTCTCGAGATTGTTCGGTTTCGTTCCCGGTAGGTGATTTTTTAAAATCGATCTCCCTCGGCTCGACAATAGCCATTGAAGACTACTACTGCTGCTGTGGCCGATGAACGTGAAGGAATCCAATGATCGGCGCGGCATCCTCAGATTGTCGGGTTCGTTCCGTAACAGAAACACTTGCATGCGGTCTCGAATTCGTTTCCCGCCCTAAAAGTCGTCGACTCGAAAAGAAATTCACGTGAGATTCGACGTTGATACATTCGCCTGTTTGAACCGTGTCTTTTATCGGTTCGAGAGGAATCCAAAGCAAAAAACGATCCATGCAAATTCTGTTATCTATTTTATGTCGAAATTCCCTCGAGATTGTTCGGTTTCGGTCCCAGTAAGTGATTTTTAAACATCTATCATCCTCCGCATGAAAAAAGCCATTGAGGACTACTACTGCTGCTGTGGACGATGTACGTGAACGAATCCGATGATCGGCGCGGCATTCTCAGATTGTAGGGAGTATTCCACAACAGAAACACTTGCATGCGCACTCGGATTCATTTCCCGATCTAAAAGTCATCGACTCGAAAAGAAAGGCACATGAGATTCGACGTTGATAAATACGCCTTTTTCAACCGTTTCTGTTATCGGTTCGAGAGGAATCCAAAATAAAGAAAACGATCCATTCAATTTCTGTATTGCGTTTCATTGTCGAAATACCCTCGTGATTGTTCGGTTTCTTTCCCAGTAGGTGATTTTTTAAAATCGATCTCCCTCGGCACGACAATAGCCATTGAAGAGTACTACTGCTGCTGTGGCCGATGAACGTGAAGGAATCCAATGATCGGCGCGGCATCCTCAGATTGTAGGGTTCGTTCCATAACAGAAACACGTACATGCGGACTCGGATTCGTTTCCCGTTCTAAAAGTCGTCGACTCGCAAAGAAATTCACGTGAGATTCGGCGTTGATAAATACGCCTGTTTCAACCGATGGTTTTATCGGTTCGAGAGGGATCCAAAATAAAAAAACGATCCATTCAAATTCTGTATTGTGTTTCATTGTCGAAATACCCTCGAGATTTTTCGGTTTCGTTCCCAGTAGGTGATCTTATAAAATCGATCTCCCTCGGCACGACAATAGCCATTGAGGACTACTACTGCTGCTGTGGACCATGAACGTGAACGAATCCGATGTTCGGCGCGGCATCCTCTGAATGTAGGGATTATTCCGTAACAGAAACACTTGCATGCGGTCTCGGATTCGTTTCCCGCCCTAAATGTCGTCGACTCGAAAAGAAATTCACGTGAGATTCGACGTTGATACATTCGCCTGTTTCAACCGTTTCTTTTATCGGTTCGAGAGGAATCGAAAATAAAAAACGATCCATTCAAATTCTGTTACCTATTTTATGTCGAAATAACCTCGAGATTGTTCGGTTTCGGTCCCAGTAGGTGATTTTTTAAAATCTATCATCCTCGGCACGAAAAAAAGCCATTGAGGACTACTACTGCTGCTGTGGACGATGAACGTGAACGAATCCGATGATCGGGGCGGCATCCTCAGATTGTAGGGTTTGTTCCGGAACAGAAACACTTACATGCGGACTCGGATTCGTTTCCCGATCTAAAAGTTGTCGACTCGCAAAGAAATTCACTTGAGATTCGGCGTTGATCAATACGCCTGTTTCAAGCGATGCTTTTATCGTTTCGAGAGCGATCCAAGATAAAAAAAACGATCCATTCAAATTCTGTATTGTGTTTCATTGTCGAAATAACCTCGAGATTGTTCGGTTTCGTTCCCAGTAGGTGATCTTTTAAAATCGATCTCGCTCGGTACGACAATCGCCATTGAGGACTACTAATGCTGCTGTGGACGATGAACGTGAACGAATCCGCTGTTTGGCGCGGCGTCCTCAGATTGTAGGGATTATTCCGTAACGGAAACGCTTGCATGCGGTCTCGGATTCGTTTCCCACCCTAAAAGTTGTCGACTCTACTACTACTGCTGTGGACGATGAACGTGTACGAATCCGATGTTCGGCGAGGCATCCTCAGATCGTAGGGATTATTCCGTAACAGAAAAACTTGCATGCGGTCTCGGATTCGTTTCCCGCCCTAAGAGTCGTCGACTCGAAAAGAAATTCACGTGAGATTCGACGTTGATACCTTCGCCTGTTTCAACCGTTTCTTTTATCGGTTCGAGAGGAAACCAAAATAAAAAACGATCCATTCAAATTCTGTTATCTATTTTATGTCGAAATACCCTCGAGATTGTTCGGTTTCGGTCCCAGAAAGTGATTTTTAAACATCTATCATCCTCCGCATGAAAAAAGCCATTGAGGACTACTACTGCTGCTGTGGACGATGTACGTGAACGAATCCGATGATCGGCGCGGCATTCTCAGATTGTAGGGAGTATTCCACAACAGAAACACTTGCATGCGCACTCGGATTCATTTCCCGATCTAAAAGTCATCGACTCGAAAAGAAAGGCACATGAGATTCGACGTTGATAAATACGCCTTTTTCAACCGTTTCTGTTATCGGTTCGAGAGGAATCCAAAATAAAGAAAACGATCCATTCAATTTCTGTATTGCGTTTCATTGTCGAAATACCCTCGAGATTGTTCGGTTTCTTTCCCAGTAGGTGATTTTTTAAAATCGATCTCCCTCGGCACGACAATAGCCATTGAAGACTACTACTGCTGCTGTGGCCGATGAACGTGAAGGAATCCAATGATCGGCGCGGCATCCTCAGATTGTAGGGTTCGTTCCATAACAGAAACACGTACATGCGGACTCGGATTCGTTTCCCGTTCTAAAAGTCGTCGACTCGCAAAGAAATTCACGTGAGATTCGGCGTTGATAAATGCGCCTGTTTCAACCGATGGTTTTATCGGTTCGAGAGGGATCCAAAATAAAAAAACGATCCATTCAAATTCTGTATTGTGTTTCATTGTCGAAATACCCTCGAGATTTTTCGGTTTCTTTCCCAGTAGGTGATCTTATAAAATCGATCTCCCTCGGCACGACAATAGCCATTGAGGACTACTACTGCTGCTGTGGACCATGAACGTTAACGAATCCGATGTTCGGCGCGGCATCCTCTGAATGTAGGGATTATTCCGTAACAGAAACACTTGCATGCGGTCTCGGATTCGTTTCCCGCCCTAAAAGTCGTCGACTCGAAAAGAAATTCACGTGAGATTCGACGTTGATACATTCGCCTGTTTCAACCGTTTCTTTTATCGGTTCGAGAGGAATCCAAAATAAAAAACGATCCATTCAAATTCTGTTACCTATTTTATGTCGAAATAACCTCGAGATTGTTCGGTTTCGGTCCCAGTAGGTGATTTTTTTAAATCTATCATCCTCGGCACGAAAAAAGCCATTGAGGACTACTACTGCTGCTGTGGACGATGAACGTGAACGAATCCGATGATCGGCGCGGCATTCTCAGATTGTAGGGAGTATTCCACAACAGAAACACTTGCATGCGCACCGGATTCGTTTTCCGATCTAAAAGTCATCGACTCGAAAAGAAATGCACATGAGATTCGACGTTGATAAATACGCCTGTTTCAACCGTTTCTGTTATCGGTTCGAGAGGAATCCAAAATATAAAAAACGATCCATTCAATTTCTGTATTGCGTTTTATTGTCGAAATACTCTCGAGATTGTTCGGTTTCGTTCCCGGTAGGTGATTTTTTAAAATCGATCTCCCTCGGCTCGACAATAGCCATTGAAGACTACTACTGCTGCTGTGGCCGATGAACGTGAAGGAATCCAATGATCGGCGCGGCATCCTCAGATTGTCGGGTTCGTTCCGTAACAGAAACACTTGCATGCGGTCTCGAATTCGTTTCCCGCCCTAAAAGTCGTCGACTCGAAAAGAAATTCACGTGAGATTCGACGTTGATACATTCGCCTGTTTGAACCGTGTCTTTTATCGGTTCGAGAGGAATCCAAAATAAAAAACGATCCATGCAAATTCTGTTATCTATTTTATGTCGAAATTCCCTCGAGATTGTTCGGTTTCGGTCCCAGTAAGTGATTTTTAAACATCTATCATCCTCCGCATGAAAAAAGCCATTGAGGACTACTACTGCTGCTGTGGACGATGTACGTGAACGAATCCGATGATCGGCGCGGCATTCTCAGATTGTAGGGAGTATTCCACAACAGAAACACTTGCATGCGCACTCGGATTCATTTCCCGATCTAAAAGTCATCGACTCGAAAAGAAAGGCACATGAGATTCGACGTTGATAAATACGCCTTTTTCAACCGTTTCTGTTATCGGTTCGAGAGGAATCCAAAATAAAGAAAACGATCCATTCAATTTCTGTATTGCGTTTCATTGTCGAAATACCCTCGTGATTGTTCGGTTTCTTTCCCAGTAGGTGATTTTTTAAAATCGATCTCCCTCGGCACGACAATAGCCATTGAAGACTACTACTGCTGCTGTGGCCGATGAACGTGAAGGAATCCAATGATCGGCGCGGCATCCTCAGATTGTAGGGTTCGTTCCATAACAGAAACACGTACATGCGGACTCGGATTCGTTTCCCGTTCTAAAAGTCGTCGACTCGCAAAGAAATTCACGTGAGATTCGGCGTTGATAAATACGCCTGTTTCAACCGATGGTTTTATCGGTTCGAGAGGGATCCAAAATAAAAAAACGATCCATTCAAATTCTGCATTGTGTTTCATTGTCGAAATACCCTCGAGATTTTTCGGTTTCGTTCCCAGTAGGTGATCTTATAAAATCGATCTCCCTCGGCACGACAATAGCCATTGAGGACTACTACTGCTGCTGTGGACCATGAACGTGAACGAATCCGATGTTCGGCGCGGCATCCTCTGAATGTAGGGATTATTCCGTAACAGAAACACTTGCATGCGGTCTCGGATTCGTTTCCCGCCCTAAATGTCGTCGACTCGAAAAGAAATTCACGTGAGATTCGACGTTGATACATTCGCCTGTTTCAACCGTTTCTTTTATCGGTTCGAGAGGAATCGAAAATAAAAAACGATCCATTCAAATTCTGTTACCTATTTTATGTCGAAATAACCTCGAGATTGTTCGGTTTCGGTCCCAGTAGGTGATTTTTTAAAATCTATCATCCTCGGCACGAAAAAAAGCCATTGAGGACTACTACTGCTGCTGTGGACGATGAACGTGAACGAATCCGATGATCGGGGCGGCATCCTCAGATTGTAGGGTTTGTTCCGGAACAGAAACACTTACATGCGGACTCGGATTCGTTTCCCGATCTAAAAGTTGTCGACTCGCAAAGAAATTCACTTGAGATTCGGCGTTGATCAATACGCCTGTTTCAAGCGATGCTTTTATCGTTTCGAGAGCGATCCAAGATAAAAAAAACGATCCATTCAAATTCTGTATTGTGTTTCATTGTCGAAATAACCTCGAGATTGTTCGGTTTCGTTCCCAGTAGGTGATCTTTTAAAATCGATCTCGCTCGGTACGACAATCGCCATTGAGGACTACTAATGCTGCTGTGGACGATGAACGTGAACGAATCCGCTGTTTGGCGCGGCGTCCTCAGATTGTAGGGATTATTCCGTAACGGAAACGCTTGCATGCGGTCTCGGATTCGTTTCCCACCCTAAAAGTTGTCGACTCTACTACTACTGCTGTGGACGATGAACGTGTACGAATCCGATGTTCGGCGAGGCATCCTCAGATCGTAGGGATTATTCCGTAACAGAAAAACTTGCATGCGGTCTCGGATTCGTTTCCCGCCCTAAGAGTCGTCGACTCGAAAAGAAATTCACGTGAGATTCGACGTTGATACCTTCGCCTGTTTCAACCGTTTCTTTTATCGGTTCGAGAGGAAACCAAAATAAAAAACGATCCATTCAAATTCTGTTATCTATTTTATGTCGAAATACCCTCGAGATTGTTCGGTTTCGGTCCCAGAAAGTGATTTTTAAACATCTATCATCCTCCGCATGAAAAAAGCCATTGAGGACTACTACTGCTGCTGTGGACGATGTACGTGAACGAATCCGATGATCGGCGCGGCATTCTCAGATTGTAGGGAGTATTCCACAACAGAAACACTTGCATGCGCACTCGGATTCATTTCCCGATCTAAAAGTCATCGACTCGAAAAGAAAGGCACATGAGATTCGACGTTGATAAATACGCCTTTTTCAACCGTTTCTGTTATCGGTTCGAGAGGAATCCAAAATAAAGAAAACGATCCATTCAATTTCTGTATTGCGTTTCATTGTCGAAATACCCTCGAGATTGTTCGGTTTCTTTCCCAGTAGGTGATTTTTTAAAATCGATCTCCCTCGGCACGACAATAGCCATTGAAGACTACTACTGCTGCTGTGGCCGATGAACGTGAAGGAATCCAATGATCGGCGCGGCATCCTCAGATTGTAGGGTTCGTTCCATAACAGAAACACGTACATGCGGACTCGGATTCGTTTCCCGTTCTAAAAGTCGTCGACTCGCAAAGAAATTCACGTGAGATTCGGCGTTGATAAATGCGCCTGTTTCAACCGATGGTTTTATCGGTTCGAGAGGGATCCAAAATAAAAAAACGATCCATTCAAATTCTGTATTGTGTTTCATTGTCGAAATACCCTCGAGATTTTTCGGTTTCTTTCCCAGTAGGTGATCTTATAAAATCGATCTCCCTCGGCACGACAATAGCCATTGAGGACTACTACTGCTGCTGTGGACCATGAACGTTAACGAATCCGATGTTCGGTGCGGCATCCTCTGAATGTAGGGATTATTCCGTAACAGAAACACTTGCATGCGGTCTCGGATTCGTTTCCCGCCCTAAAAGTCGTCGACTCGAAAAGAAATTCACGTGAGATTCGACGTTGATACATTCGCCTGTTTCAACCGTTTCTTTTATCGGTTCGAGAGGAATCCAAAATAAAAAACGATCCATTCAAATTCTGTTACCTATTTTATGTCGAAATAACCTCGAGATTGTTCGGTTTCGGTCCCAGTAGGTGATTTTTTTAAATCTATCATCCTCGGCACGAAAAAAGCCATCGAGGACTACTACTGCTGCTGTGGACGATGAACGTGAACGAATCCGATGATCGGCGCGGCATTCTCAGATTGTAGGGAGTATTCCACAACAGAAACACTTGCATGCGCACCGGATTCGTTTTCCGATCTAAAAGTCGTCGACTCGCAAAGAAATTCACGTGAGATTCGGCGTTGATAAATACGCCTGTTTCAACCGATGGTTTTATCGGTTCGAGAGGGATCCAAAATAAAAAAACGATCCATTCAAATTCTGTATTGTGTTTCATTGTCGAAATACCCTCGAGATTTTTCGGTTTCGTTCCCAGTAGGTGATCTTATAAAATCGATCTCCCTCGGCGCGACAATAGCCATTGAGGACTACTACTGCTGCTGTGGACGATGTACGTGAAAGAATCCGATGATCGGCGCGGCATCCTCTGAATGTAGGGATTATTCCGTAACAGAAACACTTGCATGCGGTCTCGGATTCGTTTCCCGCCCTAAAAGTCATCGACTCGAAAAGAAAGGCACATGAGATTCGACGTTGATAAATCCGCCTGTTTCAACCGTTTCTGTTTTCGGTTCGAAAGGAATTCAAAATAAAACAACGATCCATTCAATTTCTGTATTGCGTTTCATTGTCGAAATACCCTCGAGATTGTTCGGTTTCTTTCCCAGTAGGTGATTTTTTAAAATCGATCTCCCTCGGCACGACAATAGCCATTGAAGACTACTACTGCTGCTGTGGCCGATGAACGTGAACGAATCCAATGATCGGCGCGGCATCCACAGATTGTCGGGTTCGTTCCGTAACAGAAACACTTGCATGCGGTCTCGAATTCGTTTCCCGCCCTAAAGGTCGTCGACTCGAAAAGAAATTCACGTGAGATTCGACGTTGATACATTCGCCTGTTTGTACCGTGTCTTTTATCGGTTCGAGAGGAATCCAAAATAAAAAACGATCCATTCAAATTCTGTTATCTATTTTATGTCGAAATACCCTCGAGATTGTTCGATTTCGGTCCCAGTAAGTGATTTTTAAACATCTATCATCCTCCGCATGAAAAAAGCCATTGAGGACTACTACTGCTGCTGTGGCCGATGAACGTGAAGGAATCCAATGATCGGCGCGCCATTCTCAGATTGTAGGGAGTATTCCACAACAGAAACACTTGCATGCGGACTCGGATTCGTTTCCCGATCTAAAAGTCATCGACTCGAAAAGAAAGGCACAAGAGATTCGACGTTGATAAATCCGCCTGTTTCAACCGTTTCTGTTATCGGTTCGAAAGCAATTCAAACTAAAACAACGATCCATTCAAATTCTGTATTGTGTTTCATTGTCGAAATAACCTCGAGATTGTTCGGTTTCGTTCCCAGTAGGTGGTCTTTTAAAATCGATCTCCCTCGGCACAATAGCCATTGAGGACTACTACTGCTGCTGTGGACGATGAACGTGAACGAATCTGATGTTCGGCGAGGCATCCTCAGATCGTAGGGTTTATTCCGTAACAGAAAAACTTGCATGCGGTCTCGGATTCGTTTCCCGCCCTAAGAGTCGTCGACTCGAAAAGAAATTCACGTGAGATTCGACGTTGATACCTTCGCCTGTTTCAACCGTTTCTTTTATCGGTTCGAGAGGAAACCAAAATAAAAAACGATCCATTCAAATTCTGTTATCTATTTTATGTCGAAATACCCTCGAGATTGTTCGGTTTCGGTCCCAGAAAGTGATTTTTAAACATCTATCATCCTCCGCATGAAAAAAGCCATTGAGGACTACTACTGCTGCTGTGGACGATGTACGTGAACGAATCCGATGATCGGCGCGGCATTCTCAGATTGTAGGGAGTATTCCACAACAGAAACACTTGCATGCGCACTCGGATTCATTTCCCGATCTAAAAGTCATCGACTCGAAAAGAAAGGCACATGAGATTCGACGTTGATAAATACGCCTTTTTCAACCGTTTCTGTTATCGGTTCGAGAGGAATCCAAAATAAAGAAAACGATCCATTCAATTTCTGTATTGCGTTTCATTGTCGAAATACCCTCGAGATTGTTCGGTTTCTTTCCCAGTAGGTGATTTTTTAAAATCGATCTCCCTCGGCACGACAATAGCCATTGAAGACTACTACTGCTGCTGTGGCCGATGAACGTGAAGGAATCCAATGATCGGCGCGGCATCCTCAGATTGTAGGGTTCGTTCCATAACAGAAACACGTACATGCGGACTCGGATTCGTTTCCCGTTCTAAAAGTCGTCGACTCGCAAAGAAATTCACGTGAGATTCGGCGTTGATAAATGCGCCTGTTTCAACCGATGGTTTTATCGGTTCGAGAGGGATCCAAAATAAAAAAACGATCCATTCAAATTCTGTATTGTGTTTCATTGTCGAAATACCCTCGAGATTTTTCGGTTTCTTTCCCAGTAGGTGATCTTATAAAATCGATCTCCCTCGGCACGACAATAGCCATTGAGGACTACTACTGCTGCTGTGGACCATGAACGTTAACGAATCCGATGTTCGGTGCGGCATCCTCTGAATGTAGGGATTATTCCGTAACAGAAACACTTGCATGCGGTCTCGGATTCGTTTCCCGCCCTAAAAGTCGTCGACTCGAAAAGAAATTCACGTGAGATTCGACGTTGATACATTCGCCTGTTTCAACCGTTTCTTTTATCGGTTCGAGAGGAATCCAAAATAAAAAACGATCCATTCAAATTCTGTTACCTATTTTATGTCGAAATAACCTCGAGATTGTTCGGTTTCGGTCCCAGTAGGTGATTTTTTTAAATCTATCATCCTCGGCACGAAAAAAGCCATCGAGGACTACTACTGCTGCTGTGGACGATGAACGTGAACGAATCCGATGATCGGCGCGGCATTCTCAGATTGTAGGGAGTATTCCACAACAGAAACACTTGCATGCGCACCGGATTCGTTTTCCGATCTAAAAGTCGTCGACTCGCAAAGAAATTCACGTGAGATTCGGCGTTGATAAATACGCCTGTTTCAACCGATGGTTTTATCGGTTCGAGAGGGATCCAAAATAAAAAAACGATCCATTCAAATTCTGTATTGTGTTTCATTGTCGAAATACCCTCGAGATTTTTCGGTTTCGTTCCCAGTAGGTGATCTTATAAAATCGATCTCCCTCGGCGCGACAATAGCCATTGAGGACTACTACTGCTGCTGTGGACGATGTACGTGAAAGAATCCGATGATCGGCGCGGCATCCTCTGAATGTAGGGATTATTCCGTAACAGAAACACTTGCATGCGGTCTCGGATTCGTTTCCCGCCCTAAAAGTCATCGACTCGAAAAGAAAGGCACATGAGATTCGACGTTGATAAATCCGCCTGTTTCAACCGTTTCTGTTTTCGGTTCGAAAGGAATTCAAAATAAAACAACGATCCATTCAATTTCTGTATTGCGTTTCATTGTCGAAATACCCTCGAGATTGTTCGGTTTCTTTCCCAGTAGGTGATTTTTTAAAATCGATCTCCCTCGGCACGACAATAGCCATTGAAGACTACTACTGCTGCTGTGGCCGATGAACGTGAACGAATCCAATGATCGGCGCGGCATCCACAGATTGTCGGGTTCGTTCCGTAACAGAAACACTTGCATGCGGTCTCGAATTCGTTTCCCGCCCTAAAGGTCGTCGACTCGAAAAGAAATTCACGTGAGATTCGACGTTGATACATTCGCCTGTTTGTACCGTGTCTTTTATCGGTTCGAGAGGAATCCAAAATAAAAAACGATCCATTCAAATTCTGTTATCTATTTTATGTCGAAATACCCTCGAGATTGTTCGATTTCGGTCCCAGTAAGTGATTTTTAAACATCTATCATCCTCCGCATGAAAAAAGCCATTGAGGACTACTACTGCTGCTGTGGCCGATGAACGTGAAGGAATCCAATGATCGGCGCGCCATTCTCAGATTGTAGGGAGTATTCCACAACAGAAACACTTGCATGCGGACTCGGATTCGTTTCCCGATCTAAAAGTCATCGACTCGAAAAGAAAGGCACAAGAGATTCGACGTTGATAAATCCGCCTGTTTCAACCGTTTCTGTTATCGGTTCGAAAGCAATTCAAACTAAAACAACGATCCATTCAAATTCTGTATTGTGTTTCATTGTCGAAATAACCTCGAGATTGTTCGGTTTCGTTCCCAGTAGGTGGTCTTTTAAAATCGATCTCCCTCGGCACAATAGCCATTGAGGACTACTACTGCTGCTGTGGACGATGAACGTGAACGAATCTGATGTTCGGCGAGGCATCCTCAGATCGTAGGGTTTATTCCGTAACAGAAAAACTTGCATGCGGTCTCGGATTCGTTTCCCGCCCTAAGAGTCGTCGACTCGAAAAGAAATTCACGTGAGATTCGACGTTGATACCTTCGCCTGTTTCAACCGTTTCTTTTATCGGTTCGAGAGGAAACCAAAATAAAAAACGATCCATTCAAATTCTGTTATCTATTTTATGTCGAAATACCCTCGAGATTGTTCGGTTTCGGTCCCAGAAAGTGATTTTTAAACATCTATCATCCTCCGCATGAAAAAAGCCATTGAGGACTACTACTGCTGCTGTGGACGATGTACGTGAACGAATCCGATGATCGGCGCGGCATTCTCAGATTGTAGGGAGTATTCCACAACAGAAACACTTGCATGCGCACTCGGATTCATTTCCCGATCTAAAAGTCATCGACTCGAAAAGAAAGGCACATGAGATTCGACGTTGATAAATACGCCTTTTTCAACCGTTTCTGTTATCGGTTCGAGAGGAATCCAAAATAAAGAAAACGATCCATTCAATTTCTGTATTGCGTTTCATTGTCGAAATACCCTCGAGATTGTTCGGTTTCTTTCCCAGTAGGTGATTTTTTAAAATCGATCTCCCTCGGCACGACAATAGCCATTGAAGACTACTACTGCTGCTGTGGCCGATGAACGTGAAGGAATCCAATGATCGGCGCGGCATCCTCAGATTGTAGGGTTCGTTCCATAACAGAAACACGTACATGCGGACTCGGATTCGTTTCCCGTTCTAAAAGTCGTCGACTCGCAAAGAAATTCACGTGAGATTCGGCGTTGATAAATGCGCCTGTTTCAACCGATGGTTTTATCGGTTCGAGAGGGATCCAAAATAAAAAAACGATCCATTCAAATTCTGTATTGTGTTTCATTGTCGAAATACCCTCGAGATTTTTCGGTTTCTTTCCCAGTAGGTGATCTTATAAAATCGATCTCCCTCGGCACGACAATAGCCATTGAGGACTACTACTGCTGCTGTGGACCATGAACGTTAACGAATCCGATGTTCGGTGCGGCATCCTCTGAATGTAGGGATTATTCCGTAACAGAAACACTTGCATGCGGTCTCGGATTCGTTTCCCGCCCTAAAAGTCGTCGACTCGAAAAGAAATTCACGTGAGATTCGACGTTGATACATTCGCCTGTTTCAACCGTTTCTTTTATCGGTTCGAGAGGAATCCAAAATAAAAAACGATCCATTCAAATTCTGTTACCTATTTTATGTCGAAATAACCTCGAGATTGTTCGGTTTCGGTCCCAGTAGGTGATTTTTTTAAATCTATCATCCTCGGCACGAAAAAAGCCATCGAGGACTACTACTGCTGCTGTGGACGATGAACGTGAACGAATCCGATGATCGGCGCGGCATTCTCAGATTGTAGGGAGTATTCCACAACAGAAACACTTGCATGCGCACCGGATTCGTTTTCCGATCTAAAAGTCGTCGACTCGCAAAGAAATTCACGTGAGATTCGGCGTTGATAAATACGCCTGTTTCAACCGATGGTTTTATCGGTTCGAGAGGGATCCAAAATAAAAAAACGATCCATTCAAATTCTGTATTGTGTTTCATTGTCGAAATACCCTCGAGATTTTTCGGTTTCGTTCCCAGTAGGTGATCTTATAAAATCGATCTCCCTCGGCGCGACAATAGCCATTGAGGACTACTACTGCTGCTGTGGACGATGTACGTGAAAGAATCCGATGATCGGCGCGGCATCCTCTGAATGTAGGGATTATTCCGTAACAGAAACACTTGCATGCGGTCTCGGATTCGTTTCCCGCCCTAAAAGTCATCGACTCGAAAAGAAAGGCACATGAGATTCGACGTTGATAAATCCGCCTGTTTCAACCGTTTCTGTTTTCGGTTCGAAAGGAATTCAAAATAAAACAACGATCCATTCAATTTCTGTATTGCGTTTCATTGTCGAAATACCCTCGAGATTGTTCGGTTTCTTTCCCAGTAGGTGATTTTTTAAAATCGATCTCCCTCGGCACGACAATAGCCATTGAAGACTACTACTGCTGCTGTGGCCGATGAACGTGAACGAATCCAATGATCGGCGCGGCATCCACAGATTGTCGGGTTCGTTCCGTAACAGAAACACTTGCATGCGGTCTCGAATTCGTTTCCCGCCCTAAAGGTCGTCGACTCGAAAAGAAATTCACGTGAGATTCGACGTTGATACATTCGCCTGTTTGTACCGTGTCTTTTATCGGTTCGAGAGGAATCCAAAATAAAAAACGATCCATTCAAATTCTGTTATCTATTTTATGTCGAAATACCCTCGAGATTGTTCGATTTCGGTCCCAGTAAGTGATTTTTAAACATCTATCATCCTCCGCATGAAAAAAGCCATTGAGGACTACTACTGCTGCTGTGGCCGATGAACGTGAAGGAATCCAATGATCGGCGCGCCATTCTCAGATTGTAGGGAGTATTCCACAACAGAAACACTTGCATGCGGACTCGGATTCGTTTCCCGATCTAAAAGTCATCGACTCGAAAAGAAAGGCACAAGAGATTCGACGTTGATAAATCCGCCTGTTTCAACCGTTTCTGTTATCGGTTCGAAAGCAATTCAAACTAAAACAACGATCCATTCAAATTCTGTATTGTGTTTCATTGTCGAAATAACCTCGAGATTGTTCGGTTTCGTTCCCAGTAGGTGGTCTTTTAAAATCGATCTCCCTCGGCACAATAGCCATTGAGGACTACTACTGCTGCTGTGGACGATGAACGTGAACGAATCTGATGTTCGGCGAGGCATCCTCAGATCGTAGGGTTTATTCCGTAACAGAAAAACTTGCATGCGGGCTCGAATTCGTTTCCCGCCCTAAAAGTCGTCGACTCGAGAAGAAATTCACGTGAGATTCGACGTTGATACATTCGCCTGTTTCACCGTTTCTTTTATCGGTTCGAGAGGAATCGAAAATAAAAAACGATCCATTCAAATTCTGTTATCTATTTTATGTCGAAATAACCTCGAGATTGTTCGGTTTCGGTCCCAGTAGGTTATTTTTACTAATCTATCATCCACGGCACGAAAAAAGCCATTGAGGACTACTACTGGTGCTGTGGACGATGAACGTGAACGAATCCGATGATCGGCGCGGCATCCTCAGATTGTAGGGTTTGTTCCGTAAGTGAAACACTTACATGCGGACTCGGATTCGTTTCCCGATCTAAAAGTCGTCGACTCGCAAAGAAATTCACTTGAGATTCGGCGTTGATCAATACGCCTGTTTCAAGCGATGCTTTTATCGGTTCGAGAGGGATCCAAAATAAAAAAACGATCCATTCAAATTCTGTATGGTGTTTCATTGTCGAAATAACATCGAGATTGTTCGGTTTCGTTCCCAGTAGGTGATCTTTTAAAATCGATCTCGCTCGGCACGACAATCGCCATTGAGGACTACTACTGCTGCTGTGGACGATGAACGTGAACGAATCCGATGTTTGGCGCGGCGTCCTCAGATTGTAGGGATTATCCCGTAACAGAAACACTTGCATGCGGTCTCGAATTCGTTTCCCGCCCTAAAAGTCGTCGACTCGAAAAGAAATTCACGTGAGATTCGACGTTGATACATTCGCCGGTTTCAACCGTTTCTGTTATCGGTTCGAGAGGAATCCAAAATAAAGAAAACGATCCATTCAATTTCTGTATTGCGTTTCATTGTCGAAATACCCTCGAGATTGTTCGGTTTCTTTCCCAGTAGGTGATTTTTTAAAATCGATCTCCCTCGGCACGACAATAGCCATTGAAGACTACTACTGCTGCTGTGGCCGATGAACGTGAAGGAATCCAATGATCGGCGCGGCATCCTCAGATTGTAGGGTTCGTTCCATAACAGAAACACGTACATGCGGACTCGGATTCGTTTCCCGTTCTAAAAGTCGTCGACTCGCAAAGAAATTCACGTGAGATTCGGCGTTGATAAATGCGCCTGTTTCAACCGATGGTTTTATCGGTTCGAGAGGGATCCAAAATAAAAAAACGATCCATTCAAATTCTGTATTGTGTTTCATTGTCGAAATACCCTCGAGATTTTTCGGTTTCGTTCCCAGTAGGTGATCTTATAAAATCGATCTCCCTCGGCACGACAATAGCCATTGAGGACTACTACTGCTGCTGTGGACCATGAACGTGAACGAATCCGATGTTCGGCGCGGCATCCTCTGAATGTAGGGATTATTCCGTAACAGAAACACTTGCATGCGGTCTCGGATTCGTTTCCCGCCCTAAATGTCGTCGACTCGAAAAGAAATTCACGTGAGATTCGACGTTGATACATTCGCCTGTTTCAACCGTTTCTTTTATCGGTTCGAGAGGAATCCAAAATAAAAAACGATCCATTCAAATTCTGTTACCTATTTTATGTCGAAATAACCTCGAGATTGTTCGGTTTCAGTCCCAGTAGGTGATTTTTTTAAATCTATCATTCTCGGCACGAAAAAAGCCATTGAGGACTACTACTGCTGCTGTGGACGATGAACGTGAACGAATCCGATGATCGGCGCGGCATTCTCAGATTGTAGGGAGTATTCCACAATAGAAACACTTGCATGCGCACTCGGATTCGTTTCCCGTTCTAAAAGTCGTCGACTCGCAAAGAAATTCACGTGAGATTCGGCGTTGATAAATACGCCTGTTTCAACCGATGGTTTTATCGGTTCGAGAGGGATCCAAAATAAAAAAACGATCCATTCAAATTCTGTATTGTGTTTCATTGTCGAAATACCCTCGAGATTTTTCGGTTTCGTTCCCAGTAGGTGATCTTATAAAATCGATCTCCCTCGGCGCGACAATAGCCATTGAGGACTACTACTGCTGCTGTGGACGATGTACGTGAAAGAATCCGATGATCGGCGCGGCATCCTCTGAATGTAGGGATTATTCCGTAACAGAAACACTTGCATGCGGTCTCGGATTCGTTTCCCGCCCTAAAAGTCATCGACTCGAAAAGAAAGGCACATGAGATTCGACGTTGATAAATCCGCCTGTTTCAACCGTTTCTGTTTTCGGTTCGAAAGGAATTCAAAATAAAACAACGATCCATTCAATTTCTGTATTGCGTTTCATTGTCGAAATACCCTCGAGATTGTTCGGTTTCTTTCCCAGTAGGTGATTTTTTAAAATCGATCTCCCTCGGCACGACAATAGCCATTGAAGACTACTACTGCTGCTGTGGCCGATGAACGTGAACGAATCCAATGATCGGCGCGGCATCCACAGATTGTCGGGTTCGTTCCGTAACAGAAACACTTGCATGCGGTCTCGAATTCGTTTCCCGCCCTAAAAGTCGTCGACTCGAAAAGAAATTCACGTGAGATTCGACGTTGATACATTCGCCTGTTTGTACCGTGTCTTTTATCGGTTCGAGAGGAATCCAAAATAAAAAACGATCCATTCAAATTCTGTTATCTATTTTATGTCGAAATACCCTCGAGATTGTTCGATTTCGGTCCCAGTAAGTGATTTTTAAACATCTATCATCCTCCGCATGAAAAAAGCCATTGAGGACTACTACTGCTGCTGTGGCCGATGAACGTGAAGGAATCCAATGATCGGCGCGCCATTCTCAGATTGTAGGGAGTATTCCACAACAGAAACACTTGCATGCGGACTCGGATTCGTTTCCCGATCTAAAAGTCATCGACTCGAAAAGAAAGGCACAAGAGATTCGACGTTGATAAATCCGCCTGTTTCAACCGTTTCTGTTATCGGTTCGAAAGCAATTCAAACTAAAACAACGATCCATTCAAATTCTGTATTGTGTTTCATTGTCGAAATAACCTCGAGATTGTTCGGTTTCGTTCCCAGTAGGTGGTCTTTTAAAATCGATCTCCCTCGGCACAATAGCCATTGAGGACTACTACTGCTGCTGTGGACGATGAACGTGAACGAATCCGATGTTCGGCGAGGCATCCTCAGATCGTAGGGTTTATTCCGTAACAGAAAAACTTGCATGCGGGCTCGAATTCGTTTCCCGCCCTAAAAGTCGTCGACTCGAGAAGAAATTCACGTGAGATTCGACGTTGATACATTCGCCTGTTTCACCGTTTCTTTTATCGGTTCGAGAGGAATCGAAAATAAAAAACGATCCATTCAAATTCTGTTATCTATTTTATGTCGAAATAACCTCGAGATTGTTCGGTTTCGGTCCCAGAAAGTGATTTTTAAACATCTATCATCCTCCGCATGAAAAAAGCCATTGAGGACTACTACTGCTGCTGTGGACGATGTACGTGAACGAATCCGATGATCGGCGCGGCATTCTCAGATTGTAGGGAGTATTCCACAACAGAAACACTTGCATGCGCACTCGGATTCATTTCCCGATCTAAAAGTCATCGACTCGAAAAGAAAGGCACATGAGATTCGACGTTGATAAATACGCCTTTTTCAACCGTTTCTGTTATCGGTTCGAGAGGAATCCAAAATAAAGAAAACGATCCATTCAATTTCTGTATTGCGTTTCATTGTCGAAATACCCTCGAGATTGTTCGGTTTCTTTCCCAGTAGGTGATTTTTTAAAATCGATCTCCCTCGGCACGACAATAGCCATTGAAGACTACTACTGCTGCTGTGGCCGATGAACGTGAAGGAATCCAATGATCGGCGCGGCATCCTCAGATTGTAGGGTTCGTTCCATAACAGAAACACGTACATGCGGACTCGGATTCGTTTCCCGTTCTAAAAGTCGTCGACTCGCAAAGAAATTCACGTGAGATTCGGCGTTGATAAATGCGCCTGTTTCAACCGATGGTTTTATCGGTTCGAGAGGGATCCAAAATAAAAAAACGATCCATTCAAATTCTGTATTGTGTTTCATTGTCGAAATACCCTCGAGATTTTTCGGTTTCTTTCCCAGTAGGTGATCTTATAAAATCGATCTCCCTCGGCACGACAATAGCCATTGAGGACTACTACTGCTGCTGTGGACCATGAACGTTAACGAATCCGATGTTCGGTGCGGCATCCTCTGAATGTAGGGATTATTCCGTAACAGAAACACTTGCATGCGGTCTCGGATTCGTTTCCCGCCCTAAAAGTCGTCGACTCGAAAAGAAATTCACGTGAGATTCGACGTTGATACATTCGCCTGTTTCAACCGTTTCTTTTATCGGTTCGAGAGGAATCCAAAATAAAAAACGATCCATTCAAATTCTGTTACCTATTTTATGTCGAAATAACCTCGAGATTGTTCGGTTTCGGTCCCAGTAGGTGATTTTTTTAAATCTATCATCCTCGGCACGAAAAAAGCCATCGAGGACTACTACTGCTGCTGTGGACGATGAACGTGAACGAATCCGATGATCGGCGCGGCATTCTCAGATTGTAGGGAGTATTCCACAACAGAAACACTTGCATGCGCACCGGATTCGTTTTCCGATCTAAAAGTCGTCGACTCGCAAAGAAATTCACGTGAGATTCGGCGTTGATAAATACGCCTGTTTCAACCGATGGTTTTATCGGTTCGAGAGGGATCCAAAATAAAAAAACGATCCATTCAAATTCTGTATTGTGTTTCATTGTCGAAATACCCTCGAGATTTTTCGGTTTCGTTCCCAGTAGGTGATCTTATAAAATCGATCTCCCTCGGCGCGACAATAGCCATTGAGGACTACTACTGCTGCTGTGGACGATGTACGTGAAAGAATCCGATGATCGGCGCGGCATCCTCTGAATGTAGGGATTATTCCGTAACAGAAACACTTGCATGCGGTCTCGGATTCGTTTCCCGCCCTAAAAGTCATCGACTCGAAAAGAAAGGCACATGAGATTCGACGTTGATAAATCCGCCTGTTTCAACCGTTTCTGTTTTCGGTTCGAAAGGAATTCAAAATAAAACAACGATCCATTCAATTTCTGTATTGCGTTTCATTGTCGAAATACCCTCGAGATTGTTCGGTTTCTTTCCCAGTAGGTGATTTTTTAAAATCGATCTCCCTCGGCACGACAATAGCCATTGAAGACTACTACTGCTGCTGTGGCCGATGAACGTGAACGAATCCAATGATCGGCGCGGCATCCACAGATTGTCGGGTTCGTTCCGTAACAGAAACACTTGCATGCGGTCTCGAATTCGTTTCCCGCCCTAAAGGTCGTCGACTCGAAAAGAAATTCACGTGAGATTCGACGTTGATACATTCGCCTGTTTGTACCGTGTCTTTTATCGGTTCGAGAGGAATCCAAAATAAAAAACGATCCATTCAAATTCTGTTATCTATTTTATGTCGAAATACCCTCGAGATTGTTCGATTTCGGTCCCAGTAAGTGATTTTTAAACATCTATCATCCTCCGCATGAAAAAAGCCATTGAGGACTACTACTGCTGCTGTGGCCGATGAACGTGAAGGAATCCAATGATCGGCGCGCCATTCTCAGATTGTAGGGAGTATTCCACAACAGAAACACTTGCATGCGGACTCGGATTCGTTTCCCGATCTAAAAGTCATCGACTCGAAAAGAAAGGCACAAGAGATTCGACGTTGATAAATCCGCCTGTTTCAACCGTTTCTGTTATCGGTTCGAAAGCAATTCAAACTAAAACAACGATCCATTCAAATTCTGTATTGTGTTTCATTGTCGAAATAACCTCGAGATTGTTCGGTTTCGTTCCCAGTAGGTGGTCTTTTAAAATCGATCTCCCTCGGCACAATAGCCATTGAGGACTACTACTGCTGCTGTGGACGATGAACGTGAACGAATCTGATGTTCGGCGAGGCATCCTCAGATCGTAGGGTTTATTCCGTAACAGAAAAACTTGCATGCGGGCTCGAATTCGTTTCCCGCCCTAAAAGTCGTCGACTCGAGAAGAAATTCACGTGAGATTCGACGTTGATACATTCGCCTGTTTCACCGTTTCTTTTATCGGTTCGAGAGGAATCGAAAATAAAAAACGATCCATTCAAATTCTGTTATCTATTTTATGTCGAAATAACCTCGAGATTGTTCGGTTTCGGTCCCAGTAGGTTATTTTTACTAATCTATCATCCACGGCACGAAAAAAGCCATTGAGGACTACTACTGGTGCTGTGGACGATGAACGTGAACGAATCCGATGATCGGCGCGGCATCCTCAGATTGTAGGGTTTGTTCCGTAAGTGAAACACTTACATGCGGACTCGGATTCGTTTCCCGATCTAAAAGTCGTCGACTCGCAAAGAAATTCACTTGAGATTCGGCGTTGATCAATACGCCTGTTTCAAGCGATGCTTTTATCGGTTCGAGAGGGATCCAAAATAAAAAAACGATCCATTCAAATTCTGTATGGTGTTTCATTGTCGAAATAACATCGAGATTGTTCGGTTTCGTTCCCAGTAGGTGATCTTTTAAAATCGATCTCGCTCGGCACGACAATCGCCATTGAGGACTACTACTGCTGCTGTGGACGATGAACGTGAACGAATCCGATGTTTGGCGCGGCGTCCTCAGATTGTAGGGATTATCCCGTAACAGAAACACTTGCATGCGGTCTCGAATTCGTTTCCCGCCCTAAAAGTCGTCGACTCGAAAAGAAATTCACGTGAGATTCGACGTTGATACATTCGCCGGTTTCAACCGTTTCTGTTATCGGTTCGAGAGGAATCCAAAATAAAGAAAACGATCCATTCAATTTCTGTATTGCGTTTCATTGTCGAAATACCCTCGAGATTGTTCGGTTTCTTTCCCAGTAGGTGATTTTTTAAAATCGATCTCCCTCGGCACGACAATAGCCATTGAAGACTACTACTGCTGCTGTGGCCGATGAACGTGAAGGAATCCAATGATCGGCGCGGCATCCTCAGATTGTAGGGTTCGTTCCATAACAGAAACACGTACATGCGGACTCGGATTCGTTTCCCGTTCTAAAAGTCGTCGACTCGCAAAGAAATTCACGTGAGATTCGGCGTTGATAAATGCGCCTGTTTCAACCGATGGTTTTATCGGTTCGAGAGGGATCCAAAATAAAAAAACGATCCATTCAAATTCTGTATTGTGTTTCATTGTCGAAATACCCTCGAGATTTTTCGGTTTCGTTCCCAGTAGGTGATCTTATAAAATCGATCTCCCTCGGCACGACAATAGCCATTGAGGACTACTACTGCTGCTGTGGACCATGAACGTGAACGAATCCGATGTTCGGCGCGGCATCCTCTGAATGTAGGGATTATTCCGTAACAGAAACACTTGCATGCGGTCTCGGATTCGTTTCCCGCCCTAAATGTCGTCGACTCGAAAAGAAATTCACGTGAGATTCGACGTTGATACATTCGCCTGTTTCAACCGTTTCTTTTATCGGTTCGAGAGGAATCCAAAATAAAAAACGATCCATTCAAATTCTGTTACCTATTTTATGTCGAAATAACCTCGAGATTGTTCGGTTTCAGTCCCAGTAGGTGATTTTTTTAAATCTATCATTCTCGGCACGAAAAAAGCCATTGAGGACTACTACTGCTGCTGTGGACGATGAACGTGAACGAATCCGATGATCGGCGCGGCATTCTCAGATTGTAGGGAGTATTCCACAATAGAAACACTTGCATGCGCACTCGGATTCGTTTCCCGTTCTAAAAGTCGTCGACTCGCAAAGAAATTCACGTGAGATTCGGCGTTGATAAATACGCCTGTTTCAACCGATGGTTTTATCGGTTCGAGAGGGATCCAAAATAAAAAAACGATCCATTCAAATTCTGTATTGTGTTTCATTGTCGAAATACCCTCGAGATTTTTCGGTTTCGTTCCCAGTAGGTGATCTTATAAAATCGATCTCCCTCGGCGCGACAATAGCCATTGAGGACTACTACTGCTGCTGTGGACGATGTACGTGAAAGAATCCGATGATCGGCGCGGCATCCTCTGAATGTAGGGATTATTCCGTAACAGAAACACTTGCATGCGGTCTCGGATTCGTTTCCCGCCCTAAAAGTCATCGACTCGAAAAGAAAGGCACATGAGATTCGACGTTGATAAATCCGCCTGTTTCAACCGTTTCTGTTTTCGGTTCGAAAGGAATTCAAAATAAAACAACGATCCATTCAATTTCTGTATTGCGTTTCATTGTCGAAATACCCTCGAGATTGTTCGGTTTCTTTCCCAGTAGGTGATTTTTTAAAATCGATCTCCCTCGGCACGACAATAGCCATTGAAGACTACTACTGCTGCTGTGGCCGATGAACGTGAACGAATCCAATGATCGGCGCGGCATCCACAGATTGTCGGGTTCGTTCCGTAACAGAAACACTTGCATGCGGTCTCGAATTCGTTTCCCGCCCTAAAAGTCGTCGACTCGAAAAGAAATTCACGTGAGATTCGACGTTGATACATTCGCCTGTTTGTACCGTGTCTTTTATCGGTTCGAGAGGAATCCAAAATAAAAAACGATCCATTCAAATTCTGTTATCTATTTTATGTCGAAATACCCTCGAGATTGTTCGATTTCGGTCCCAGTAAGTGATTTTTAAACATCTATCATCCTCCGCATGAAAAAAGCCATTGAGGACTACTACTGCTGCTGTGGCCGATGAACGTGAAGGAATCCAATGATCGGCGCGCCATTCTCAGATTGTAGGGAGTATTCCACAACAGAAACACTTGCATGCGGACTCGGATTCGTTTCCCGATCTAAAAGTCATCGACTCGAAAAGAAAGGCACAAGAGATTCGACGTTGATAAATCCGCCTGTTTCAACCGTTTCTGTTATCGGTTCGAAAGCAATTCAAACTAAAACAACGATCCATTCAAATTCTGTATTGTGTTTCATTGTCGAAATAACCTCGAGATTGTTCGGTTTCGTTCCCAGTAGGTGGTCTTTTAAAATCGATCTCCCTCGGCACAATAGCCATTGAGGACTACTACTGCTGCTGTGGACGATGAACGTGAACGAATCCGATGTTCGGCGAGGCATCCTCAGATCGTAGGGTTTATTCCGTAACAGAAAAACTTGCATGCGGGCTCGAATTCGTTTCCCGCCCTAAAAGTCGTCGACTCGAGAAGAAATTCACGTGAGATTCGACGTTGATACATTCGCCTGTTTCACCGTTTCTTTTATCGGTTCGAGAGGAATCGAAAATAAAAAACGATCCATTCAAATTCTGTTATCTATTTTATGTCGAAATAACCTCGAGATTGTTCGGTTTCGGTCCCAGAAAGTGATTTTTAAACATCTATCATCCTCCGCATGAAAAAAGCCATTGAGGACTACTACTGCTGCTGTGGACGATGTACGTGAACGAATCCGATGATCGGCGCGGCATTCTCAGATTGTAGGGAGTATTCCACAACAGAAACACTTGCATGCGCACTCGGATTCATTTCCCGATCTAAAAGTCATCGACTCGAAAAGAAAGGCACATGAGATTCGACGTTGATAAATACGCCTTTTTCAACCGTTTCTGTTATCGGTTCGAGAGGAATCCAAAATAAAGAAAACGATCCATTCAATTTCTGTATTGCGTTTCATTGTCGAAATACCCTCGAGATTGTTCGGTTTCTTTCCCAGTAGGTGATTTTTTAAAATCGATCTCCCTCGGCACGACAATAGCCATTGAAGACTACTACTGCTGCTGTGGCCGATGAACGTGAAGGAATCCAATGATCGGCGCGGCATCCTCAGATTGTAGGGTTCGTTCCATAACAGAAACACGTACATGCGGACTCGGATTCGTTTCCCGTTCTAAAAGTCGTCGACTCGCAAAGAAATTCACGTGAGATTCGGCGTTGATAAATGCGCCTGTTTCAACCGATGGTTTTATCGGTTCGAGAGGGATCCAAAATAAAAAAACGATCCATTCAAATTCTGTATTGTGTTTCATTGTCGAAATACCCTCGAGATTTTTCGGTTTCTTTCCCAGTAGGTGATCTTATAAAATCGATCTCCCTCGGCACGACAATAGCCATTGAGGACTACTACTGCTGCTGTGGACCATGAACGTTAACGAATCCGATGTTCGGTGCGGCATCCTCTGAATGTAGGGATTATTCCGTAACAGAAACACTTGCATGCGGTCTCGGATTCGTTTCCCGCCCTAAAAGTCGTCGACTCGAAAAGAAATTCACGTGAGATTCGACGTTGATACATTCGCCTGTTTCAACCGTTTCTTTTATCGGTTCGAGAGGAATCCAAAATAAAAAACGATCCATTCAAATTCTGTTACCTATTTTATGTCGAAATAACCTCGAGATTGTTCGGTTTCGGTCCCAGTAGGTGATTTTTTTAAATCTATCATCCTCGGCACGAAAAAAGCCATCGAGGACTACTACTGCTGCTGTGGACGATGAACGTGAACGAATCCGATGATCGGCGCGGCATTCTCAGATTGTAGGGAGTATTCCACAACAGAAACACTTGCATGCGCACCGGATTCGTTTTCCGATCTAAAAGTCGTCGACTCGCAAAGAAATTCACGTGAGATTCGGCGTTGATAAATACGCCTGTTTCAACCGATGGTTTTATCGGTTCGAGAGGGATCCAAAATAAAAAAACGATCCATTCAAATTCTGTATTGTGTTTCATTGTCGAAATACCCTCGAGATTTTTCGGTTTCGTTCCCAGTAGGTGATCTTATAAAATCGATCTCCCTCGGCGCGACAATAGCCATTGAGGACTACTACTGCTGCTGTGGACGATGTACGTGAAAGAATCCGATGATCGGCGCGGCATCCTCTGAATGTAGGGATTATTCCGTAACAGAAACACTTGCATGCGGTCTCGGATTCGTTTCCCGCCCTAAAAGTCATCGACTCGAAAAGAAAGGCACATGAGATTCGACGTTGATAAATCCGCCTGTTTCAACCGTTTCTGTTTTCGGTTCGAAAGGAATTCAAAATAAAACAACGATCCATTCAATTTCTGTATTGCGTTTCATTGTCGAAATACCCTCGAGATTGTTCGGTTTCTTTCCCAGTAGGTGATTTTTTAAAATCGATCTCCCTCGGCACGACAATAGCCATTGAAGACTACTACTGCTGCTGTGGCCGATGAACGTGAACGAATCCAATGATCGGCGCGGCATCCACAGATTGTCGGGTTCGTTCCGTAACAGAAACACTTGCATGCGGTCTCGAATTCGTTTCCCGCCCTAAAGGTCGTCGACTCGAAAAGAAATTCACGTGAGATTCGACGTTGATACATTCGCCTGTTTGTACCGTGTCTTTTATCGGTTCGAGAGGAATCCAAAATAAAAAACGATCCATTCAAATTCTGTTATCTATTTTATGTCGAAATACCCTCGAGATTGTTCGATTTCGGTCCCAGTAAGTGATTTTTAAACATCTATCATCCTCCGCATGAAAAAAGCCATTGAGGACTACTACTGCTGCTGTGGCCGATGAACGTGAAGGAATCCAATGATCGGCGCGCCATTCTCAGATTGTAGGGAGTATTCCACAACAGAAACACTTGCATGCGGACTCGGATTCGTTTCCCGATCTAAAAGTCATCGACTCGAAAAGAAAGGCACAAGAGATTCGACGTTGATAAATCCGCCTGTTTCAACCGTTTCTGTTATCGGTTCGAAAGCAATTCAAACTAAAACAACGATCCATTCAAATTCTGTATTGTGTTTCATTGTCGAAATAACCTCGAGATTGTTCGGTTTCGTTCCCAGTAGGTGGTCTTTTAAAATCGATCTCCCTCGGCACAATAGCCATTGAGGACTACTACTGCTGCTGTGGACGATGAACGTGAACGAATCTGATGTTCGGCGAGGCATCCTCAGATCGTAGGGTTTATTCCGTAACAGAAAAACTTGCATGCGGGCTCGAATTCGTTTCCCGCCCTAAAAGTCGTCGACTCGAGAAGAAATTCACGTGAGATTCGACGTTGATACATTCGCCTGTTTCACCGTTTCTTTTATCGGTTCGAGAGGAATCGAAAATAAAAAACGATCCATTCAAATTCTGTTATCTATTTTATGTCGAAATAACCTCGAGATTGTTCGGTTTCGGTCCCAGTAGGTTATTTTTACTAATCTATCATCCACGGCACGAAAAAAGCCATTGAGGACTACTACTGGTGCTGTGGACGATGAACGTGAACGAATCCGATGATCGGCGCGGCATCCTCAGATTGTAGGGTTTGTTCCGTAAGTGAAACACTTACATGCGGACTCGGATTCGTTTCCCGATCTAAAAGTCGTCGACTCGCAAAGAAATTCACTTGAGATTCGGCGTTGATCAATACGCCTGTTTCAAGCGATGCTTTTATCGGTTCGAGAGGGATCCAAAATAAAAAAACGATCCATTCAAATTCTGTATGGTGTTTCATTGTCGAAATAACATCGAGATTGTTCGGTTTCGTTCCCAGTAGGTGATCTTTTAAAATCGATCTCGCTCGGCACGACAATCGCCATTGAGGACTACTACTGCTGCTGTGGACGATGAACGTGAACGAATCCGATGTTTGGCGCGGCGTCCTCAGATTGTAGGGATTATCCCGTAACAGAAACACTTGCATGCGGTCTCGAATTCGTTTCCCGCCCTAAAAGTCGTCGACTCGAAAAGAAATTCACGTGAGATTCGACGTTGATACATTCGCCGGTTTCAACCGTTTCTGTTATCGGTTCGAGAGGAATCCAAAATAAAGAAAACGATCCATTCAATTTCTGTATTGCGTTTCATTGTCGAAATACCCTCGAGATTGTTCGGTTTCTTTCCCAGTAGGTGATTTTTTAAAATCGATCTCCCTCGGCACGACAATAGCCATTGAAGACTACTACTGCTGCTGTGGCCGATGAACGTGAAGGAATCCAATGATCGGCGCGGCATCCTCAGATTGTAGGGTTCGTTCCATAACAGAAACACGTACATGCGGACTCGGATTCGTTTCCCGTTCTAAAAGTCGTCGACTCGCAAAGAAATTCACGTGAGATTCGGCGTTGATAAATGCGCCTGTTTCAACCGATGGTTTTATCGGTTCGAGAGGGATCCAAAATAAAAAAACGATCCATTCAAATTCTGTATTGTGTTTCATTGTCGAAATACCCTCGAGATTTTTCGGTTTCGTTCCCAGTAGGTGATCTTATAAAATCGATCTCCCTCGGCACGACAATAGCCATTGAGGACTACTACTGCTGCTGTGGACCATGAACGTGAACGAATCCGATGTTCGGCGCGGCATCCTCTGAATGTAGGGATTATTCCGTAACAGAAACACTTGCATGCGGTCTCGGATTCGTTTCCCGCCCTAAATGTCGTCGACTCGAAAAGAAATTCACGTGAGATTCGACGTTGATACATTCGCCTGTTTCAACCGTTTCTTTTATCGGTTCGAGAGGAATCCAAAATAAAAAACGATCCATTCAAATTCTGTTACCTATTTTATGTCGAAATAACCTCGAGATTGTTCGGTTTCAGTCCCAGTAGGTGATTTTTTTAAATCTATCATTCTCGGCACGAAAAAAGCCATTGAGGACTACTACTGCTGCTGTGGACGATGAACGTGAACGAATCCGATGATCGGCGCGGCATTCTCAGATTGTAGGGAGTATTCCACAATAGAAACACTTGCATGCGCACTCGGATTCGTTTCCCGTTCTAAAAGTCGTCGACTCGCAAAGAAATTCACGTGAGATTCGGCGTTGATAAATACGCCTGTTTCAACCGATGGTTTTATCGGTTCGAGAGGGATCCAAAATAAAAAAACGATCCATTCAAATTCTGTATTGTGTTTCATTGTCGAAATACCCTCGAGATTTTTCGGTTTCGTTCCCAGTAGGTGATCTTATAAAATCGATCTCCCTCGGCGCGACAATAGCCATTGAGGACTACTACTGCTGCTGTGGACGATGTACGTGAAAGAATCCGATGATCGGCGCGGCATCCTCTGAATGTAGGGATTATTCCGTAACAGAAACACTTGCATGCGGTCTCGGATTCGTTTCCCGCCCTAAAAGTCATCGACTCGAAAAGAAAGGCACATGAGATTCGACGTTGATAAATCCGCCTGTTTCAACCGTTTCTGTTTTCGGTTCGAAAGGAATTCAAAATAAAACAACGATCCATTCAATTTCTGTATTGCGTTTCATTGTCGAAATACCCTCGAGATTGTTCGGTTTCTTTCCCAGTAGGTGATTTTTTAAAATCGATCTCCCTCGGCACGACAATAGCCATTGAAGACTACTACTGCTGCTGTGGCCGATGAACGTGAACGAATCCAATGATCGGCGCGGCATCCACAGATTGTCGGGTTCGTTCCGTAACAGAAACACTTGCATGCGGTCTCGAATTCGTTTCCCGCCCTAAAAGTCGTCGACTCGAAAAGAAATTCACGTGAGATTCGACGTTGATACATTCGCCTGTTTGTACCGTGTCTTTTATCGGTTCGAGAGGAATCCAAAATAAAAAACGATCCATTCAAATTCTGTTATCTATTTTATGTCGAAATACCCTCGAGATTGTTCGATTTCGGTCCCAGTAAGTGATTTTTAAACATCTATCATCCTCCGCATGAAAAAAGCCATTGAGGACTACTACTGCTGCTGTGGCCGATGAACGTGAAGGAATCCAATGATCGGCGCGCCATTCTCAGATTGTAGGGAGTATTCCACAACAGAAACACTTGCATGCGGACTCGGATTCGTTTCCCGATCTAAAAGTCATCGACTCGAAAAGAAAGGCACAAGAGATTCGACGTTGATAAATCCGCCTGTTTCAACCGTTTCTGTTATCGGTTCGAAAGCAATTCAAACTAAAACAACGATCCATTCAAATTCTGTATTGTGTTTCATTGTCGAAATAACCTCGAGATTGTTCGGTTTCGTTCCCAGTAGGTGGTCTTTTAAAATCGATCTCCCTCGGCACAATAGCCATTGAGGACTACTACTGCTGCTGTGGACGATGAACGTGAACGAATCCGATGTTCGGCGAGGCATCCTCAGATCGTAGGGTTTATTCCGTAACAGAAAAACTTGCATGCGGGCTCGAATTCGTTTCCCGCCCTAAAAGTCGTCGACTCGAGAAGAAATTCACGTGAGATTCGACGTTGATACATTCGCCTGTTTCACCGTTTCTTTTATCGGTTCGAGAGGAATCGAAAATAAAAAACGATCCATTCAAATTCTGTTATCTATTTTATGTCGAAATAACCTCGAGATTGTTCGGTTTCGGTCCCAGTAGGTTATTTTTACTAATCTATCATCCACGGCACGAAAAAAGCCATTGAGGACTACTACTGGTGCTGTGGACGATGAACGTGAACGAATCCGATGATCGGCGCGGCATCCTCAGATTGTAGGGTTTGTTCCGTAAGTGAAACACTTACATGCGGACTCGGATTCGTTTCCCGATCTAAAAGTCGTCGACTCGCAAAGTAATTCACTTGAGATTCGGCGTTGATCAATACGCCTGTTTCAAGCGATGCTTTTATCGGTTCGAGAGGGATCCAAAATAAAAAAACGATCCATTCAAATTCTGTATGGTGTTTCATTGTCGAAATAACATCGAGATTGTTCGGTTTCGTTCCCAGTAGGTGATCTTTTAAAATCGATCTCGCTCGGCACGACAATCGCCATTGAGGACTACTACTGCTGCTGTGGACGATGAACGTGAACGAATCCGATGTTTGGCGCGGCGTCCTCAGATTGTAGGGATTATCCCGTAACAGAAACACTTGCATGCGGTCTCGAATTCGTTTCCCGCCCTAAAAGTCGTCGACTCGAAAAAAAATTCACGTGAGATTCGACGTTGATACATTCGCCTGTTTCAACCGTTTCTTTTATCGGTTCGAGAGGAATCCAAAATAAAAAACGATCCATTCAAATTCTGTTACCTATTTTATGTCGAAATAACCTCGAGATTGTTCGGTTTCGGTCCCAGTAGGTGATTTTTTTAAATCTATCATCCTCGGCACGAAAAAAGCCATTGAGGACTACTACTGCTGCTGTGGACGATGAACGTGAACGAATCCGATGATCGGCGCGGCATTCTCAGATTGTAGGGAGTATTCCACAACAGAAACACTTGCATGCGCACTCGGATTCGTTTCCCGTTCTAAAAGTCGTCGACTCGCAAAGAAATTCACGTGAGATTCGGCGTTGATAAATACGCCTGTTTCAACCGATGGTTTTATCGGTTCGAGAGGGATCCAAAATAAAAAAACGATCCATACAAATTCTGTATTGTGTTTCATTGTCGAAATACCCTCGAGATTTTTCGGTTTCGTTCCCAGTAGGTGATCTTATAAAATCGATCTCCCTCGGCGCGACAATAGCCATTGAGGACTACTACTGCTGCTGTGGACGATGTACGTGAAAGAATCCGATGATCGGCGCGGCATCCTCTGAATGTAGGGATTATTCCGTAACAGAAACACTTGCATGCGGTCTCGGATTCGTTTCCCGCCCTAAAAGTCATCGACTCGAAAAGAAAGGCACATGAGATTCGACGTTGATAAATCCGCCTGTTTCAACCGTTTCTGTTATCGGTTCGAAAGGAATTCAAAATAAAACAACGATCCATTCAATTTCTGTATTGCGTTTCATTGTCGAAATACCCTCGAGATTGTTCGGTTTCTTTCCCAGTAGGTGATTTTTTAAAATCGATCTCCCTCGGCACGACAATAGCCATTGAAGACTACTACTGCTGCTGTGGTCGATGAACGTGAACGAATCCAATGATCGGCGCGGCATCCACAGATTGTCGGGTTCGTTCCGTAACAGAAAAACTTGCATGCGGTCTCGAATTCGTTTCCCGCCCTAAAAGTCGTCGACTCGAAAAGAAATTCACGTGAGATTCGACGTTGATACATTCGCCTGTTTGTACCGTGTCTTTTAACGGTTCGAGAGGAATCCAAAATAAAAAACGATCCATTCAAATTCTGTTATCTATTTTATGTCGAAATACCCTCGAGATTGTTCGATTTCGGTCCCAGTAAGTGATTTTTAAACATCTATCATCCTCCGCATGAAAAAAGCCATTGAGGACTACTACTGCTGCTGTGGCCGATGAACGTGAAGGAATCCAATGATCGGCGCGCCATTCTCAGATTGTAGGGAGTATTCCACAACAGAAACACTTGCATGCGGACTCGGATTCGTTTCCCGATCTAAAAGTCATCGACTCGAAAAGAAAGGCACAAGAGATTCGACGTTGATAAATCCGCCTGTTTCAACCGTTTCTGTTATCGGTTCGAAAGCAATTCAAACTAAAACAACGATCCATTCAAATTCTGTATTGTGTTTCATTGTCGAAATAACCTCGAGATTGTTCGGTTTCGTTCCCAGTAGGTGGTCTTTTAAAATCGATCTCCCTCGGCACAATAGCCATTGAGGACTACTACTGCTGCTGTGGACGATGAACGTGAACGAATCCGATGTTCGGCGAGGCATCCTCAGATCGTAGGGTTTATTCCGTAACAGAAAAACTTGCATGCGGGCTCGAATTCGTTTCCCGCCCTAAAAGTCGTCGACTCGAGAAGAAATTCACGTGAGATTCGACGTTGATACATTCGCCTGTTTCACCGTTTCTTTTATCGGTTCGAGAGGAATCGAAAATAAAAAACGATCCATTCAAATTCTGTTATCTATTTTATGTCGAAATAACCTCGAGATTGTTCGGTTTCGGTCCCAGTAGGTTATTTTTACTAATCTATCATCCACGGCACGAAAAAAGCCATTGAGGACTACTACTGGTGCTGTGGACGATGAACGTGAACGAATCCGATGATCGGCGCGGCATCCTCAGATTGTAGGGTTTGTTCCGTAAGTGAAACACTTACATGCGGACTCGGATTCGTTTCCCGATCTAAAAGTCGTCGACTCGCAAAGAAATTCACTTGAGATTCGGCGTTGATCAATACGCCTGTTTCAAGCGATGCTTTTATCGGTTCGAGAGGGATCCAAAATAAAAAAACGATCCATTCAAATTCTGTATGGTGTTTCATTGTCGAAATAACATCGAGATTGTTCGGTTTCGTTCCCAGTAGGTGATCTTTTAAAATCGATCTCGCTCGGCACGACAATCGCCATTGAGGACTACTACTGCTGCTGTGGACGATGAACGTGAACGAATCCGATGTTTGGCGCGGCGTCCTCAGATTGTAGGGATTATCCCGTAACAGAAACACTTGCATGCGGTCTCGAATTCGTTTCCCGCCCTAAAAGTCGTCGACTCGAAAAGAAATTCACGTGAGATTCGACGTTGATACATTCGCCGGTTTCAACCGTTTCTGTTATCGGTTCGAGAGGAATCCAAAATAAAGAAAACGATCCATTCAATTTCTGTATTGCGTTTCATTGTCGAAATACCCTCGAGATTGTTCGGTTTCTTTCCCAGTAGGTGATTTTTTTAAATCTATCATCCTCGGCACGAAAAAAGCCATTGAGGACTACTACTGCTGCTGTGGACGATGAACGTGAACGAATCCGATGATCGGCGCGGCATTCTCAGATTGTAGGGAGTATTTCACAACAGAAACACTTGCATGCGCACTCGGATTCGTTTCCCGTTCTAAAAGTCGTCGACTCGCAAAGAAATTCACGTGAGATTCGGCGTTGATAAATACGCCTGTTTCAACCGATGGTTTTATCGGTTCGAGAGGGATCCAAAATAAAAAAACGATCCATACAAATTCTGTATTGTGTTTCATTGTCGAAATACCCTCGAGATTTTTCGGTTTCGTTCCCAGTAGGTGATCTTATAAAATCGATCTCCCTCGGCGCGACAATAGCCATTGAGGACTACTACTGCTGCTGTGGACGATGTACGTGAAAGAATCCGATGATCGGCGCGGCATCCTCTGAATGTAGGGATTATTCCGTAACAGAAACACTTGCATGCGGTCTCGGATTCGTTTCCCGCCCTAAAAGTCATCGACTCGAAAAGAAAGGCACATGAGATTCGACGTTGATAAATCCGCCTGTTTCAACCGTTTCTGTTATCGGTTCGAAAGGAATTCAAAATAAAACAACGATCCATTCAATTTCTGTATTGCGTTTCATTGTCGAAATACCCTCGAGATTGTTCGGTTTCTTTCCCAGTAGGTGATTTTTTAAAATCGATCTCCCTCGGCACGACAATAGCCATTGAAGACTACTACTGCTGCTGTGGTCGATGAACGTGAACGAATCCAATGATCGGCGCGGCATCCACAGATTGTCGGGTTCGTTCCGTAACAGAAACACTTGCATGCGGTCTCGAATTCGTTTCCCGCCCTAAAAGTCGTCGACTCGAAAAGAAATTCACGTGAGATTCGACGTTGATACATTCGCCTGTTTGTACCGTGTCTTTTAACGGTTCGAGAGGAATCCAAAATAAAAAACGATCCATTCAAATTCTGTTATCTATTTTATGTCGAAATACCCTCGAGATTGTTCGATTTCGGTCCCAGTAAGTGATTTTTAAACATCTATCATCCTCCGCATGAAAAAAGCCATTGAGGACTACTACTGCTGCTGTGGCCGATGAACGTGAAGGAATCCAATGATCGGCGCGCCATTCTCAGATTGTAGGGAGTATTCCACAACAGAAACACTTGCATGCGGACTCGGATTCGTTTCCCGATCTAAAAGTCATCGACTCGAAAAGAAAGGCACAAGAGATTCGACGTTGATAAATCCGCCTGTTTCAACCGTTTCTGTTATCGGTTCGAAAGCAATTCAAACTAAAACAACGATCCATTCAAATTCTGTATTGTGTTTCATTGTCGAAATAACCTCGAGATTGTTCGGTTTCGTTCCCAGTAGGTGGTCTTTTAAAATCGATCTCCCTCGGCACAATAGCCATTGAGGACTACTACTGCTGCTGTGGACGATGAACGTGAACGAATCCGATGTTCGGCGAGGCATCCTCAGATCGTAGGGTTTATTCCGTAACAGAAAAACTTGCATGCGGGCTCGAATTCGTTTCCCGCCCTAAAAGTCGTCGACTCGAGAAGAAATTCACGTGAGATTCGACGTTGATACATTCGCCTGTTTCACCGTTTCTTTTATCGGTTCGAGAGGAATCGAAAATAAAAAACGATCCATTCAAATTCTGTTATCTATTTTATGTCGAAATAACCTCGAGATTGTTCGGTTTCGGTCCCAGTAGGTTATTTTTACTAATCTATCATCCACGGCACGAAAAAAGCCATTGAGGACTACTACTGGTGCTGTGGACGATGAACGTGAACGAATCCGATGATCGGCGCGGCATCCTCAGATTGTAGGGTTTGTTCCGTAAGTGAAACACTTACATGCGGACTCGGATTCGTTTCCCGATCTAAAAGTCGTCGACTCGCAAAGAAATTCACTTGAGATTCGGCGTTGATCAATACGCCTGTTTCAAGCGATGCTTTTATCGGTTCGAGAGGGATCCAAAATAAAAAAACGATCCATTCAAATTCTGTATGGTGTTTCATTGTCGAAATAACATCGAGATTGTTCGGTTTCGTTCCCAGTAGGTGATCTTTTAAAATCGATCTCGCTCGGCACGACAATCGCCATTGAGGACTACTACTGCTGCTGTGGACGATGAACGTGAACGAATCCGATGTTTGGCGCGGCGTCCTCAGATTGTAGGGATTATCCCGTAACAGAAACACTTGCATGCGGTCTCGAATTCGTTTCCCGCCCTAAAAGTCGTCGACTCGAAAAGAAATTCACGTGAGATTCGACGTTGATACATTCGCCGGTTTCAACCGTTTCTGTTATCGGTTCGAGAGGAATCCAAAATAAAGAAAACGATCCATTCAATTTCTGTATTGCGTTTCATTGTCGAAATACCCTCGAGATTGTTCGGTTTCTTTCCCAGTAGGTGATTTTTTAAAATCGATCTCCCTCGGCACGACAATAGCCATTGAAGACTACTACTGCTGCTGTGGCCGATGAACGTGAAGGAATCCAATGATCGGCGCGGCATCCTCAGATTGTAGGGTTCGTTCCATAACAGAAACACGTACATGCGGACTCGGATTCGTTTCCCGTTCTAAAAGTCGTCGACTCGCAAAGAAATTCACGTGAGATTCGGCGTTGATAAATACGCCTGTTTCAACCGATGGTTTTATCGGTTCGAGAGGGATCCAAAATAAAAAAACGATCCATTCAAATTCTGTATTGTGTTTCATTGTCGAAATACCCTCGAGATTTTTCGGTTTCGTTCCCAGTAGGTGATCTTATAAAATCGATCTCCCTCGGCACGACAATAGCCATTGAGGACTACTACTGCTGCTGTGGACCATGAACGTGAACGAATCCGATGTTCGGCGCGGCATCCTCTGAATGTAGGGATTATTCCGTAACAGAAACACTTGCATGCGGTCTCGGATTCGTTTCCCGCCCTAAATGTCGTCGACTCGAAAAGAAATTCACGTGAGATTCGACGTTGATACATTCGCCTGTTTCAACCGTTTCTTTTATCGGTTCGAGAGGAATCCAAAATAAAAAACGATCCATTCAAATTCTGTTACCTATTTTATGTCGAAATAACCTCGAGATTGTTCGGTTTCAGTCCCAGTAGGTGATTTTTTTAAATCTATCATTCTCGGCACGAAAAAAGCCATTGAGGACTACTACTGCTGCTGTGGACGATGAACGTGAACGAATCCGATGATCGGCGCGGCATTCTCAGATTGTAGGGAGTATTCCACAACAGAAACACTTGCATGCGCACTCGGATTCGTTTCCCGTTCTAAAAGTCGTCGACTCGCAAAGAAATTCACGTGAGATTCGGCGTTGATAAATACGCCTGTTTCAACCGATGGTTTTATCGGTTCGAGAGGGATCCAAAATAAAAAAACGATCCATTCAAATTCTGTATTGTGTTTCATTGTCGAAATACCCTCGAGATTTTTCGGTTTCGTTCCCAGTAGGTGATCTTATAAAATCGATCTCCCTCGGCGCGACAATAGCCATTGAGGACTACTACTGCTGCTGTGGACGATGTACGTGAAAGAATCCGATGATCGGCGCGGCATCCTCTGAATGTAGGGATTATTCCGTAACAGAAACACTTGCATGCGGTCTCGGATTCGTTTCCCGCCCTAAAAGTCATCGACTCGAAAAGAAAGGCACATGAGATTCGACGTTGATAAATCCGCCTGTTTCAACCGTTTCTGTTTTCGGTTCGAAAGGAATTCAAAATAAAACAACGATCCATTCAATTTCTGTATTGCGTTTCATTGTCGAAATACCCTCGAGATTGTTCGGTTTCTTTCCCAGTAGGTGATTTTTTAAAATCGATCTCCCTCGGCACGACAATAGCCATTGAAGACTACTACTGCTGCTGTGGCCGATGAACGTGAACGAATCCAATGATCGGCGCGGCATCCACAGATTGTCGGGTTCGTTCCGTAACAGAAACACTTGCATGCGGTCTCGAATTCGTTTCCCGCCCTAAAAGTCGTCGACTCGAAAAGAAATTCACGTGAGATTCGACGTTGATACATTCGCCTGTTTGTACCGTGTCTTTTATCGGTTCGAGAGGAATCCAAAATAAAAAACGATCCATTCAAATTCTGTTATCTATTTTATGTCGAAATACCCTCGAGATTGTTCGATTTCGGTCCCAGTAAGTGATTTTTAAACATCTATCATCCTCCGCATGAAAAAAGCCATTGAGGACTACTACTGCTGCTGTGGCCGATGAACGTGAAGGAATCCAATGATCGGCGCGCCATTCTCAGATTGTAGGGAGTATTCCACAACAGAAACACTTGCATGCGGACTCGGATTCGTTTCCCGATCTAAAAGTCATCGACTCGAAAAGAAAGGCACAAGAGATTCGACGTTGATAAATCCGCCTGTTTCAACCGTTTCTGTTATCGGTTCGAAAGCAATTCAAACTAAAACAACGATCCATTCAAATTCTGTATTGTGTTTCATTGTCGAAATAACCTCGAGATTGTTCGGTTTCGTTCCCAGTAGGTGGTCTTTTAAAATCGATCTCCCTCGGCACAATAGCCATTGAGGACTACTACTGCTGCTGTGGACGATGAACGTGAACGAATCCGATGTTCGGCGAGGCATCCTCAGATCGTAGGGTTTATTCCGTAACAGAAAAACTTGCATGCGGGCTCGAATTCGTTTCCCGCCCTAAAAGTCGTCGACTCGAGAAGAAATTCACGTGAGATTCGACGTTGATACATTCGCCTGTTTCACCGTTTCTTTTATCGGTTCGAGAGGAATCGAAAATAAAAAACGATCCATTCAAATTCTGTTATCTATTTTATGTCGAAATAACCTCGAGATTGTTCGGTTTCGGTCCCAGTAGGTTATTTTTACTAATCTATCATCCACGGCACGAAAAAAGCCATTGAGGACTACTACTGGTGCTGTGGACGATGAACGTGAACGAATCCGATGATCGGCGCGGCATCCTCAGATTGTAGGGTTTGTTCCGTAAGTGAAACACTTACATGCGGACTCGGATTCGTTTCCCGATCTAAAAGTCGTCGACTCGCAAAGTAATTCACTTGAGATTCGGCGTTGATCAATACGCCGGTTTCAAGCGATGCTTTTATCGGTTCGAGAGGGATCCAAAATAAAAAAACGATCCATTCAAATTCTGTATGGTGTTTCATTGTCGAAATAACATCGAGATTGTTCGGTTTCGTTCCCAGTAGGTGATCTTTTAAAATCGATCTCGCTCGGCACGACAATCGCCATTGAGGACTACTACTGCTGCAGTGGACGATGAACGTGAACGAATCCGATGTTTGGCGCGGCGTCCTCAGATTGTAGGGATTATCCCGTAACAGAAACACTTGCATGCGGTCTCGAATTCGTTTCCCGCCCTAAAAGTCGTCGACTCGAAAAAAAATTCACGTGAGATTCGACGTTGATACATTCGCCTGTTTCAACCGTTTCTTTTATCGGTTCGAGAGGAATCCAAAATAAAAAACGATCCATTCAAATTCTGTTACCTATTTTATGTCGAAATAACCTCGAGATTGTTCGGTTTCGGTCCCAGTAGGTGATTTTTTTAAATCTATCATCCTCGGCACGAAAAAAGCCATTGAGGACTACTACTGCTGCTGTGGACGATGAACGTGAACGAATCCGATGATCGGCGCGGCATTCTCAGATTGTAGGGAGTATTCCACAACAGAAACACTTGCATGCGCACTCGGATTCGTTTCCCGTTCTAAAAGTCGTCGACTCGCAAAGAAATTCACGTGAGATTCGGCGTTGATAAATACGCCTGTTTCAACCGATGGTTTTATCGGTTCGAGAGGGATCCAAAATAAAAAAACGATCCATACAAATTCTGTATTGTGTTTCATTGTCGAAATACCCTCGAGATTTTTCGGTTTCGTTCCCAGTAGGTGATCTTATAAAATCGATCTCCCTCGGCGCGACAATAGCCATTGAGGACTACTACTGCTGCTGTGGACGATGTACGTGAAAGAATCCGATGATCGGCGCGGCATCCTCTGAATGTAGGGATTATTCCGTAACAGAAACACTTGCATGCGGTCTCGGATTCGTTTCCCGCCCTAAAAGTCATCGACTCGAAAAGAAAGGCACATGAGATTCGACGTTGATAAATCCGCCTGTTTCAACCGTTTCTGTTATCGGTTCGAAAGGAATTCAAAATAAAACAACGATCCATTCAATTTCTGTATTGCGTTTCATTGTCGAAATACCCTCGAGATTGTTCGGTTTCTTTCCCAGTAGGTGATTTTTTAAAATCGATCTCCCTCGGCACGACAATAGCCATTGAAGACTACTACTGCTGCTGTGGTCGATGAACGTGAACGAATCCAATGATCGGCGCGGCATCCACAGATTGTCGGGTTCGTTCCGTAACAGAAACACTTGCATGCGGTCTCGAATTCGTTTCCCGCCCTAAAAGTCGTCGACTCGAAAAGAAATTCACGTGAGATTCGACGTTGATACATTCGCCTGTTTGTACCGTGTCTTTTAACGGTTCGAGAGGAATCCAAAATAAAAAACGATCCATTCAAATTCTGTTATCTATTTTATGTCGAAATACCCTCGAGATTGTTCGATTTCGGTCCCAGTAAGTGATTTTTAAACATCTATCATCCTCCGCATGAAAAAAGCCATTGAGGACTACTACTGCTGCTGTGGCCGATGAACGTGAAGGAATCCAATGATCGGCGCGCCATTCTCAGATTGTAGGGAGTATTCCACAACAGAAACACTTGCATGCGGACTCGGATTCGTTTCCCGATCTAAAAGTCATCGACTCGAAAAGAAAGGCACAAGAGATTCGACGTTGATAAATCCGCCTGTTTCAACCGTTTCTGTTATCGGTTCGAAAGCAATTCAAACTAAAACAACGATCCATTCAAATTCTGTATTGTGTTTCATTGTCGAAATAACCTCGAGATTGTTCGGTTTCGTTCCCAGTAGGTGGTCTTTTAAAATCGATCTCCCTCGGCACAATAGCCATTGAGGACTACTACTGCTGCTGTGGACGATGAACGTGAACGAATCCGATGTTCGGCGAGGCATCCTCAGATCGTAGGGTTTATTCCGTAACAGAAAAACTTGCATGCGGGCTCGAATTCGTTTCCCGCCCTAAAAGTCGTCGACTCGAGAAGAAATTCACGTGAGATTCGACGTTGATACATTCGCCTGTTTCACCGTTTCTTTTATCGGTTCGAGAGGAATCGAAAATAAAAAACGATCCATTCAAATTCTGTTATCTATTTTATGTCGAAATAACCTCGAGATTGTTCGGTTTCGGTCCCAGTAGGTTATTTTTACTAATCTATCATCCACGGCACGAAAAAAGCCATTGAGGACTACTACTGGTGCTGTGGACGATGAACGTGAACGAATCCGATGATCGGCGCGGCATCCTCAGATTGTAGGGTTTGTTCCGTAAGTGAAACACTTACATGCGGACTCGGATTCGTTTCCCGATCTAAAAGTCGTCGACTCGCAAAGTAATTCACTTGAGATTCGGCGTTGATCAATACGCCTGTTTCAAGCGATGCTTTTATCGGTTCGAGAGGGATCCAAAATAAAAAAACGATCCATTCAAATTCTGTATGGTGTTTCATTGTCGAAATAACATCGAGATTGTTCGGTTTCGTTCCCAGTAGGTGATCTTTTAAAATCGATCTCGCTCGGCACGACAATCGCCATTGAGGACTACTACTGCTGCTGTGGACGATGAACGTGAACGAATCCGATGTTTGGCGCGGCGTCCTCAGATTGTAGGGATTATCCCGTAACAGAAACACTTGCATGCGGTCTCGAATTCGTTTCCCGCCCTAAAAGTCGTCGACTCGAAAAAAAATTCACGTGAGATTCGACGTTGATACATTCGCCTGTTTCAACCGTTTCTTTTATCGGTTCGAGAGGAATCCAAAATAAAAAACGATCCATTCAAATTCTGTTACCTATTTTATGTCGAAATAACCTCGAGATTGTTCGGTTTCGGTCCCAGTAGGTGATTTTTTTAAATCTATCATCCTCGGCACGAAAAAAGCCATTGAGGACTACTACTGCTGCTGTGGACGATGAACGTGAACGAATCCGATGATCGGCGCGGCATTCTCAGATTGTAGGGAGTATTCCACAACAGAAACACTTGCATGCGCACTCGGATTCGTTTCCCGTTCTAAAAGTCGTCGACTCGCAAAGAAATTCACGTGAGATTCGGCGTTGATAAATACGCCTGTTTCAACCGATGGTTTTATCGGTTCGAGAGGGATCCAAAATAAAAAAACGATCCATACAAATTCTGTATTGTGTTTCATTGTCGAAATACCCTCGAGATTTTTCGGTT
The DNA here is from genome assembly GCA_964007375.1 of Ophion obscuratus. Taxonomy (NCBI): domain Eukaryota; kingdom Metazoa; phylum Arthropoda; class Insecta; order Hymenoptera; family Ichneumonidae; genus Ophion; species Ophion obscuratus. The sequence continues at coordinate 58,095,554 of OZ023312.1, forward strand.
TCGTTCCCAGTAGGTGATCTTATAAAATCGATCTCCCTCGGCGCGACAATAGCCATTGAGGACTACTACTGCTGCTGTGGACGATGTACGTGAAAGAATCCGATGATCGGCGCGGCATCCTCTGAATGTAGGGATTATTCCGTAACAGAAACACTTGCATGCGGTCTCGGATTCGTTTCCCGCCCTAAAAGTCATCGACTCGAAAAGAAAGGCACATGAGATTCGACGTTGATAAATCCGCCTGTTTCAACCGTTTCTGTTATCGGTTCGAAAGGAATTCAAAATAAAACAACGATCCATTCAATTTCTGTATTGCGTTTCATTGTCGAAATACCCTCGAGATTGTTCGGTTTCTTTCCCAGTAGGTGATTTTTTAAAATCGATCTCCCTCGGCACGACAATAGCCATTGAAGACTACTACTGCTGCTGTGGTCGATGAACGTGAACGAATCCAATGATCGGCGCGGCATCCACAGATTGTCGGGTTCGTTCCGTAACAGAAACACTTGCATGCGGTCTCGAATTCGTTTCCCGCCCTAAAAGTCGTCGACTCGAAAAGAAATTCACGTGAGATTCGACGTTGATACATTCGCCTGTTTGTACCGTGTCTTTTAACGGTTCGAGAGGAATCCAAAATAAAAAACGATCCATTCAAATTCTGTTATCTATTTTATGTCGAAATACCCTCGAGATTGTTCGATTTCGGTCCCAGTAAGTGATTTTTAAACATCTATCATCCTCCGCATGAAAAAAGCCATTGAGGACTACTACTGCTGCTGTGGCCGATGAACGTGAAGGAATCCAATGATCGGCGCGCCATTCTCAGATTGTAGGGAGTATTCCACAACAGAAACACTTGCATGCGGACTCGGATTCGTTTCCCGATCTAAAAGTCATCGACTCGAAAAGAAAGGCACAAGAGATTCGACGTTGATAAATCCGCCTGTTTCAACCGTTTCTGTTATCGGTTCGAAAGCAATTCAAACTAAAACAACGATCCATTCAAATTCTGTATTGTGTTTCATTGTCGAAATAACCTCGAGATTGTTCGGTTTCGTTCCCAGTAGGTGGTCTTTTAAAATCGATCTCCCTCGGCACAATAGCCATTGAGGACTACTACTGCTGCTGTGGACGATGAACGTGAACGAATCCGATGTTCGGCGAGGCATCCTCAGATCGTAGGGTTTATTCCGTAACAGAAAAACTTGCATGCGGGCTCGAATTCGTTTCCCGCCCTAAAAGTCGTCGACTCGAGAAGAAATTCACGTGAGATTCGACGTTGATACATTCGCCTGTTTCACCGTTTCTTTTATCGGTTCGAGAGGAATCGAAAATAAAAAACGATCCATTCAAATTCTGTTATCTATTTTATGTCGAAATAACCTCGAGATTGTTCGGTTTCGGTCCCAGTAGGTTATTTTTACTAATCTATCATCCACGGCACGAAAAAAGCCATTGAGGACTACTACTGGTGCTGTGGACGATGAACGTGAACGAATCCGATGATCGGCGCGGCATCCTCAGATTGTAGGGTTTGTTCCGTAAGTGAAACACTTACATGCGGACTCGGATTCGTTTCCCGATCTAAAAGTCGTCGACTCGCAAAGTAATTCACTTGAGATTCGGCGTTGATCAATACGCCTGTTTCAAGCGATGCTTTTATCGGTTCGAGAGGGATCCAAAATAAAAAAACGATCCATTCAAATTCTGTATGGTGTTTCATTGTCGAAATAACATCGAGATTGTTCGGTTTCGTTCCCAGTAGGTGATCTTTTAAAATCGATCTCGCTCGGCACGACAATCGCCATTGAGGACTACTACTGCTGCTGTGGACGATGAACGTGAACGAATCCGATGTTTGGCGCGGCGTCCTCAGATTGTAGGGATTATCCCGTAACAGAAACACTTGCATGCGGTCTCGAATTCGTTTCCCGCCCTAAAAGTCGTCGACTCGAAAAAAAATTCACGTGAGATTCGACGTTGATACATTCGCCTGTTTCAACCGTTTCTTTTATCGGTTCGAGAGGAATCCAAAATAAAAAACGATCCATTCAAATTCTGTTACCTATTTTATGTCGAAATAACCTCGAGATTGTTCGGTTTCGGTCCCAGTAGGTGATTTTTTTAAATCTATCATCCTCGGCACGAAAAAAGCCATTGAGGACTACTACTGCTGCTGTGGACGATGAACGTGAACGAATCCGATGATCGGCGCGGCATTCTCAGATTGTAGGGAGTATTCCACAACAGAAACACTTGCATGCGCACTCGGATTCGTTTCCCGTTCTAAAAGTCGTCGACTCGCAAAGAAATTCACGTGAGATTCGGCGTTGATAAATACGCCTGTTTCAACCGATGGTTTTATCGGTTCGAGAGGGATCCAAAATAAAAAAACGATCCATACAAATTCTGTATTGTGTTTCATTGTCGAAATACCCTCGAGATTTTTCGGTTTCGTTCCCAGTAGGTGATCTTATAAAATCGATCTCCCTCGGCGCGACAATAGCCATTGAGGACTACTACTGCTGCTGTGGACGATGTACGTGAAAGAATCCGATGATCGGCGCGGCATCCTCTGAATGTAGGGATTATTCCGTAACAGAAACACTTGCATGCGGTCTCGGATTCGTTTCCCGCCCTAAAAGTCATCGACTCGAAAAGAAAGGCACATGAGATTCGACGTTGATAAATCCGCCTGTTTCAACCGTTTCTGTTATCGGTTCGAAAGGAATTCAAAATAAAACAACGATCCATTCAATTTCTGTATTGCGTTTCATTGTCGAAATACCCTCGAGATTGTTCGGTTTCTTTCCCAGTAGGTGATTTTTTAAAATCGATCTCCCTCGGCACGACAATAGCCATTGAAGACTACTACTGCTGCTGTGGTCGATGAACGTGAACGAATCCAATGATCGGCGCGGCATCCACAGATTGTCGGGTTCGTTCCGTAACAGAAACACTTGCATGCGGTCTCGAATTCGTTTCCCGCCCTAAAAGTCGTCGACTCGAAAAGAAATTCACGTGAGATTCGACGTTGATACATTCGCCTGTTTGTACCGTGTCTTTTAACGGTTCGAGAGGAATCCAAAATAAAAAACGATCCATTCAAATTCTGTTATCTATTTTATGTCGAAATACCCTCGAGATTGTTCGATTTCGGTCCCAGTAAGTGATTTTTAAACATCTATCATCCTCCGCATGAAAAAAGCCATTGAGGACTACTACTGCTGCTGTGGCCGATGAACGTGAAGGAATCCAATGATCGGCGCGCCATTCTCAGATTGTAGGGAGTATTCCACAACAGAAACACTTGCATGCGGACTCGGATTCGTTTCCCGATCTAAAAGTCATCGACTCGAAAAGAAAGGCACAAGAGATTCGACGTTGATAAATCCGCCTGTTTCAACCGTTTCTGTTATCGGTTCGAAAGCAATTCAAACTAAAACAACGATCCATTCAAATTCTGTATTGTGTTTCATTGTCGAAATAACCTCGAGATTGTTCGGTTTCGTTCCCAGTAGGTGGTCTTTTAAAATCGATCTCCCTCGGCACAATAGCCATTGAGGACTACTACTGCTGCTGTGGACGATGAACGTGAACGAATCCGATGTTCGGCGAGGCATCCTCAGATCGTAGGGTTTATTCCGTAACAGAAAAACTTGCATGCGGGCTCGAATTCGTTTCCCGCCCTAAAAGTCGTCGACTCGAGAAGAAATTCACGTGAGATTCGACGTTGATACATTCGCCTGTTTCACCGTTTCTTTTATCGGTTCGAGAGGAATCGAAAATAAAAAACGATCCGTTCAAATTCTGTTATCTATTTTATGTCGAAATAACCTCGAGATTGTTCGGTTTCGGTCCCAGTAGGTTATTTTTACTAATCTATCATCCACGGCACGAAAAAAGCCATTGAGGACTACTACTGGTGCTGTGGACGATGAACGTGAACGAATCCGATGATCGGCGCGGCATCCTCAGATTGTAGGGTTTGTTCCGTAAGTGAAACACTTACATGCGGACTCGGATTCGTTTCCCGATCTAAAAGTCGTCGACTCGCAAAGAAATTCACTTGAGATTCGGCGTTGATCAATACGCCTGTTTCAAGCGATGCTTTTATCGGTTCGAGAGGGATCCAAAATAAAAAAACGATCCATTCAAATTCTGTATGGTGTTTCATTGTCGAAATAACATCGAGATTGTTCGGTTTCGTTCCCAGTAGGTGATCTTTTAAAATCGATCTCGCTCGGCACGACAATCGCCATTGAGGACTACTACTGCTGCTGTGGACGATGAACGTGAACGAATCCGATGTTTTGTTACGTCGTGGGTCCCATTTTTAATACGAATGATTAATCGTCTTTTATTTTACCTTTCAGGATTTGACTTTACGAATGGGAAGTGTGCCACGAACGCAACGGATTATAATGGATTAAGTCGTATGTGACTTATGTGACGGTAAGTTACCGTCGGAGAAGAAAAGCGCCACGTTTAAGCGGGAATGTGCCCACTTGGGATAGGCGCTTGGTAAAGTCGTTGGTGTGTAATTTGACGCATGAGCGACAGGTAAACAAATAAGAAAGTAGCGTGAAATTGTGCTTACCTGAGTGAGAAAGAGCGGCGGTGCGTAGCGGGTCAAAACTACTCGACCGTGTGACCGAATTTGTCCAGGAATCGCAAAGATGGTCCAGCTCGACCCGACCGGTCGTTGCCCAGACGGGTACCCGGTGATCGTCCGAATGCGATGGCCCGGTGATGCCGATGTTTTTGGGAGCGGTCGGAGACTACGAGGACTGGATTAATTTATGAGGGATACATTCGCGTCGAAATATGAACATAAATGTAGAGATTTTATAATTGTTTGAACCGCTGGGTGAGTGCAAGACGTGCCAGGTTTCGGCACCGTCGACTCACCGCGTCTGGCTCCACCTCCGCCCGGTTACGGCGATTGGCGGCCAACCGCGAGAACAAACGTTGAGAATAACGGAAGCCGACGCACGAACACTAAGCACCGGTGTGACCGTGCCAGTCGCTGACCTACCGTATTACGGCGGGTCGGCGCGTGTGGCGTGTTCGTGCGGCAAACCTTCCGTATTTCCCGGAAAAATGATGAGGTTCTCTATTTGTTCAGCGAATGTATGGGGAAACGTATTCGTCTAACGCATAGGTACGGATTAGTATAAAATAAAATTTGGTACGCTGAGTGAGTCTAATGCGTGCCAGATTACGGCACCGCCGACTCGCTACGTCTGGCCCACCTCCGCCCGGTTACGGCGATTGGCGGCCAGCCGCGAACACAAATATGAAGGTCGAGGGAAATCGACGTCCGAACACTAAGCACCGGGTTAACCGTGCCAGTCGCTAACCTGCCCGATAACGGCGAGTTGGCGGATGTAGCGTGTTCGTGCGTCACCTTTCCCAAGCCTCATGAGAAAGCACTTCGAGATTTGTCCGATTTTGGACAAGTACGATTTTATGAGTGAGACGAATACGTGCGTTAGGAAAAAATGGCGTGAGCGAGAGGAAGAGAGAGAGAGAGAAAGAAATGCACTACGATGATTTGTTCGTTGCGTGTTAACACGCACGAACGAGAGACAAATGTATTTTAATTATTTGCTCGGAAAATGTTACACTTTTGCGCGGTCGCCGTATTATGCATAATTTAAATAGCGCGAAGAAATCGAATGTGATATAAACAATTATGTATTTTACACGTGAATAAACGTAGTTACATTCAATAAAGACAATAATATATGTTTTGTAAATTTATTTGTTGTAGTGTTTGACTTGTTGTTTCCTTTTATTTTTATTACGATTAAAACAATTAATACCGGTTTTACAGAGACTTATAGTTACACTGACGAAGAGACCGGGGTAAACTCGAAAAGAAATAAAATATAATAAATGTACCGGTTTTCAGAGCGTCGACTCTGCGATGCGCGCTGTTGGAGAGACCGGACGGAACTGACTGGCCAGCTCCCGGAGCGCAATATGTATCCTCGCCCTCTTTGTCTCGGAGACAAAGGGCTTGGCGTCATTACCCTCGCTCTCGAGCTCGGTCCCCATGTAACCGAATATTAGCACTGATAACGTTATTTTTCTCGAGCTGTACATGGGCAATGAAATGAATATTTTTCGTTATCGGCAGGATGTGCTGACTACGTGGTGACCAAGCTCTGAGGAGGTCTGTGAGAAAACTCGCGATGAAGCTGACCGCTTGGGAACAGTTTCGCGGGTTATTTGAGGACTCTCGCGTCCCCAATATATACGTTATATAGATATGACAATATTTCTTATTTCTAGGACCATTGTATTATGGTCAACACGAATATACATATATATGTTGGATACTAGTTCGGGGACTCGTGAATGTCCCTGAAGTATACAGATAAGTATAGATATTAATATTATTATTTGTACTCCGGAGACTCTCTTGGATGTCCCGGGAGTTTACCGAATATATATATATATGTATATTTGTGTGTGTCACTTTGAGGACTTATGTCCCCGAAGTGTGCATGAAAGTAGATATGTATTAATTATTGCCCCGGGACTCGGCTATATGTCCCTGAAGCGTATGGCGTACGTATATGTATATATATATATGTATACATGTATAGATATTCACTAAAGTTATTCCGAGGACTAATGCCTTCGAAGTATGCATACGAGTATACGAATAGTATATGGGGACTCTGAGGTCCTAGGGTATGTATATATATATATATTCATTAAAGTTAGTTCGAGGACTTATGTCCCGAAAGTATGCATGGAAATAGACATGCGGAATTATTATAGGAGGTACTCCAGGGACTCTCGTATATGTCCCTAAAGTATGCAGGTACGTGTATATGTATGTATATATGAGACATTATAGTATGGTACTCCGGGGACCCATGTGCGTGTCCCAGAAGTTACGGGTAGGCTTAGCGGTAACGTTATTATGGGAACTGTTTGTCCCTAAAGTATACGGGTAGATATACGCGTGCTACATTTAAAGATATATATATATATATATAACGGGGTTTCTAAGTGAAATCGACCATATATGGGTCGTTCTGATTGACATGTACCCAAGAAAAACATAAATGAGCGCGTTTAGCGCGAGGATAAAATCTTAATAATTATTACAGTTCGTACCAGATATGAATATTTGGAGGGCGAGAGTGCTAGGACGTAACACCTCCCCCCTAAAAGTCTGAAGCAATGCTTCAGCTTTGCTGAGGACCGGCGTTGAGCCGCTCCAAGAGTCCGTGGTCGACGCCCGACAAACGCCTCGACGTCGTCGGATGGTCGCGATTGTCGTTGATGGACACCAGCTCCAGAGGTTCGTCGTTGGTAATCTTCGACGACCGTTGATCAGCATGGTGAGCTCTGCTAATTAGGAGGCTTGTCACCGAGTTCCAGATGGCTCCTAGAAGGGTGAAACTCCATCCGTACAGAGTGTGGAGTGTATATCCATGGATGCAAGTATCGATGATCGCCTTGATGATGGTGAGGATTGCGAGGACCCCGAACAGTCCCGCACTGATGATTCCGAATTTTTCGAAACCACCCCAGATTTTGTGCATTACTCCATCAGCCACGTGTTGGAGAGCGTCCTCGTCCATCAGTGTCTTGAGGGAAACGCTTCCCGGGGGTATGTCGTGTCCTGCGAAACCCCTTGCGATGTTGTTGAGTAATGCTGGTTTTTCAGCGGGGAACATGATCCTGTCCCTCAGCTGATTGATCTCGTGGTCAGAATATATTCCGCTGGATGCCAAATTTCCAATAGGGTTGTATCCCCATGTAGGCATGGAAGCGGGATGTAATTGTCCAGGAGGCAGTACCTCGACTGGATGTGGTGTGAACCGATACCAAGTGCCGTCGATCCAATATTCGGCAGGTAGCATGGGGTTGCACTCGATATGTGTTCCCGTCCGGATAAGTGTCCTTGAGATTGTGGACAGGAAGAATGATTGGTTCCGGAACGTGACGGGAAGTTCGTTGTAACATTCGTCCGTTCGGCGAAGGGTGCATTTCGCACACACGCTGAGTTTATAATCGGGTGCCTCTTAATTTGTTGGGGTGGACTACCCGAGGTTTATTTTTATAGAGGATCTTTATGTTTCCTCCGGATAAAATTTCAAGAATTTCGCATGGTTCAGTGTATTGGTCACCGAATTTTCCCTTTTTTGGTTCCTTCAACATGAGAACCTTGTCGCCGACCTTGAAGGTTTTCGGATTAATCCTCCGATCGTAATACGTTTTTGATTTCTCCTTGGATTTCTTCAGATTTTCGGCGGCAAGCTGTTGGAGATCGCAAATTCGAGAGAAGAGCTCCTCCAGGTATGCAGCATAAGTCGTATCCTGTTGCTCCTCGATTTGTTGATGGCCCGACGGATGGCGGGCCAGTTTACCGAAAACTAGCTCGTGAGGGGTGTACCCTGTACCCTCGTGTTGGCTCGTATTATAAGAGAATATCGCCAACTCGATTAGCTCGTCCCAATCGTTGTTTTCGTTGACATACTGTTTCAGATATTCTGCAAGGACATGGTGAGACCTCTCGATTGACCCGTTGGACTGCGGGTAGAAGGCTGATGTTTGGTACATTTTGATTCTGAATTTCCTCGCGATGGCCTTCATAAAACTGCTCCGAAAGTTCGCCCCCTGGTCGGTGAGAAGGGCGCGAGGAGCACCAAAACGGGCGATGAAGTCCTTGACGAACGCCTCGCTGATGTCGATCGCCGTTGTCCTCTTCAGCGGAATTGCCAACGAGTACTTGGTGAGAAGATCCTGGATGGTCAGCACGTACTCGTTGCCTATCTTCGTAACAGGAAGTGGTCCGACCACGTCCATGGCCACCTTGTCGAAAGCCGCCCTTGGAGTGTCGGTGATAACCATGGGTTGCTTAGTTTTGACTCGAACTAACTTTTTCAATTGGCAACCTCTACAATGTTGAATGTACTCTTGAATTTCGCCTTTCATGTTTTTCCAAAAGAAATTTTCTCTGATTCGTTTGTACGTTTTATTTACTCCCTTATGACCTCCTACCAACGAGTCGTGGTTTTCCTCTATAATTGCAGTACGATTTTCCTCGGGAGGATATTGAATGAGTTGTTTACAAATGGTCAACGTAACTTCGTCGTTGCCTAGCGTTCGTATCAAAAGATTTTTAATTTCGTTCCATGATACATTTCCGATTGAGTTTGTTTTCGCGACATGAATTAATTTCGTAGATGTTTCGCGGACAAAATTTTTCAAGGAGTCGAGTGCTTCCTCAAGGTCCTCGATCAAAAGATTTTCGTGTACATTAGCCAATAACGGTATAGCTAATATGCATCTTGAATTTTCGTTTATTACCTTAAGTCGTAAATACGTGGTTTCCTCGATTTTGGGAAACAAATTTTGAGTTTGGAGGTCTTTTGCTCCATCATCGATGGGTCTCCCGGAAGTGGTGACAAAGACGACGAGATTGTCCTTGAACATGGACAATTTGTCGCGCGTTTCGCGTATGGTGAGCCTACCTTGGACTTCACTGTTTACCCTCGGTAATGTATACTCGGGGTTTTCATTATCAAATATGTCGCTATTTACAGAGTCGTCGTCTGAATCGCCTGAGCTTTCGGTGAGATCCTCGATATTCTCAATGTTTTCTCCATGTTCCGACGGTTCCGTAATGACGGAATCCTCAGGAAATGGGGCTATTTCTCGATCTTCTAACAGTTGCGTTATTTCAAAATTTTCCGCGATTCCGTCGTCTGGATTTGCGTCCAGGATAGACGTGTGCAAGGTTGTTTCCTCCACAGGTTCGACGGATTGAGGATGGGAAGGCGGTTCTTCCAGGTTCCGGGTTTTCGGAGTTTCTTTTTCTTTTTCCCAACGACGACGCGTTTTGCCAGACGGTTGCGAAATTGTCGGGAAATTTCGGAAACCGAGGAAATCGTCCTCGTCCGCGGAGTCGGCTAACCTTTTCCTTTTTTCAGGTGGATTTTTCCTTTGGTTACCGTCCGACGGATTGGGGATTTCCTCCGTATCCGGCTCAGGATTTAAGGTAGGTTTTCGTTTTTTAGCTGGATTTCTTCCAGCTGGTGGATCGAACAATCTTTCGTCCGAGTCCGAATCGTCGTTTCCGCTAGGAGTCGGTTTACCAATTTTTGCCCGACTTGGGCCAACGATAGGCGATTCGGATTTTCTTTTACATGGCGTATGCTTTACCATGAGCACAGTCTGATTTTTTACTGGCGGGTTCCGGGAAAGGGCGTCAGCATTGCTGTTTACCCTTCCTGGTTTGTATACAATTTTATAAGTATAACTAGCAAGGCTAAGGCGCCAATGCACAAGACGATTGGCCGGGTCTTTTACGGAGTGAAGCCATACGAGCGGCTTGTGGTCCGTTACCAACAAGAACTCACGGCCGTAGACATAAGGTCTGAAATGATTTACACAATAAATGATAGCCAATAATTCCTTCTCGATCACTGAGTAATTTACTTCGTGTTTTCCAAGAGTTCGAGAGGTGTAACTAACGGGTTTATCTTTACCAATTTCGCCTTGGCTCAAAATTCCGCCAATAGCGTGATCAGATGCGTCCGTTGTTATGATGAATGGTTTTGTGAAATCCGGATATTGAAGAATAGGTTCTTTACATAACGCCTCGATAAGCGTATCAAAGGCTTTTTGGTGAGATTCGGTCCATTTGAAGGTCGATCCCTTTTTTAATAAATTTGTGAGTGGCTTTGCAATGCCTGAAAAATTTTCGATGAACCTGCGGTAATAACCTGCAAGTCCTAAAAATTGTTTTATTTTTTTCGGAGTGGTAGGCCTAGGGTATCCCTGTAGAGCCTCCAATTTTTTGGGATCGGGTTTAACTCCGTCCTCGCTTATGATGTGACCCAAATATGCCACTTCTCGTCTTAAAAATTCACACTTGTCCGGTTGTAATTTTAAGTTGGCTTGCCTCAATTTTTTCGCAAGTTTGTTGAATTTATTTTCGTGTTCAACTAGTGTCTTTGCATAAATGACGATGTCGTCCAAATAAACAAACAGCTCGATGCCTTGAAGGCCTGTTAAGACTCGATCCATTAATCTTTGAAATGTCGCCGGAGCGTTTTTTAAACCAAACGGCATTCGGTCGAACTCGTAGTGACCGAATGGTGTAGCAAATGCTGTTTTGTGAGAATCATCTGGATGTACTTTAATTTGATGGAAACCGCTGGCCAGGTCGAATACTGAAAAATATTTCGCATTACCTAATTGGTCGAGAATTTCGGTTATTTGAGGTAATGGATAAGCATCGCCAATTGTCTTTTCGTTCAAGTTCCTATAATCAATGACCATGCGCCACTTTGGATTTCCGTGTGAGTCCGCCTTTTTGGGAACGATCCACAGAGGCGAGCTATACGGGGAGTTTGACGGTTTTATTACTTCCCCCTCAATTAGTTCTTTAACTTGTTTTGTAATCTCGTCTTTATGAACGGGCGGGAATCTATACTGCCGCGTAAAAACTGGTTGATCATCGTTCGTCGTTATCTTATGCTCGATTTTATCTGTAAAGCCTAGGACTTTTCCTGGCAAATGAAATAGGTCCGAATTCTCGCTTATAATTGTATCCACGCTTGACCGTTCCTCATCGTTTAGGTGATTGAGACGGAGTAAGTCGCGAATTTCTTTTACTTTATCTTTCTTTTCAACTTTTAAAACTTTTTTGTTGCGCGCAATTTCAAACCGTAATATACCCTCTTCCCGAGACGCCTTTTGGTCGTCCGGGTGGGGAACAATTAAACTTTTCTCCTCTTCCTGAAACGCCTTTTGGTCGTCCGGAGTGAGGGAATTATTTTCACATCGGGTCCTATCCTCTTCCTGAAACGCCTTTTGGTCGTCCGGAGTGAGGGAACCCTTTTGATTTTTATCCTCTTCCTGAAACGCCTTTTGGTCGTCCGGAGTGAGGGAATTATTTTCACATCGGGTCCTATCCTCTTCCTGAAACGCCTTTTGGTCGTCCGGAGTGAGGGAACCCTTTTGATTTTTATCCTCTTCCTGAAACGCCTTTTGGTCGTCCGGAGTGAGGGAATTATTTTCACATCGGGTCCTATCCTCTTCCTGAAACGCCTTTTGGTCGTCCGGAGTGAGGGAACCACTTTTCGTGCCTTTGCACCTGAATTCTTCGACTACTACCGTTGGTATTGTCAGTAACAAATTATCATCGGTTGAATTGTGCGCAATAAGATAAGCGATACCATTTTTGACCGTAACGACTGCCTCGCCAAAAAAGATCCCTTCTCCCAAGTAGAGCATCGGAATATATCCTTCTTTGATTTTGGGATTACTTACTTTGACGTAACAGACCGTTTTGGACCGTTTTGGAATCGCAATAGTTTGTTTACTTTTAAACGGGATTCTTTGATTTCCCCAAGTTAATTGTTCATGTCTCCAATCTACGAGAGCTTTATTTTCAGCAAGAAATTCGGTACCAAGTAATGCGTGTTGGTCCATCGGGAACCAATCATCGACGACGTGAAATTCCGCGGGGGTATCATTGATCATTATTCTTATAGACCCCTTTGTTCTTACGGGGATACTCGAGATCCCCTCCAAATTTAATAAATCGTATTTATTTATATACGTGTGAGCATTGACGATTTGATTTTTAACGAGATTCACTTCCGAGCCTGAGTCTATTAAAAATTCGTTAAGTCCCGATAAGTTGGGTGAGTCGAGGTCTACGGAAGCTATTTGTTTTGAACGCGTTAATAAGACGTGGACGGATCGCACGGAGACGCGTCTATTATTTTCACTGGGCGCTCCGTCGATTTCTCGTCCCGCGGGGAGGCCCGTGCCACTGGTCGAGAATTCTCGTTTTTTGGCAATTCGGTTGCCCTGTTCCTTTCTTCGTTTTGTTTTTTAAAGCAGGTCGTCTCGAGGTGGCCCGCCCTGTTGCAATAATTACACATCGACGGGGGTCGAGATCCCTGTATGTTTGTGGGCCTTGACCACGTGATTCTACTGTTTGAATTTTGTTTATTTGAATTTCCCGGTCTTTTATCCGGAAACTTTGACCAGCAATCCTCGGACGCGTGATTGCGGTTGCAATGTTTACAAATCGGTCCTCCTGAAGGGGAGACCGCTTTTATTTGGGCCGACTGATTTTGAGTTCGGCTTTCGAAACGCGTGTCCTTGAAATGTGACCTATCGCGTTCTATATCTTTTTCAACTTTTATTGCCTTTGAATAGGCATCTTCGAGATTATCGAATCCCTCGAGTTTGAGACGGATTCGGAAATCGGGTGGAAGACCCTTGACGAAACAATCCAGCGTGTCGTTTTCGAAGATATCGTATTGACCGTTTCGGAGAGTTCCGTGATTATCAATTTCGGCTTCGAGAATCGCCGTATGCAAATCTTTGGTTCGACTGATATAGTCGATAATATGTTCGTTTTTGTTTTTTGAAATATTTCCAAGCTCACCACGAAATTCGTTCAAAGTTTTCGCGGCGCCAAATAACGTTTTCAACCGCTCACCGAATTGGTGAACGTTCTGGAAGTTATAATCTTCCAGTGCCGTTGCGGCATGACCTTTTAATTTGTTACGTAGAAGCTGAGTGAGGCCCAACTCCTGATGAGGGCGGAACATGTCCCTTGCCCTTTTACAAGCACGAACAAACCGGAGAACCGGTACGTTGTATCCATTGAAGATGGGCACAGATTCGAGTGCGTCTTTAAATTTTATGTTCGCGGGTAATTCTTGATCATCGCGAACGTTAACTTCGTTTTGTTGTACGCGAGGGACTGGACCTGATTGTCGCTGACCCTCACCATTTTTAATTGAACCGATTTCCCTACTAATTCGACTGACTTCGTTTATCATGGTCGAAAGGGTATTTTGCATAGCCTCGAGGGCGTGACGAGTGGTTGAGATTGGTTCATCCCTATTATTCACTTCATCACTAAATTCACATTCACGAGCACTCAGGGCTTCTGATTTTTCGTGCGTTTCTAATTCTCTTTTTAATAACGCCTGTTCTTGTTCACGAAGTATTTCGCGTTTTTTATCTAATTGATCCGCTAATACGCGGAGTTCCTCTTCACTTAAACGTTTCGAATTTTGGGAATGCTCAGCCATTTTGAACCTCTTATATTATTTTTACACTTTGCGATATGTAAACATGAATTTTTTATATTGATTTTAATTTTACACCAAAGACTTTAAGCGTATCCCACCGCTGCCACCAATTTTTTTTTTTTTCCTGTTACGTCGTGGGTCCCATTTTTAATACGAATGATTAATCGTCTTTTATTTTACCTTTCAGGATTTGACTTTACGAATGGGAAGTGTGCCACGAACGCAACGGATTATAATGGATTAAGTCGTATGTGACTTATGTGACGGTAAGTTACCGTCGGAGAAGAAAAGCGCCACGTTTAAGCGGGAATGTGCCCACTTGGGATAGGCGCTTGGTAAAGTCGTTGGTGTGTAATTTGACGCATGAGCGACAGGTAAACAAATAAGAAAGTAGCGTGAAATTGTGCTTACCTGAGTGAGAAAGAGCGGCGGTGCGTAGCGGGTCAAAACTACTCGACCGTGTGACCGAATTTGTCCAGGAATCGCAAAGATGGTCCAGCTCGACCCGACCGGTCGTTGCCCAGACGGGTACCCGGTGATCGTCCGAATGCGATGGCCCGGTGATGCCGATGTTTTTGGGAGCGGTCGGAGACTACGAGGACTGGATTAATTTATGAGGGATACATTCGCGTCGAAATATGAACATAAATGTAGAGATTTTATAATTGTTTGAACCGCTGGGTGAGTGCAAGACGTGCCAGGTTTCGGCACCGTCGACTCACCGCGTCTGGCTCCACCTCCGCCCGGTTACGGCGATTGGCGGCCAACCGCGAGAACAAACGTTGAGAATAACGGAAGCCGACGCACGAACACTAAGCACCGGTGTGACCGTGCCAGTCGCTGACCTACCGTATTACGGCGGGTCGGCGCGTGTGGCGTGTTCGTGCGGCAAACCTTCCGTATTTCCCGGAAAAATGATGAGGTTCTCTATTTGTTCAGCGAATGTATGGGGAAACGTATTCGTCTAACGCATAGGTACGGATTAGTATAAAATAAAATTTGGTACGCTGAGTGAGTCTAATGCGTGCCAGATTACGGCACCGCCGACTCGCTACGTCTGGCCCACCTCCGCCCGGTTACGGCGATTGGCGGCCAGCCGCGAACACAAATATGAAGGTCGAGGGAAATCGACGTCCGAACACTAAGCACCGGGTTAACCGTGCCAGTCGCTAACCTGCCCGATAACGGCGAGTTGGCGGATGTAGCGTGTTCGTGCGTCACCTTTCCCAAGCCTCATGAGAAAGCACTTCGAGATTTGTCCGATTTTGGACAAGTACGATTTTATGAGTGAGACGAATACGTGCGTTAGGAAAAAATGGCGTGAGCGAGAGGAAGAGAGAGAGAGAGAAAGAAATGCACTACGATGATTTGTTCGTTGCGTGTTAACACGCACGAACGAGAGACAAATGTATTTTAATTATTTGCTCGGAAAATGTTACACTTTTGCGCGGTCGCCGTATTATGCATAATTTAAATAGCGCGAAGAAATCGAATGTGATATAAACAATTATGTATTTTACACGTGAATAAACGTAGTTACATTCAATAAAGACAATAATATATGTTTTGTAAATTTATTTGTTGTAGTGTTTGACTTGTTGTTTCCTTTTATTTTTATTACGATTAAAACAATTAATACCGGTTTTACAGAGACTTATAGTTACACTGACGAAGAGACCGGGGTAAACTCGAAAAGAAATAAAATATAATAAATGTACCGGTTTTCAGAGCGTCGACTCTGCGATGCGCGCTGTTGGAGAGACCGGACGGAACTGACTGGCCAGCTCCCGGAGCGCAATATGTATCCTCGCCCTCTTTGTCTCGGAGACAAAGGGCTTGGCGTCATTACCCTCGCTCTCGAGCTCGGTCCCCATGTAACCGAATATTAGCACTGATAACGTTATTTTTCTACATGGGCAATGAAATGAATATTTTTCGTTATCGGCAGGATGTGCTGACTACGTGGTGACCAAGCTCTGAGGAGGTCTGTGAGAAAACTCGCGATGAAGCTGACCGCTTGGGAACAGTTTCGCGGGTTATTTGAGGACTCTCGCGTCCCCAATATATACGTTATATAGATATGACAATATTTCTTATTTCTAGGACCATTGTATTATGGTCAACACGAATATACATATATATGTTGGATACTAGTTCGGGGACTCGTGAATGTCCCTGAAGTATACAGATAAGTATAGATATTAATATTATTATTTGTACTCCGGAGACTCTCTTGGATGTCCCGGGAGTTTACCGAATATATATATATATGTATATTTGTGTGTGTCACTTTGAGGACTTATGTCCCCGAAGTGTGCATGAAAGTAGATATGTATTAATTATTGCCCCGGGACTCGGCTATATGTCCCTGAAGCGTATGGCGTACGTATATGTATATATATATGTATACATGTATAGATATTCACTAAAGTTATTCCGAGGACTAATGCCTTCGAAGTATGCATACGAGTATACGAATAGTATATGGGGACTCTGAGGTCCTAGGGTATGTATATATATATATATTCATTAAAGTTAGTTCGAGGACTTATGTCCCGAAAGTATGCATGGAAATAGACATGCGGAATTATTATAGGAGGTACTCCAGGGACTCTCGTATATGTCCCTAAAGTATGCAGGTACGTGTATATGTATGTATATATGAGACATTATAGTATGGTACTCCGGGGACCCATGTGCGTGTCCCAGAAGTTACGGGTAGGCTTAGCGGTAACGTTATTATGGGAACTGTTTGTCCCTAAAGTATACGGGTAGATATACGCGTGCTACATTTAAAGATATATATATATATATATAACGGGGTTTCTAAGTGAAATCGACCATATATGGGTCGTTCTGATTGACATGTACCCAAGAAAAACATAAATGAGCGCGTTTAGCGCGAGGATAAAATCTTAATAATTATTACAGTTCGTACCAGATATGAATATTTGGAGGGCGAGAGTGCTAGGACGTAACAGTTTGGCGCGGCGTCCTCAGATTGTAGGGATTATCCCGTAACAGAAACACTTGCATGCGGTCTCGAATTCGTTTCCCGCCCTAAAAGTCGTCGACTCGAAAAGAAATTCACGTGAGATTCGACGTTGATACATTCGCCGGTTTCAACCGTTTCTGTTATCGGTTCGAGAGGAATCCAAAATAAAGAAAACGATCCATTCAATTTCTGTATTGCGTTTCATTGTCGAAATACCCTCGAGATTGTTCGGTTTCTTTCCCAGTAGGTGATTTTTTAAAATCGATCTCCCTCGGCACGACAATAGCCATTGAAGACTACTACTGCTGCTGTGGCCGATGAACGTGAAGGAATCCAATGATCGGCGCGGCATCCTCAGATTGTAGGGTTCGTTCCATAACAGAAACACGTACATGCGGACTCGGATTCGTTTCCCGTTCTAAAAGTCGTCGACTCGCAAAGAAATTCACGTGAGATTCGGCGTTGATAAATACGCCTGTTTCAACCGATGGTTTTATCGGTTCGAGAGGGATCCAAAATAAAAAAACGATCCATTCAAATTCTGTATTGTGTTTCATTGTCGAAATACCCTCGAGATTTTTCGGTTTCGTTCCCAGTAGGTGATCTTAGAAAATCGATCTCCCTCGGCACGACAATAGCCATTGAGGACTACTACTGCTGCTGTGGACCATGAACGTGAACGAATCCGATGTTCGGCGCGGCATCCTCTGAATGTAGGGATTATTCCGTAACAGAAACACTTGCATGCGGTCTCGGATTCGTTTCCCGCCCTAAATGTCGTCGACTCGAAAAGAAATTCACGTGAGATTCGACGTTGATACATTCGCCTGTTTCAACCGTTTCTTTTATCGGTTCGAGAGGAATCCAAAATAAAAAACGATCCATTCAAATTCTGTTACCTATTTTATGTCGAAATAACCTCGAGATTGTTCGGTTTCAGTCCCAGTAGGTGATTTTTTTAAATCTATCATTCTCGGCACGAAAAAAGCCATTGAGGACTACTACTGCTGCTGTGGACGATGAACGTGAACGAATCCGATGATCGGCGCGGCATTCTCAGATTGTAGGGAGTATTCCACAACAGAAACACTTGCATGCGCACTCGGATTCGTTTCCCGTTCTAAAAGTCGTCGACTCGCAAAGAAATTCACGTGAGATTCGGCGTTGATAAATACGCCTGTTTCAACCGATGGTTTTATCGGTTCGAGAGGGATCCAAAATAAAAAAACGATCCATTCAAATTCTGTATTGTGTTTCATTGTCGAAATACCCTCGAGATTTTTCGGTTTCGTTCCCAGTAGGTGATCTTATAAAATCGATCTCCCTCGGCGCGACAATAGCCATTGAGGACTACTACTGCTGCTGTGGACGATGTACGTGAAAGAATCCGATGATCGGCGCGGCATCCTCTGAATGTAGGGATTATTCCGTAACAGAAACACTTGCATGCGGTCTCGGATTCGTTTCCCGCCCTAAAAGTCATCGACTCGAAAAGAAAGGCACATGAGATTCGACGTTGATAAATCCGCCTGTTTCAACCGTTTCTGTTTTCGGTTCGAAAGGAATTCAAAATAAAACAACGATCCATTCAATTTCTGTATTGCGTTTCATTGTCGAAATACCCTCGAGATTGTTCGGTTTCTTTCCCAGTAGGTGATTTTTTAAAATCGATCTCCCTCGGCACGACAATAGCCATTGAAGACTACTACTGCTGCTGTGGCCGATGAACGTGAACGAATCCAATGATCGGCGCGGCATCCACAGATTGTCGGGTTCGTTCCGTAACAGAAACACTTGCATGCGGTCTCGAATTCGTTTCCCGCCCTAAAAGTCGTCGACTCGAAAAGAAATTCACGTGAGATTCGACGTTGATACATTCGCCTGTTTGTACCGTGTCTTTTATCGGTTCGAGAGGAATCCAAAATAAAAAACGATCCATTCAAATTCTGTTATCTATTTTATGTCGAAATACCCTCGAGATTGTTCGATTTCGGTCCCAGTAAGTGATTTTTAAACATCTATCATCCTCCGCATGAAAAAAGCCATTGAGGACTACTACTGCTGCTGTGGCCGATGAACGTGAAGGAATCCAATGATCGGCGCGCCATTCTCAGATTGTAGGGAGTATTCCACAACAGAAACACTTGCATGCGGACTCGGATTCGTTTCCCGATCTAAAAGTCATCGACTCGAAAAGAAAGGCACAAGAGATTCGACGTTGATAAATCCGCCTGTTTCAACCGTTTCTGTTATCGGTTCGAAAGCAATTCAAACTAAAACAACGATCCATTCAAATTCTGTATTGTGTTTCATTGTCGAAATAACCTCGAGATTGTTCGGTTTCGTTCCCAGTAGGTGGTCTTTTAAAATCGATCTCCCTCGGCACAATAGCCATTGAGGACTACTACTGCTGCTGTGGACGATGAACGTGAACGAATCCGATGTTCGGCGAGGCATCCTCAGATCGTAGGGTTTATTCCGTAACAGAAAAACTTGCATGCGGGCTCGAATTCGTTTCCCGCCCTAAAAGTCGTCGACTCGAGAAGAAATTCACGTGAGATTCGACGTTGATACATTCGCCTGTTTCACCGTTTCTTTTATCGGTTCGAGAGGAATCGAAAATAAAAAACGATCCATTCAAATTCTGTTATCTATTTTATGTCGAAATAACCTCGAGATTGTTCGGTTTCGGTCCCAGTAGGTTATTTTTACTAATCTATCATCCACGGCACGAAAAAAGCCATTGAGGACTACTACTGGTGCTGTGGACGATGAACGTGAACGAATCCGATGATCGGCGCGGCATCCTCAGATTGTAGGGTTTGTTCCGTAAGTGAAACACTTACATGCGGACTCGGATTCGTTTCCCGATCTAAAAGTCGTCGACTCGCAAAGTAATTCACTTGAGATTCGGCGTTGATCAATACGCCTGTTTCAAGCGATGCTTTTATCGGTTCGAGAGGGATCCAAAATAAAAAAACGATCCATTCAAATTCTGTATGGTGTTTCATTGTCGAAATAACATCGAGATTGTTCGGTTTCGTTCCCAGTAGGTGATCTTTTAAAATCGATCTCGCTCGGCACGACAATCGCCATTGAGGACTACTACTGCTGCTGTGGACGATGAACGTGAACGAATCCGATGTTTGGCGCGGCGTCCTCAGATTGTAGGGATTATCCCGTAACAGAAACACTTGCATGCGGTCTCGAATTCGTTTCCCGCCCTAAAAGTCGTCGACTCGAAAAAAAATTCACGTGAGATTCGACGTTGATACATTCGCCTGTTTCAACCGTTTCTTTTATCGGTTCGAGAGGAATCCAAAATAAAAAACGATCCATTCAAATTCTGTTACCTATTTTATGTCGAAATAACCTCGAGATTGTTCGGTTTCGGTCCCAGTAGGTGATTTTTTTAAATCTATCATCCTCGGCACGAAAAAAGCCATTGAGGACTACTACTGCTGCTGTGGACGATGAACGTGAACGAATCCGATGATCGGCGCGGCATTCTCAGATTGTAGGGAGTATTCCACAACAGAAACACTTGCATGCGCACTCGGATTCGTTTCCCGTTCTAAAAGTCGTCGACTCGCAAAGAAATTCACGTGAGATTCGGCGTTGATAAATACGCCTGTTTCAACCGATGGTTTTATCGGTTCGAGAGGGATCCAAAATAAAAAAACGATCCATACAAATTCTGTATTGTGTTTCATTGTCGAAATACCCTCGAGATTTTTCGGTTTCGTTCCCAGTAGGTGATCTTATAAAATCGATCTCCCTCGGCGCGACAATAGCCATTGAGGACTACTACTGCTGCTGTGGACGATGTACGTGAAAGAATCCGATGATCGGCGCGGCATCCTCTGAATGTAGGGATTATTCCGTAACAGAAACACTTGCATGCGGTCTCGGATTCGTTTCCCGCCCTAAAAGTCATCGACTCGAAAAGAAAGGCACATGAGATTCGACGTTGATAAATCCGCCTGTTTCAACCGTTTCTGTTATCGGTTCGAAAGGAATTCAAAATAAAACAACGATCCATTCAATTTCTGTATTGCGTTTCATTGTCGAAATACCCTCGAGATTGTTCGGTTTCTTTCCCAGTAGGTGATTTTTTAAAATCGATCTCCCTCGGCACGACAATAGCCATTGAAGACTACTACTGCTGCTGTGGTCGATGAACGTGAACGAATCCAATGATCGGCGCGGCATCCACAGATTGTCGGGTTCGTTCCGTAACAGAAACACTTGCATGCGGTCTCGAATTCGTTTCCCGCCCTAAAAGTCGTCGACTCGAAAAGAAATTCACGTGAGATTCGACGTTGATACATTCGCCTGTTTGTACCGTGTCTTTTAACGGTTCGAGAGGAATCCAAAATAAAAAACGATCCATTCAAATTCTGTTATCTATTTTATGTCGAAATACCCTCGAGATTGTTCGATTTCGGTCCCAGTAAGTGATTTTTAAACATCTATCATCCTCCGCATGAAAAAAGCCATTGAGGACTACTACTGCTGCTGTGGCCGATGAACGTGAAGGAATCCAATGATCGGCGCGCCATTCTCAGATTGTAGGGAGTATTCCACAACAGAAACACTTGCATGCGGACTCGGATTCGTTTCCCGATCTAAAAGTCATCGACTCGAAAAGAAAGGCACAAGAGATTCGACGTTGATAAATCCGCCTGTTTCAACCGTTTCTGTTATCGGTTCGAAAGCAATTCAAACTAAAACAACGATCCATTCAAATTCTGTATTGTGTTTCATTGTCGAAATAACCTCGAGATTGTTCGGTTTCGTTCCCAGTAGGTGGTCTTTTAAAATCGATCTCCCTCGGCACAATAGCCATTGAGGACTACTACTGCTGCTGTGGACGATGAACGTGAACGAATCCGATGTTCGGCGAGGCATCCTCAGATCGTAGGGTTTATTCCGTAACAGAAAAACTTGCATGCGGGCTCGAATTCGTTTCCCGCCCTAAAAGTCGTCGACTCGAGAAGAAATTCACGTGAGATTCGACGTTGATACATTCGCCTGTTTCACCGTTTCTTTTATCGGTTCGAGAGGAATCGAAAATAAAAAACGATCCATTCAAATTCTGTTATCTATTTTATGTCGAAATAACCTCGAGATTGTTCGGTTTCGGTCCCAGTAGGTTATTTTTACTAATCTATCATCCACGGCACGAAAAAAGCCATTGAGGACTACTACTGGTGCTGTGGACGATGAACGTGAACGAATCCGATGATCGGCGCGGCATCCTCAGATTGTAGGGTTTGTTCCGTAAGTGAAACACTTACATGCGGACTCGGATTCGTTTCCCGATCTAAAAGTCGTCGACTCGCAAAGAAATTCACTTGAGATTCGGCGTTGATCAATACGCCTGTTTCAAGCGATGCTTTTATCGGTTCGAGAGGGATCCAAAATAAAAAAACGATCCATTCAAATTCTGTATGGTGTTTCATTGTCGAAATAACATCGAGATTGTTCGGTTTCGTTCCCAGTAGGTGATCTTTTAAAATCGATCTCGCTCGGCACGACAATCGCCATTGAGGACTACTACTGCTGCTGTGGACGATGAACGTGAACGAATCCGATGTTTGGCGCGGCGTCCTCAGATTGTAGGGATTATCCCGTAACAGAAACACTTGCATGCGGTCTCGAATTCGTTTCCCGCCCTAAAAGTCGTCGACTCGAAAAGAAATTCACGTGAGATTCGACGTTGATACATTCGCCGGTTTCAACCGTTTCTGTTATCGGTTCGAGAGGAATCCAAAATAAAGAAAACGATCCATTCAATTTCTGTATTGCGTTTCATTGTCGAAATACCCTCGAGATTGTTCGGTTTCTTTCCCAGTAGGTGATTTTTTAAAATCGATCTCCCTCGGCACGACAATAGCCATTGAAGACTACTACTGCTGCTGTGGCCGATGAACGTGAAGGAATCCAATGATCGGCGCGGCATCCTCAGATTGTAGGGTTCGTTCCATAACAGAAACACGTACATGCGGACTCGGATTCGTTTCCCGTTCTAAAAGTCGTCGACTCGCAAAGAAATTCACGTGAGATTCGGCGTTGATAAATACGCCTGTTTCAACCGATGGTTTTATCGGTTCGAGAGGGATCCAAAATAAAAAAACGATCCATTCAAATTCTGTATTGTGTTTCATTGTCGAAATACCCTCGAGATTTTTCGGTTTCGTTCCCAGTAGGTGATCTTATAAAATCGATCTCCCTCGGCACGACAATAGCCATTGAGGACTACTACTGCTGCTGTGGACCATGAACGTGAACGAATCCGATGTTCGGCGCGGCATCCTCTGAATGTAGGGATTATTCCGTAACAGAAACACTTGCATGCGGTCTCGGATTCGTTTCCCGCCCTAAATGTCGTCGACTCGAAAAGAAATTCACGTGAGATTCGACGTTGATACATTCGCCTGTTTCAACCGTTTCTTTTATCGGTTCGAGAGGAATCCAAAATAAAAAACGATCCATTCAAATTCTGTTACCTATTTTATGTCGAAATAACCTCGAGATTGTTCGGTTTCAGTCCCAGTAGGTGATTTTTTTAAATCTATCATTCTCGGCACGAAAAAAGCCATTGAGGACTACTACTGCTGCTGTGGACGATGAACGTGAACGAATCCGATGATCGGCGCGGCATTCTCAGATTGTAGGGAGTATTCCACAACAGAAACACTTGCATGCGCACTCGGATTCGTTTCCCGTTCTAAAAGTCGTCGACTCGCAAAGAAATTCACGTGAGATTCGGCGTTGATAAATACGCCTGTTTCAACCGATGGTTTTATCGGTTCGAGAGGGATCCAAAATAAAAAAACGATCCATTCAAATTCTGTATTGTGTTTCATTGTCGAAATACCCTCGAGATTTTTCGGTTTCGTTCCCAGTAGGTGATCTTATAAAATCGATCTCCCTCGGCGCGACAATAGCCATTGAGGACTACTACTGCTGCTGTGGACGATGTACGTGAAAGAATCCGATGATCGGCGCGGCATCCTCTGAATGTAGGGATTATTCCGTAACAGAAACACTTGCATGCGGTCTCGGATTCGTTTCCCGCCCTAAAAGTCATCGACTCGAAAAGAAAGGCACATGAGATTCGACGTTGATAAATCCGCCTGTTTCAACCGTTTCTGTTTTCGGTTCGAAAGGAATTCAAAATAAAACAACGATCCATTCAATTTCTGTATTGCATTTCATTGTCGAAATACCCTCGAGATTGTTCGGTTTCTTTCCCAGTAGGTGATTTTTTAAAATCGATCTCCCTCGGCACGACAATAGCCATTGAAGACTACTACTGCTGCTGTGGCCGATGAACGTGAACGAATCCAATGATCGGCGCGGCATCCACAGATTGTCGGGTTCGTTCCGTAACAGAAACACTTGCATGCGGTCTCGAATTCGTTTCCCGCCCTAAAAGTCGTCGACTCGAAAAGAAATTCACGTGAGATTCGACGTTGATACATTCGCCTGTTTGTACCGTGTCTTTTAACGGTTCGAGAGGAATCCAAAATAAAAAACGATCCATTCAAATTCTGTTATCTATTTTATGTCGAAATACCCTCGAGATTGTTCGATTTCGGTCCCAGTAAGTGATTTTTAAACATCTATCATCCTCCGCATGAAAAAAGCCATTGAGGACTACTACTGCTGCTGTGGCCGATGAACGTGAAGGAATCCAATGATCGGCGCGCCATTCTCAGATTGTAGGGAGTATTCCACAACAGAAACACTTGCATGCGGACTCGGATTCGTTTCCCGATCTAAAAGTCATCGACTCGAAAAGAAAGGCACAAGAGATTCGACGTTGATAAATCCGCCTGTTTCAACCGTTTCTGTTATCGGTTCGAAAGCAATTCAAACTAAAACAACGATCCATTCAAATTCTGTATTGTGTTTCATTGTCGAAATAACCTCGAGATTGTTCGGTTTCGTTCCCAGTAGGTGGTCTTTTAAAATCGATCTCCCTCGGCACAATAGCCATTGAGGACTACTACTGCTGCTGTGGACGATGAACGTGAACGAATCCGATGTTCGGCGAGGCATCCTCAGATCGTAGGGTTTATTCCGTAACAGAAAAACTTGCATGCGGGCTCGAATTCGTTTCCCGCCCTAAAAGTCGTCGACTCGAGAAGAAATTCACGTGAGATTCGACGTTGATACATTCGCCTGTTTCACCGTTTCTTTTATCGGTTCGAGAGGAATCGAAAATAAAAAACGATCCATTCAAATTCTGTTATCTATTTTATGTCGAAATAACCTCGAGATTGTTCGGTTTCGGTCCCAGTAGGTTATTTTTACTAATCTATCATCCACGGCACGAAAAAAGCCATTGAGGACTACTACTGGTGCTGTGGACGATGAACGTGTACGAATCCGATGATCGGCGCGGCATCCTCAGATTGTAGGGTTTGTTCCGTAAGTGAAACACTTACATGCGGACTCGGATTCGTTTCCCGATCTAAAAGTCGTCGACTCGCAAAGAAATTCACTTGAGATTCGGCGTTGATCAATACGCCTGTTTCAAGCGATGCTTTTATCGGTTCGAGAGGGATCCAAAATAAAAAAACGATCCATTCAAATTCTGTATGGTGTTTCATTGTCGAAATAACATCGAGATTGTTCGGTTTCGTTCCCAGTAGGTGATCTTTTAAAATCGATCTCGCTCGGCACGACAATCGCCATTGAGGACTACTACTGCTGCTGTGGACGATGAACGTGAACGAATCCGATGTTTGGCGCGGCGTCCTCAGATTGTAGGGATTATCCCGTAACAGAAACACTTGCATGCGGTCTCGAATTCGTTTCCCGCCCTAAAAGTCGTCGACTCGAAAAGAAATTCACGTGAGATTCGACGTTGATACATTCGCCGGTTTCAACCGTTTCTGTTATCGGTTCGAGAGGAATCCAAAATAAAGAAAACGATCCATTCAATTTCTGTATTGCGTTTCATTGTCGAAATACCCTCGAGATTGTTCGGTTTCTTTCCCAGTAGGTGATTTTTTAAAATCGATCTCCCTCGGCACGACAATAGCCATTGAAGACTACTACTGCTGCTGTGGCCGATGAACGTGAAGGAATCCAATGATCGGCGCGGCATCCTCAGATTGTAGGGTTCGTTCCATAACAGAAACACGTACATGCGGACTCGGATTCGTTTCCCGTTCTAAAAGTCGTCGACTCGCAAAGAAATTCACGTGAGATTCGGCGTTGATAAATACGCCTGTTTCAACCGATGGTTTTATCGGTTCGAGAGGGATCCAAAATAAAAAAACGATCCATTCAAATTCTGTATTTCGTTTCATTATCGAAATACCCTCGAGATTTTTCGGTTTCGTTCCCAGTAGGTGATCTTATAAAATCGATCTCCCTCGGAACGACAATAGCCATTGAGGACTACTACTGCTGCTGTAGACCATGAACGTGAACGAATCCGATGTTCGGGGCAGCATCCTCAGAATGTAGGGATTATTCCGTAACAGAAACACTTGCATGCGGTCTCGGATTCGTTTCCCGCCCTAAAAGTCGTCGACTCGAAAATAAATTCACGTGAGATTCGACGTTGATACATTCGCCTGTTTCAACCGTTTCTTTTATCGGTTCGAGAGGAATCCAAAATAAAAAACGATCTTTTCAAATTCTGTTCCTATTTTATGTCGAAATAACCTCGAGATTGTTCGGTGTCGGTCCCAGTAGGTGATTTTTAAAAATCTATCATCCTCGGCACGAAAAAAAGCCATTGAGGACTACTACTGCTGCTGTGGCCGATGAACGTGAAGGAATCCAATGATCGGCGCGCCATTCTCAGATTGTACGGAGTATTCCACAACAGAAACACTTGCATGCGGACTCGGATTCGCTTCCCGATCTAAAAGTCATCGACTCGAAAAGAAAGGCACATGAGATTCGACGTTGATAAATCCGCCTGTTTCAACCGTTTCTGTTATCGGTTCGAAAGGAATTCAAAATAAAACAACGATCCATTCAAATTCTGTATTGTGTTTCATTGTCGAAATAACCTCGAGATTGTTCGGTTTCGTTCCCAATAGGTGGTCTTTTAAAATCGATCTCCCTCGGCACAATAGCCATTGAGGACTACTACTGCTGCTGTGGACGATGAACGTGTACGAATCCGATGTTCGGCGAGGCATCCTCAGATCGTAGGGATTATTCCGTAACAGAAAAACTTGCATGCGGTCTCGGATTCGTTTCCCGCCCTAAGAGTCGTCGACTCGAAAAGAAATTCACGTGAGATTCGACGTTGATACCTTCGCCTGTTTCAACCGTTTCTTTTATCGGTTCGAGAGGAAACCAAAATAAAAAACGATCCATTCAAATTCTGTTATCTATTTTATGTCGAAATACCCTCGAGATTGTTCGGTTTCGGTCCCAGAAAGTGATTTTTAAACATCTATCATCCTCCGCATGAAAAAAGCCATTGAGGACTACTACTGCTGCTGTGGACGATGTACGTGAACGAATCCGATGATCGGCGCGGCATTCTCAGATTGTAGGGAGTATTCCACAACAGAAACACTTGCATGCGCACTCGGATTCATTTCCCGATCTAAAAGTCATCGACTCGAAAAGAAAGGCACATGAGATTCGACGTTGATAAATACGCCTTTTTCAACCGTTTCTGTTATCGGTTCGAGAGGAATCCAAAATAAAGAAAACGATCCATTCAATTTCTGTATTGCGTTTCATTGTCGAAATACCCTCGAGATTGTTCGGTTTCTTTCCCAGTAGGTGATTTTTTAAAATCGATCTCCCTCGGCACGACAATAGCCATTGAAGACTACTACTGCTGCTGTGGCCGATGAACGTGAAGGAATCCAATGATCGGCGCGGCATCCTCAGATTGTAGGGTTCGTTCCATAACAGAAACACGTACATGCGGACTCGGATTCGTTTCCCGTTCTAAAAGTCGTCGACTCGCAAAGAAATTCACGTGAGATTCGGCGTTGATAAATGCGCCTGTTTCAACCGATGGTTTTATCGGTTCGAGAGGGATCCAAAATAAAAAAACGATCCATTCAAATTCTGTATTGTGTTTCATTGTCGAAATACCCTCGAGATTTTTCGGTTTCGTTCCCAGTAGGTGATCTTATAAAATCGATCTCCCTCGGCACGACAATAGCCATTGAGGACTACTACTGCTGCTGTGGACCATGAACGTTAACGAATCCGATGTTCGGCGCGGCATCCTCTGAATGTAGGGATTATTCCGTAACAGAAACACTTGCATGCGGTCTCGGATTCGCTTCCCGCCCTAAAAGTCGTCGACTCGAAAAGAAATTCACGTGAGATTCGACGTTGATACATTCGCCTGTTTCAACCGTTTCTTTTATCGGTTCGAGAGGAATCCAAAATAAAAAACGATCCATTCAAATTCTGTTACCTATTTTATGTCGAAATAACCTCGAGATTGTTCGGTTTCGGTCCCAGTAGGTGATTTTTTTAAATCTATCATCCTCGGCACGAAAAAAGCCATTGAGGACTACTACTGCTGCTGTGGACGATGAACGTGAACGAATCCGATGATCGGCGCGGCATTCTCAGATTGTAGGGAGTATTCCACAACAGAAACACTTGCATGCGCACCGGATTCGTTTTCCGATCTAAAAGTCATCGACTCGAAAAGAAAGGCACATGAGATTCGACGTTGATAAATACGCCTGTTTCAACCGTTTCTGTTATCGGTTCGAGAGGAATCCAAAATATAAAAAACGATCCATTCAATTTCTGTATTGCGTTTTATTGTCGAAATACTCTCGAGATTGTTCGGTTTCGTTCCCGGTAGGTGATTTTTTAAAATCGATCTCCCTCGGCTCGACAATAGCCATTGAAGACTACTACTGCTGCTGTGGCCGATGAACGTGAAGGAATCCAATGATCGGCGCGGCATCCTCAGATTGTCGGGTTCGTTCCGTAACAGAAACACTTGCATGCGGTCTCGAATTCGTTTCCCGCCCTAAAAGTCGTCGACTCGAAAAGAAATTCACGTGAGATTCGACGTTGATACATTCGCCTGTTTGAACCGTGTCTTTTATCGGTTCGAGAGGAATCCAAAATAAAAAACGATCCATGCAAATTCTGTTATCTATTTTATGTCGAAATTCCCTCGAGATTGTTCGGTTTCGGTCCCAGTAAGTGATTTTTAAACATCTATCATCCTCCGCATGAAAAAAGCCATTGAGGACTACTACTGCTGCTGTGGACGATGTACGTGAACGAATCCGATGATCGGCGCGGCATTCTCAGATTGTAGGGAGTATTCCACAACAGAAACACTTGCATGCGCACTCGGATTCATTTCCCGATCTAAAAGTCATCGACTCGAAAAGAAAGGCACATGAGATTCGACGTTGATAAATACGCCTTTTTCAACCGTTTCTGTTATCGGTTCGAGAGGAATCCAAAATAAAGAAAACGATCCATTCAATTTCTGTATTGCGTTTCATTGTCGAAATACCCTCGTGATTGTTCGGTTTCTTTCCCAGTAGGTGATTT
Source organism: Ophion obscuratus (assembly GCA_964007375.1). Lineage (NCBI taxonomy): Eukaryota > Metazoa > Arthropoda > Insecta > Hymenoptera > Ichneumonidae > Ophion > Ophion obscuratus. The sequence continues at coordinate 58,125,182 of OZ023312.1, forward strand.
TTTAAAATCGATCTCCCTCGGCACGACAATAGCCATTGAAGACTACTACTGCTGCTGTGGCCGATGAACGTGAAGGAATCCAATGATCGGCGCGGCATCCTCAGATTGTAGGGTTCGTTCCATAACAGAAACACGTACATGCGGACTCGGATTCGTTTCCCGTTCTAAAAGTCGTCGACTCGCAAAGAAATTCACGTGAGATTCGGCGTTGATAAATACGCCTGTTTCAACCGATGGTTTTATCGGTTCGAGAGGGATCCAAAATAAAAAAACGATCCATTCAAATTCTGTATTGTGTTTCATTGTCGAAATACCCTCGAGATTTTTCGGTTTCGTTCCCAGTAGGTGATCTTATAAAATCGATCTCCCTCGGCACGACAATAGCCATTGAGGACTACTACTGCTGCTGTGGACCATGAACGTGAACGAATCCGATGTTCGGCGCGGCATCCTCTGAATGTAGGGATTATTCCGTAACAGAAACACTTGCATGCGGTCTCGGATTCGTTTCCCGCCCTAAATGTCGTCGACTCGAAAAGAAATTCACGTGAGATTCGACGTTGATACATTCGCCTGTTTCAACCGTTTCTTTTATCGGTTCGAGAGGAATCGAAAATAAAAAACGATCCATTCAAATTCTGTTACCTATTTTATGTCGAAATAACCTCGAGATTGTTCGGTTTCGGTCCCAGTAGGTGATTTTTTAAAATCTATCATCCTCGGCACGAAAAAAAGCCATTGAGGACTACTACTGCTGCTGTGGACGATGAACGTGAACGAATCCGATGATCGGGGCGGCATCCTCAGATTGTAGGGTTTGTTCCGGAACAGAAACACTTACATGCGGACTCGGATTCGTTTCCCGATCTAAAAGTTGTCGACTCGCAAAGAAATTCACTTGAGATTCGGCGTTGATCAATACGCCTGTTTCAAGCGATGCTTTTATCGTTTCGAGAGCGATCCAAGATAAAAAAAACGATCCATTCAAATTCTGTATTGTGTTTCATTGTCGAAATAACCTCGAGATTGTTCGGTTTCGTTCCCAGTAGGTGATCTTTTAAAATCGATCTCGCTCGGTACGACAATCGCCATTGAGGACTACTAATGCTGCTGTGGACGATGAACGTGAACGAATCCGCTGTTTGGCGCGGCGTCCTCAGATTGTAGGGATTATTCCGTAACGGAAACGCTTGCATGCGGTCTCGGATTCGTTTCCCACCCTAAAAGTTGTCGACTCTACTACTACTGCTGTGGACGATGAACGTGTACGAATCCGATGTTCGGCGAGGCATCCTCAGATCGTAGGGATTATTCCGTAACAGAAAAACTTGCATGCGGTCTCGGATTCGTTTCCCGCCCTAAGAGTCGTCGACTCGAAAAGAAATTCACGTGAGATTCGACGTTGATACCTTCGCCTGTTTCAACCGTTTCTTTTATCGGTTCGAGAGGAAACCAAAATAAAAAACGATCCATTCAAATTCTGTTATCTATTTTATGTCGAAATACCCTCGAGATTGTTCGGTTTCGGTCCCAGAAAGTGATTTTTAAACATCTATCATCCTCCGCATGAAAAAAGCCATTGAGGACTACTACTGCTGCTGTGGACGATGTACGTGAACGAATCCGATGATCGGCGCGGCATTCTCAGATTGTAGGGAGTATTCCACAACAGAAACACTTGCATGCGCACTCGGATTCATTTCCCGATCTAAAAGTCATCGACTCGAAAAGAAAGGCACATGAGATTCGACGTTGATAAATACGCCTTTTTCAACCGTTTCTGTTATCGGTTCGAGAGGAATCCAAAATAAAGAAAACGATCCATTCAATTTCTGTATTGCGTTTCATTGTCGAAATACCCTCGAGATTGTTCGGTTTCTTTCCCAGTAGGTGATTTTTTAAAATCGATCTCCCTCGGCACGACAATAGCCATTGAAGACTACTACTGTGTTACGTCGTGGGTCCCATTTTTAATAACGAATGCTTAATCGTCTTTTATTTTACCTTTCAGGATTTGACTTTACGAATGGGAAGTGTGCCACGAACGTAACGGATTATAATGGATTAAGTCGTATGTGACTTATGTGACGGTAAGTTACCGTCGGAGAAGAAAAGCGCCACGTTTAAGCGGGAATGTGCCCACTTGGGATAGGCGCTTGGTAAAGTCGTTGGTGTGTAATTTGACGCATGAGCGACAGGTAAACAAATAAGAAAGTAGCGTGAAATTGTGCTTACCTGAGTGAGAAAGAGCGGCGGTGCGTAGCGGGTCAAAACTACTCGACCGTGTGACCGAATTTGTCCAGGAATCGCAAAGATGGTCCAGCTCGACCCGACCGGTCGTTGCCCAGACGGGTACCCGGTGATCGTCCGAATGCGATGGCCCGGTGATGCCGATGTTTTTGGGAGCGGTCGGAGACTACGAGGACTGGATTAATTTATGAGGGATACATTCGCGTCGAAATATGAACATAAATGTAGAGATTTTATAATTGTTTGAACCGCTGGGTGAGTGCAAGACGTGCCAGGTTTCGGCACCGTCGACTCACCGCGTCTGGCTCCACCTCCGCCCGGTTACGGCGATTGGCGGCCAACCGCGAGAACAAACGTTGAGAATAACGGAAGCCGACGCACGAACACTAAGCACCGGTGTGACCGTGCCAGTCGCTGACCTACCGTATTACGGCGGGTCGGCGCGTGTGGCGTGTTCGTGCGGCAAACCTTCCGTATTTCCCGGAAAAATGATGAGGTTCTCTATTTGTTCAGCGAATGTATGGGGAAACGTATTCGTCTAACGCATAGGTACGGATTAGTATAAAATAAAATTTGGTACGCTGAGTGAGTCTAATGCGTGCCAGATTACGGCACCCCCGACTCGCTACGTCTGGCCCACCTCCGCCCGGTTACGGCGATTGGCGGCCAGCCGCGAACACAAATATGAAGGTCGAGGGAAATCGACGTCCGAACACTAAGCACCGGGTTAACCGTGCCAGTCGCTAACCTGCCCGATAACGGCGAGTTGGCGGATGTAGCGTGTTCGTGCGTCACCTTTCCCAAGCCTCATGAGAAAGCACTTCGAGATTTGTCCGATTTTGGACAAGTACGATTTTATGAGTGAGACGAATACGTGCGTTAGGAAAAAATGGCGTGAGCGAGAGGAAGAGAGAGAGAGAGAAAGAAATGCACTACGATGATTTGTTCGTTGCGTGTTAACACGCACGAACGAGAGACAAATGTATTTTAATTATTTGCTCGGAAAATGTTACACTTTTGCGCGGTCGCCGTATTATGCGTAATTTAAATAGCGCGAAGAAATCGAATGTGATATAAACAATTATGTATTTTACACGTGAATAAACGTAGTTACATTCAATAAAGACAATAATATATGTTTTGTAAATTTATTTGTTGTAGTGTTTGACTTGTTGTTTCCTTTTATTTTTATTACGATTAAAACAATTAATACCGGTTTTACAGAGACTTATAGTTACACTGACGAAGAGACCGGGGTAAACTCGAAAAGAAATAAAATATAATAAATGTACCGGTTTTCAGAGCGTCGACTCTGCGATGCGCGCTGTTGGAGAGACCGGACGGAACTGACTGGCCAGCTCCCGGAGCGCAATATGTATCCTCGCCCTCTTTGTCTCGGAGACAAAGGGCTTGGCGTCATTACCCTCGCTCTCGAGCTCGGTCCCCATGTAACCGAATATTAGCACTGATAACGTTATTTTTCTCGAGCTGTACATGGGCAATGAAATGAATATTTTTCGTTATCGGCAGGATGTGCTGACTACGTGGTGACCAAGCTCTGAGGAGGTCTGTGAGAAAACTCGCGATGAAGCTGACCGCTTGGGAACAGTTTCGCGGGTTATTTGAGGACTCTCGCGTCCCCAATATATACGTTATATAGATATGACAATATTTCTTATTTCTAGGACCATTGTATTATGGTCAACACGAATATACATATATATGTTGGATACTAGTTCGGGGACTCGTGAATGTCCCTGAAGTATACAGATAAGTATAGATATTAATATTATTATTTGTACTCCGGAGACTCTCTTGGATGTCCCGGGAGTTTACCGAATATATATATATATGTATATTTGTGTGTGTCACTTTGAGGACTTATGTCCCCGAAGTGTGCATGAAAGTAGATATGTATTAATTATTGCCCCGGGACTCGGCTATATGTCCCTGAAGCGTATGGCGTACGTATATGTATATATATATGTATACATGTATAGATATTCACTAAAGTTATTCCGAGGACTAATGCCTTCGAAGTATGCATACGAGTATACGAATAGTATATGGGGACTCTGAGGTCCTAGGGTATGTATATATATATATATTCATTAAAGTTAGTTCGAGGACTTATGTCCCGAAAGTATGCATGGAAATAGACATGCGGAATTATTATAGGAGGTACTCCAGGGACTCTCGTATATGTCCCTAAAGTATGCAGGTACGTGTATATGTATGTATATATGAGACATTATAGTATGGTACTCCGGGGACCCATGTGCGTGTCCCAGAAGTGTACAGGCAAACAGATATGTACGTATATATGAGACTTTATAGTATGGTACTCCGGGGACCCATGTGCGTGTCCCAGAAGTTACGGGTAGGCTTAGCGGTAACGTTATTATGGGAACTGTTTGTCCCTAAAGTATACGGGTAGATATACGCGTGCTACATTTAAAGATATATATATATATATATAACGGGGTTTCTAAGTGAAATCGACCATATATGGGTCGTTCTGATTGACATGTACCCAAGAAAAACATAAATGAGCGCGTTTAGCGCGAGGATAAAATCTTAATAATTATTACAGTTCGTACCAGATATGAATATTTGGAGGGCGAGAGTGCTAGGACGTAACACCTCCCCCCTAAAAGTCTGAAGCAATGCTTCAGCTTTGCTGAGGACCGGCGTTGAGCCGCTCCAAGAGTCCGTGGTCGACGCCCGACAAACGCCTCGACGTCGTCGGATGGTCGCGATTGTCGTTGATGGACACCAGCTCCAGAGGTTCGTCGTTGGTAATCTTCGACGACCGTTGATCAGCATGGTGAGCTCTGCTAATTAGGAGGCTTGTCACCGAGTTCCAGATGGCTCCTAGAAGGGTGAAACTCCATCCGTACAGAGTGTGGAGTGTATATCCATGGATGCAAGTATCGATGATCGCCTTGATGATGGTGAGGATTGCGAGGACCCCGAACAGTCCCGCACTGATGATTCCGAATTTTTCGAAACCACCCCAGATTTTGTGCATTACTCCATCAGCCACGTGTTGGAGAGCGTCCTCGTCCATCAGTGTCTTGAGGGAAACGCTTCCCGGGGGTATGTCGTGTCCTGCGAAACCCCTTGCGATGTTGTTGAGTAATGCTGGTTTTTCAGCGGGGAACATGATCCTGTCCCTCAGCTGATTGATCTCGTGGTCAGAATATATTCCGCTGGATGCCAAATTTCCAATAGGGTTGTATCCCCATGTAGGCATGGAAGCGGGATGTAATTGTCCAGGAGGCAGTACCTCGACTGGATGTGGTGTGAACCGATACCAAGTGCCGTCGATCCAATATTCGGCAGGTAGCATGGGGTTGCACTCGATATGTGTTCCCGTCCGGATAAGTGTCCTTGAGATTGTGGACAGGAAGAATGATTGGTTCCGGAACGTGACGGGAAGTTCGTTGTAACATTCGTCCGTTCGACGAAGGGTGCATTCCACACACACGCTGAGTTTATAATCGGGTGCCTCTTAATTTGTTGGGGTGGACTACCCGAGGTTTATTTTTATAGAGGATCTTTATGTTTCCTCCGGATAAAATTTCAAGAATTTCGCATGGTTCAGTGTATTGGTCACCGAATTTTCCCTTTTTTGGTTCCTTCAACATGAGAACCTTGTCGCCGACCTTGAAGGTTTTCGGGTTAATCCTCCGATCGTAATACGTTTTTGATTTCTCCTTGGATTTCTTCAGATTTTCGGCGGCAAGCTGTTGGAGATCGCAAATTCGAGAGAAGAGCTCCTCCAGGTATGCAGCATAAGTCGTATCCTGTTGCTCCTCGATTTGTTGATGGCCCGACGGATGGCGGGCCAGTTTACCGAAAACTAGCTCGTGAGGGGTGTACCCTGTACCCTCGTGTTGGCTCGTATTATAAGAGAACATCGCCAACTCGATTAGCTCGTCCCAATCGTTGTTTTCGTTGACATACTGTTTCAGATATTCTGCAAGGACATGGTGAGACCTCTCGATTGACCCGTTGGACTGCGGGTAGAAGGCTGATGTTTGGTACATTTTGATTCTGAATTTCCTCGCGATGGCCTTCATAAAACTGCTCCGAAAGTTCGCCCCCTGGTCGGTGAGAAGGGCGCGAGGAGCACCAAAACGGGCGATGAAGTTCTTGACGAACGCCTCGCTGATGTCGATCGCCGTTGTCCTCTTCAGCGGAATTGCCAACGAGTACTTGGTGAGAAGATCCTGGATGGTCAGCACGTACTCGTTGCCTATCTTCGTAACAGGAAGTGGTCCGACCACGTCCATGGCCACCTTGTCGAAAGCCGCCCTTGGAGTGTCGGTGATAACCATGGGTTGCTTAGTTTTGACTCGAACTAACTTTTTCAATTGGCAACCTCTACAATGTTGAATGTACTCTTGAATTTCGCCTTTCATGTTTTTCCAAAAGAAATTTTCTCTGATTCGTTTGTACGTTTTATTTACTCCCTTATGACCTCCTACCAACGAGTCGTGGTTTTCCTCTATAATTGCAGTACGATTTTCCTCGGGAGGATATTGAATGAGTTGTTTACAAATGGTCAACGTAACTTCGTCGTTGCCTAGCGTTCGTATCAAAAGATTTTTAATTTCGTTCCATGATACATTTCCGATTGAGTTTGTTTTCGCGACATGAATTAATTTCGTAGATGTTTCGCGGACAAAATTTTTCAAGGAGTCGAGGGCTTCCTCAAGGTCCTCGATCAAAAGATTTTCGTGTACATTAGCCAATAACGGTATAGCTAATATGCATCTTGAATTTTCGTTTATTACCTTAAGTCGTAAATACGTGGTTTCCTCGATTTTGGGAAACAAATTTTGAGTTTGGAGGTCTTTTGCTCCATCATCGATGGGTCTCCCGGAAGTGGTGACAAAGACGACGAGATTGTCCTTGAACATGGACAATTTGTCGCGCGTTTCGCGTATGGTGAGCCTACCTTGGACTTCACTGTTTACCCTCGGTAATGTATACTCGGGGTTTTCATTATCAAATATGTCGCTATTTACAGAGTCGTCGTCTGAATCGCCTGAGCTTTCGGTGAGATCCTCGATATTCTCAATGTTTTCTCCATGTTCCGACGGTTCCGTAATGACGGAATCCTCAGGAAATGGGGCTATTTCTCGATCTTCTAACAGTTGCGTTATTTCAAAATTTTCCGCGATTCCGTCGTCTGGATTTGCGTCCAGGATAGACGTGTGCAAGGTTGTTTCCTCCACAGGTTCGACGGATTGAGGATGGGAAGGCGGTTCTTCCAGGTTCCGGGTTTTCGGAGTTTCTTTTTCTTTTTCCCAACGACGACGCGTTTTGCCAGACGGTTGCGAAATTGTCGGGAAATTTCGGAAACCGAGGAAATCGTCCTCGTCCGCGGAGTCGGCTAACCTTTTCCTTTTTTCAGGTGGATTTTTCCTTTGGTTACCGTCCGACGGATTGGGGATTTCCTCCGTATCCGGCTCAGGATTTAAGGTAGGTTTTCGTTTTTTAGCTGGATTTCTTCCAGCTGGTGGATCGAACAATCTTTCGTCCGAGTCCGAATCGTCGTTTCCGCTAGGAGTCGGTTTACCAATTTTTGCCCGACTTGGGCCAACGATAGGCGATTCGGATTTTCTTTTACATGGCGTATGCTTTACCATGAGCACAGTCTGATTTTTTACTGGCGGGTTCCGGGAAAGGGCGTCAGCATTGCTGTTTACCCTTCCTGGTTTGTATACAATTTTATAAGTATAACTAGCAAGGCTAAGGCGCCAATGCACAAGACGATTGGCCGGGTCTTTTACGGAGTGAAGCCATACGAGCGGCTTGTGGTCCGTTACCAACAAGAACTCACGGCCGTAGACATAAGGTCTGAAATGATTTACACAATAAATGATAGCCAATAATTCCTTCTCGATCACTGAGTAATTTACTTCGTGTTTTCCAAGAGTTCGAGAGGTGTAACTAACGGGTTTATCTTTACCAATTTCGCCTTGGCTCAAAATTCCGCCAATAGCGTGATCAGATGCGTCCGTTGTTATGATGAATGGTTTTGTGAAATCCGGATATTGAAGAATAGGTTCTTTACATAACGCCTCGATAAGCGTATCAAAGGCTTTTTGGTGAGATTCGGTCCATTTGAAGGTCGATCCCTTTTTTAATAAATTTGTGAGTGGCTTTGCAATGCCTGAAAAATTTTCGATGAACCTGCGGTAATAACCTGCAAGTCCTAAAAATTGTTTTATTTTTTTCGGAGTGGTAGGCCTAGGGTATCCCTGTAGAGCCTCCAATTTTTTGGGATCGGGTTTAACTCCGTCCTCGCTTATGATGTGACCCAAATATGCCACTTCTCGTCTTAAAAATTCACACTTGTCCGGTTGTAATTTTAAGTTGGCTTGCCTCAATTTTTTCGCAAGTTTGTTGAATTTATTTTCGTGTTCAACTAGTGTCTTTGCATAAATGACGATGTCGTCCAAATAAACAAACAGCTCGATGCCTTGAAGGCCTGTTAAGACTCGATCCATTAATCTTTGAAATGTCGCCGGAGCGTTTTTTAAACCAAACGGCATTCGGTCGAACTCGTAGTGACCGAATGGTGTAGCAAATGCTGTTTTGTGAGAATCATCTGGATGTACTTTAATTTGATGGAAACCGCTGGCCAGGTCGAATACTGAAAAATATTTCGCATTACCTAATTGGTCGAGAATTTCGGTTATTTGAGGTAATGGATAAGCATCGCCAATTGTCTTTTCGTTCAAGTTCCTATAATCAATGACCATGCGCCACTTTGGATTTCCTTGTGAGTCCGCCTTTTTGGGAAAGATCCACAGAGGCGAGCTATACGGGGAGTTTGACGGTTTTATTACTTCCCCCTCAATTAGTTCTTTAACTTGTTTTGTAATCTCGTCTTTATGAACGGGCGGGAATCTATACTGCCGCGTAAAAACTGGTTGATCATCGTTCGTCGTTATCTTATGCTCGATTTTATCTGTAAAGCCTAGGACTTTTCCTGGCAAATGAAATAGGTCCGAATTCTCGCTTATAATTGTATCCACGCTTGACCGTTCCTCATCGTTTAGGTGATTGAGACGGAGTAAGTCGCGAATTTCTTTTACTTTATCTTTCTTTTCAACTTTTAAAACTTTTTTGTTGCGCGCAATTTCAAACCGTAATATACCCTCTTCCCGAGACGCCTTTTGGTCGTCCGGGTGGGGAACAATTAAACTTTTCTCCTCTTCCTGAAACGCCTTTTGGTCGTCCGGAGTGAGGGAATTATTTTCACATCGGGTCCTATCCTCTTCCTGAAACGCCTTTTGGTCGTCCGGAGTGAGGGAACCCTTGTGATTTTTATCCTCTTCCTGAAACGCCTTTTGGTCGTCCGGAGTGAGGGAATTATTTTCACATCGGGTCCTATCCTCTTCCTGAAACGCCTTTTGGTCGTCCGGAGTGAGGGAACCCTTTTGATTTTTATCCTCTTCCTGAAACGCCTTTTGGTCGTCCGGAGTGAGGGAATTATTTTCACCTTCGGTCCTATCCTCTTCCTGAAACGCCTTTTGGTCGTCCGGAGTGAGGGAACCACTTTTCGTGCCTTTGCACCTGAATTCTTCGACTACTACCGTTGGTATTGTCAGTAACAAATTATCATCGGTTGAATTGTGCGCAATAAGATAAGCGATACCATTTTTGACCGTAACGACTGCCTCGCCAAAAAAAGATCCCTTCTCCCAAGTAGAGCATCGGAATATATCCTTCTTTGATTTTGGGATTACTTACTTTGACGTAACAGACCGTTTTGGACCGTTTTGGAATCGAAATAGTTTGTTTACTTTTAAACGGGATTCTTTGATTTCCCCAAGTTAATTGTTCATGTCTCCAATCTACGAGAGCTTTATTTTCAGCAAGAAATTCGGTACCAAGTAATGCGTGTTGGTCCATCGGGAACCAATCATCGACGACGTGAAATTCCGCGGGGGTATCATTGATCATTATTCTTATAGACCCCTTTGTTCTTACGGGGATACTCGAGATCCCCGCCAAATTTAATAACACTTTTTTGTTCTACGTGAGGGACCGGACCTAATTGTCGTTGACCCTCACCATTTATAATTGAACCAATCTCCCTATTGATTCGACTGACTTCGTTTATCATGGTCGAAAGGGTATTTTGCATAGCCTCGAGGGCGTAATGAATGAATGAGATTGGTTCATCCATATTATTTACTTGATCACTAAATTCACATTCACGAGCACTCAGGGCTTCTAATTTTTCGTGCGTTTCTAATTCTCTTTTTAATAACGCCTGTTCTTGTTCACGAAGTATTTCGCGTTTTTTATCTAATTGATCCGCTAATACGCGGAGTTCCTCTTCACTTAAACGTTTCGAATTTTGGGAATGCTCAGCCATTTTGAACCTCTTATTTTATTTTTACACTTTGCGATATGTAAACATGAATTTTTTATATTGATTTTAATTTTACACCAAAGACTTTAAGCGTATCCCACCGCTGCCACCAATTTTATTTTTTTTCTGTTACGTCGTGGGTCCCATTTTTAATAACGAATGCTTAATCGTCTTTTATTTTACCTTTCAGGATTTGACTTTACGAATGGGAAGTGTGCCACGAACGTAACGGATTATAATGGATTAAGTCGTATGTGACTTATGTGACGGTAAGTTACCGTCGGAGAAGAAAAGCGCCACGTTTAAGCGGGAATGTGCCCACTTGGGATAGGCGCTTGGTAAAGTCGTTGGTGTGTAATTTGACGCATGAGCGACAGGTAAACAAATAAGAAAGTAGCGTGAAATTGTGCTTACCTGAGTGAGAAAGAGCGGCGGTGCGTAGCGGGTCAAAACTACTCGACCGTGTGACCGAATTTGTCCAGGAATCGCAAAGATGGTCCAGCTCGACCCGACCGGTCGTTGCCCAGACGGGTACCCGGTGATCGTCCGAATGCGATGGCCCGGTGATGCCGATGTTTTTGGGAGCGGTCGGAGACTACGAGGACTGGATTAATTTATGAGGGATACATTCGCGTCGAAATATGAACATAAATGTAGAGATTTTATAATTGTTTGAACCGCTGGGTGAGTGCAAGACGTGCCAGGTTTCGGCACCGTCGACTCACCGCGTCTGGCTCCACCTCCGCCCGGTTACGGCGATTGGCGGCCAACCGCGAGAACAAACGTTGAGAATAACGGAAGCCGACGCACGAACACTAAGCACCGGTGTGACCGTGCCAGTCGCTGACCTACCGTATTACGGCGGGTCGGCGCGTGTGGCGTGTTCGTGCGGCAAACCTTCCGTATTTCCCGGAAAAATGATGAGGTTCTCTATTTGTTCAGCGAATGTATGGGGAAACGTATTCGTCTAACGCATAGGTACGGATTAGTATAAAATAAAATTTGGTACGCTGAGTGAGTCTAATGCGTGCCAGATTACGGCACCCCCGACTCGCTACGTCTGGCCCACCTCCGCCCGGTTACGGCGATTGGCGGCCAGCCGCGAACACAAATATGAAGGTCGAGGGAAATCGACGTCCGAACACTAAGCACCGGGTTAACCGTGCCAGTCGCTAACCTGCCCGATAACGGCGAGTTGGCGGATGTAGCGTGTTCGTGCGTCACCTTTCCCAAGCCTCATGAGAAAGCACTTCGAGATTTGTCCGATTTTGGACAAGTACGATTTTATGAGTGAGACGAATACGTGCGTTAGGAAAAAATGGCGTGAGCGAGAGGAAGAGAGAGAGAGAGAAAGAAATGCACTACGATGATTTGTTCGTTGCGTGTTAACACGCACGAACGAGAGACAAATGTATTTTAATTATTTGCTCGGAAAATGTTACACTTTTGCGCGGTCGCCGTATTATGCGTAATTTAAATAGCGCGAAGAAATCGAATGTGATATAAACAATTATGTATTTTACACGTGAATAAACGTAGTTACATTCAATAAAGACAATAATATATGTTTTGTAAATTTATTTGTTGTAGTGTTTGACTTGTTGTTTCCTTTTATTTTTATTACGATTAAAACAATTAATACCGGTTTTACAGAGACTTATAGTTACACTGACGAAGAGACCGGGGTAAACTCGAAAAGAAATAAAATATAATAAATGTACCGGTTTTCAGAGCGTCGACTCTGCGATGCGCGCTGTTGGAGAGACCGGACGGAACTGACTGGCCAGCTCCCGGAGCGCAATATGTATCCTCGCCCTCTTTGTCTCGGAGACAAAGGGCTTGGCGTCATTACCCTCGCTCTCGAGCTCGGTCCCCATGTAACCGAATATTAGCACTGATAACGTTATTTTTCTCGAGCTGTACATGGGCAATGAAATGAATATTTTTCGTTATCGGCAGGATGTGCTGACTACGTGGTGACCAAGCTCTGAGGAGGTCTGTGAGAAAACTCGCGATGAAGCTGACCGCTTGGGAACAGTTTCGCGGGTTATTTGAGGACTCTCGCGTCCCCAATATATACGTTATATAGATATGACAATATTTCTTATTTCTAGGACCATTGTATTATGGTCAACACGAATATACATATATATGTTGGATACTAGTTCGGGGACTCGTGAATGTCCCTGAAGTATACAGATAAGTATAGATATTAATATTATTATTTGTACTCCGGAGACTCTCTTGGATGTCCCGGGAGTTTACCGAATATATATATATATGTATATTTGTGTGTGTCACTTTGAGGACTTATGTCCCCGAAGTGTGCATGAAAGTAGATATGTATTAATTATTGCCCCGGGACTCGGCTATATGTCCCTGAAGCGTATGGCGTACGTATATGTATATATATATGTATACATGTATAGATATTCACTAAAGTTATTCCGAGGACTAATGCCTTCGAAGTATGCATACGAGTATACGAATAGTATATGGGGACTCTGAGGTCCTAGGGTATGTATATATATATATATTCATTAAAGTTAGTTCGAGGACTTATGTCCCGAAAGTATGCATGGAAATAGACATGCGGAATTATTATAGGAGGTACTCCAGGGACTCTCGTATATGTCCCTAAAGTATGCAGGTACGTGTATATGTATGTATATATGAGACATTATAGTATGGTACTCCGGGGACCCATGTGCGTGTCCCAGAAGTGTACAGGCAAACAGATATGTACGTATATATGAGACTTTATAGTATGGTACTCCGGGGACCCATGTGCGTGTCCCAGAAGTTACGGGTAGGCTTAGCGGTAACGTTATTATGGGAACTGTTTGTCCCTAAAGTATACGGGTAGATATACGCGTGCTACATTTAAAGATATATATATATATATATAACGGGGTTTCTAAGTGAAATCGACCATATATGGGTCGTTCTGATTGACATGTACCCAAGAAAAACATAAATGAGCGCGTTTAGCGCGAGGATAAAATCTTAATAATTATTACAGTTCGTACCAGATATGAATATTTGGAGGGCGAGAGTGCTAGGACGTAACACCTCCCCCCTAAAAGTCTGAAGCAATGCTTCAGCTTTGCTGAGGACCGGCGTTGAGCCGCTCCAAGAGTCCGTGGTCGACGCCCGACAAACGCCTCGACGTCGTCGGATGGTCGCGATTGTCGTTGATGGACACCAGCTCCAGAGGTTCGTCGTTGGTAATCTTCGACGACCGTTGATCAGCATGGTGAGCTCTGCTAATTAGGAGGCTTGTCACCGAGTTCCAGATGGCTCCTAGAAGGGTGAAACTCCATCCGTACAGAGTGTGGAGTGTATATCCATGGATGCAAGTATCGATGATCGCCTTGATGATGGTGAGGATTGCGAGGACCCCGAACAGTCCCGCACTGATGATTCCGAATTTTTCGAAACCACCCCAGATTTTGTGCATTACTCCATCAGCCACGTGTTGGAGAGCGTCCTCGTCCATCAGTGTCTTGAGGGAAACGCTTCCCGGGGGTATGTCGTGTCCTGCGAAACCCCTTGCGATGTTGTTGAGTAATGCTGGTTTTTCAGCGGGGAACATGATCCTGTCCCTCAGCTGATTGATCTCGTGGTCAGAATATATTCCGCTGGATGCCAAATTTCCAATAGGGTTGTATCCCCATGTAGGCATGGAAGCGGGATGTAATTGTCCAGGAGGCAGTACCTCGACTGGATGTGGTGTGAACCGATACCAAGTGCCGTCGATCCAATATTCGGCAGGTAGCATGGGGTTGCACTCGATATGTGTTCCCGTCCGGATAAGTGTCCTTGAGATTGTGGACAGGAAGAATGATTGGTTCCGGAACGTGACGGGAAGTTCGTTGTAACATTCGTCCGTTCGACGAAGGGTGCATTCCACACACACGCTGAGTTTATAATCGGGTGCCTCTTAATTTGTTGGGGTGGACTACCCGAGGTTTATTTTTATAGAGGATCTTTATGTTTCCTCCGGATAAAATTTCAAGAATTTCGCATGGTTCAGTGTATTGGTCACCGAATTTTCCCTTTTTTGGTTCCTTCAACATGAGAACCTTGTCGCCGACCTTGAAGGTTTTCGGGTTAATCCTCCGATCGTAATACGTTTTTGATTTCTCCTTGGATTTCTTCAGATTTTCGGCGGCAAGCTGTTGGAGATCGCAAATTCGAGAGAAGAGCTCCTCCAGGTATGCAGCATAAGTCGTATCCTGTTGCTCCTCGATTTGTTGATGGCCCGACGGATGGCGGGCCAGTTTACCGAAAACTAGCTCGTGAGGGGTGTACCCTGTACCCTCGTGTTGGCTCGTATTATAAGAGAACATCGCCAACTCGATTAGCTCGTCCCAATCGTTGTTTTCGTTGACATACTGTTTCAGATATTCTGCAAGGACATGGTGAGACCTCTCGATTGACCCGTTGGACTGCGGGTAGAAGGCTGATGTTTGGTACATTTTGATTCTGAATTTCCTCGCGATGGCCTTCATAAAACTGCTCCGAAAGTTCGCCCCCTGGTCGGTGAGAAGGGCGCGAGGAGCACCAAAACGGGCGATGAAGTTCTTGACGAACGCCTCGCTGATGTCGATCGCCGTTGTCCTCTTCAGCGGAATTGCCAACGAGTACTTGGTGAGAAGATCCTGGATGGTCAGCACGTACTCGTTGCCTATCTTCGTAACAGGAAGTGGTCCGACCACGTCCATGGCCACCTTGTCGAAAGCCGCCCTTGGAGTGTCGGTGATAACCATGGGTTGCTTAGTTTTGACTCGAACTAACTTTTTCAATTGGCAACCTCTACAATGTTGAATGTACTCTTGAATTTCGCCTTTCATGTTTTTCCAAAAGAAATTTTCTCTGATTCGTTTGTACGTTTTATTTACTCCCTTATGACCTCCTACCAACGAGTCGTGGTTTTCCTCTATAATTGCAGTACGATTTTCCTCGGGAGGATATTGAATGAGTTGTTTACAAATGGTCAACGTAACTTCGTCGTTGCCTAGCGTTCGTATCAAAAGATTTTTAATTTCGTTCCATGATACATTTCCGATTGAGTTTGTTTTCGCGACATGAATTAATTTCGTAGATGTTTCGCGGACAAAATTTTTCAAGGAGTCGAGGGCTTCCTCAAGGTCCTCGATCAAAAGATTTTCGTGTACATTAGCCAATAACGGTATAGCTAATATGCATCTTGAATTTTCGTTTATTACCTTAAGTCGTAAATACGTGGTTTCCTCGATTTTGGGAAACAAATTTTGAGTTTGGAGGTCTTTTGCTCCATCATCGATGGGTCTCCCGGAAGTGGTGACAAAGACGACGAGATTGTCCTTGAACATGGACAATTTGTCGCGCGTTTCGCGTATGGTGAGCCTACCTTGGACTTCACTGTTTACCCTCGGTAATGTATACTCGGGGTTTTCATTATCAAATATGTCGCTATTTACAGAGTCGTCGTCTGAATCGCCTGAGCTTTCGGTGAGATCCTCGATATTCTCAATGTTTTCTCCATGTTCCGACGGTTCCGTAATGACGGAATCCTCAGGAAATGGGGCTATTTCTCGATCTTCTAACAGTTGCGTTATTTCAAAATTTTCCGCGATTCCGTCGTCTGGATTTGCGTCCAGGATAGACGTGTGCAAGGTTGTTTCCTCCACAGGTTCGACGGATTGAGGATGGGAAGGCGGTTCTTCCAGGTTCCGGGTTTTCGGAGTTTCTTTTTCTTTTTCCCAACGACGACGCGTTTTGCCAGACGGTTGCGAAATTGTCGGGAAATTTCGGAAACCGAGGAAATCGTCCTCGTCCGCGGAGTCGGCTAACCTTTTCCTTTTTTCAGGTGGATTTTTCCTTTGGTTACCGTCCGACGGATTGGGGATTTCCTCCGTATCCGGCTCAGGATTTAAGGTAGGTTTTCGTTTTTTAGCTGGATTTCTTCCAGCTGGTGGATCGAACAATCTTTCGTCCGAGTCCGAATCGTCGTTTCCGCTAGGAGTCGGTTTACCAATTTTTGCCCGACTTGGGCCAACGATAGGCGATTCGGATTTTCTTTTACATGGCGTATGCTTTACCATGAGCACAGTCTGATTTTTTACTGGCGGGTTCCGGGAAAGGGCGTCAGCATTGCTGTTTACCCTTCCTGGTTTGTATACAATTTTATAAGTATAACTAGCAAGGCTAAGGCGCCAATGCACAAGACGATTGGCCGGGTCTTTTACGGAGTGAAGCCATACGAGCGGCTTGTGGTCCGTTACCAACAAGAACTCACGGCCGTAGACATAAGGTCTGAAATGATTTACACAATAAATGATAGCCAATAATTCCTTCTCGATCACTGAGTAATTTACTTCGTGTTTTCCAAGAGTTCGAGAGGTGTAACTAACGGGTTTATCTTTACCAATTTCGCCTTGGCTCAAAATTCCGCCAATAGCGTGATCAGATGCGTCCGTTGTTATGATGAATGGTTTTGTGAAATCCGGATATTGAAGAATAGGTTCTTTACATAACGCCTCGATAAGCGTATCAAAGGCTTTTTGGTGAGATTCGGTCCATTTGAAGGTCGATCCCTTTTTTAATAAATTTGTGAGTGGCTTTGCAATGCCTGAAAAATTTTCGATGAACCTGCGGTAATAACCTGCAAGTCCTAAAAATTGTTTTATTTTTTTCGGAGTGGTAGGCCTAGGGTATCCCTGTAGAGCCTCCAATTTTTTGGGATCGGGTTTAACTCCGTCCTCGCTTATGATGTGACCCAAATATGCCACTTCTCGTCTTAAAAATTCACACTTGTCCGGTTGTAATTTTAAGTTGGCTTGCCTCAATTTTTTCGCAAGTTTGTTGAATTTATTTTCGTGTTCAACTAGTGTCTTTGCATAAATGACGATGTCGTCCAAATAAACAAACAGCTCGATGCCTTGAAGGCCTGTTAAGACTCGATCCATTAATCTTTGAAATGTCGCCGGAGCGTTTTTTAAACCAAACGGCATTCGGTCGAACTCGTAGTGACCGAATGGTGTAGCAAATGCTGTTTTGTGAGAATCATCTGGATGTACTTTAATTTGATGGAAACCGCTGGCCAGGTCGAATACTGAAAAATATTTCGCATTACCTAATTGGTCGAGAATTTCGGTTATTTGAGGTAATGGATAAGCATCGCCAATTGTCTTTTCGTTCAAGTTCCTATAATCAATGACCATGCGCCACTTTGGATTTCCTTGTGAGTCCGCCTTTTTGGGAAAGATCCACAGAGGCGAGCTATACGGGGAGTTTGACGGTTTTATTACTTCCCCCTCAATTAGTTCTTTAACTTGTTTTGTAATCTCGTCTTTATGAACGGGCGGGAATCTATACTGCCGCGTAAAAACTGGTTGATCATCGTTCGTCGTTATCTTATGCTCGATTTTATCTGTAAAGCCTAGGACTTTTCCTGGCAAATGAAATAGGTCCGAATTCTCGCTTATAATTGTATCCACGCTTGACCGTTCCTCATCGTTTAGGTGATTGAGACGGAGTAAGTCGCGAATTTCTTTTACTTTATCTTTCTTTTCAACTTTTAAAACTTTTTTGTTGCGCGCAATTTCAAACCGTAATATACCCTCTTCCCGAGACGCCTTTTGGTCGTCCGGGTGGGGAACAATTAAACTTTTCTCCTCTTCCTGAAACGCCTTTTGGTCGTCCGGAGTGAGGGAATTATTTTCACATCGGGTCCTATCCTCTTCCTGAAACGCCTTTTGGTCGTCCGGAGTGAGGGAACCCTTGTGATTTTTATCCTCTTCCTGAAACGCCTTTTGGTCGTCCGGAGTGAGGGAATTATTTTCACATCGGGTCCTATCCTCTTCCTGAAACGCCTTTTGGTCGTCCGGAGTGAGGGAACCCTTTTGATTTTTATCCTCTTCCTGAAACGCCTTTTGGTCGTCCGGAGTGAGGGAATTATTTTCACCTTCGGTCCTATCCTCTTCCTGAAACGCCTTTTGGTCGTCCGGAGTGAGGGAACCACTTTTCGTGCCTTTGCACCTGAATTCTTCGACTACTACCGTTGGTATTGTCAGTAACAAATTATCATCGGTTGAATTGTGCGCAATAAGATAAGCGATACCATTTTTGACCGTAACGACTGCCTCGCCAAAAAAAGATCCCTTCTCCCAAGTAGAGCATCGGAATATATCCTTCTTTGATTTTGGGATTACTTACTTTGACGTAACAGACCGTTTTGGACCGTTTTGGAATCGAAATAGTTTGTTTACTTTTAAACGGGATTCTTTGATTTCCCCAAGTTAATTGTTCATGTCTCCAATCTACGAGAGCTTTATTTTCAGCAAGAAATTCGGTACCAAGTAATGCGTGTTGGTCCATCGGGAACCAATCATCGACGACGTGAAATTCCGCGGGGGTATCATTGATCATTATTCTTATAGACCCCTTTGTTCTTACGGGGATACTCGAGATCCCCGCCAAATTTAATAACACTTTTTTGTTCTACGTGAGGGACCGGACCTAATTGTCGTTGACCCTCACCATTTATAATTGAACCAATCTCCCTATTGATTCGACTGACTTCGTTTATCATGGTCGAAAGGGTATTTTGCATAGCCTCGAGGGCGTAATGAATGAATGAGATTGGTTCATCCATATTATTTACTTGATCACTAAATTCACATTCACGAGCACTCAGGGCTTCTAATTTTTCGTGCGTTTCTAATTCTCTTTTTAATAACGCCTGTTCTTGTTCACGAAGTATTTCGCGTTTTTTATCTAATTGATCCGCTAATACGCGGAGTTCCTCTTCACTTAAACGTTTCGAATTTTGGGAATGCTCAGCCATTTTGAACCTCTTATTTTATTTTTACACTTTGCGATATGTAAACATGAATTTTTTATATTGATTTTAATTTTACACCAAAGACTTTAAGCGTATCCCACCGCTGCCACCAATTTTATTTTTTTTCTGTTACGTCGTGGGTCCCATTTTTAATAACGAATGCTTAATCGTCTTTTATTTTACCTTTCAGGATTTGACTTTACGAATGGGAAGTGTGCCACGAACGTAACGGATTATAATGGATTAAGTCGTATGTGACTTATGTGACGGTAAGTTACCGTCGGAGAAGAAAAGCGCCACGTTTAAGCGGGAATGTGCCCACTTGGGATAGGCGCTTGGTAAAGTCGTTGGTGTGTAATTTGACGCATGAGCGACAGGTAAACAAATAAGAAAGTAGCGTGAAATTGTGCTTACCTGAGTGAGAAAGAGCGGCGGTGCGTAGCGGGTCAAAACTACTCGACCGTGTGACCGAATTTGTCCAGGAATCGCAAAGATGGTCCAGCTCGACCCGACCGGTCGTTGCCCAGACGGGTACCCGGTGATCGTCCGAATGCGATGGCCCGGTGATGCCGATGTTTTTGGGAGCGGTCGGAGACTACGAGGACTGGATTAATTTATGAGGGATACATTCGCGTCGAAATATGAACATAAATGTAGAGATTTTATAATTGTTTGAACCGCTGGGTGAGTGCAAGACGTGCCAGGTTTCGGCACCGTCGACTCACCGCGTCTGGCTCCACCTCCGCCCGGTTACGGCGATTGGCGGCCAACCGCGAGAACAAACGTTGAGAATAACGGAAGCCGACGCACGAACACTAAGCACCGGTGTGACCGTGCCAGTCGCTGACCTACCGTATTACGGCGGGTCGGCGCGTGTGGCGTGTTCGTGCGGCAAACCTTCCGTATTTCCCGGAAAAATGATGAGGTTCTCTATTTGTTCAGCGAATGTATGGGGAAACGTATTCGTCTAACGCATAGGTACGGATTAGTATAAAATAAAATTTGGTACGCTGAGTGAGTCTAATGCGTGCCAGATTACGGCACCCCCGACTCGCTACGTCTGGCCCACCTCCGCCCGGTTACGGCGATTGGCGGCCAGCCGCGAACACAAATATGAAGGTCGAGGGAAATCGACGTCCGAACACTAAGCACCGGGTTAACCGTGCCAGTCGCTAACCTGCCCGATAACGGCGAGTTGGCGGATGTAGCGTGTTCGTGCGTCACCTTTCCCAAGCCTCATGAGAAAGCACTTCGAGATTTGTCCGATTTTGGACAAGTACGATTTTATGAGTGAGACGAATACGTGCGTTAGGAAAAAATGGCGTGAGCGAGAGGAAGAGAGAGAGAGAGAAAGAAATGCACTACGATGATTTGTTCGTTGCGTGTTAACACGCACGAACGAGAGACAAATGTATTTTAATTATTTGCTCGGAAAATGTTACACTTTTGCGCGGTCGCCGTATTATGCGTAATTTAAATAGCGCGAAGAAATCGAATGTGATATAAACAATTATGTATTTTACACGTGAATAAACGTAGTTACATTCAATAAAGACAATAATATATGTTTTGTAAATTTATTTGTTGTAGTGTTTGACTTGTTGTTTCCTTTTATTTTTATTACGATTAAAACAATTAATACCGGTTTTACAGAGACTTATAGTTACACTGACGAAGAGACCGGGGTAAACTCGAAAAGAAATAAAATATAATAAATGTACCGGTTTTCAGAGCGTCGACTCTGCGATGCGCGCTGTTGGAGAGACCGGACGGAACTGACTGGCCAGCTCCCGGAGCGCAATATGTATCCTCGCCCTCTTTGTCTCGGAGACAAAGGGCTTGGCGTCATTACCCTCGCTCTCGAGCTCGGTCCCCATGTAACCGAATATTAGCACTGATAACGTTATTTTTCTCGAGCTGTACATGGGCAATGAAATGAATATTTTTCGTTATCGGCAGGATGTGCTGACTACGTGGTGACCAAGCTCTGAGGAGGTCTGTGAGAAAACTCGCGATGAAGCTGACCGCTTGGGAACAGTTTCGCGGGTTATTTGAGGACTCTCGCGTCCCCAATATATACGTTATATAGATATGACAATATTTCTTATTTCTAGGACCATTGTATTATGGTCAACACGAATATACATATATATGTTGGATACTAGTTCGGGGACTCGTGAATGTCCCTGAAGTATACAGATAAGTATAGATATTAATATTATTATTTGTACTCCGGAGACTCTCTTGGATGTCCCGGGAGTTTACCGAATATATATATATATGTATATTTGTGTGTGTCACTTTGAGGACTTATGTCCCCGAAGTGTGCATGAAAGTAGATATGTATTAATTATTGCCCCGGGACTCGGCTATATGTCCCTGAAGCGTATGGCGTACGTATATGTATATATATATGTATACATGTATAGATATTCACTAAAGTTATTCCGAGGACTAATGCCTTCGAAGTATGCATACGAGTATACGAATAGTATATGGGGACTCTGAGGTCCTAGGGTATGTATATATATATATATTCATTAAAGTTAGTTCGAGGACTTATGTCCCGAAAGTATGCATGGAAATAGACATGCGGAATTATTATAGGAGGTACTCCAGGGACTCTCGTATATGTCCCTAAAGTATGCAGGTACGTGTATATGTATGTATATATGAGACATTATAGTATGGTACTCCGGGGACCCATGTGCGTGTCCCAGAAGTGTACAGGCAAACAGATATGTACGTATATATGAGACTTTATAGTATGGTACTCCGGGGACCCATGTGCGTGTCCCAGAAGTTACGGGTAGGCTTAGCGGTAACGTTATTATGGGAACTGTTTGTCCCTAAAGTATACGGGTAGATATACGCGTGCTACATTTAAAGATATATATATATATATATAACGGGGTTTCTAAGTGAAATCGACCATATATGGGTCGTTCTGATTGACATGTACCCAAGAAAAACATAAATGAGCGCGTTTAGCGCGAGGATAAAATCTTAATAATTATTACAGTTCGTACCAGATATGAATATTTGGAGGGCGAGAGTGCTAGGACGTAACAACTGCTGCTGTGGCCGATGAACGTGAAGGAATCCAATGATCGGCGCGGCATCCTCAGATTGTAGGGTTCGTTCCATAACAGAAACACGTACATGCGGACTCGGATTCGTTTCCCGTTCTAAAAGTCGTCGACTCGCAAAGAAATTCACGTGAGATTCGGCGTTGATAAATACGCCTGTTTCAACCGATGGTTTTATCGGTTCGAGAGGGATCCAAAATAAAAAAACGATCCATTCAAATTCTGTATTGTGTTTCATTGTCGAAATACCCTCGAGATTTTTCGGTTTCGTTCCCAGTAGGTGATCTTATAAAATCGATCTCCCTCGGCACGACAATAGCCATTGAGGACTACTACTGCTGCTGTGGACCATGAACGTGAACGAATCCGATGTTCGGCGCGGCATCCTCTGAATGTAGGGATTATTCCGTAACAGAAACACTTGCATGCGGTCTCGGATTCGTTTCCCGCCCTAAATGTCGTCGACTCGAAAAGAAATTCACGTGAGATTCGACGTTGATACATTCGCCTGTTTCAACCGTTTCTTTTATCGGTTCGAGAGGAATCCAAAATAAAAAACGATCCATTCAAATTCTGTTACCTATTTTATGTCGAAATAACCTCGAGATTGTTCGGTTTCAGTCCCAGTAGGTGATTTTTTTAAATCTATCATTCTCGGCACGAAAAAAGCCATTGAGGACTACTACTGCTGCTGTGGACGATGAACGTGAACGAATCCGATGATCGGCGCGGCATTCTCAGATTGTAGGGAGTATTCCACAACAGAAACACTTGCATGCGCACTCGGATTCGTTTCCCGTTCTAAAAGTCGTCGACTCGCAAAGAAATTCACGTGAGATTCGGCGTTGATAAATACGCCTGTTTCAACCGATGGTTTTATCGGTTCGAGAGGGATCCAAAATAAAAAAACGATCCATTCAAATTCTGTATTGTGTTTCATTGTCGAAATACCCTCGAGATTTTTCGGTTTCGTTCCCAGTAGGTGATCTTATAAAATCGATCTCCCTCGGCGCGACAATAGCCATTGAGGACTACTACTGCTGCTGTGGACGATGTACGTGAAAGAATCCGATGATCGGCGCGGCATCCTCTGAATGTAGGGATTATTCCGTAACAGAAACACTTGCATGCGGTCTCGGATTCGTTTCCCGCCCTAAAAGTCATCGACTCGAAAAGAAAGACACATGAGATTCGACGTTGATAAATCCGCCTGTTTCAACCGTTTCTGTTTTCGGTTCGAAAGGAATTCAAAATAAAACAACGATCCATTCAATTTCTGTATTGCGTTTCATTGTCGAAATACCCTCGAGATTGTTCGGTTTCTTTCCCAGTAGGTGATTTTTTAAAATCGATCTCCCTCGGCACGACAATAGCCATTGAAGACTACTACTGCTGCTGTGGCCGATGAACGTGAACGAATCCAATGATCGGCGCGGCATCCACAGATTGTCGGGTTCGTTCCGTAACAGAAACACTTGCATGCGGTCTCGAATTCGTTTCCCGCCCTAAAAGTCGTCGACTCGAAAAGAAATTCACGTGAGATTCGACGTTGATACATTCGCCTGTTTGTACCGTGTCTTTTATCGGTTCGAGAGGAATCCAAAATAAAAAACGATCCATTCAAATTCTGTTATCTATTTTATGTCGAAATACCCTCGAGATTGTTCGATTTCGGTCCCAGTAAGTGATTTTTAAACATCTATCATCCTCCGCATGAAAAAAGCCATTGAGGACTACTACTGCTGCTGTGGCCGATGAACGTGAAGGAATCCAATGATCGGCGCGCCATTCTCAGATTGTAGGGAGTATTCCACAACAGAAACACTTGCATGCGGACTCGGATTCGTTTCCCGATCTAAAAGTCATCGACTCGAAAAGAAAGGCACAAGAGATTCGACGTTGATAAATCCGCCTGTTTCAACCGTTTCTGTTATCGGTTCGAAAGCAATTCAAACTAAAACAACGATCCATTCAAATTCTGTATTGTGTTTCATTGTCGAAATAACCTCGAGATTGTTCGGTTTCGTTCCCAGTAGGTGGTCTTTTAAAATCGATCTCCCTCGGCACAATAGCCATTGAGGACTACTACTGCTGCTGTGGACGATGAACGTGAACGAATCCGATGTTCGGCGAGGCATCCTCAGATCGTAGGGTTTATTCCGTAACAGAAAAACTTGCATGCGGGCTCGAATTCGTTTCCCGCCCTAAAAGTCGTCGACTCGAGAAGAAATTCACGTGAGATTCGACGTTGATACATTCGCCTGTTTCACCGTTTCTTTTATCGGTTCGAGAGGAATCGAAAATAAAAAACGATCCATTCAAATTCTGTTATCTATTTTATGTCGAAATAACCTCGAGATTGTTCGGTTTCGGTCCCAGTAGGTTATTTTTACTAATCTATCATCCACGGCACGAAAAAAGCCATTGAGGACTACTACTGGTGCTGTGGACGATGAACGTGAACGAATCCGATGATCGGCGCGGCATCCTCAGATTGTAGGGTTTGTTCCGTAAGTGAAACACTTACATGCGGACTCGGATTCGTTTCCCGATCTAAAAGTCGTCGACTCGCAAAGTAATTCACTTGAGATTCGGCGTTGATCAATACGCCTGTTTCAAGCGATGCTTTTATCGGTTCGAGAGGGATCCAAAATAAAAAAACGATCCATTCAAATTCTGTATGGTGTTTCATTGTCGAAATAACATCGAGATTGTTCGGTTTCGTTCCCAGTAGGTGATCTTTTAAAATCGATCTCGCTCGGCACGACAATCGCCATTGAGGACTACTACTGCTGCTGTGGACGATGAACGTGAACGAATCCGATGTTTGGCGCGGCGTCCTCAGATTGTAGGGATTATCCCGTAACAGAAACACTTGCATGCGGTCTCGAATTCGTTTCCCGCCCTAAAAGTCGTCGACTCGAAAAAAAATTCACGTGAGATTCGACGTTGATACATTCGCCTGTTTCAACCGTTTCTTTTATCGGTTCGAGAGGAATCCAAAATAAAAAACGATCCATTCAAATTCTGTTACCTATTTTATGTCGAAATAACCTCGAGATTGTTCGGTTTCGGTCCCAGTAGGTGATTTTTTTAAATCTATCATCCTCGGCACGAAAAAAGCCATTGAGGACTACTACTGCTGCTGTGGACGATGAACGTGAACGAATCCGATGATCGGCGCGGCATTCTCAGATTGTAGGGAGTATTCCACAACAGAAACACTTGCATGCGCACTCGGATTCGTTTCCCGTTCTAAAAGTCGTCGACTCGCAAAGAAATTCACGTGAGATTCGGCGTTGATAAATACGCCTGTTTCAACCGATGGTTTTATCGGTTCGAGAGGGATCCAAAATAAAAAAACGATCCATACAAATTCTGTATTGTGTTTCATTGTCGAAATACCCTCGAGATTTTTCGGTTTCGTTCCCAGTAGGTGATCTTATAAAATCGATCTCCCTCGGCGCGACAATAGCCATTGAGGACTACTACTGCTGCTGTGGACGATGTACGTGAAAGAATCCGATGATCGGCGCGGCATCCTCTGAATGTAGGGATTATTCCGTAACAGAAACACTTGCATGCGGTCTCGGATTCGTTTCCCGCCCTAAAAGTCATCGACTCGAAAAGAAAGGCACATGAGATTCGACGTTGATAAATCCGCCTGTTTCAACCGTTTCTGTTATCGGTTCGAAAGGAATTCAAAATAAAACAACGATCCATTCAATTTCTGTATTGCGTTTCATTGTCGAAATACCCTCGAGATTGTTCGGTTTCTTTCCCAGTAGGTGATTTTTTAAAATCGATCTCCCTCGGCACGACAATAGCCATTGAAGACTACTACTGCTGCTGTGGTCGATGAACGTGAACGAATCCAATGATCGGCGCGGCATCCACAGATTGTCGGGTTCGTTCCGTAACAGAAACACTTGCATGCGGTCTCGAATTCGTTTCCCGCCCTAAAAGTCGTCGACTCGAAAAGAAATTCACGTGAGATTCGACGTTGATACATTCGCCTGTTTGTACCGTGTCTTTTAACGGTTCGAGAGGAATCCAAAATAAAAAACGATCCATTCAAATTCTGTTATCTATTTTATGTCGAAATACCCTCGAGATTGTTCGATTTCGGTCCCAGTAAGTGATTTTTAAACATCTATCATCCTCCGCATGAAAAAAGCCATTGAGGACTACTACTGCTGCTGTGGCCGATGAACGTGAAGGAATCCAATGATCGGCGCGCCATTCTCAGATTGTAGGGAGTATTCCACAACAGAAACACTTGCATGCGGACTCGGATTCGTTTCCCGATCTAAAAGTCATCGACTCGAAAAGAAAGGCACAAGAGATTCGACGTTGATAAATCCGCCTGTTTCAACCGTTTCTGTTATCGGTTCGAAAGCAATTCAAACTAAAACAACGATCCATTCAAATTCTGTATTGTGTTTCATTGTCGAAATAACCTCGAGATTGTTCGGTTTCGTTCCCAGTAGGTGGTCTTTTAAAATCGATCTCCCTCGGCACAATAGCCATTGAGGACTACTACTGCTGCTGTGGACGATGAACGTGAACGAATCCGATGTTCGGCGAGGCATCCTCAGATCGTAGGGTTTATTCCGTAACAGAAAAACTTGCATGCGGGCTCGAATTCGTTTCCCGCCCTAAAAGTCGTCGACTCGAGAAGAAATTCACGTGAGATTCGACGTTGATACATTCGCCTGTTTCACCGTTTCTTTTATCGGTTCGAGAGGAATCGAAAATAAAAAACGATCCATTCAAATTCTGTTATCTATTTTATGTCGAAATAACCTCGAGATTGTTCGGTTTCGGTCCCAGTAGGTTATTTTTACTAATCTATCATCCACGGCACGAAAAAAGCCATTGAGGACTACTACTGGTGCTGTGGACGATGAACGTGAACGAATCCGATGATCGGCGCGGCATCCTCAGATTGTAGGGTTTGTTCCGTAAGTGAAACACTTACATGCGGACTCGGATTCGTTTCCCGATCTAAAAGTCGTCGACTCGCAAAGAAATTCACTTGAGATTCGGCGTTGATCAATACGCCTGTTTCAAGCGATGCTTTTATCGGTTCGAGAGGGATCCAAAATAAAAAAACGATCCATTCAAATTCTGTATGGTGTTTCATTGTCGAAATAACATCGAGATTGTTCGGTTTCGTTCCCAGTAGGTGATCTTTTAAAATCGATCTCGCTCGGCACGACAATCGCCATTGAGGACTACTACTGCTGCTGTGGACGATGAACGTGAACGAATCCGATGTTTGGCGCGGCGTCCTCAGATTGTAGGGATTATCCCGTAACAGAAACACTTGCATGCGGTCTCGAATTCGTTTCCCGCCCTAAAAGTCGTCGACTCGAAAAGAAATTCACGTGAGATTCGACGTTGATACATTCGCCGGTTTCAACCGTTTCTGTTATCGGTTCGAGAGGAATCCAAAATAAAGAAAACGATCCATTCAATTTCTGTATTGCGTTTCATTGTCGAAATACCCTCGAGATTGTTCGGTTTCTTTCCCAGTAGGTGATTTTTTAAAATCGATCTCCCTCGGCACGACAATAGCCATTGAAGACTACTACTGCTGCTGTGGCCGATGAACGTGAAGGAATCCAATGATCGGCGCGGCATCCTCAGATTGTAGGGTTCGTTCCATAACAGAAACACGTACATGCGGACTCGGATTCGTTTCCCGTTCTAAAAGTCGTCGACTCGCAAAGAAATTCACGTGAGATTCGGCGTTGATAAATACGCCTGTTTCAACCGATGGTTTTATCGGTTCGAGAGGGATCCAAAATAAAAAAACGATCCATTCAAATTCTGTATTGTGTTTCATTGTCGAAATACCCTCGAGATTTTTCGGTTTCGTTCCCAGTAGGTGATCTTATAAAATCGATCTCCCTCGGCACGACAATAGCCATTGAGGACTACTACTGCTGCTGTGGACCATGAACGTGAACGAATCCGATGTTCGGCGCGGCATCCTCTGAATGTAGGGATTATTCCGTAACAGAAACACTTGCATGCGGTCTCGGATTCGTTTCCCGCCCTAAATGTCGTCGACTCGAAAAGAAATTCACGTGAGATTCGACGTTGATACATTCGCCTGTTTCAACCGTTTCTTTTATCGGTTCGAGAGGAATCCAAAATAAAAAACGATCCATTCAAATTCTGTTACCTATTTTATGTCGAAATAACCTCGAGATTGTTCGGTTTCAGTCCCAGTAGGTGATTTTTTTAAATCTATCATTCTCGGCACGAAAAAAGCCATTGAGGACTACTACTGCTGCTGTGGACGATGAACGTGAACGAATCCGATGATCGGCGCGGCATTCTCAGATTGTAGGGAGTATTCCACAACAGAAACACTTGCATGCGCACTCGGATTCGTTTCCCGTTCTAAAAGTCGTCGACTCGCAAAGAAATTCACGTGAGATTCGGCGTTGATAAATACGCCTGTTTCAACCGATGGTTTTATCGGTTCGAGAGGGATCCAAAATAAAAAAACGATCCATTCAAATTCTGTATTGTGTTTCATTGTCGAAATACCCTCGAGATTTTTCGGTTTCGTTCCCAGTAGGTGATCTTATAAAATCGATCTCCCTCGGCGCGACAATAGCCATTGAGGACTACTACTGCTGCTGTGGACGATGTACGTGAAAGAATCCGATGATCGGCGCGGCATCCTCTGAATGTAGGGATTATTCCGTAACAGAAACACTTGCATGCGGTCTCGGATTCGTTTCCCGCCCTAAAAGTCATCGACTCGAAAAGAAAGGCACATGAGATTCGACGTTGATAAATCCGCCTGTTTCAACCGTTTCTGTTTTCGGTTCGAAAGGAATTCAAAATAAAACAACGATCCATTCAATTTCTGTATTGCATTTCATTGTCGAAATACCCTCGAGATTGTTCGGTTTCTTTCCCAGTAGGTGATTTTTTAAAATCGATCTCCCTCGGCACGACAATAGCCATTGAAGACTACTACTGCTGCTGTGGCCGATGAACGTGAACGAATCCAATGATCGGCGCGGCATCCACAGATTGTCGGGTTCGTTCCGTAACAGAAACACTTGCATGCGGTCTCGAATTCGTTTCCCGCCCTAAAAGTCGTCGACTCGAAAAGAAATTCACGTGAGATTCGACGTTGATACATTCGCCTGTTTGTACCGTGTCTTTTAACGGTTCGAGAGGAATCCAAAATAAAAAACGATCCATTCAAATTCTGTTATCTATTTTATGTCGAAATACCCTCGAGATTGTTCGATTTCGGTCCCAGTAAGTGATTTTTAAACATCTATCATCCTCCGCATGAAAAAAGCCATTGAGGACTACTACTGCTGCTGTGGCCGATGAACGTGAAGGAATCCAATGATCGGCGCGCCATTCTCAGATTGTAGGGAGTATTCCACAACAGAAACACTTGCATGCGGACTCGGATTCGTTTCCCGATCTAAAAGTCATCGACTCGAAAAGAAAGGCACAAGAGATTCGACGTTGATAAATCCGCCTGTTTCAACCGTTTCTGTTATCGGTTCGAAAGCAATTCAAACTAAAACAACGATCCATTCAAATTCTGTATTGTGTTTCATTGTCGAAATAACCTCGAGATTGTTCGGTTTCGTTCCCAGTAGGTGGTCTTTTAAAATCGATCTCCCTCGGCACAATAGCCATTGAGGACTACTACTGCTGCTGTGGACGATGAACGTGAACGAATCCGATGTTCGGCGAGGCATCCTCAGATCGTAGGGTTTATTCCGTAACAGAAAAACTTGCATGCGGGCTCGAATTCGTTTCCCGCCCTAAAAGTCGTCGACTCGAGAAGAAATTCACGTGAGATTCGACGTTGATACATTCGCCTGTTTCACCGTTTCTTTTATCGGTTCGAGAGGAATCGAAAATAAAAAACGATCCATTCAAATTCTGTTATCTATTTTATGTCGAAATAACCTCGAGATTGTTCGGTTTCGGTCCCAGTAGGTTATTTTTACTAATCTATCATCCACGGCACGAAAAAAGCCATTGAGGACTACTACTGGTGCTGTGGACGATGAACGTGTACGAATCCGATGATCGGCGCGGCATCCTCAGATTGTAGGGTTTGTTCCGTAAGTGAAACACTTACATGCGGACTCGGATTCGTTTCCCGATCTAAAAGTCGTCGACTCGCAAAGAAATTCACTTGAGATTCGGCGTTGATCAATACGCCTGTTTCAAGCGATGCTTTTATCGGTTCGAGAGGGATCCAAAATAAAAAAACGATCCATTCAAATTCTGTATGGTGTTTCATTGTCGAAATAACATCGAGATTGTTCGGTTTCGTTCCCAGTAGGTGATCTTTTAAAATCGATCTCGCTCGGCACGACAATCGCCATTGAGGACTACTACTGCTGCTGTGGACGATGAACGTGAACGAATCCGATGTTTGGCGCGGCGTCCTCAGATTGTAGGGATTATCCCGTAACAGAAACACTTGCATGCGGTCTCGAATTCGTTTCCCGCCCTAAAAGTCGTCGACTCGAAAAGAAATTCACGTGAGATTCGACGTTGATACATTCGCCGGTTTCAACCGTTTCTGTTATCGGTTCGAGAGGAATCCAAAATAAAGAAAACGATCCATTCAATTTCTGTATTGCGTTTCATTGTCGAAATACCCTCGAGATTGTTCGGTTTCTTTCCCAGTAGGTGATTTTTTAAAATCGATCTCCCTCGGCACGACAATAGCCATTGAAGACTACTACTGCTGCTGTGGCCGATGAACGTGAAGGAATCCAATGATCGGCGCGGCATCCTCAGATTGTAGGGTTCGTTCCATAACAGAAACACGTACATGCGGACTCGGATTCGTTTCCCGTTCTAAAAGTCGTCGACTCGCAAAGAAATTCACGTGAGATTCGGCGTTGATAAATACGCCTGTTTCAACCGATGGTTTTATCGGTTCGAGAGGGATCCAAAATAAAAAAACGATCCATTCAAATTCTGTATTTCGTTTCATTATCGAAATACCCTCGAGATTTTTCGGTTTCGTTCCCAGTAGGTGATCTTATAAAATCGATCTCCCTCGGAACGACAATAGCCATTGAGGACTACTACTGCTGCTGTAGACCATGAACGTGAACGAATCCGATGTTCGGGGCAGCATCCTCAGAATGTAGGGATTATTCCGTAACAGAAACACTTGCATGCGGTCTCGGATTCGTTTCCCGCCCTAAAAGTCGTCGACTCGAAAATAAATTCACGTGAGATTCGACGTTGATACATTCGCCTGTTTCAACCGTTTCTTTTATCGGTTCGAGAGGAATCCAAAATAAAAAACGATCTTTTCAAATTCTGTTCCTATTTTATGTCGAAATAACCTCGAGATTGTTCGGTGTCGGTCCCAGTAGGTGATTTTTAAAAATCTATCATCCTCGGCACGAAAAAAAGCCATTGAGGACTACTACTGCTGCTGTGGCCGATGAACGTGAAGGAATCCAATGATCGGCGCGCCATTCTCAGATTGTACGGAGTGTTACGTCCTGGCGATCTTGCCCTCCATTAAATAACCTAGAACATAAAGAACAAACATAGTTATCCATATACTTACCCTAGACATTATGTTACTCCAAATAAGAATACGAATATGTATTAAGTATCACTACCCAGGCATTCTTATCTATATGTAGTATAAAATAGACAATATAAACAATAATATAATTCTTTATTTTTACAAGAAACAATAGGTCTCATAATACTTTTATGCCCTAAATGGCTTAAATATAAATAATCATGTAATTCTGTACTATACACATGTTACTACATATACTTAAGACTAAATAAAGCCTATGTAAAACTCTATAAAAACATATTGTCCCCCTTAAATTCCTTAAGGGTAGGATAAAACATAAAATTAGGTAAAACCCTTTTGTCACCAAATATAACGCAATAAAAGGATAATAAAGAGATAAATACGAAATCATAATAATAATTCAATCTCCTTAAAAACGCTTAAAACCAGGGTAAAATAGAACTTTTCAAAGCTTAACTTTTGCAATATTAAACGGCACATTCAGTAGTAAATAACGCCCCAAACATCATATTTTTACGATCAACCAATCACGTTGAAATTACTTAAAACATAGTTAAAATTAGGTTAAAATGAGTACGGCTATCCGCCATCTTAAAGAGGGAAAAATCCCGATTCCAACTATACCCTTCCCATAATTTTAAAACAATTAGAACTATTTAATTTCGATTTTTCAAAAGAGGAGATCTTGCTTCAACTTCCTATGACGTCATGTTCTCCTGATACTCCTGCTCTTAGTCGCGACCCGCGAAATTCGTTTCCCTCAAAACTAAAAATCGTACCGCGGTCCCGCGGGTGTCAAAATTTCCCTAAAAATCCATTCTTTTATATAGACCCAACTCGCGGCCCCGGCGGCCATTGTTTTCTCCCAAAAACTCAAAAAACCTGCAAATCCACGGTTACCCCGTGTTACTATATACCTATAGCGTTCCCTCATGTATGCTTCACCTAAGGAGGCCGCCATGATGGTTTCAGGCCGCCAAGATGGCTAACAGCCGCCATATTGGAATCCCGCTAATATCGTAGAATCCTCCGGGAACCCCTGTGGTCCTGTAGGCCGCCATGACACCTCCCATAGGCATCCCTTTTCATCCCAGAATATGCATCCTTAAGGGGGGCCCGCTATGATTGTTCCCCAATACCTCAGTGCACATGCACTTGGACTTGGCTCACGTACAGCCGCCATGACAGTCGCCACGAGGCGCACGGTCACCATCAAAATCACGTCCCATCAATATTATTGGTAACTCAAAAGTACATCTCGCAAAAATCACGTATCATAAACATTGATATTAAAACTCGGGGCCACCTCGCTATCTACCTAGACTAAACATCCGGCGGATACTGTCACCAACTACGCACCATTCCTTTGTTCCAAATTTGTTAATGCAAAATCCCTTGTTAACCAAGATAGGCTAATTGTTAAATCACATAAAGGTTCCCTGTAGTCTTAAATATTATATTCTATTTTGAATCTTGAATTTAGAGCAATATTAGCTATTTTAGAATGTTAATAATAAATTTTGATAGCAAAATAACCACGTAAAAATAAGTTAACAATGTTAATAAAACTATCAACCTATTCTAACGTGCGCAACATATTCCAATGCGCACCGCTAACTTTAATAGATATTTAATAAGATATTTTAATAAAATGTTTTACCGTCAGTATACCTATATATATATACCCCGATATTTTCTTTAAGTTCTATAACATTATAACAGCTAACAATTCCTATACGAAATACTTACCCGCCGTATAAAGAAATAAAAGTTACACAACAATCAAATTTTATTCAATATTTGCAAGACTTGTATAACAAAAATCATACATTAAACAATTAGGACAAGTTGCGAAATTATGAAACATTTATTGTAAAACCACATACAAAAATTGAACAATATGAACTAATGTAATAAATTGTAAGACTCATGATAAATTAATTAGAATTAATTTATCAAGAGTCCCATTTGATCCTGTAAGAAGAAAAGAGAAAGACGCCGGTACTCCATATCGTCCCATAAGAGTAAGGGAGAAGGAAGGATGCCTACGTCACAACAGCGCCCACTTCCCCGACGCTGGATGCTGGCCCCACCAAGATGGCTGCCGCCTCCACTCGAGAAGTGTATAAAAGGAGGGGAACCTCTCCTTCGCCAGTTCTCCGGTCTCTCCACCAGTCAGTCGCGCTTCTCCGTTCGTTGGACCCGCACGCTGGAAAATCGGCTCTTGTCATTTTTTGAATCTTTGATTCTTTTTGGGTAACAGTTATACCCTTTTTGATATTTATACGAATATTCGTTTCGTACGTTTACTTTCATTATATTCAATCTATTCTCCGCGATTTCGTTCATCTTTAAAGTTGTAACAATATATCAATAATCTCAAAAAGTGATCTTCGTCTTGTGTTAATTCATTGTATTAAACCTGAATTCCTCGATTTAATCAAAAGTGTCACTCATCGTTTTCTTCGGCATCTTTTATTTTAAATTACAAGCATATTCAAAAAATATTTGTCAAAGGAATTGTGCCAGTTTATCCAAAGCTTCTCTACTACTTTTTACCTTGTGTTTTAGTGCTCCTTAGCCGAGCACGAAACGTCCTCATCCTTTTCCGGTGATTAGGTGATCTTTCGTGCTGCCTAGTGGCCAGGCACGGTCACCACGATCTACCGTGCAATCTCATTTCCTAGAATAAATTTGAATTCAGTGCTATTGCGTTTGCACGAATTCATATCCCTTTCAGTGTCACGTGTGTGCTGCCTAGAGGCCAAGCACCCGTGCCATAATTTGGAAACTGGGACAATACCTGAAACAAATTATTTTGTATTAATTAGTTAACTCGTTTTTCCCTAATGCCAAGAAGACGTGCAGGTGCTCACTTCCAACGACGCCGCGCTCAGTCTAGCCGAGGCGAGACATCGGGTCGACATTCCCGCGGTGATAATAGAACTCTAGAACAACGGTTTAATCAATTGCCGCTTAGTGCAAGACTGCGAATTATTTCAAATACTCTCCTCTATTCGCGAGTGTATATCGTGGACGATCGTTCGATCCGTCGCGTATCTCCGCCGTCACCTGTCAGTGATTCAGACACATCTACGGTTGTTGCTTCACCTGAACAAGAAGTAACATTTCCTGTTATTTCATTCGACGTCGAATCTTCCTCTATCGTCGTCGAACCAGAAATCAGTTCTTACGTCGTCGATTCACCTGTTGCTGATTCCTCATCGGTCGTTGAGTCCGCACACGATTAGATTCCATTCCTATGGGTGCATGTACATCGTCTTCTAGGAGGCCTGCTGTGGAACTTGCTGTCCCTGAAATCACCATTCGGTTTGAGATAGTCCACACCGATCGCGGAAGTTCCCTTCAGATACAGCAGCGTCCTCTTCCTCCACCCGCTACGCACCGCCGCTCGTAAGGGTAAGTTAAATTAATTCACGCTACTATCTTTTCTATTATCTTACCCTAATTTTGTATTTTCTACATTTTATAAAAAATACTTACCAATTACCGATCGTGACCTGGTCCTCGTCCCCGTCGGGCGCATTCCCGACCAAAGGTAGGACCCTTTTTCTCTTAATCCGCGTTCCTAAAAAAAGGGTAAAAGTTAAAATAAATTAGATTCTGTTTCCTCATTTTCTCCTTTTATTACTTACCCAACTCAGCACGCGACTTCTTGTGTCCGTGTACCTGTAAAGAATAACATCATATTAAATTAAAATCATTGTCTTCCCATTCTCTCTCTTTTATTACTTACCCAATTCAGGACGTAACAGGATTAAAAATTTTTCTGGTGGCAGCGGTGGGATACCACTGAGTCACATCGGTAAATGAAAATCCTTTTCTGTAACAATACAAATTTTACAATCACTTGAATAAATCGATATAATATTTTGGAATATCAAATAAATTTTGAAGTAAAATTAAAAATAGTTTTTATTCTTATATATATATATGTTCTTTAAAATTTTTGTTCCCTCTTTAGCAACCATCAGATAATTTCAAAAACTATTAAATACTTAAGTAATTCCTCTTAGGAAAATATAGTAGTAAACGTTTTAAACGGAAAAAAAATCAACATCTTTCCCTTTCATTTATTGTTTTTGTGATAATAAAATAATAACAAAACAATAAATTTATCTAACAAACCAGTATTTTACAAAATGGCGACTAGATCCAAAACTCGCCAACTAAACGAAGAAGAACTTCGCATTCTATCCGAACAATTAGACAAAAAACAAGAGCTTTTACGCGAACAAGAAAGATCCCTTATGGAAAAAGATCAAGAAACTCAAGAAAAACTCGTGGCCCTCGAGGCACGTCAGCGGGAGATGGCTTCCTCTCCCGAACCTTCAAATTTACATACCGAACAATTTTCGGCCCTCCAAGGGGTCCTATCTACACTGGTCGCCCAAATGGGAAACCTTCATACCGAAATCACCGAAATTAGAAACGAGAGGAACGGTCAAAATTGCCCGCCACCTACAAATTCAATACGCCCGGAACAAACCGTCTACTTCGATGAAAATCATTCGAACTCGGTTCCGCGTAATCAAAATTTGAAATTTAAAGACGCATTAGAGTCCGTGCCAATTTTCAACGGGTACAATATCCCGGTGCTACGTTTCATTAGATCTTGCAAACGGGCCAGGGATATGTTCACACCCAATCTCGAATCTAACCTGACGCAACTTCTCAGGAATAAATTAAAAGGGCACGCCGCTACTGCATTGGAAGATTATACGTTCAACAACGTTTCCGATTTTGCTGATCGATTGAAATCTCTTTTTGGATCCGCGAAAACACTCAATGAGTTTCGTGGTGAACTCGGTAACATTGCAAAACTCAAGTCCGAACACATAATCGATTACATCAGTCGTATAAAAGATTTACATATGGCCATCAAAGAGGCCGAACTCGATAGTCACGGTTTAATTCGTTCTGATCAATACGACACATTGGACAATGACACATTGGATTGTTTTATTAAGGGGCTTCCCCCCGATTTTCGAATGAGATTAAAAATTGAAGGCTTCCTGAATCTAGAAGACGCCTATAGTAAAGCCATAAAAGTTGAAAAAGAAATAAGTCGCGATCGTTCACAATTCCGGTCCGATAACAAACCAGATGTTGCACAGGTAAAGACTCTCTCCCCGTCCGAGAGACCAACCTGTTCTCATTGTAGCCGCAATCATCCTTCAGAGAATTGCTGGCAAAAATTTCCTGAAAAGAGGCCCGCTCAAGGCCCTCAATTTAAACCGAAAAATGACAATAATAACGCGTCCCAACCAAACAACCAGCGCGATAACAGACCGCGCCCTCCTTGTGCATATTGCCAAAAACCGGGACACTCCGAGCCTATGTGCTATAAAAAACAAAACGATGAACGTAACAGAGCCCAACCCGATCCAAAAAACTCGGGCTCTCGCCCCGTGGTCAGGGCCTCCCCTCGGGACGAAATTCACCAGGAGCGCCCTGTAAAAACCATAGAGGCACTGCCGTGCGAACCGTCAGGGTCCGCCTAACTCAACACGATACTGCCCCGTCGGTTTACCTGGATTGCCCTCAACTCTCGGGACTAACCGAATTTTTGATTGATTCCGGATCGGACGTTAACCTCGTAAAACATCATGTAGTTAACGCAAATATTAAAGGTGAAAATATTTTGAACCTAAAGGGCATCTCCAACGCCCCTGT
Organism: Ophion obscuratus; assembly: GCA_964007375.1. Classification (NCBI taxonomy): domain Eukaryota; kingdom Metazoa; phylum Arthropoda; class Insecta; order Hymenoptera; family Ichneumonidae; genus Ophion; species Ophion obscuratus. The sequence goes on from OZ023312.1 coordinate 58,163,032, forward strand.
AAAAACTTTGGGATCAGTTTACTTAAATATCAACGATACACTTGCGGAATTCCATGTCGTACACGACTGGTTCCCTATTGAACAAAATGCCCTTATCGGCAATGAATTTTTGGCCAAAAATGAGGCCCTTGTCGACTGGAAAAATTTACAGTTGTGTTATAAGGATCACGTGATCCCTTTTATTTCAAAGGAGACAATTTCCATTCCTAAACGCTCGAAATGTGTATGCTTTGCCAAAGTACGAAACCCCGAAGTAAACGAGGGTTACATTCCAAGGCTCCACTTTGGAGATGGAATATTCGTAGGCGAAGCACTCGTTGCGGTAAAAAATGGAATTGCTCAATTAATGGCGCATAATTCCACGGAGGATGACTTGGCCTGGTACATACCTACAGTAACCATTCAAGAGGTCAGTCTCAAATCCAGTACCGATATGGAATTATCCTTCGCACCCTCAGGTGATCATATTGAATCCAAGGGGGTTGAGGAGGAGTCATTAATTTCTTCTGCGTTTCCCGAATTTCGGAACGACCAAATAAAATTTGAAGAAGCATCTATGACCCCAACGAGGCGGGTCCTTAAGATCGAAAAAGAAAACGAAGTAAAAGACGTCTTGTCACTGCTCCGGTTAGAGCATTTGAATGCAGAGGAACGCGAAAATGTGTCCTCCCTCGTTAAAGAAAATGCCGACTTGTTTCACATCCCGGGAAAACCTCTCGGATTTACCAGCGCTATTAACCATCGAATCATTACGACGGACGACCAGCCGGTCTTCACCCGTCAATATCGTTTTCCACCCATCCATAAGGAGGAAATAACAAAACAAGTGAGTGAATTAATTTCTGGGGAAATCATAGAGCCGTCCACTTCCCCTTATAGTTCGCCCGTCTGGATTGTCCCAAAAAAGGAGGACTCCCAGGGCAACAAACGTTGGCGAATGGTCATCGACTATCGCAATTTAAATGAAAAAACAATAGGGGATGCCTACCCGCTACCCCAAATTAATGAAATCCTCGATCAATTGGGTAATGCCAAATACTTTTCCATTTTTGATCTCGCTAGCGGTTTCCACCAAATCCGAGTCCACCCTGAGGACGCACATAAGACCGCATTCGCGACTCCATTTGGTCACTATCAGTTTAGCCGAATGCCCTTCGGACTAAAAAACGCGCCCGCGACTTTTCAACGTCTTATGGACCAAGTACTTACCGGATTACAAGGAAATGAGTTATTTGTATATTTGGACGACATCGTTATCTATGCCCAAAGTCTCGGTGAACACGAAAAGAAATTTAACAAACTTGCAAAGAGGTTGAGACAAGCAAATCTTAAACTCCAGCCCGATAAGTGCGAGTTCTTAAAACATGAAGTAGCCTACTTAGGGCACATTATAAGCGAAAACGGAGTAAAACCTGACCCGAAAAAATTAGAATCTTTGCAAAAGTACCCTAAACCAACGACACAAAAGAAAATCAAACAATTTTTGGGTCTTGCGGGGTACTATCGACGTTTCATCGATAACTTTTCAGGCATCGCGAAGCCTCTCACTCACCTTTTGAAAAAGGGAACTCCCTTCAAGTGGACCGATACACAAGAACAAGCGTTCACTACCCTTCGCAACGCCTTGTGTAAAGAACCGGTATTGCAGTATCCGGATTTTTCAAAACCATTTATAATAACTACAGACGCTTCTGACATTGCCGTTGGCGGTGTCCTTAGTCAAGGGGAAATCGGAAAAGACCGCCCTATAAGTTACGCTTCACGTACATTGAACAAACACGAACAAAACTATTCTACCATCGAAAAGGAACTTCTTGCAATAATTTATAGCGTCAATCACTTTCGTCCATACGTTTACGGACAACAGTTTGTGCTGGTCACGGATCATAAGCCCCTAGTCTGGCTTCACTCCGTGAAGGATCCGGCTAACCGTTTGGTACATTGGCGTCTAAGTCTTGCGAACTATACATACAAAATCGTTTACAAACCCGGCAGGGCTAACAGCAACGCTGACGCCTTATCCCGGAATCCCCCTATCGAATCAAAAACAGTACTCTCGGTGACGCATTCACCAAATAAAAACGCAAGTTCAGACGACGAAAGAATCTTTTCGCCGGTAAAAAGAAAACAAAAAGGGGACAAAAAGGGAAAAAGCCAATTGAGCGCTGCTCGTAAACGGCTTCACTCAACTTCAGATGATGAACCATTTTTGGGTTTCGAAAAAAATAAACAACTAGAAGCACGTAAACAAGTACAGTCGCCTATCGAAGATAACGAACCATTTTTGGGTTTTAACAAGAATGATCAAGCAAAAGCTGAAAAGGAAACACATCCTACGGTACTTACCGATCTTGATAATGCAGAAAAACTCCCTGAAAGTGTAAGTGGTTTGGGAACACCTCTCCCTCCTACGGATCGCCCTATGGATCCTCCGGATGATCCACCTCCCGATCCTCCCCGAGACCTTCCCATAGTCTCACCGGTTTTGTCCGACCTACGCGAAACAATGAACGAATTGGAAAGCAATAATGATAACGAAGGTATACCCGAAAGTGAAGACGAATCAGACGACGAGTCAACTTCTAGCGATATTATAGACAATGAAAACCCTCAATTTATTATTCCTGAGGAAGATCGTCACTTGTCAAACCTTTTGAAGATTCGCGAAACGCGCGATCGTTTATCTATGCAACGAGACAATCTCGTCATATTCGTTACCACGACCGGGCAACCAATTGATAATGGCGCAAAGGATCTCCAGGCGCAGGGTTTGTATCCCAAACTGGAACAATTAACGTACCTGCGAGTACGTATAAAAACCGAAAAATCAAAACGCATAATAGCAATGCCCATTATGGGAAACATATACGAAAACCTCGAACTCGAGGATTTAATCGAAATAATCGAATCACTACGAGACGCCATACGTGAATCATGTTTCGACCAAATCAACATCGCAAAAACAAGTCTCATCGGCAATATTTCATGGGCCGAAATAAAAAATTTGCTTTACGAGAGTCTCCGTGAGGAAAACCTTAACCTCACCATTTGTACACAATTGGTCCAAATTCCCCCAGAGGAAGACCGATTGGAAATCATTAAGGAAAAACACGATTCACTCATAGGTGGTCATAAAGGTGTAGGCAAAACTTATAAACGTATCCGAGAAAACTACTTTTGGAAAAATATGAAGACTCAGATTCAAGACTATATTCAACACTGTCGTAACTGTCAACTCAAAAAACTTGTAAGGGTTAAGACGAAACAACCCATGATCCTCACGGATACGCCCGGGGCCGCGTTCGATAAGATCGCCATGGACATGGTAGGGCCCCTCCCTTTGACGCGAAATAACAATGAGTATATACTCACCCTACAAGATCTACTCACCAAATATTCCCTGGCTATTCCATTGAGCCGGACAACATCAGTAGACATTAGTAACGCTTTCGTCAAAAATTTCATCGCTCGATTTGGCGCTCCCCGCGCAATCCTCACCGACCAAGGGTCCAATTTCTGCAGTAGCCTGATGAAAGCTATTGCGAAAAAATTTAAAATAAAAACATATCAAACAACGGCATTCCACCCGCAGAGCAATGGGTCCATCGAAAGGTCCCACCACGTGCTCACGGAGTACTTAAAACAATACGTGAACGAAAATTCCGATTGGGACGATTACATAGACCTTGCTATGTTCTCCTACAACACGAGTCGTCATGAGGGTACGGGTTACACCCCACACGAACTCGTCTTCGGGAAACTTGCACGCCACCCATCGGCACTCCATCAAATCGAGGATTCCCAAGACTCATCCTATTCAGAGTACCTTGCGGAATTATTTACTCGAATCGACAATCTTCAAACATTGGCATCCGACAACCTGAAACAAGCAAAAGAAAAATCAAAAGGATACTACGATCGCAACATAAATCCAAAACATTTTAAAGTTGGCGATCGGGTCTTAATGTTAAAGGAACCCCAAAAAGGGAAATTCGGGGACCAGTACACTGAGCCATGTGAAATTATCGAGATATTATCCGGGGGAAATATCAAAATCATGTACCAAAATAAACCCCGCATTGTTCACACGAACAAACTTAGAGGCACCAGGCTGTAACCAAGCATTTGGTTTTCGGTTGCAGCATGGATCCGAAAATATGTATTGTGGCAACCATCCTCATCCGCGTCGTTACCAGCCTCATCGGTTACGACTGCGGTGCTCCTGCATTAAACGTTACAACGATCTCGCTAAACGACATCGGAGGATGCGACATCCCAATCGTATCACCAACACCGGTGCCCGTACGAATCCAGCTACTACAACTTTCGGAATTCACAACGACGGAAGTCATACAATGCAAGGTCGAAATCGACCGCACCGTGTATTATTGCGGCATGCATTCACACAACTCCGTGGTGCAAAATGGCCGTCAAGTCTACCTTACCGAACTCACCGGTAAAGGTTGCCGCACGCTTCAGGAAACTGGAGTAATACAACTCGGATTTGCCGCATTCCTCGCTGGTGTAAAAAGAAACAGCACCACCTTACGCAGTGTCACTCTCGCCGGGTCAATTTCTAGTGAAGGTACCTGTAAGGGAGCGCAATACAGCGACCTATTTGGAACTTGGGATAACGTCGTAGTCCAAGCTTCCGCCAAAATAACGATTTCAAATTACGAGGCGTCCGTCAACATGGCGACCGACCGCATCATCCTACAAAGCACGACTCAGTGCCAACTATCTGAGGGATCCTGTACAGATGTCGAAGGTAACCAGGCATTCTGGAAAACGGAACCCGTTGATACCTGTTCGTTTAACCGTTATGACGTCCTCTACGATGGAATGGCAACGAAGCTGCGCACCATCGAAAATTCTGCTCAAACTCCAGACGTCTACACGTTAACAACTCAAGAAACAACATTTGCTTTGGCTGTAAGAAGCGAAAAATCGCTGTGTGGTTACACCCTAATCCGGACCGAACATCCAAAACTCTTCATCCTTGAAACACGCGATGGTCAAACCTTTGCATCGCAACGTAAGGTCCTCGTGAGCAACTTGGATATATTTTCCTACGTAAATTCAAAATTCATTTACGTGGAAAAACACATTAAAACACAAATCAAGGCTCTCTATAAAGACGTATTGACTCAAAGGTGTAATTTGGAGCAACAAGTCCTCCGTAATGCGCTGGCAACTGCAGCGATCCTACCCGAAAAATTTGCTCGGGCCGTCACTAAATCTCCAGGCTACATGGCCGTCATTGCGGGCGAAGTCGCCCACATCGTCAAATGCGTCCCTGTAGAATGTACCCTACGAAGAACTAACGAGTGTTACCTGGAACTACCTGTAACGCACAAAAATCAATCGTTCTTTTTATCAACAATTTCACGGACATTGATCAAGACTGGCACCCACATCGAGTGTAATTCAATGCTACCTGCACAATACCTCATCGATGGAGTTTGGTACCACTTCACACCCCAACCTGTTGAAATCCCACCACCACAAACATTGCATCCGATGACAACTCCAACTTGGGGATACAAGCCTATTGGAAATTTAGCATCTGGTGGAATCTACACAAGCCAAGAAATTGAACAATTACGCGATCGTATAATGTTTCCTGCCGAAAGACCTGCTCTATTGAATAATCTTGCACGTGGGTCGGCCGGTTACACCATACCACCAGGGTCCGTGTCTCTGAAAAACCTAATTGACGAGAACACTTTGGAACACATAACGTCAAACGCCCTCGCAAAACTTTGGAACGGTTTCGAGCGATTCGGAATCGTCAGCGCGGGTTTCCTTGGAATCATCACCATTTATTCGGTCATCAAAGGAGCCGTGGACACCATCATTCAAGGCTACACCTTGCATTCTTTGTATGGTTGTAGTTTTGCCCTACTTGGAGCTATTTGGAATTCCATCACCCACCTACTCATCACCAAGGCTCATAAAAAACGACAAGAAGAAGAAAATACGTACATCAGAGTATCTCCTCGTGAGCTTGATCCACCGGACACACCTTCTCCAACGTCAACGTCAAGAAGGCTGTCGGGCGTCGACGCCGTCCTCTTGGAGCGTTTGCACGCTAATCCTCAGCAATCCAGTGGGGTTGCTTCGTCTTAGTCCCCCGAGGTGTTACGTCCTGGCGATCTTGCCCTCCATTAAATAACCTAGAACATAAAGAACAAACATAGTTATCCATATACTTACCCTAGACATTATGTTACTCCAAATAAGAATACGAATATGTATTAAGTATCACTACCCAGGCATACTTATCTATATGTAGTATAAAATAGACAATATAAACAATAATATAATTCTTTATTTTTACAAGAAACAATAGGTCTCATAATACTTTTATGCCCTAAATGGCTTAAATATAAATAATCATGTAATTCTGTACTATACACATGTTACTACATATACTTAAGACTAAATAAAGCCTATGTAAAACTCTATAAAAACATATTGTCCCCCTTAAATTCCTTAAGGGTAGGATAAAACATAAAATTAGGTAAAACCCTTTTGTCACCAAATATAACGCAATAAAAGGATAATAAAGAGATAAATACGAAATCATAATAATAATTCAATCTCCTTAAAAACGCTTAAAACCAGGGTAAAATAGAACTTTTCAAAGCTTAACTTTTGCAATATTAAACGGCACATTCAGTAGTAAATAACGCCCCAAACATCATATTTTTACGATCAACCAATCACGTTGAAATTACTTAAAACATAGTTAAAATTAGGTTAAAATGAGTACGGCTATCCGCCATCTTAAAGAGGGAAAAATCCCGATTCCAACTATACCCTTCCCATAATTTTAAAACAATTAGAACTATTTAATTTCGATTTTTCAAAAGAGGAGATCTTGCTTCAACTTCCTATGACGTCATGTTCTCCTGATACTCCTGCTCTTAGTCGCGACCCGCGAAATTCGTTTCCCTCAAAACTAAAAATCGTACCGCGGTCCCGCGGGTGTCAAAATTTCCCTAAAAATCCATTCTTTTATATAGACCCAACTCGCGGCCCCGGCGGCCATTGTTTTCTCCCAAAAACTCAAAAAACCTGCAAATCCACGGTTACCCCGTGTTACTATATACCTATAGCGTTCCCTCATGTATGCTTCACCTAAGGAGGCCGCCATGATGGTTTCAGGCCGCCAAGATGGCTAACAGCCGCCATATTGGAATCCCGCTAATATCGTAGAATCCTCCGGGAACCCCTGTGGTCCTGTAGGCCGCCATGACACCTCCCATAGGCATCCCTTTTCATCCCAGAATATGCATCCTTAAGGGGGGCCCGCTATGATTGTTCCCCAATACCTCAGTGCACATGCACTTGGACTTGGCTCACGTACAGCCGCCATGACAGTCGCCACGAGGCGCACGGTCACCATCAAAATCACGTCCCATCAATATTATTGGTAACTCAAAAGTACATCTCGCAAAAATCACGTATCATAAACATTGATATTAAAACTCGGGGCCACCTCGCTATCTACCTAGACTAAACATCCGGCGGATACTGTCACCAACTACGCACCATTCCTTTGTTCCAAATTTGTTAATGCAAAATCCCTTGTTAACCAAGATAGGCTAATTGTTAAATCACATAAAGGTTCCCTGTAGTCTTAAATATTATATTCTATTTTGAATCTTGAATTTAGAGCAATATTAGCTATTTTAGAATGTTAATAATAAATTTTGATAGCAAAATAACCACGTAAAAATAAGTTAACAATGTTAATAAAACTATCAACCTATTCTAACGTGCGCAACATATTCCAATGCGCACCGCTAACTTTAATAGATATTTAATAAGATATTTTAATAAAATGTTTTACCGTCAGTATACCTATATATATATACCCCGATATTTTCTTTAAGTTCTATAACATTATAACAGCTAACAATTCCTATACGAAATACTTACCCGCCGTATAAAGAAATAAAAGTTACACAACAATCAAATTTTATTCAATATTTGCAAGACTTGTATAACAAAAATCATACATTAAACAATTAGGACAAGTTGCGAAATTATGAAACATTTATTGTAAAACCACATACAAAAATTGAACAATATGAACTAATGTAATAAATTGTAAGACTCATGATAAATTAATTAGAATTAATTTATCAAGAGTCCCATTTGATCCTGTAAGAAGAAAAGAGAAAGACGCCGGTACTCCATATCGTCCCATAAGAGTAAGGGAGAAGGAAGGATGCCTACGTCACAACAGCGCCCACTTCCCCGACGCTGGATGCTGGCCCCACCAAGATGGCTGCCGCCTCCACTCGAGAAGTGTATAAAAGGAGGGGAACCTCTCCTTCGCCAGTTCTCCGGTCTCTCCACCAGTCAGTCGCGCTTCTCCGTTCGTTGGACCCGCACGCTGGAAAATCGGCTCTTGTCATTTTTTGAATCTTTGATTCTTTTTGGGTAACAGTTATACCCTTTTTGATATTTATACGAATATTCGTTTCGTACGTTTACTTTCATTATATTCAATCTATTCTCCGCGATTTCGTTCATCTTTAAAGTTGTAACAATATATCAATAATCTCAAAAAGTGATCTTCGTCTTGTGTTAATTTATTGTATTAAACCTGAATTCCTCGATTTAATCAAAAGTGTCACTCATCGTTTTCTTCGGCATCTTTTATTTTAAATTACAAGCATATTCAAAAAATATTTGTCAAAGGAATTGTGCCAGTTTATCCAAAGCTTCTCTACTACTTTTTACCTTGTGTTTTAGTGCTCCTTAGCCGAGCACGAAACGTCCTCATCCTTTTCCGGTGATTAGGTGATCTTTCGTGCTGCCTAGTGGCCAGGCACGGTCACCACGATCTACCGTGCAATCTCATTTCCTAGAATAAATTTGAATTCAGTGCTATTGCGTTTGCACGAATTCATATCCCTTTCAGTGTCACGTGTGTGCTGCCTAGAGGCCAAGCACCCGTGCCATAATTTGGAAACTGGGACAATACCTGAAACAAATTATTTTGTATTAATTAGTTAACTCGTTTTTCCCTAATGCCAAGAAGACGTGCAGGTGCTCACTTCCAACGACGCCGCGCTCAGTCTAGCCGAGGCGAGACATCGGGTCGACATTCCCGCGGTGATAATAGAACTCTAGAACAACGGTTTAATCAATTGCCGCTTAGTGCAAGACTGCGAATTATTTCAAATACTCTCCTCTATTCGCGAGTGTATATCGTGGACGATCGTTCGATCCGTCGCGTATCTCCGCCGTCACCTGTCAGTGATTCAGACACATCTACGGTTGTTGCTTCACCTGAACAAGAAGTAACATTTCCTGTTATTTCATTCGACGTCGAATCTTCCTCTATCGTCGTCGAACCAGAAATCAGTTCTTACGTCGTCGATTCACCTGTTGCTGATTCCTCATCGGTCGTTGAGTCCGCACACGATTAGATTCCATTCCTATGGGTGCATGTACATCGTCTTCTAGGAGGCCTGCTGTGGAACTTGCTGTCCCTGAAATCACCATTCGGTTTGAGATAGTCCACACCGATCGCGGAAGTTCCCTTCAGATACAGCAGCGTCCTCTTCCTCCACCCGCTACGCACCGCCGCTCGTAAGGGTAAGTTAAATTAATTCACGCTACTATCTTTTCTATTATCTTACCCTAATTTTGTATTTTCTACATTTTATAAAAAATACTTACCAATTACCGATCGTGACCTGGTCCTCGTCCCCGTCGGGCGCATTCCCGACCAAAGGTAGGACCCTTTTTCTCTTAATCCGCGTTCCTAAAAAAAGGGTAAAAGTTAAAATAAATTAGATTCTGTTTCCTCATTTTCTCCTTTTATTACTTACCCAACTCAGCACGCGACTTCTTGTGTCCGTGTACCTGTAAAGAATAACATCATATTAAATTAAAATCATTGTCTTCCCATTCTCTCTCTTTTATTACTTACCCAATTCAGGACGTAACAGGAGTATTCCACAACAGAAACACTTGCATGCGGACTCGGATTCGCTTCCCGATCTAAAAGTCATCGACTCGAAAAGAAAGGCACATGAGATTCGACGTTGATAAATCCGCCTGTTTCAACCGTTTCTGTTATCGGTTCGAAAGGAATTCAAAATAAAACAACGATCCATTCAAATTCTGTATTGTGTTTCATTGTCGAAATAACCTCGAGATTGTTCGGTTTCGTTCCCAATAGGTGGTCTTTTAAAATCGATCTCCCTCGGCACAATAGCCATTGAGGACTACTACTGCTGCTGTGGACGATGAACGTGTACGAATCCGATGTTCGGCGAGGCATCCTCAGATCGTAGGGATTATTCCGTAACAGAAAAACTTGCATGCGGTCTCGGATTCGTTTCCCGCCCTAAGAGTCGTCGACTCGAAAAGAAATTCACGTGAGATTCGACGTTGATACCTTCGCCTGTTTCAACCGTTTCTTTTATCGGTTCGAGAGGAAACCAAAATAAAAAACGATCCATTCAAATTCTGTTATCTATTTTATGTCGAAATACCCTCGAGATTGTTCGGTTTCGGTCCCAGAAAGTGATTTTTAAACATCTATCATCCTCCGCATGAAAAAAGCCATTGAGGACTACTACTGCTGCTGTGGACGATGTACGTGAACGAATCCGATGATCGGCGCGGCATTCTCAGATTGTAGGGAGTATTCCACAACAGAAACACTTGCATGCGCACTCGGATTCATTTCCCGATCTAAAAGTCATCGACTCGAAAAGAAAGGCACATGAGATTCGACGTTGATAAATACGCCTTTTTCAACCGTTTCTGTTATCGGTTCGAGAGGAATCCAAAATAAAGAAAACGATCCATTCAATTTCTGTATTGCGTTTCATTGTCGAAATACCCTCGAGATTGTTCGGTTTCTTTCCCAGTAGGTGATTTTTTTAAATCGATCTCCCTCGGCACGACAATAGCCATTGAAGACTACTACTGCTGCTGTGGCCGATGAACGTGAAGGAATCCAATGATCGGCGCGGCATCCTCAGATTGTAGGGTTCGTTCCATAACAGAAACACGTACATGCGGACTCGGATTCGTTTCCCGTTCTAAAAGTCGTCGACTCGCAAAGAAATTCACGTGAGATTCGGCGTTGATAAATGCGCCTGTTTCAACCGATGGTTTTATCGGTTCGAGAGGGATCCAAAATAAAAAAACGATCCATTCAAATTCTGTATTGTGTTTCATTGTCGAAATACCCTCGAGATTTTTCGGTTTCGTTCCCAGTAGGTGATCTTATAAAATCGATCTCCCTCGGCACGACAATAGCCATTGAGGACTACTACTGCTGCTGTGGACCATGAACGTTAACGAATCCGATGTTCGGCGCGGCATCCTCTGAATGTAGGGATTATTCCGTAACAGAAACACTTGCATGCGGTCTCGGATTCGTTTCCCGCCCTAAAAGTCGTCGACTCGAAAAGAAATTCACGTGAGATTCGACGTTGATACATTCGCCTGTTTCAACCGTTTCTTTTATCGGTTCGAGAGGAATCCAAAATAAAAAACGATCCATTCAAATTCTGTTACCTATTTTATGTCGAAATAACCTCGAGATTGTTCGGTTTCGGTCCCAGTAGGTGATTTTTTTAAATCTATCATCCTCGGCACGAAAAAAGCCATTGAGGACTACTACTGCTGCTGTGGACGATGAACGTGAACGAATCCGATGATCGGCGCGGCATTCTCAGATTGTAGGGAGTATTCCACAACAGAAACACTTGCATGCGCACCGGATTCGTTTTCCGATCTAAAAGTCATCGACTCGAAAAGAAAGGCACATGAGATTCGACGATGATAAATACGCCTGTTTCAACCGTTTCTGTTATCGGTTCGAGAGGAATCCAAAATATAAAAAACGATCCATTCAATTTCTGTATTGCGTTTTATTGTCGAAATACTCTCGAGATTGTTCGGTTTCGTTCCCGGTAGGTGATTTTTTAAAATCGATCTCCCTCGGCTCGACAATAGCCATTGAAGACTACTACTGCTGCTGTGGCCGATGAACGTGAAGGAATCCAATGATCGGCGCGGCATCCTCAGATTGTCGGGTTCGTTCCGTAACAGAAACACTTGCATGCGGTCTCGAATTCGTTTCCCGCCCTAAAAGTCGTCGACTCGAAAAGAAATTCACGTGAGATTCGACGTTGATACATTCGCCTGTTTGAACCGTGTCTTTTATCGGTTCGAGAGGAATCCAAAATAAAAAACGATCCATGCAAATTCTGTTATCTATTTTATGTCGAAATTCCCTCGAGATTGTTCGGTTTCGGTCCCAGTAAGTGATTTTTAAACATCTATCATCCTCCGCATGAAAAAAGCCATTGAGGACTACTACTGCTGCTGTGGACGATGTACGTGAACGAATCCGATGATCGGCGCGGCATTCTCAGATTGTAGGGAGTATTCCACAACAGAAACACTTGCATGCGCACTCGGATTCATTTCCCGATCTAAAAGTCATCGACTCGAAAAGAAAGGCACATGAGATTCGACGTTGATAAATACGCCTTTTTCAACCGTTTCTGTTATCGGTTCGAGAGGAATCCAAAATAAAGAAAACGATCCATTCAATTTCTGTATTGCGTTTCATTGTCGAAATACCCTCGTGATTGTTCGGTTTCTTTCCCAGTAGGTGATTTTTTAAAATCGATCTCCCTCGGCACGACAATAGCCATTGAAGACTACTACTGCTGCTGTGGCCGATGAACGTGAAGGAATCCAATGATCGGCGCGGCATCCTCAGATTGTAGGGTTCGTTCCATAACAGAAACACGTACATGCGGACTCGGATTCGTTTCCCGTTCTAAAAGTCGTCGACTCGCAAAGAAATTCACGTGAGATTCGGCGTTGATAAATACGCCTGTTTCAACCGATGGTTTTATCGGTTCGAGAGGGATCCAAAATAAAAAAACGATCCTTTCAAATTCTGTATTGTGTTTCATTGTCGAAATACCCTCGAGATTTTTCGGTTTCGTTCCCAGTAGGTGATCTTATAAAATCGATCTCCCTCGGCACGACAATAGCCATTGAGGACTACTACTGCTGCTGTGGACCATGAACGTGAACGAATCCGATGTTCGGCGCGGCATCCTCTGAATGTAGGGATTATTCCGTAACAGAAACACTTGCATGCGGTCTCGGATTCGTTTCCCGCCCTAAATGTCGTCGACTCGAAAAGAAATTCACGTGAGATTCGACGTTGATACATTCGCCTGTTTCAACCGTTTCTTTTATCGGTTCGAGAGGAATCGAAAATAAAAAACGATCCATTCAAATTCTGTTACCTATTTTATGTCGAAATAACCTCGAGATTGTTCGGTTTCGGTCCCAGTAGGTGATTTTTTAAAATCTATCATCCTCGGCACGAAAAAAAGCCATTGAGGACTACTACTGCTGCTGTGGACGATGAACGTGAACGAATCCGATGATCGGGGCGGCATCCTCAGATTGTAGGGTTTGTTCCGGAACAGAAACACTTACATGCGGACTCGGATTCGTTTCCCGATCTAAAAGTTGTCGACTCGCAAAGAAATTCACTTGAGATTCGGCGTTGATCAATACGCCTGTTTCAAGCGATGCTTTTATCGTTTCGAGAGCGATCCAAGATAAAAAAAACGATCCATTCAAATTCTGTATTGTGTTTCATTGTCGAAATAACCTCGAGATTGTTCGGTTTCGTTCCCAGTAGGTGATCTTTTAAAATCGATCTCGCTCGGTACGACAATCGCCATTGAGGACTACTAATGCTGCTGTGGACGATGAACGTGAACGAATCCGCTGTTTGGCGCGGCGTCCTCAGATTGTAGGGATTATTCCGTAACGGAAACGCTTGCATGCGGTCTCGGATTCGTTTCCCACCCTAAAAGTTGTCGACTCTACTACTACTGCTGTGGACGATGAACGTGTACGAATCCGATGTTCGGCGAGGCATCCTCAGATCGTAGGGATTATTCCGTAACAGAAAAACTTGCATGCGGTCTCGGATTCGTTTCCCGCCCTAAGAGTCGTCGACTCGAAAAGAAATTCACGTGAGATTCGACGTTGATACCTTCGCCTGTTTCAACCGTTTCTTTTATCGGTTCGAGAGGAAACCAAAATAAAAAACGATCCATTCAAATTCTGTTATCTATTTTATGTCGAAATACCCTCGAGATTGTTCGGTTTCGGTCCCAGAAAGTGATTTTTAAACATCTATCATCCTCCGCATGAAAAAAGCCATTGAGGACTACTACTGCTGCTGTGGACGATGTACGTGAACGAATCCGATGATCGGCGCGGCATTCTCAGATTGTAGGGAGTATTCCACAACAGAAACACTTGCATGCGCACTCGGATTCATTTCCCGATCTAAAAGTCATCGACTCGAAAAGAAAGGCACATGAGATTCGACGTTGATAAATACGCCTTTTTCAACCGTTTCTGTTATCGGTTCGAGAGGAATCCAAAATAAAGAAAACGATCCATTCAATTTCTGTATTGCGTTTCATTGTCGAAATACCCTCGTGATTGTTCGGTTTCTTTCCCAGTAGGTGATTTTTTAAAATCGATCTCCCTCGGCACGACAATAGCCATTGAAGACTACTACTGCTGCTGTGGCCGATGAACGTGAAGGAATCCAATGATCGGCGCGGCATCCTCAGATTGTAGGGTTCGTTCCATAACAGAAACACGTACATGCGGACTCGGATTCGTTTCCCGTTCTAAAAGTCGTCGACTCGCAAAGAAATTCACGTGAGATTCGGCGTTGATAAATACGCCTGTTTCAACCGATGGTTTTATCGGTTCGAGAGGGATCCAAAATAAAAAAACGATCCATTCAAATTCTGTATTGTGTTTCATTGTCGAAATACCCTCGAGATTTTTCGGTTTCGTTCCCAGTAGGTGATCTTATAAAATCGATCTCCCTCGGCACGACAATAGCCATTGAGGACTACTACTGCTGCTGTGGACCATGAACGTGAACGAATCCGATGTTCGGCGCGGCATCCTCTGAATGTAGGGATTATTCCGTAACAGAAACACTTGCATGCGGTCTCGGATTCGTTTCCCGCCCTAAATGTCGTCGACTCGAAAAGAAATTCACGTGAGATTCGACGTTGATACATTCGCCTGTTTCAACCGTTTCTTTTATCGGTTCGAGAGGAATCGAAAATAAAAAACGATCCATTCAAATTCTGTTACCTATTTTATGTCGAAATAACCTCGAGATTGTTCGGTTTCGGTCCCAGTAGGTGATTTTTTAAAATCTATCATCCTCGGCACGAAAAAAAGCCATTGAGGACTACTACTGCTGCTGTGGACGATGAACGTGAACGAATCCGATGATCGGGGCGGCATCCTCAGATTGTAGGGTTTGTTCCGGAACAGAAACACTTACATGCGGACTCGGATTCGTTTCCCGATCTAAAAGTTGTCGACTCGCAAAGAAATTCACTTGAGATTCGGCGTTGATCAATACGCCTGTTTCAAGCGATGCTTTTATCGTTTCGAGAGCGATCCAAGATAAAAAAAACGATCCATTCAAATTCTGTATTGTGTTTCATTGTCGAAATAACCTCGAGATTGTTCGGTTTCGTTCCCAGTAGGTGATCTTTTAAAATCGATCTCGCTCGGTACGACAATCGCCATTGAGGACTACTAATGCTGCTGTGGACGATGAACGTGAACGAATCCGCTGTTTGGCGCGGCGTCCTCAGATTGTAGGGATTATTCCGTAACGGAAACGCTTGCATGCGGTCTCGGATTCGTTTCCCACCCTAAAAGTTGTCGACTCTACTACTACTGCTGTGGACGATGTACGTGTACGAATCCGATGTTCGGCGAGGCATCCTCAGATCGTAGGGATTATTCCGTAACAGAAAAACTTGCATGCGGTCTCGGATTCGTTTCCCGCCCTAAGAGTCGTCGACTCGAAAAGAAATTCACGTGAGATTCGACGTTGATACCTTCGCCTGTTTCAACCGTTTCTTTTATCGGTTCGAGAGGAAACCAAAATAAAAAACGATCCATTCAAATTCTGTTATCTATTTTATGTCGAAATACCCTCGAGATTGTTCGGTTTCGGTCCCAGAAAGTGATTTTTAAACATCTATCATCCTCCGCATGAAAAAAGCCATTGAGGACTACTACTGCTGCTGTGGACGATGTACGTGAACGAATCCGATGATCGGCGCGGCATTCTCAGATTGTAGGGAGTATTCCACAACAGAAACACTTGCATGCGCACTCGGATTCATTTCCCGATCTAAAAGTCATCGACTCGAAAAGAAAGGCACATGAGATTCGACGTTGATAAATACGCCTTTTTCAACCGTTTCTGTTATCGGTTCGAGAGGAATCCAAAATAAAGAAAACGATCCATTCAATTTCTGTATTGCGTTTCATTGTCGAAATACCCTCGAGATTGTTCGGTTTCTTTCCCAGTAGGTGATTTTTTAAAATCGATCTCCCTCGGCACGACAATAGCCATTGAAGACTACTACTGCTGCTGTGGCCGATGAACGTGAAGGAATCCAATGATCGGCGCGGCATCCTCAGATTGTAGGGTTCGTTCCATAACAGAAACACGTACATGCGGACTCGGATTCGTTTCCCGTTCTAAAAGTCGTCGACTCGCAAAGAAATTCACGTGAGATTCGGCGTTGATAAATGCGCCTGTTTCAACCGATGGTTTTATCGGTTCGAGAGGGATCCAAAATAAAAAAACGATCCATTCAAATTCTGTATTGTGTTTCATTGTCGAAATACCCTCGAGATTTTTCGGTTTCGTTCCCAGTAGGTGATCTTATAAAATCGATCTCCCTCGGCACGACAATAGCCATTGAGGACTACTACTGCTGCTGTGGACCATGAACGTTAACGAATCCGATGTTCGGCGCGGCATCCTCTGAATGTAGGGATTATTCCGTAACAGAAACACTTGCATGCGGTCTCGGATTCGCTTCCCGCCCTAAAAGTCGTCGACTCGAAAAGAAATTCACGTGAGATTCGACGTTGATACATTCGCCTGTTTCAACCGTTTCTTTTATCGGTTCGAGAGGAATCCAAAATAAAAAACGATCCATTCAAATTCTGTTACCTATTTTATGTCGAAATAACCTCGAGATTGTTCGGTTTCGGTCCCAGTAGGTGATTTTTTTAAATCTATCATCCTCGGCACGAAAAAAGCCATTGAGGACTACTACTGCTGCTGTGGACGATGAACGTGAACGAATCCGATGATCGGCGCGGCATTCTCAGATTGTAGGGAGTATTCCACAACAGAAACACTTGCATGCGCACCGGATTCGTTTTCCGATCTAAAAGTCATCGACTCGAAAAGAAAGGCACATGAGATTCGACGTTGATAAATACGCCTGTTTCAACCGTTTCTGTTATCGGTTCGAGAGGAATCCAAAATATAAAAAACGATCCATTCAATTTCTGTATTGCGTTTTATTGTCGAAATACTCTCGAGATTGTTCGGTTTCGTTCCCGGTAGGTGATTTTTTAAAATCGATCTCCCTCGGCTCGACAATAGCCATTGAAGACTACTACTGCTGCTGTGGCCGATGAACGTGAAGGAATCCAATGATCGGCGCGGCATCCTCAGATTGTCGGGTTCGTTCCGTAACAGAAACACTTGCATGCGGTCTCGAATTCGTTTCCCGCCCTAAAAGTCGTCGACTCGAAAAGAAATTCACGTGAGATTCGACGTTGATACATTCGCCTGTTTGAACCGTGTCTTTTATCGGTTCGAGAGGAATCCAAAATAAAAAACGATCCATGCAAATTCTGTTATCTATTTTATGTCGAAATTCCCTCGAGATTGTTCGGTTTCGGTCCCAGTAAGTCATTTTTAAACATCTATCATCCTCCGCATGAAAAAAGCCATTGAGGACTACTACTGCTGCTGTGGACGATGTACGTGAACGAATCCGATGATCGGCGCGGCATTCTCAGATTGTAGGGAGTATTCCACAACAGAAACACTTGCATGCGCACTCGGATTCATTTCCCGATCTAAAAGTCATCGACTCGAAAAGAAAGGCACATGAGATTCGACGTTGATAAATACGCCTTTTTCAACCGTTTCTGTTATCGGTTCGAGAGGAATCCAAAATAAAGAAAACGATCCATTCAATTTCTGTATTGCGTTTCATTGTCGAAATACCCTCGAGATTGTTCGGTTTCTTTCCCAGTAGGTGATTTTTTTAAATCGATCTCCCTCGGCACGACAATAGCCATTGAAGACTACTACTGCTGCTGTGGCCGATGAACGTGAAGGAATCCAATGATCGGCGCGGCATCCTCAGATTGTAGGGTTCGTTCCATAACAGAAACACGTACATGCGGACTCGGATTCGTTTCCCGTTCTAAAAGTCGTCGACTCGCAAAGAAATTCACGTGAGATTCGGCGTTGATAAATGCGCCTGTTTCAACCGATGGTTTTATCGGTTCGAGAGGGATCCAAAATAAAAAAACGATCCATTCAAATTCTGTATTGTGTTTCATTGTCGAAATACCCTCGAGATTTTTCGGTTTCGTTCCCAGTAGGTGATCTTATAAAATCGATCTCCCTCGGCACGACAATAGCCATTGAGGACTACTACTGCTGCTGTGGACCATGAACGTTAACGAATCCGATGTTCGGCGCGGCATCCTCTGAATGTAGGGATTATTCCGTAACAGAAACACTTGCATGCGGTCTCGGATTCGTTTCCCGCCCTAAAAGTCGTCGACTCGAAAAGAAATTCACGTGAGATTCGACGTTGATACATTCGCCTGTTTCAACCGTTTCTTTTATCGGTTCGAGAGGAATCCAAAATAAAAAACGATCCATTCAAATTCTGTTACCTATTTTATGTCGAAATAACCTCGAGATTGTTCGGTTTCGGTCCCAGTAGGTGATTTTTTTAAATCTATCATCCTCGGCACGAAAAAAGCCATTGAGGACTACTACTGCTGCTGTGGACGATGAACGTGAACGAATCCGATGATCGGCGCGGCATTCTCAGATTGTAGGGAGTATTCCACAACAGAAACACTTGCATGCGCACCGGATTCGTTTTCCGATCTAAAAGTCATCGACTCGAAAAGAAAGGCACATGAGATTCGACGATGATAAATACGCCTGTTTCAACCGTTTCTGTTATCGGTTCGAGAGGAATCCAAAATATAAAAAACGATCCATTCAATTTCTGTATTGCGTTTTATTGTCGAAATACTCTCGAGATTGTTCGGTTTCGTTCCCGGTAGGTGATTTTTTAAAATCGATCTCCCTCGGCTCGACAATAGCCATTGAAGACTACTACTGCTGCTGTGGCCGATGAACGTGAAGGAATCCAATGATCGGCGCGGCATCCTCAGATTGTCGGGTTCGTTCCGTAACAGAAACACTTGCATGCGGTCTCGAATTCGTTTCCCGCCCTAAAAGTCGTCGACTCGAAAAGAAATTCACGTGAGATTCGACGTTGATACATTCGCCTGTTTGAACCGTGTCTTTTATCGGTTCGAGAGGAATCCAAAATAAAAAACGATCCATGCAAATTCTGTTATCTATTTTATGTCGAAATTCCCTCGAGATTGTTCGGTTTCGGTCCCAGTAAGTGATTTTTAAACATCTATCATCCTCCGCATGAAAAAAGCCATTGAGGACTACTACTGCTGCTGTGGACGATGTACGTGAACGAATCCGATGATCGGCGCGGCATTCTCAGATTGTAGGGAGTATTCCACAACAGAAACACTTGCATGCGCACTCGGATTCATTTCCCGATCTAAAAGTCATCGACTCGAAAAGAAAGGCACATGAGATTCGACGTTGATAAATACGCCTTTTTCAACCGTTTCTGTTATCGGTTCGAGAGGAATCCAAAATAAAGAAAACGATCCATTCAATTTCTGTATTGCGTTTCATTGTCGAAATACCCTCGTGATTGTTCGGTTTCTTTCCCAGTAGGTGATTTTTTAAAATCGATCTCCCTCGGCACGACAATAGCCATTGAAGACTACTACTGCTGCTGTGGCCGATGAACGTGAAGGAATCCAATGATCGGCGCGGCATCCTCAGATTGTAGGGTTCGTTCCATAACAGAAACACGTACATGCGGACTCGGATTCGTTTCCCGTTCTAAAAGTCGTCGACTCGCAAAGAAATTCACGTGAGATTCGGCGTTGATAAATACGCCTGTTTCAACCGATGGTTTTATCGGTTCGAGAGGGATCCAAAATAAAAAAACGATCCTTTCAAATTCTGTATTGTGTTTCATTGTCGAAATACCCTCGAGATTTTTCGGTTTCGTTCCCAGTAGGTGATCTTATAAAATCGATCTCCCTCGGCACGACAATAGCCATTGAGGACTACTACTGCTGCTGTGGACCATGAACGTGAACGAATCCGATGTTCGGCGCGGCATCCTCTGAATGTAGGGATTATTCCGTAACAGAAACACTTGCATGCGGTCTCGGATTCGTTTCCCGCCCTAAATGTCGTCGACTCGAAAAGAAATTCACGTGAGATTCGACGTTGATACATTCGCCTGTTTCAACCGTTTCTTTTATCGGTTCGAGAGGAATCGAAAATAAAAAACGATCCATTCAAATTCTGTTACCTATTTTATGTCGAAATAACCTCGAGATTGTTCGGTTTCGGTCCCAGTAGGTGATTTTTTAAAATCTATCATCCTCGGCACGAAAAAAAGCCATTGAGGACTACTACTGCTGCTGTGGACGATGAACGTGAACGAATCCGATGATCGGGGCGGCATCCTCAGATTGTAGGGTTTGTTCCGGAACAGAAACACTTACATGCGGACTCGGATTCGTTTCCCGATCTAAAAGTTGTCGACTCGCAAAGAAATTCACTTGAGATTCGGCGTTGATCAATACGCCTGTTTCAAGCGATGCTTTTATCGTTTCGAGAGCGATCCAAGATAAAAAAAACGATCCATTCAAATTCTGTATTGTGTTTCATTGTCGAAATAACCTCGAGATTGTTCGGTTTCGTTCCCAGTAGGTGATCTTTTAAAATCGATCTCGCTCGGTACGACAATCGCCATTGAGGACTACTAATGCTGCTGTGGACGATGAACGTGAACGAATCCGCTGTTTGGCGCGGCGTCCTCAGATTGTAGGGATTATTCCGTAACGGAAACGCTTGCATGCGGTCTCGGATTCGTTTCCCACCCTAAAAGTTGTCGACTCTACTACTACTGCTGTGGACGATGAACGTGTACGAATCCGATGTTCGGCGAGGCATCCTCAGATCGTAGGGATTATTCCGTAACAGAAAAACTTGCATGCGGTCTCGGATTCGTTTCCCGCCCTAAGAGTCGTCGACTCGAAAAGAAATTCACGTGAGATTCGACGTTGATACCTTCGCCTGTTTCAACCGTTTCTTTTATCGGTTCGAGAGGAAACCAAAATAAAAAACGATCCATTCAAATTCTGTTATCTATTTTATGTCGAAATACCCTCGAGATTGTTCGGTTTCGGTCCCAGAAAGTGATTTTTAAACATCTATCATCCTCCGCATGAAAAAAGCCATTGAGGACTACTACTGCTGCTGTGGACGATGTACGTGAACGAATCCGATGATCGGCGCGGCATTCTCAGATTGTAGGGAGTATTCCACAACAGAAACACTTGCATGCGCACTCGGATTCATTTCCCGATCTAAAAGTCATCGACTCGAAAAGAAAGGCACATGAGATTCGACGTTGATAAATACGCCTTTTTCAACCGTTTCTGTTATCGGTTCGAGAGGAATCCAAAATAAAGAAAACGATCCATTCAATTTCTGTATTGCGTTTCATTGTCGAAATACCCTCGAGATTGTTCGGTTTCTTTCCCAGTAGGTGATTTTTTAAAATCGATCTCCCTCGGCACGACAATAGCCATTGAAGACTACTACTGCTGCTGTGGCCGATGAACGTGAAGGAATCCAATGATCGGCGCGGCATCCTCAGATTGTAGGGTTCGTTCCATAACAGAAACACGTACATGCGGACTCGGATTCGTTTCCCGTTCTAAAAGTCGTCGACTCGCAAAGAAATTCACGTGAGATTCGGCGTTGATAAATGCGCCTGTTTCAACCGATGGTTTTATCGGTTCGAGAGGGATCCAAAATAAAAAAACGATCCATTCAAATTCTGTATTGTGTTTCATTGTCGAAATACCCTCGAGATTTTTCGGTTTCGTTCCCAGTAGGTGATCTTATAAAATCGATCTCCCTCGGCACGACAATAGCCATTGAGGACTACTACTGCTGCTGTGGACCATGAACGTTAACGAATCCGATGTTCGGCGCGGCATCCTCTGAATGTAGGGATTATTCCGTAACAGAAACACTTGCATGCGGTCTCGGATTCGCTTCCCGCCCTAAAAGTCGTCGACTCGAAAAGAAATTCACGTGAGATTCGACGTTGATACATTCGCCTGTTTCAACCGTTTCTTTTATCGGTTCGAGAGGAATCCAAAATAAAAAACGATCCATTCAAATTCTGTTACCTATTTTATGTCGAAATAACCTCGAGATTGTTCGGTTTCGGTCCCAGTAGGTGATTTTTTTAAATCTATCATCCTCGGCACGAAAAAAGCCATTGAGGACTACTACTGCTGCTGTGGACGATGAACGTGAACGAATCCGATGATCGGCGCGGCATTCTCAGATTGTAGGGAGTATTCCACAACAGAAACACTTGCATGCGCACCGGATTCGTTTTCCGATCTAAAAGTCATCGACTCGAAAAGAAAGGCACATGAGATTCGACGTTGATAAATACGCCTGTTTCAACCGTTTCTGTTATCGGTTCGAGAGGAATCCAAAATATAAAAAACGATCCATTCAATTTCTGTATTGCGTTTTATTGTCGAAATACTCTCGAGATTGTTCGGTTTCGTTCCCGGTAGGTGATTTTTTAAAATCGATCTCCCTCGGCTCGACAATAGCCATTGAAGACTACTACTGCTGCTGTGGCCGATGAACGTGAAGGAATCCAATGATCGGCGCGGCATCCTCAGATTGTCGGGTTCGTTCCGTAACAGAAACACTTGCATGCGGTCTCGAATTCGTTTCCCGCCCTAAAAGTCGTCGACTCGAAAAGAAATTCACGTGAGATTCGACGTTGATACATTCGCCTGTTTGAACCGTGTCTTTTATCGGTTCGAGAGGAATCCAAAATAAAAAACGATCCATGCAAATTCTGTTATCTATTTTATGTCGAAATTCCCTCGAGATTGTTCGGTTTCGGTCCCAGTAAGTCATTTTTAAACATCTATCATCCTCCGCATGAAAAAAGCCATTGAGGACTACTACTGCTGCTGTGGACGATGTACGTGAACGAATCCGATGATCGGCGCGGCATTCTCAGATTGTAGGGAGTATTCCACAACAGAAACACTTGCATGCGCACTCGGATTCATTTCCCGATCTAAAAGTCATCGACTCGAAAAGAAAGGCACATGAGATTCGACGTTGATAAATACGCCTTTTTCAACCGTTTCTGTTATCGGTTCGAGAGGAATCCAAAATAAAGAAAACGATCCATTCAATTTCTGTATTGCGTTTCATTGTCGAAATACCCTCGAGATTGTTCGGTTTCTTTCCCAGTAGGTGATTTTTTTAAATCGATCTCCCTCGGCACGACAATAGCCATTGAAGACTACTACTGCTGCTGTGGCCGATGAACGTGAAGGAATCCAATGATCGGCGCGGCATCCTCAGATTGTAGGGTTCGTTCCATAACAGAAACACGTACATGCGGACTCGGATTCGTTTCCCGTTCTAAAAGTCGTCGACTCGCAAAGAAATTCACGTGAGATTCGGCGTTGATAAATGCGCCTGTTTCAACCGATGGTTTTATCGGTTCGAGAGGGATCCAAAATAAAAAAACGATCCATTCAAATTCTGTATTGTGTTTCATTGTCGAAATACCCTCGAGATTTTTCGGTTTCGTTCCCAGTAGGTGATCTTATAAAATCGATCTCCCTCGGCACGACAATAGCCATTGAGGACTACTACTGCTGCTGTGGACCATGAACGTTAACGAATCCGATGTTCGGCGCGGCATCCTCTGAATGTAGGGATTATTCCGTAACAGAAACACTTGCATGCGGTCTCGGATTCGTTTCCCGCCCTAAAAGTCGTCGACTCGAAAAGAAATTCACGTGAGATTCGACGTTGATACATTCGCCTGTTTCAACCGTTTCTTTTATCGGTTCGAGAGGAATCCAAAATAAAAAACGATCCATTCAAATTCTGTTACCTATTTTATGTCGAAATAACCTCGAGATTGTTCGGTTTCGGTCCCAGTAGGTGATTTTTTTAAATCTATCATCCTCGGCACGAAAAAAGCCATTGAGGACTACTACTGCTGCTGTGGACGATGAACGTGAACGAATCCGATGATCGGCGCGGCATTCTCAGATTGTAGGGAGTATTCCACAACAGAAACACTTGCATGCGCACCGGATTCGTTTTCCGATCTAAAAGTCATCGACTCGAAAAGAAAGGCACATGAGATTCGACGATGATAAATACGCCTGTTTCAACCGTTTCTGTTATCGGTTCGAGAGGAATCCAAAATATAAAAAACGATCCATTCAATTTCTGTATTGCGTTTTATTGTCGAAATACTCTCGAGATTGTTCGGTTTCGTTCCCGGTAGGTGATTTTTTAAAATCGATCTCCCTCGGCTCGACAATAGCCATTGAAGACTACTACTGCTGCTGTGGCCGATGAACGTGAAGGAATCCAATGATCGGCGCGGCATCCTCAGATTGTCGGGTTCGTTCCGTAACAGAAACACTTGCATGCGGTCTCGAATTCGTTTCCCGCCCTAAAAGTCGTCGACTCGAAAAGAAATTCACGTGAGATTCGACGTTGATACATTCGCCTGTTTGAACCGTGTCTTTTATCGGTTCGAGAGGAATCCAAAATAAAAAACGATCCATGCAAATTCTGTTATCTATTTTATGTCGAAATTCCCTCGAGATTGTTCGGTTTCGGTCCCAGTAAGTGATTTTTAAACATCTATCATCCTCCGCATGAAAAAAGCCATTGAGGACTACTACTGCTGCTGTGGACGATGTACGTGAACGAATCCGATGATCGGCGCGGCATTCTCAGATTGTAGGGAGTATTCCACAACAGAAACACTTGCATGCGCACTCGGATTCATTTCCCGATCTAAAAGTCATCGACTCGAAAAGAAAGGCACATGAGATTCGACGTTGATAAATACGCCTTTTTCAACCGTTTCTGTTATCGGTTCGAGAGGAATCCAAAATAAAGAAAACGATCCATTCAATTTCTGTATTGCGTTTCATTGTCGAAATACCCTCGTGATTGTTCGGTTTCTTTCCCAGTAGGTGATTTTTTAAAATCGATCTCCCTCGGCACGACAATAGCCATTGAAGACTACTACTGCTGCTGTGGCCGATGAACGTGAAGGAATCCAATGATCGGCGCGGCATCCTCAGATTGTAGGGTTCGTTCCATAACAGAAACACGTACATGCGGACTCGGATTCGTTTCCCGTTCTAAAAGTCGTCGACTCGCAAAGAAATTCACGTGAGATTCGGCGTTGATAAATACGCCTGTTTCAACCGATGGTTTTATCGGTTCGAGAGGGATCCAAAATAAAAAAACGATCCTTTCAAATTCTGTATTGTGTTTCATTGTCGAAATACCCTCGAGATTTTTCGGTTTCGTTCCCAGTAGGTGATCTTATAAAATCGATCTCCCTCGGCACGACAATAGCCATTGAGGACTACTACTGCTGCTGTGGACCATGAACGTGAACGAATCCGATGTTCGGCGCGGCATCCTCTGAATGTAGGGATTATTCCGTAACAGAAACACTTGCATGCGGTCTCGGATTCGTTTCCCGCCCTAAATGTCGTCGACTCGAAAAGAAATTCACGTGAGATTCGACGTTGATACATTCGCCTGTTTCAACCGTTTCTTTTATCGGTTCGAGAGGAATCGAAAATAAAAAACGATCCATTCAAATTCTGTTACCTATTTTATGTCGAAATAACCTCGAGATTGTTCGGTTTCGGTCCCAGTAGGTGATTTTTTAAAATCTATCATCCTCGGCACGAAAAAAAGCCATTGAGGACTACTACTGCTGCTGTGGACGATGAACGTGAACGAATCCGATGATCGGGGCGGCATCCTCAGATTGTAGGGTTTGTTCCGGAACAGAAACACTTACATGCGGACTCGGATTCGTTTCCCGATCTAAAAGTTGTCGACTCGCAAAGAAATTCACTTGAGATTCGGCGTTGATCAATACGCCTGTTTCAAGCGATGCTTTTATCGTTTCGAGAGCGATCCAAGATAAAAAAAACGATCCATTCAAATTCTGTATTGTGTTTCATTGTCGAAATAACCTCGAGATTGTTCGGTTTCGTTCCCAGTAGGTGATCTTTTAAAATCGATCTCGCTCGGTACGACAATCGCCATTGAGGACTACTAATGCTGCTGTGGACGATGAACGTGAACGAATCCGCTGTTTGGCGCGGCGTCCTCAGATTGTAGGGATTATTCCGTAACGGAAACGCTTGCATGCGGTCTCGGATTCGTTTCCCACCCTAAAAGTTGTCGACTCTACTACTACTGCTGTGGACGATGAACGTGTACGAATCCGATGTTCGGCGAGGCATCCTCAGATCGTAGGGATTATTCCGTAACAGAAAAACTTGCATGCGGTCTCGGATTCGTTTCCCGCCCTAAGAGTCGTCGACTCGAAAAGAAATTCACGTGAGATTCGACGTTGATACCTTCGCCTGTTTCAACCGTTTCTTTTATCGGTTCGAGAGGAAACCAAAATAAAAAACGATCCATTCAAATTCTGTTATCTATTTTATGTCGAAATACCCTCGAGATTGTTCGGTTTCGGTCCCAGAAAGTGATTTTTAAACATCTATCATCCTCCGCATGAAAAAAGCCATTGAGGACTACTACTGCTGCTGTGGACGATGTACGTGAACGAATCCGATGATCGGCGCGGCATTCTCAGATTGTAGGGAGTATTCCACAACAGAAACACTTGCATGCGCACTCGGATTCATTTCCCGATCTAAAAGTCATCGACTCGAAAAGAAAGGCACATGAGATTCGACGTTGATAAATACGCCTTTTTCAACCGTTTCTGTTATCGGTTCGAGAGGAATCCAAAATAAAGAAAACGATCCATTCAATTTCTGTATTGCGTTTCATTGTCGAAATACCCTCGAGATTGTTCGGTTTCTTTCCCAGTAGGTGATTTTTTAAAATCGATCTCCCTCGGCACGACAATAGCCATTGAAGACCACTACTGCTGCTGTGGCCGATGAACGTGAAGGAATCCAATGATCGGCGCGGCATCCTCAGATTGTAGGGTTCGTTCCATAACAGAAACACGTACATGCGGACTCGGATTCGTTTCCCGTTCTAAAAGTCGTCGACTCGCAAAGAAATTCACGTGAGATTCGGCGTTGATAAATGCGCCTGTTTCAACCGATGGTTTTATCGGTTCGAGAGGGATCCAAAATAAAAAAACGATCCATTCAAATTCTGTATTGTGTTTCATTGTCGAAATACCCTCGAGATTTTTCGGTTTCGTTCCCAGTAGGTGATCTTATAAAATCGATCTCCCTCGGCACGACAATAGCCATTGAGGACTACTACTGCTGCTGTGGACCATGAACGTTAACGAATCCGATGTTCGGCGCGGCATCCTCTGAATGTAGGGATTATTCCGTAACAGAAACACTTGCATGCGGTCTCGGATTCGCTTCCCGCCCTAAAAGTCGTCGACTCGAAAAGAAATTCACGTGAGATTCGACGTTGATACATTCGCCTGTTTCAACCGTTTCTTTTATCGGTTCGAGAGGAATCCAAAATAAAAAACGATCCATTCAAATTCTGTTACCTATTTTATGTCGAAATAACCTCGAGATTGTTCGGTTTCGGTCCCAGTAGGTGATTTTTTTAAATCTATCATCCTCGGCACGAAAAAAGCCATTGAGGACTACTACTGCTGCTGTGGACGATGAACGTGAACGAATCCGATGATCGGCGCGGCATTCTCAGATTGTAGGGAGTATTCCACAACAGAAACACTTGCATGCGCACCGGATTCGTTTTCCGATCTAAAAGTCATCGACTCGAAAAGAAAGGCACATGAGATTCGACGTTGATAAATACGCCTGTTTCAACCGTTTCTGTTATCGGTTCGAGAGGAATCCAAAATATAAAAAACGATCCATTCAATTTCTGTATTGCGTTTTATTGTCGAAATACTCTCGAGATTGTTCGGTTTCGTTCCCGGTAGGTGATTTTTTAAAATCGATCTCCCTCGGCTCGACAATAGCCATTGAAGACTACTACTGCTGCTGTGGCCGATGAACGGGAAGGAATCCAATGATCGGCGCGGCATCCTCAGATTGTCGGGTTCGTTCCGTAACAGAAACACTTGCATGCGGTCTCGAATTCGTTTCCCGCCCTAAAAGTCGTCGACTCGAAAAGAAATTCACGTGAGATTCGACGTTGATACATTCGCCTGTTTGAACCGTGTCTTTTATCGGTTCGAGAGGAATCCAAAATAAAAAACGATCCATGCAAATTCTGTTATCTATTTTATGTCGAAATTCCCTCGAGATTGTTCGGTTTCGGTCCCAGTAAGTGATTTTTAAACATCTATCATCCTCCGCATGAAAAAAGCCATTGAGGACTACTACTGCTGCTGTGGACGATGTACGTGAACGAATCCGATGATCGGCGCGGCATTCTCAGATTGTAGGGAGTATTCCACAACAGAAACACTTGCATGCGCACTCGGATTCATTTCCCGATCTAAAAGTCATCGACTCGAAAAGAAAGGCACATGAGATTCGACGTTGATAAATACGCCTTTTTCAACCGTTTCTGTTATCGGTTCGAGAGGAATCCAAAATAAAGAAAACGATCCATTCAATTTCTGTATTGCGTTTCATTGTCGAAATACCCTCGTGATTGTTCGGTTTCTTTCCCAGTAGGTGATTTTTTAAAATCGATCTCCCTCGGCACGACAATAGCCATTGAAGACTACTACTGCTGCTGTGGCCGATGAACGTGAAGGAATCCAATGATCGGCGCGGCATCCTCAGATTGTAGGGTTCGTTCCATAACAGAAACACGTACATGCGGACTCGGATTCGTTTCCCGTTCTAAAAGTCGTCGACTCGCAAAGAAATTCACGTGAGATTCGGCGTTGATAAATACGCCTGTTTCAACCGATGGTTTTATCGGTTCGAGAGGGATCCAAAATAAAAAAACGATCCATTCAAATTCTGTATTGTGTTTCATTGTCGAAATACCCTCGAGATTTTTCGGTTTCGTTCCCAGTAGGTGATCTTATAAAATCGATCTCCCTCGGCACGACAATAGCCATTGAGGACTACTACTGCTGCTGTGGACCATGAACGTGAACGAATCCGATGTTCGGCGCGGCATCCTCTGAATGTAGGGATTATTCCGTAACAGAAACACTTGCATGCGGTCTCGGATTCGTTTCCCGCCCTAAATGTCGTCGACTCGAAAAGAAATTCACGTGAGATTCGACGTTGATACATTCGCCTGTTTCAACCGTTTCTTTTATCGGTTCGAGAGGAATCGAAAATAAAAAACGATCCATTCAAATTCTGTTACCTATTTTATGTCGAAATAACCTCGAGATTGTTCGGTTTCGGTCCCAGTAGGTGATTTTTTAAAATCTATCATCCTCGGCACGAAAAAAAGCCATTGAGGACTACTACTGCTGCTGTGGACGATGAACGTGAACGAATCCGATGATCGGGGCGGCATCCTCAGATTGTAGGGTTTGTTCCGGAACAGAAACACTTACATGCGGACTCGGATTCGTTTCCCGATCTAAAAGTTGTCGACTCGCAAAGAAATTCACTTGAGATTCGGCGTTGATCAATACGCCTGTTTCAAGCGATGCTTTTATCGTTTCGAGAGCGATCCAAGATAAAAAAAACGATCCATTCAAATTCTGTATTGTGTTTCATTGTCGAAATAACCTCGAGATTGTTCGGTTTCGTTCCCAGTAGGTGATCTTTTAAAATCGATCTCGCTCGGTACGACAATCGCCATTGAGGACTACTAATGCTGCTGTGGACGATGAACGTGAACGAATCCGCTGTTTGGCGCGGCGTCCTCAGATTGTAGGGATTATTCCGTAACGGAAACGCTTGCATGCGGTCTCGGATTCGTTTCCCACCCTAAAAGTTGTCGACTCTACTACTACTGCTGTGGACGATGTACGTGTACGAATCCGATGTTCGGCGAGGCATCCTCAGATCGTAGGGATTATTCCGTAACAGAAAAACTTGCATGCGGTCTCGGATTCGTTTCCCGCCCTAAGAGTCGTCGACTCGAAAAGAAATTCACGTGAGATTCGACGTTGATACCTTCGCCTGTTTCAACCGTTTCTTTTATCGGTTCGAGAGGAAACCAAAATAAAAAACGATCCATTCAAATTCTGTTATCTATTTTATGTCGAAATACCCTCGAGATTGTTCGGTTTCGGTCCCAGAAAGTGATTTTTAAACATCTATCATCCTCCGCATGAAAAAAGCCATTGAGGACTACTACTGCTGCTGTGGACGATGTACGTGAACGAATCCGATGATCGGCGCGGCATTCTCAGATTGTAGGGAGTATTCCACAACAGAAACACTTGCATGCGCACTCGGATTCATTTCCCGATCTAAAAGTCATCGACTCGAAAAGAAAGGCACATGAGATTCGACGTTGATAAATACGCCTTTTTCAACCGTTTCTGTTATCGGTTCGAGAGGAATCCAAAATAAAGAAAACGATCCATTCAATTTCTGTATTGCGTTTCATTGTCGAAATACCCTCGAGATTGTTCGGTTTCTTTCCCAGTAGGTGATTTTTTAAAATCGATCTCCCTCGGCACGACAATAGCCATTGAAGACTACTACTGCTGCTGTGGCCGATGAACGTGAAGGAATCCAATGATCGGCGCGGCATCCTCAGATTGTAGGGTTCGTTCCATAACAGAAACACGTACATGCGGACTCGGATTCGTTTCCCGTTCTAAAAGTCGTCGACTCGCAAAGAAATTCACGTGAGATTCGGCGTTGATAAATGCGCCTGTTTCAACCGATGGTTTTATCGGTTCGAGAGGGATCCAAAATAAAAAAACGATCCATTCAAATTCTGTATTGTGTTTCATTGTCGAAATACCCTCGAGATTTTTCGGTTTCGTTCCCAGTAGGTGATCTTATAAAATCGATCTCCCTCGGCACGACAATAGCCATTGAGGACTACTACTGCTGCTGTGGACCATGAACGTTAACGAATCCGATGTTCGGCGCGGCATCCTCTGAATGTAGGGATTATTCCGTAACAGAAACACTTGCATGCGGTCTCGGATTCGCTTCCCGCCCTAAAAGTCGTCGACTCGAAAAGAAATTCACGTGAGATTCGACGTTGATACATTCGCCTGTTTCAACCGTTTCTTTTATCGGTTCGAGAGGAATCCAAAATAAAAAACGATCCATTCAAATTCTGTTACCTATTTTATGTCGAAATAACCTCGAGATTGTTCGGTTTCGGTCCCAGTAGGTGATTTTTTTAAATCTATCATCCTCGGCACGAAAAAAGCCATTGAGGACTACTACTGCTGCTGTGGACGATGAACGTGAACGAATCCGATGATCGGCGCGGCATTCTCAGATTGTAGGGAGTATTCCACAACAGAAACACTTGCATGCGCACCGGATTCGTTTTCCGATCTAAAAGTCATCGACTCGAAAAGAAAGGCACATGAGATTCGACGTTGATAAATACGCCTGTTTCAACCGTTTCTGTTATCGGTTCGAGAGGAATCCAAAATATAAAAAACGATCCATTCAATTTCTGTATTGCGTTTTATTGTCGAAATACTCTCGAGATTGTTCGGTTTCGTTCCCGGTAGGTGATTTTTTAAAATCGATCTCCCTCGGCTCGACAATAGCCATTGAAGACTACTACTGCTGCTGTGGCCGATGAACGTGAAGGAATCCAATGATCGGCGCGGCATCCTCAGATTGTCGGGTTCGTTCCGTAACAGAAACACTTGCATGCGGTCTCGAATTCGTTTCCCGCCCTAAAAGTCGTCGACTCGAAAAGAAATTCACGTGAGATTCGACGTTGATACATTCGCCTGTTTGAACCGTGTCTTTTATCGGTTCGAGAGGAATCCAAAATAAAAAACGATCCATGCAAATTCTGTTATCTATTTTATGTCGAAATTCCCTCGAGATTGTTCGGTTTCGGTCCCAGTAAGTCATTTTTAAACATCTATCATCCTCCGCATGAAAAAAGCCATTGAGGACTACTACTGCTGCTGTGGACGATGTACGTGAACGAATCCGATGATCGGCGCGGCATTCTCAGATTGTAGGGAGTATTCCACAACAGAAACACTTGCATGCGCACTCGGATTCATTTCCCGATCTAAAAGTCATCGACTCGAAAAGAAAGGCACATGAGATTCGACGTTGATAAATACGCCTTTTTCAACCGTTTCTGTTATCGGTTCGAGAGGAATCCAAAATAAAGAAAACGATCCATTCAATTTCTGTATTGCGTTTCATTGTCGAAATACCCTCGTGATTGTTCGGTTTCTTTCCCAGTAGGTGATTTTTTAAAATCGATCTCCCTCGGCACGACAATAGCCATTGAAGACTACTACTGCTGCTGTGGCCGATGAACGTGAAGGAATCCAATGATCGGCGCGGCATCCTCAGATTGTAGGGTTCGTTCCATAACAGAAACACGTACATGCGGACTCGGATTCGTTTCCCGTTCTAAAAGTCGTCGACTCGCAAAGAAATTCACGTGAGATTCGGCGTTGATAAATACGCCTGTTTCAACCGATGGTTTTATCGGTTCGAGAGGGATCCAAAATAAAAAAACGATCCATTCAAATTCTGTATTGTGTTTCATTGTCGAAATACCCTCGAGATTTTTCGGTTTCGTTCCCAGTAGGTGATCTTATAAAATCGATCTCCCTCGGCACGACAATAGCCATTGAGGACTACTACTGCTGCTGTGGACCATGAACGTGAACGAATTGTTACGTCCTGGCGATCTTGCCCTCCATTAAATAACCTAGAACATAAAGAACAAACATAGTTATCCATATACTTACCCTAGACATTATGTTACTCCAAATAAGAATACGAATATGTATTAAGTATCACTACCCAGGCATTCTTATCTATATGTAGTATAAAATAGACAATATAAACAATAATATAATTCTTTATTTTTACAAGAAACAATAGGTCTCATAATACTTTTATGCCCTAAATGGCTTAAATATAAATAATCATGTAATTCTGTACTATACACATGTTACTACATATACTTAAGACTAAATAAAGCCTATGTAAAACTCTATAAAAACATATTGTCCCCCTTAAATTCCTTAAGGGTAGGATAAAACATAAAATTAGGTAAAACCCTTTTGTCACCAAATATAACGCAATAAAAGGATAATAAAGAGATAAATACGAAATCATAATAATAATTCAATCTCCTTAAAAACGCTTAAAACCAGGGTAAAATAGAACTTTTCAAAGCTTAACTTTTGCAATATTAAACGGCACATTCAGTAGTAAATAACGCCCCAAACATCATATTTTTACGATCAACCAATCACGTTGAAATTACTTAAAACATATTTAAAATTAGGTTAAAATGAGTACGGCTATCCGCCATCTTAAAGAGGGAAAAATCCCGATTCCAACTATACCCTTCCCATAATTTTAAAACAATTAGAACTATTTAATTTCGATTTTTCAAAAGAGGAGATCTTGCTTCAACTTCCTATGACGTCATGTTCTCCTGATACTCCTGCTCTTAGTCGCGACCCGCGAAATTCGTTTCCCTCAAAACTAAAAATCGTACCGCGGTCCCGCGGGTGTCAAAATTTCCCTAAAAATCCATTCTTTTATATAGACCCAACTCGCGGCCCCGGCGGCCATTGTTTTCTCCCAAAAACTCAAAAAACCTGCAAATCCACGGTTACCCCGTGTTACTATATACCTATAGCGTTCCCTCATGTATGCTTCACCTAAGGAGGCCGCCATGATGGTTTCAGGCCGCCAAGATGGCTAACAGCCGCCATATTGGAATCCCGCTAATATCGTAGAATCCTCCGGGAACCCCTGTGGTCCTGTAGGCCGCCATAACACCTCCCATAGGCATCCCTTTTCATCCCAGTATATGAATCCTTAAGGGGGGCCCGCTATGATTGTTCCCCAATACCTCAGTGCACATGCACTTGGACTTGGCTCACGTACAGCCGCCATGACAGTCGCCACGAGGCGCACGGTCACCATCAAAATCACGTCCCATCAATATTATTGGTAACTCAAAAGTACATCTCGCAAAAATCACGTATCATAAACATTGATATTAAAACTTGGGGCCACCTCACTATCTACCCAGACTAAACATCCGGCGGATACTGTCACCAACTACGCACCATTCCTTTGTTTCAAATTTGTTAATGCAAAATCCCTTGTTAACCAAGATAGGCTAATTGTTAAATCTCATAAAGGTTCCCTGTAGTCTTAAATATTATATTCTATTTTGAATCTTGAATTTAGAGCAATATTAGCTATTTTAGAATGTTAATAATAAATTTTGATAGCAAAATAACCACGTAAAAATAAGTTACCAATGTTAATAAAACTATCAACCTATTCTAACGTACGCAACATATTCTAATGCGCACCGCTAACTTTAATAAGATATTTAATAAGATATTTTAATAAAATGTTTTACCGTCAGTATACCTATATATATACTCCGATATTTACTTTAAGTTCTATAACATTATAACAGCTAACAATTCCTATACGAAATACTTACCCGCCGTATAAAGAAACAAAAGGTACATAACAATCAAATTTTATTCAATATTTGCAAGACTTGTATAACAAAAATCATACATTAAACAATTAGGACAAGTTGCGAAATTATGAAACATTTATTGTAAAACCACATACAAAAATTGAACAATATGAACTAATGTAATAAATTGTAAGACTCATGATAAATTAATTAGAATTAATTTATCAAGAGTCCCATTTGATCCTGTAAGAAGAAAAGAGAAAGACGCCGGTACTCCATATCGCCCCATAAGAGTAAGGGAGAAGGAAGGATGCCTACGTCACAACAGCGCCCACTTCCCCGACGCTGGATGCTGGCCCCACCAAGATGGCTGCCGCCTCCACTCGAGAAGTGTATAAAAGGAGGGGTACCTCTCCTTCATCAGTTCTCCGGTCTCTCCACCAGTCAGTCGCGCTTCTCCGTTCGTTGGACCCGCACGCTGGAAAATCGGCTCTTGTCATTTTTGAATCTTTGATTCTTTTTTGGGTAACAGTTATACCCTTTTTGATTTTTATACGAATATTCATTTCGTACGTTTATTTTCATTATATCCAATCTATTCTCCGTGATTTAATTCATTTTTTGTAACAATATATCGATAATATCCAAAAGTGATCATCGTCTCGTGTTAACTTATTGTATTAAACCTGAATTCCTCGATTTAATCAAAAAGTGTCACTCATCGTTTTCTTCGGCATCTTTTATTCAGAATTACAAGCATATTCAAAAAATACTTGTCAAAGGAATTGTGCCAGTTTATCCAAAGTTTCTCTACTACTTTTTACCTTGTGTTTTAGTGCTCCTTAGCCGAGCACGAAACGTCCTCATCCTTTTCCGGTGATTAGGTGATCTTTCGTGCTGCCTAGTGGCCAGGCACGGTCACCACGATCTACCGTGCAATCTCATTTCCTAGAATAAATTTGATCTCAGTGCTATTGCGTTTGCACGAATTCATATCCCTTTCGGTGTCACGTGTGTGCTGCCTAGAGGCCAAGCACCCGTGCCATAATTTGGAAACTGGGACAATACCTGAAACAAATTATTTTGTATTAATTAGTTGACTCGTTTTTCCCTAATGCCAAGAAGACGTGCAGGTGCTCACTTCCAACGACGCCGCGCTCAGTCTAGCCGAGGCGAGACATCGGGTCGACATTCCCGCGGTGATAATAGAACTCTAGAACAACGGTTTAATCAATTGCCGCTTAGTGCAAGACTGCGAATTATTTCAAATACTCTCCTCTATTCGCGAGTGTATATCGTGGACGATCGTTTGATCCGTCGCGTATCTCCGCCGTCACCTGTCAGTGATTCAGACGCATCAACGGTCGTTGCATCACCTGAACACGAAGCAACATTTCCTGTTATTTTATTCGACGTCGAATCTTCCTCTATCGTCGTCGAACCAGAAATCAGTTCTTACGTCGTGGACTCACCTGTCGTTGATTCCCCATCTGTCGTTGAAACTGCACACAACTAGGTTCCATTCCTATGGGTGCGTGTACATCGTCTTCTAGGAGGCCTGCTGTGGAACTTGCTGTCCCTGAAATCACCATTCGGTTTGAGATAGTCCACACCGATCGCGGAAGTTCCCTCCAGATACAGCAGCGTCCTCTCCCTCCACCCGCTACGCACCGCCGCTCGTGAGGGTAAGTTAAATTAATTCACGCTACTATCTTTTCTACTATCTTACCCTAATTTCGTATTTTCTACATTTTATAAAAAATACTTACCAATTACCGATTGTGACCTGGTCCTCGTCCCCGTCGGGCGCATTCCCGACCAAAGGTAGGACCCTTTTTCTCTTAATCCGCGTTCCTAAAAGAAGGGTAAAAGTTAAAATAAATTAGATTCTGTTTGCTCATTTTCTCCTTTTATTACTTACCCAACTCAGCACACGACTTCTTGTGTCTGTGTACCTGTAAAGAATAAAATCGTATTAAATTAAAATCATTGTCTTCCCATTCTCTCTCTTTTATTACTTACCCAATTCAGGACGTAACAGGATTAAAAATTTTTCTGGTGGCAGCGGTGGGATACCACTGAGTCACATCGGTAAATGAAAATCCTTTTCTGTAACAATACAAATTTTACAATCACTTGAATAAATCGATATAATATTTTGGAATATCAAATAAATTTTGAAGTAAAATTAAAAATAGTTTTTATTCTTATATATATATATGTTCTTTAAAATTTTTGTTCCCTCTTTAGCAACCATCAGATAATTTCAAAAACTATTAAATACTTAAGTAATTCCTCTTAGGAAAATATAGTAGTAAACGTTTTAAACGGAAAAAAAATCAACATCTTTCCCTTTCATTTATTGTTTTTGTGATAATAAAATAATAACAAAACAATAAATTTATCTAACAAACCAGTATTTTACAAAATGGCGACTAGATCCAAAACTCGCCAACTAAACGAAGAAGAACTTCGCATTCTATCCGAACAATTAGACAAAAAACAAGAGCTTTTACGCGAACAAGAAAGATCCCTTATGGAAAAAGATCAAGAAACTCAAGAAAAACTCGTGGCCCTCGAGGCACGTCAGCGGGAGATGGCTTCCTCTCCCGAACCTTCAAATTTACATACCGAACAATTTTCGGCCCTCCAAGGGGTCCTATCTACACTGGTCGCCCAAATGGGAAACCTTCATACCGAAATCACCGAAATTAGAAACGAGAGGAACGGTCAAAATTGCCCGCCACCTACAAATTCAATACGCCCGGAACAAACCGTCTACTTCGATGAAAATCATTCGAACTCGGTTCCGCGTAATCAAAATTTGAAATTTAAAGACGCATTAGAGTCCGTGCCAATTTTCAACGGGTACAATATCCCGGTGCTACGTTTCATTAGATCTTGCAAACGGGCCAGGGATATGTTCACACCCAATCTCGAATCTAACCTGACGCAACTTCTCAGGAATAAATTAAAAGGGCACGCCGCTACTGCATTGGAAGATTATACGTTCAACAACGTTTCCGATTTTGCTGATCGATTGAAATCTCTTTTTGGATCCGCGAAAACACTCAATGAGTTTCGTGGTGAACTCGGTAACATTGCAAAACTCAAGTCCGAACACATAATCGATTACATCAGTCGTATAAAAGATTTACATATGGCCATCAAAGAGGCCGAACTCGATAGTCACGGTTTAATTCGTTCTGATCAATACGACACATTGGACAATGACACATTGGATTGTTTTATTAAGGGGCTTCCCCCCGATTTTCGAATGAGATTAAAAATTGAAGGCTTCCTGAATCTAGAAGACGCCTATAGTAAAGCCATAAAAGTTGAAAAAGAAATAAGTCGCGATCGTTCACAATTCCGGTCCGATAACAAACCAGATGTTGCACAGGTAAAGACTCTCTCCCCGTCCGAGAGACCAACCTGTTCTCATTGTAGCCGCAATCATCCTTCAGAGAATTGCTGGCAAAAATTTCCTGAAAAGAGGCCCGCTCAAGGCCCTCAATTTAAACCGAAAAATGACAATAATAACGCGTCCCAACCAAACAACCAGCGCGATAACAGACCGCGCCCTCCTTGTGCATATTGCCAAAAACCGGGACACTCCGAGCCTATGTGCTATAAAAAACAAAACGATGAACGTAACAGAGCCCAACCCGATCCAAAAAACTCGGGCTCTCGCCCCGTGGTCAGGGCCTCCCCTCGGGACGAAATTCACCAGGAGCGCCCTGTAAAAACCATAGAGGCACTGCCGTGCGAACCGTCAGGGTCCGCCTAACTCAACACGATACTGCCCCGTCGGTTTACCTGGATTGCCCTCAACTCTCGGGACTAACCGAATTTTTGATTGATTCCGGATCGGACGTTAACCTCGTAAAACATCATGTAGTTAACGCAAATATTAAAGGTGAAAATATTTTGAACCTAAAGGGCATCTCCAACGCCCCTGTAAAAACTTTGGGATCAGTTTACTTAAATATCAACGATACACTTGCGGAATTCCATGTCGTACACGACTGGTTCCCTATTGAACAAAATGCCCTTATCGGCAATGAATTTTTGGCCAAAAATGAGGCCCTTGTCGACTGGAAAAATTTACAGTTGTGTTATAAGGATCACGTGATCCCTTTTATTTCAAAGGAGACAATTTCCATTCCTAAACGCTCGAAATGTGTATGCTTTGCCAAAGTACGAAACCCCGAAGTAAACGAGGGTTACATTCCAAGGCTCCACTTTGGAGATGGAATATTCGTAGGCGAAGCACTCGTTGCGGTAAAAAATGGAATTGCTCAATTAATGGCGCATAATTCCACGGAGGATGACTTGGCCTGGTACATACCTACAGTAACCATTCAAGAGGTCAGTCTCAAATCCAGTACCGATATGGAATTATCCTTCGCACCCTCAGGTGATCATATTGAATCCAAGGGGGTTGAGGAGGAGTCATTAATTTCTTCTGCGTTTCCCGAATTTCGGAACGACCAAATAAAATTTGAAGAAGCATCTATGACCCCAACGAGGCGGGTCCTTAAGATCGAAAAAGAAAACGAAGTAAAAGACGTCTTGTCACTGCTCCGGTTAGAGCATTTGAATGCAGAGGAACGCGAAAATGTGTCCTCCCTCGTTAAAGAAAATGCCGACTTGTTTCACATCCCGGGAAAACCTCTCGGATTTACCAGCGCTATTAACCATCGAATCATTACGACGGACGACCAGCCGGTCTTCACCCGTCAATATCGTTTTCCACCCATCCATAAGGAGGAAATAACAAAACAAGTGAGTGAATTAATTTCTGGGGAAATCATAGAGCCGTCCACTTCCCCTTATAGTTCGCCCGTCTGGATTGTCCCAAAAAAGGAGGACTCCCAGGGCAACAAACGTTGGCGAATGGTCATCGACTATCGCAATTTAAATGAAAAAACAATAGGGGATGCCTACCCGCTACCCCAAATTAATGAAATCCTCGATCAATTGGGTAATGCCAAATACTTTTCCATTTTTGATCTCGCTAGCGGTTTCCACCAAATCCGAGTCCACCCTGAGGACGCACATAAGACCGCATTCGCGACTCCATTTGGTCACTATCAGTTTAGCCGAATGCCCTTCGGACTAAAAAACGCGCCCGCGACTTTTCAACGTCTTATGGACCAAGTACTTACCGGATTACAAGGAAATGAGTTATTTGTATATTTGGACGACATCGTTATCTATGCCCAAAGTCTCGGTGAACACGAAAAGAAATTTAACAAACTTGCAAAGAGGTTGAGACAAGCAAATCTTAAACTCCAGCCCGATAAGTGCGAGTTCTTAAAACATGAAGTAGCCTACTTAGGGCACATTATAAGCGAAAACGGAGTAAAACCTGACCCGAAAAAATTAGAATCTTTGCAAAAGTACCCTAAACCAACGACACAAAAGAAAATCAAACAATTTTTGGGTCTTGCGGGGTACTATCGACGTTTCATCGATAACTTTTCAGGCATCGCGAAGCCTCTCACTCACCTTTTGAAAAAGGGAACTCCCTTCAAGTGGACCGATACACAAG
The DNA here is from genome assembly GCA_964007375.1 of Ophion obscuratus. Lineage (NCBI taxonomy): Eukaryota > Metazoa > Arthropoda > Insecta > Hymenoptera > Ichneumonidae > Ophion > Ophion obscuratus. Next base: position 58,203,507 of record OZ023312.1, read on the forward strand.
AACAAGCGTTCACTACCCTTCGCAACGCCTTGTGTAAAGAACCGGTATTGCAGTATCCGGATTTTTCAAAACCATTTATAATAACTACAGACGCTTCTGACATTGCCGTTGGCGGTGTCCTTAGTCAAGGGGAAATCGGAAAAGACCGCCCTATAAGTTACGCTTCACGTACATTGAACAAACACGAACAAAACTATTCTACCATCGAAAAGGAACTTCTTGCAATAATTTATAGCGTCAATCACTTTCGTCCATACGTTTACGGACAACAGTTTGTGCTGGTCACGGATCATAAGCCCCTAGTCTGGCTTCACTCCGTGAAGGATCCGGCTAACCGTTTGGTACATTGGCGTCTAAGTCTTGCGAACTATACATACAAAATCGTTTACAAACCCGGCAGGGCTAACAGCAACGCTGACGCCTTATCCCGGAATCCCCCTATCGAATCAAAAACAGTACTCTCGGTGACGCATTCACCAAATAAAAACGCAAGTTCAGACGACGAAAGAATCTTTTCGCCGGTAAAAAGAAAACAAAAAGGGGACAAAAAGGGAAAAAGCCAATTGAGCGCTGCTCGTAAACGGCTTCACTCAACTTCAGATGATGAACCATTTTTGGGTTTCGAAAAAAATAAACAACTAGAAGCACGTAAACAAGTACAGTCGCCTATCGAAGATAACGAACCATTTTTGGGTTTTAACAAGAATGATCAAGCAAAAGCTGAAAAGGAAACACATCCTACGGTACTTACCGATCTTGATAATGCAGAAAAACTCCCTGAAAGTGTAAGTGGTTTGGGAACACCTCTCCCTCCTACGGATCGCCCTATGGATCCTCCGGATGATCCACCTCCCGATCCTCCCCGAGACCTTCCCATAGTCTCACCGGTTTTGTCCGACCTACGCGAAACAATGAACGAATTGGAAAGCAATAATGATAACGAAGGTATACCCGAAAGTGAAGACGAATCAGACGACGAGTCAACTTCTAGCGATATTATAGACAATGAAAACCCTCAATTTATTATTCCTGAGGAAGATCGTCACTTGTCAAACCTTTTGAAGATTCGCGAAACGCGCGATCGTTTATCTATGCAACGAGACAATCTCGTCATATTCGTTACCACGACCGGGCAACCAATTGATAATGGCGCAAAGGATCTCCAGGCGCAGGGTTTGTATCCCAAACTGGAACAATTAACGTACCTGCGAGTACGTATAAAAACCGAAAAATCAAAACGCATAATAGCAATGCCCATTATGGGAAACATATACGAAAACCTCGAACTCGAGGATTTAATCGAAATAATCGAATCACTACGAGACGCCATACGTGAATCATGTTTCGACCAAATCAACATCGCAAAAACAAGTCTCATCGGCAATATTTCATGGGCCGAAATAAAAAATTTGCTTTACGAGAGTCTCCGTGAGGAAAACCTTAACCTCACCATTTGTACACAATTGGTCCAAATTCCCCCAGAGGAAGACCGATTGGAAATCATTAAGGAAAAACACGATTCACTCATAGGTGGTCATAAAGGTGTAGGCAAAACTTATAAACGTATCCGAGAAAACTACTTTTGGAAAAATATGAAGACTCAGATTCAAGACTATATTCAACACTGTCGTAACTGTCAACTCAAAAAACTTGTAAGGGTTAAGACGAAACAACCCATGATCCTCACGGATACGCCCGGGGCCGCGTTCGATAAGATCGCCATGGACATGGTAGGGCCCCTCCCTTTGACGCGAAATAACAATGAGTATATACTCACCCTACAAGATCTACTCACCAAATATTCCCTGGCTATTCCATTGAGCCGGACAACATCAGTAGACATTAGTAACGCTTTCGTCAAAAATTTCATCGCTCGATTTGGCGCTCCCCGCGCAATCCTCACCGACCAAGGGTCCAATTTCTGCAGTAGCCTGATGAAAGCTATTGCGAAAAAATTTAAAATAAAAACATATCAAACAACGGCATTCCACCCGCAGAGCAATGGGTCCATCGAAAGGTCCCACCACGTGCTCACGGAGTACTTAAAACAATACGTGAACGAAAATTCCGATTGGGACGATTACATAGACCTTGCTATGTTCTCCTACAACACGAGTCGTCATGAGGGTACGGGTTACACCCCACACGAACTCGTCTTCGGGAAACTTGCACGCCACCCATCGGCACTCCATCAAATCGAGGATTCCCAAGACTCATCCTATTCAGAGTACCTTGCGGAATTATTTACTCGAATCGACAATCTTCAAACATTGGCATCCGACAACCTGAAACAAGCAAAAGAAAAATCAAAAGGATACTACGATCGCAACATAAATCCAAAACATTTTAAAGTTGGCGATCGGGTCTTAATGTTAAAGGAACCCCAAAAAGGGAAATTCGGGGACCAGTACACTGAGCCATGTGAAATTATCGAGATATTATCCGGGGGAAATATCAAAATCATGTACCAAAATAAACCCCGCATTGTTCACACGAACAAACTTAGAGGCACCAGGCTGTAACCAAGCATTTGGTTTTCGGTTGCAGCATGGATCCGAAAATATGTATTGTGGCAACCATCCTCATCCGCGTCGTTACCAGCCTCATCGGTTACGACTGCGGTGCTCCTGCATTAAACGTTACAACGATCTCGCTAAACGACATCGGAGGATGCGACATCCCAATCGTATCACCAACACCGGTGCCCGTACGAATCCAGCTACTACAACTTTCGGAATTCACAACGACGGAAGTCATACAATGCAAGGTCGAAATCGACCGCACCGTGTATTATTGCGGCATGCATTCACACAACTCCGTGGTGCAAAATGGCCGTCAAGTCTACCTTACCGAACTCACCGGTAAAGGTTGCCGCACGCTTCAGGAAACTGGAGTAATACAACTCGGATTTGCCGCATTCCTCGCTGGTGTAAAAAGAAACAGCACCACCTTACGCAGTGTCACTCTCGCCGGGTCAATTTCTAGTGAAGGTACCTGTAAGGGAGCGCAATACAGCGACCTATTTGGAACTTGGGATAACGTCGTAGTCCAAGCTTCCGCCAAAATAACGATTTCAAATTACGAGGCGTCCGTCAACATGGCGACCGACCGCATCATCCTACAAAGCACGACTCAGTGCCAACTATCTGAGGGATCCTGTACAGATGTCGAAGGTAACCAGGCATTCTGGAAAACGGAACCCGTTGATACCTGTTCGTTTAACCGTTATGACGTCCTCTACGATGGAATGGCAACGAAGCTGCGCACCATCGAAAATTCTGCTCAAACTCCAGACGTCTACACGTTAACAACTCAAGAAACAACATTTGCTTTGGCTGTAAGAAGCGAAAAATCGCTGTGTGGTTACACCCTAATCCGGACCGAACATCCAAAACTCTTCATCCTTGAAACACGCGATGGTCAAACCTTTGCATCGCAACGTAAGGTCCTCGTGAGCAACTTGGATATATTTTCCTACGTAAATTCAAAATTCATTTACGTGGAAAAACACATTAAAACACAAATCAAGGCTCTCTATAAAGACGTATTGACTCAAAGGTGTAATTTGGAGCAACAAGTCCTCCGTAATGCGCTGGCAACTGCAGCGATCCTACCCGAAAAATTTGCTCGGGCCGTCACTAAATCTCCAGGCTACATGGCCGTCATTGCGGGCGAAGTCGCCCACATCGTCAAATGCGTCCCTGTAGAATGTACCCTACGAAGAACTAACGAGTGTTACCTGGAACTACCTGTAACGCACAAAAATCAATCGTTCTTTTTATCAACAATTTCACGGACATTGATCAAGACTGGCACCCACATCGAGTGTAATTCAATGCTACCTGCACAATACCTCATCGATGGAGTTTGGTACCACTTCACACCCCAACCTGTTGAAATCCCACCACCACAAACATTGCATCCGATGACAACTCCAACTTGGGGATACAAGCCTATTGGAAATTTAGCATCTGGTGGAATCTACACAAGCCAAGAAATTGAACAATTACGCGATCGTATAATGTTTCCTGCCGAAAGACCTGCTCTATTGAATAATCTTGCACGTGGGTCGGCCGGTTACACCATACCACCAGGGTCCGTGTCTCTGAAAAACCTAATTGACGAGAACACTTTGGAACACATAACGTCAAACGCCCTCGCAAAACTTTGGAACGGTTTCGAGCGATTCGGAATCGTCAGCGCGGGTTTCCTTGGAATCATCACCATTTATTCGGTCATCAAAGGAGCCGTGGACACCATCATTCAAGGCTACACCTTGCATTCTTTGTATGGTTGTAGTTTTGCCCTACTTGGAGCTATTTGGAATTCCATCACCCACCTACTCATCACCAAGGCTCATAAAAAACGACAAGAAGAAGAAAATACGTACATCAGAGTATCTCCTCGTGAGCTTGATCCACCGGACACACCTTCTCCAACGTCGACGTCAAGAAGGCTGTCGGGCGTCGACGCCGTCCTCTTGGAGCGTTTGCACGCTAATCCTCAGCAATCCAGTGGGGTTGCTTCGTCTTAGTCCCCCGAGGTGTTACGTCCTGGCGATCTTGCCCTCCATTAAATAACCTAGAACATAAAGAACAAACATAGTTATCCATATACTTACCCTAGACATTATGTTACTCCAAATAAGAATACGAATATGTATTAAGTATCACTACCCAGGCATTCTTATCTATATGTAGTATAAAATAGACAATATAAACAATAATATAATTCTTTATTTTTACAAGAAACAATAGGTCTCATAATACTTTTATGCCCTAAATGGCTTAAATATAAATAATCATGTAATTCTGTACTATACACATGTTACTACATATACTTAAGACTAAATAAAGCCTATGTAAAACTCTATAAAAACATATTGTCCCCCTTAAATTCCTTAAGGGTAGGATAAAACATAAAATTAGGTAAAACCCTTTTGTCACCAAATATAACGCAATAAAAGGATAATAAAGAGATAAATACGAAATCATAATAATAATTCAATCTCCTTAAAAACGCTTAAAACCAGGGTAAAATAGAACTTTTCAAAGCTTAACTTTTGCAATATTAAACGGCACATTCAGTAGTAAATAACGCCCCAAACATCATATTTTTACGATCAACCAATCACGTTGAAATTACTTAAAACATATTTAAAATTAGGTTAAAATGAGTACGGCTATCCGCCATCTTAAAGAGGGAAAAATCCCGATTCCAACTATACCCTTCCCATAATTTTAAAACAATTAGAACTATTTAATTTCGATTTTTCAAAAGAGGAGATCTTGCTTCAACTTCCTATGACGTCATGTTCTCCTGATACTCCTGCTCTTAGTCGCGACCCGCGAAATTCGTTTCCCTCAAAACTAAAAATCGTACCGCGGTCCCGCGGGTGTCAAAATTTCCCTAAAAATCCATTCTTTTATATAGACCCAACTCGCGGCCCCGGCGGCCATTGTTTTCTCCCAAAAACTCAAAAAACCTGCAAATCCACGGTTACCCCGTGTTACTATATACCTATAGCGTTCCCTCATGTATGCTTCACCTAAGGAGGCCGCCATGATGGTTTCAGGCCGCCAAGATGGCTAACAGCCGCCATATTGGAATCCCGCTAATATCGTAGAATCCTCCGGGAACCCCTGTGGTCCTGTAGGCCGCCATAACACCTCCCATAGGCATCCCTTTTCATCCCAGTATATGAATCCTTAAGGGGGGCCCGCTATGATTGTTCCCCAATACCTCAGTGCACATGCACTTGGACTTGGCTCACGTACAGCCGCCATGACAGTCGCCACGAGGCGCACGGTCACCATCAAAATCACGTCCCATCAATATTATTGGTAACTCAAAAGTACATCTCGCAAAAATCACGTATCATAAACATTGATATTAAAACTTGGGGCCACCTCACTATCTACCCAGACTAAACATCCGGCGGATACTGTCACCAACTACGCACCATTCCTTTGTTTCAAATTTGTTAATGCAAAATCCCTTGTTAACCAAGATAGGCTAATTGTTAAATCTCATAAAGGTTCCCTGTAGTCTTAAATATTATATTCTATTTTGAATCTTGAATTTAGAGCAATATTAGCTATTTTAGAATGTTAATAATAAATTTTGATAGCAAAATAACCACGTAAAAATAAGTTACCAATGTTAATAAAACTATCAACCTATTCTAACGTGCGCAACATATTCTAATGCGCACCGCTAACTTTAATAAGATATTTAATAAGATATTTTAATAAAATGTTTTACCGTCAGTATACCTATATATATACTCCGATATTTACTTTAAGTTCTATAACATTATAACAGCTAACAATTCCTATACGAAATACTTACCCGCCGTATAAAGAAACAAAAGGTACATAACAATCAAATTTTATTCAATATTTGCAAGACTTGTATAACAAAAATCATACATTAAACAATTAGGACAAGTTGCGAAATTATGAAACATTTATTGTAAAACCACATACAAAAATTGAACAATATGAACTAATGTAATAAATTGTAAGACTCATGATAAATTAATTAGAATTAATTTATCAAGAGTCCCATTTGATCCTGTAAGAAGAAAAGAGAAAGACGCCGGTACTCCATATCGCCCCATAAGAGTAAGGGAGAAGGAAGGATGCCTACGTCACAACAGCGCCCACTTCCCCGACGCTGGATGCTGGCCCCACCAAGATGGCTGCCGCCTCCACTCGAGAAGTGTATAAAAGGAGGGGTACCTCTCCTTCATCAGTTCTCCGGTCTCTCCACCAGTCAGTCGCGCTTCTCCGTTCGTTGGACCCGCACGCTGGAAAATCGGCTCTTGTCATTTTTGAATCTTTGATTCTTTTTTGGGTAACAGTTATACCCTTTTTGATTTTTATACGAATATTCATTTCGTACGTTTATTTTCATTATATCCAATCTATTCTCCGTGATTTAATTCATTTTTTGTAACAATATATCGATAATATCCAAAAGTGATCATCGTCTCGTGTTAACTTATTGTATTAAACCTGAATTCCTCGATTTAATCAAAAAGTGTCACTCATCGTTTTCTTCGGCATCTTTTATTCAGAATTACAAGCATATTCAAAAAATACTTGTCAAAGGAATTGTGCCAGTTTATCCAAAGTTTCTCTACTACTTTTTACCTTGTGTTTTAGTGCTCCTTAGCCGAGCACGAAACGTCCTCATCCTTTTCCGGTGATTAGGTGATCTTTCGTGCTGCCTAGTGGCCAGGCACGGTCACCACGATCTACCGTGCAATCTCATTTCCTAGAATAAATTTGATCTCAGTGCTATTGCGTTTGCACGAATTCATATCCCTTTCGGTGTCACGTGTGTGCTGCCTAGAGGCCAAGCACCCGTGCCATAATTTGGAAACTGGGACAATACCTGAAACAAATTATTTTGTATTAATTAGTTGACTCGTTTTTCCCTAATGCCAAGAAGACGTGCAGGTGCTCACTTCCAACGACGCCGCGCTCAGTCTAGCCGAGGCGAGACATCGGGTCGACATTCCCGCGGTGATAATAGAACTCTAGAACAACGGTTTAATCAATTGCCGCTTAGTGCAAGACTGCGAATTATTTCAAATACTCTCCTCTATTCGCGAGTGTATATCGTGGACGATCGTTTGATCCGTCGCGTATCTCCGCCGTCACCTGTCAGTGATTCAGACGCATCAACGGTCGTTGCATCACCTGAACACGAAGCAACATTTCCTGTTATTTTATTCGACGTCGAATCTTCCTCTATCGTCGTCGAACCAGAAATCAGTTCTTACGTCGTGGACTCACCTGTCGTTGATTCCCCATCTGTCGTTGAAACTGCACACAACTAGGTTCCATTCCTATGGGTGCGTGTACATCGTCTTCTAGGAGGCCTGCTGTGGAACTTGCTGTCCCTGAAATCACCATTCGGTTTGAGATAGTCCACACCGATCGCGGAAGTTCCCTCCAGATACAGCAGCGTCCTCTCCCTCCACCCGCTACGCACCGCCGCTCGTGAGGGTAAGTTAAATTAATTCACGCTACTATCTTTTCTACTATCTTACCCTAATTTCGTATTTTCTACATTTTATAAAAAATACTTACCAATTACCGATTGTGACCTGGTCCTCGTCCCCGTCGGGCGCATTCCCGACCAAAGGTAGGACCCTTTTTCTCTTAATCCGCGTTCCTAAAAGAAGGGTAAAAGTTAAAATAAATTAGATTCTGTTTGCTCATTTTCTCCTTTTATTACTTACCCAACTCAGCACACGACTTCTTGTGTCTGTGTACCTGTAAAGAATAAAATCGTATTAAATTAAAATCATTGTCTTCCCATTCTCTCTCTTTTATTACTTACCCAATTCAGGACGTAACAGAATCCGATGTTCGGCGCGGCATCCTCTGAATGTAGGGATTATTCCGTAACAGAAACACTTGCATGCGGTCTCGGATTCGTTTCCCGCCCTAAATGTCGTCGACTCGAAAAGAAATTCACGTGAGATTCGACGTTGATACAATCGCCTGTTTCAACCGTTTCTTTTATCGGTTCGAGAGGAATCGAAAATAAAAAACGATCCATTCAAATTCTGTTACCTATTTTATGTCGAAATAACCTCGAGATTGTTCGGTTTCGGTCCCAGTAGGTGATTTTTTAAAATCTATCATCCTCGGCACGAAAAAAAGCCATTGAGGACTACTACTGCTGCTGTGGACGATGAACGTGAACGAATCCGATGATCGGGGCGGCATCCTCAGATTGTAGGGTTTGTTCCGGAACAGAAACACTTACATGCGGACTCGGATTCGTTTCCCGATCTAAAAGTTGTCGACTCGCAAAGAAATTCACTTGAGATTCGGCGTTGATCAATACGCCTGTTTCAAGCGATGCTTTTATCGTTTCGAGAGCGATCCAAGATAAAAAAAACGATCCATTCAAATTCTGTATTGTGTTTCATTGTCGAAATAACCTCGAGATTGTTCGGTTTCGTTCCCAGTAGGTGATCTTTTAAAATCGATCTCGCTCGGTACGACAATCGCCATTGAGGACTACTAATGCTGCTGTGGACGATGAACGTGAACGAATCCGCTGTTTGGCGCGGCGTCCTCAGATTGTAGGGATTATTCCGTAACGGAAACGCTTGCATGCGGTCTCGGATTCGTTTCCCACCCGAAAAGTTGTCGACTCTACTACTACTGCTGTGGACGATGAACGTGTACGAATCCGATGTTCGGCGAGGCATCCTCAGATCGTAGGGATTATTCCGTAACAGAAAAACTTGCATGCGGTCTCGGATTCGTTTCCCGCCCTAAGAGTCGTCGACTCGAAAAGAAATTCACGTGAGATTCGACGTTGATACCTTCGCCTGTTTCAACCGTTTCTTTTATCGGTTCGAGAGGAAACCAAAATAAAAAACGATCCATTCAAATTCTGTTATCTATTTTATGTCGAAATACCCTCGAGATTGTTCGGTTTCGGTCCCAGAAAGTGATTTTTAAACATCTATCATCCTCCGCATGAAAAAAGCCATTGAGGACTACTACTGCTGCTGTGGACGATGTACGTGAACGAATCCGATGATCGGCGCGGCATTCTCAGATTGTAGGGAGTATTCCACAACAGAAACACTTGCATGCGCACTCGGATTCATTTCCCGATCTAAAAGTCATCGACTCGAAAAGAAAGGCACATGAGATTCGACGTTGATAAATACGCCTTTTTCAACCGTTTCTGTTATCGGTTCGAGAGGAATCCAAAATAAAGAAAACGATCTATTCAATTTCTGTATTGCGTTTCATTGTCGAAATACCCTCGAGATTGTTCGGTTTCTTTCCCAGTAGGTGATTTTTTAAAATCGATCTCCCTCGGCACGACAATAGCCATTGAAGACTACTACTGCTGCTGTGGCCGATGAACGTGAAGGAATCCAATGATCGGCGCGGCATCCTCAGATTGTAGGGTTCGTTCCATAACAGAAACACGTACATGCGGACTCGGATTCGTTTCCCGTTCTAAAAGTCGTCGACTCGCAAAGAAATTCACGTGAGATTCGGCGTTGATAAATGCGCCTGTTTCAACCGATGGTTTTATCGGTTCGAGAGGGATCCAAAATAAAAAAACGATCCATTCAAATTCTGTATTGTGTTTCATTGTCGAAATACCCTCGAGATTTTTCGGTTTCGTTCCCAGTAGGTGATCTTATAAAATCGATCTCCCTCGGCACGACAATAGCCATTGAGGACTACTACTGCTGCTGTGGACCATGAACGTTAACGAATCCGATGTTCGGCGCGGCATCCTCTGAATGTAGGGATTATTCCGTAACAGAAACACTTGCATGCGGTCTCGGATTCGTTTCCCGCCCTAAAAGTCGTCGACTCGAAAAGAAATTCACGTGAGATTCGACGTTGATACATTCGCCTGTTTCAACCGTTTCTTTTATCGGTTCGAGAGGAATCCAAAATAAAAAACGATCCATTCAAATTCTGTTACCTATTTTATGTCGAAATAACCTCGAGATTGTTCGGTTTCGGTCCCAGTAGGTGATTTTTTTAAATCTATCATCCTCGGCACGAAAAAAGCCATTGAGGACTACTACTGCTGCTGTGGACGATGAACGTGAACGAATCCGATGATCGGCGCGGCATTCTCAGATTGTAGGGAGTATTCCACAACAGAAACACTTGCATGCGCACCGGATTCGTTTTCCGATCTAAAAGTCATCGACTCGAAAAGAAAGGCACATGAGATTCGACGTTGATAAATACGCCTGTTTCAACCGTTTCTGTTATCGGTTCGAGAGGAATCCAAAATATAAAAAACGATCCATTCAATTTCTGTATTGCGTTTTATTGTCGAAATACTCTCGAGATTGTTCGGTTTCGTTCCCGGTAGGTGATTTTTTAAAATCGATCTCCCTCGGCTCGACAATAGCCATTGAAGACTACTACTGCTGCTGTGGCCGATGAACGTGAAGGAATCCAATGATCGGCGCGGCATCCTCAGATTGTCGGGTTCGTTCCGTAACAGAAACACTTGCATGCGGTCTCGAATTCGTTTCCCGCCCTAAAAGTCGTCGACTCGAAAAGAAATTCACGTGAGATTCGACGTTGATACATTCGCCTGTTTGAACCGTGTCTTTTATCGGTTCGAGAGGAATCCAAAATAAAAAACGATCCATGCAAATTCTGTTATCTATTTTATGTCGAAATTCCCTCGAGATTGTTCGGTTTCGGTCCCAGTAAGTGATTTTTAAACATCTATCATCCTCCGCATGAAAAAAGCCATTGAGGACTACTACTGCTGCTGTGGACGATGTACGTGAACGAATCCGATGATCGGCGCGGCATTCTCAGATTGTAGGGAGTATTCCACAACAGAAACACTTGCATGCGCACTCGGATTCATTTCCCGATCTAAAAGTCATCGACTCGAAAAGAAAGGCACATGAGATTCGACGTTGATAAATACGCCTTTTTCAACCGTTTCTGTTATCGGTTCGAGAGGAATCCAAAATAAAGAAAACGATCCATTCAATTTCTGTATTGCGTTTCATTGTCGAAATACCCTCGTGATTGTTCGGTTTCTTTCCCAGTAGGTGATTTTTTAAAATCGATCTCCCTCGGCACGACAATAGCCATTGAAGACTACTACTGCTGCTGTGGCCGATGAACGTGAAGGAATCCAATGATCGGCGCGGCATCCTCAGATTGTAGGGTTCGTTCCATAACAGAAACACGTACATGCGGACTCGGATTCGTTTCCCGTTCTAAAAGTCGTCGACTCGCAAAGAAATTCACGTGAGATTCGGCGTTGATAAATACGCCTGTTTCAACCGATGGTTTTATCGGTTCGAGAGGGATCCAAAATAAAAAAACGATCCATTCAAATTCTGTATTGTGTTTCATTGTCGAAATACCCTCGAGATTTTTCGGTTTCGTTCCCAGTAGGTGATCTTATAAAATCGATCTCCCTCGGCACGACAATAGCCATTGAGGACTACTACTGCTGCTGTGGACCATGAACGTGAACGAATCCGATGTTCGGCGCGGCATCCTCTGAATGTAGGGATTATTCCGTAACAGAAACACTTGCATGCGGTCTCGGATTCGTTTCCCGCCCTAAATGTCGTCGACTCGAAAAGAAATTCACGTGAGATTCGACGTTGATACATTCGCCTGTTTCAACCGTTTCTTTTATCGGTTCGAGAGGAATCGAAAATAAAAAACGATCCATTCAAATTCTGTTACCTATTTTATGTCGAAATAACCTCGAGATTGTTCGGTTTCGGTCCCAGTAGGTGATTTTTTAAAATCTATCATCCTCGGCACGAAAAAAAGCCATTGAGGACTACTACTGCTGCTGTGGACGATGAACGTGAACGAATCCGATGATCGGGGCGGCATCCTCAGATTGTAGGGTTTGTTCCGGAACAGAAACACTTACATGCGGACTCGGATTCGTTTCCCGATCTAAAAGTTGTCGACTCGCAAAGAAATTCACTTGAGATTCGGCGTTGATCAATACGCCTGTTTCAAGCGATGCTTTTATCGTTTCGAGAGCGATCCAAGATAAAAAAAACGATCCATTCAAATTCTGTATTGTGTTTCATTGTCGAAATAACCTCGAGATTGTTCGGTTTCGTTCCCAGTAGGTGATCTTTTAAAATCGATCTCGCTCGGTACGACAATCGCCATTGAGGACTACTAATGCTGCTGTGGACGATGAACGTGAACGAATCCGCTGTTTGGCGCGGCGTCCTCAGATTGTAGGGATTATTCCGTAACGGAAACGCTTGCATGCGGTCTCGGATTCGTTTCCCACCCTAAAAGTTGTCGACTCTACTACTACTGCTGTGGACGATGTACGTGTACGAATCCGATGTTCGGCGAGGCATCCTCAGATCGTAGGGATTATTCCGTAACAGAAAAACTTGCATGCGGTCTCGGATTCGTTTCCCGCCCTAAGAGTCGTCGACTCGAAAAGAAATTCACGTGAGATTCGACGTTGATACCTTCGCCTGTTTCAACCGTTTCTTTTATCGGTTCGAGAGGAAACCAAAATAAAAAACGATCCATTCAAATTCTGTTATCTATTTTATGTCGAAATACCCTCGAGATTGTTCGGTTTCGGTCCCAGAAAGTGATTTTTAAACATCTATCATCCTCCGCATGAAAAAAGCCATTGAGGACTACTACTGCTGCTGTGGACGATGTACGTGAACGAATCCGATGATCGGCGCGGCATTCTCAGATTGTAGGGAGTATTCCACAACAGAAACACTTGCATGCGCACTCGGATTCATTTCCCGATCTAAAAGTCATCGACTCGAAAAGAAAGGCACATGAGATTCGACGTTGATAAATACGCCTTTTTCAACCGTTTCTGTTATCGGTTCGAGAGGAATCCAAAATAAAGAAAACGATCCATTCAATTTCTGTATTGCGTTTCATTGTCGAAATACCCTCGAGATTGTTCGGTTTCTTTCCCAGTAGGTGATTTTTTAAAATCGATCTCCCTCGGCACGACAATAGCCATTGAAGACTACTACTGCTGCTGTGGGCGATGAACGTGAAGGAATCCAATGATCGGCGCGGCATCCTCAGATTGTAGGGTTCGTTCCATAACAGAAACACGTACATGCGGACTCGGATTCGTTTCCCGTTCTAAAAGTCGTCGACTCGCAAAGAAATTCACGTGAGATTCGGCGTTGATAAATGCGCCTGTTTCAACCGATGGTTTTATCGGTTCGAGAGGGATCCAAAATAAAAAAACGATCCATTCAAATTCTGTATTGTGTTTCATTGTCGAAATACCCTCGAGATTTTTCGGTTTCGTTCCCAGTAGGTGATCTTATAAAATCGATCTCCCTCGGCACGACAATAGCCATTGAGGACTACTACTGCTGCTGTGGACCATGAACGTTAACGAATCCGATGTTCGGCGCGGCATCCTCTGAATGTAGGGATTATTCCGTAACAGAAACACTTGCATGCGGTCTCGGATTCGCTTCCCGCCCTAAAAGTCGTCGACTCGAAAAGAAATTCACGTGAGATTCGACGTTGATACATTCGCCTGTTTCAACCGTTTCTTTTATCGGTTCGAGAGGAATCCAAAATAAAAAACGATCCATTCAAATTCTGTTACCTATTTTATGTCGAAATAACCTCGAGATTGTTCGGTTTCGGTCCCAGTAGGTGATTTTTTTAAATCTATCATCCTCGGCACGAAAAAAGCCATTGAGGACTACTACTGCTGCTGTGGACGATGAACGTGAACGAATCCGATGATCGGCGCGGCATTCTCAGATTGTAGGGAGTATTCCACAACAGAAACACTTGCATGCGCACCGGATTCGTTTTCCGATCTAAAAGTCATCGACTCGAAAAGAAAGGCACATGAGATTCGACGTTGATAAATACGCCTGTTTCAACCGTTTCTGTTATCGGTTCGAGAGGAATCCAAAATATAAAAAACGATCCATTCAATTTCTGTATTGCGTTTTATTGTCGAAATACTCTCGAGATTGTTCGGTTTCGTTCCCGGTAGGTGATTTTTTAAAATCGATCTCCCTCGGCTCGACAATAGCCATTGAAGACTACTACTGCTGCTGTGGCCGATGAACGTGAAGGAATCCAATGATCGGCGCGGCATCCTCAGATTGTCGGGTTCGTTCCGTAACAGAAACACTTGCATGCGGTCTCGAATTCGTTTCCCGCCCTAAAAGTCGTCGACTCGAAAAGAAATTCACGTGAGATTCGACGTTGATACATTCGCCTGTTTGAACCGTGTCTTTTATCGGTTCGAGAGGAATCCAAAATAAAAAACGATCCATGCAAATTCTGTTATCTATTTTATGTCGAAATTCCCTCGAGATTGTTCGGTTTCGGTCCCAGTAAGTCATTTTTAAACATCTATCATCCTCCGCATGAAAAAAGCCATTGAGGACTACTACTGCTGCTGTGGACGATGTACGTGAACGAATCCGATGATCGGCGCGGCATTCTCAGATTGTAGGGAGTATTCCACAACAGAAACACTTGCATGCGCACTCGGATTCATTTCCCGATCTAAAAGTCATCGACTCGAAAAGAAAGGCACATGAGATTCGACGTTGATAAATACGCCTTTTTCAACCGTTTCTGTTATCGGTTCGAGAGGAATCCAAAATAAAGAAAACGATCCATTCAATTTCTGTATTGCGTTTCATTGTCGAAATACCCTCGTGATTGTTCGGTTTCTTTCCCAGTAGGTGATTTTTTAAAATCGATCTCCCTCGGCACGACAATAGCCATTGAAGACTACTACTGCTGCTGTGGCCGATGAACGTGAAGGAATCCAATGATCGGCGCGGCATCCTCAGATTGTAGGGTTCGTTCCATAACAGAAACACGTACATGCGGACTCGGATTCGTTTCCCGTTCTAAAAGTCGTCGACTCGCAAAGAAATTCACGTGAGATTCGGCGTTGATAAATACGCCTGTTTCAACCGATGGTTTTATCGGTTCGAGAGGGATCCAAAATAAAAAAACGATCCATTCAAATTCTGTATTGTGTTTCATTGTCGAAATACCCTCGAGATTTTTCGGTTTCGTTCCCAGTAGGTGATCTTATAAAATCGATCTCCCTCGGCACGACAATAGCCATTGAGGACTACTACTGCTGCTGTGGACCATGAACGTGAACGAATCCGATGTTCGGCGCGGCATCCTCTGAATGTAGGGATTATTCCGTAACAGAAACACTTGCATGCGGTCTCGGATTCGTTTCCCGCCCTAAATGTCGTCGACTCGAAAAGAAATTCACGTGAGATTCGACGTTGATACATTCGCCTGTTTCAACCGTTTCTTTTATCGGTTCGAGAGGAATCGAAAATAAAAAACGATCCATTCAAATTCTGTTACCTATTTTATGTCGAAATAACCTCGAGATTGTTCGGTTTCGGTCCCAGTAGGTGATTTTTTAAAATCTATCATCCTCGGCACGAAAAAAAGCCATTGAGGACTACTACTGCTGCTGTGGACGATGAACGTGAACGAATCCGATGATCGGGGCGGCATCCTCAGATTGTAGGGTTTGTTCCGGAACAGAAACACTTACATGCGGACTCGGATTCGTTTCCCGATCTAAAAGTTGTCGACTCGCAAAGAAATTCACTTGAGATTCGGCGTTGATCAATACGCCTGTTTCAAGCGATGCTTTTATCGTTTCGAGAGCGATCCAAGATAAAAAAAACGATCCATTCAAATTCTGTATTGTGTTTCATTGTCGAAATAACCTCGAGATTGTTCGGTTTCGTTCCCAGTAGGTGATCTTTTAAAATCGATCTCGCTCGGTACGACAATCGCCATTGAGGACTACTAATGCTGCTGTGGACGATGAACGTGAACGAATCCGCTGTTTGGCGCGGCGTCCTCAGATTGTAGGGATTATTCCGTAACGGAAACGCTTGCATGCGGTCTCGGATTCGTTTCCCACCCGAAAAGTTGTCGACTCTACTACTACTGCTGTGGACGATGAACGTGTACGAATCCGATGTTCGGCGAGGCATCCTCAGATCGTAGGGATTATTCCGTAACAGAAAAACTTGCATGCGGTCTCGGATTCGTTTCCCGCCCTAAGAGTCGTCGACTCGAAAAGAAATTCACGTGAGATTCGACGTTGATACCTTCGCCTGTTTCAACCGTTTCTTTTATCGGTTCGAGAGGAAACCAAAATAAAAAACGATCCATTCAAATTCTGTTATCTATTTTATGTCGAAATACCCTCGAGATTGTTCGGTTTCGGTCCCAGAAAGTGATTTTTAAACATCTATCATCCTCCGCATGAAAAAAGCCATTGAGGACTACTACTGCTGCTGTGGACGATGTACGTGAACGAATCCGATGATCGGCGCGGCATTCTCAGATTGTAGGGAGTATTCCACAACAGAAACACTTGCATGCGCACTCGGATTCATTTCCCGATCTAAAAGTCATCGACTCGAAAAGAAAGGCACATGAGATTCGACGTTGATAAATACGCCTTTTTCAACCGTTTCTGTTATCGGTTCGAGAGGAATCCAAAATAAAGAAAACGATCTATTCAATTTCTGTATTGCGTTTCATTGTCGAAATACCCTCGAGATTGTTCGGTTTCTTTCCCAGTAGGTGATTTTTTAAAATCGATCTCCCTCGGCACGACAATAGCCATTGAAGACTACTACTGCTGCTGTGGCCGATGAACGTGAAGGAATCCAATGATCGGCGCGGCATCCTCAGATTGTAGGGTTCGTTCCATAACAGAAACACGTACATGCGGACTCGGATTCGTTTCCCGTTCTAAAAGTCGTCGACTCGCAAAGAAATTCACGTGAGATTCGGCGTTGATAAATGCGCCTGTTTCAACCGATGGTTTTATCGGTTCGAGAGGGATCCAAAATAAAAAAACGATCCATTCAAATTCTGTATTGTGTTTCATTGTCGAAATACCCTCGAGATTTTTCGGTTTCGTTCCCAGTAGGTGATCTTATAAAATCGATCTCCCTCGGCACGACAATAGCCATTGAGGACTACTACTGCTGCTGTGGACCATGAACGTTAACGAATCCGATGTTCGGCGCGGCATCCTCTGAATGTAGGGATTATTCCGTAACAGAAACACTTGCATGCGGTCTCGGATTCGTTTCCCGCCCTAAAAGTCGTCGACTCGAAAAGAAATTCACGTGAGATTCGACGTTGATACATTCGCCTGTTTCAACCGTTTCTTTTATCGGTTCGAGAGGAATCCAAAATAAAAAACGATCCATTCAAATTCTGTTACCTATTTTATGTCGAAATAACCTCGAGATTGTTCGGTTTCGGTCCCAGTAGGTGATTTTTTTAAATCTATCATCCTCGGCACGAAAAAAGCCATTGAGGACTACTACTGCTGCTGTGGACGATGAACGTGAACGAATCCGATGATCGGCGCGGCATTCTCAGATTGTAGGGAGTATTCCACAACAGAAACACTTGCATGCGCACCGGATTCGTTTTCCGATCTAAAAGTCATCGACTCGAAAAGAAAGGCACATGAGATTCGACGTTGATAAATACGCCTGTTTCAACCGTTTCTGTTATCGGTTCGAGAGGAATCCAAAATATAAAAAACGATCCATTCAATTTCTGTATTGCGTTTTATTGTCGAAATACTCTCGAGATTGTTCGGTTTCGTTCCCGGTAGGTGATTTTTTAAAATCGATCTCCCTCGGCTCGACAATAGCCATTGAAGACTACTACTGCTGCTGTGGCCGATGAACGTGAAGGAATCCAATGATCGGCGCGGCATCCTCAGATTGTCGGGTTCGTTCCGTAACAGAAACACTTGCATGCGGTCTCGAATTCGTTTCCCGCCCTAAAAGTCGTCGACTCGAAAAGAAATTCACGTGAGATTCGACGTTGATACATTCGCCTGTTTGAACCGTGTCTTTTATCGGTTCGAGAGGAATCCAAAATAAAAAACGATCCATGCAAATTCTGTTATCTATTTTATGTCGAAATTCCCTCGAGATTGTTCGGTTTCGGTCCCAGTAAGTCATTTTTAAACATCTATCATCCTCCGCATGAAAAAAGCCATTGAGGACTACTACTGCTGCTGTGGACGATGTACGTGAACGAATCCGATGATCGACGCGGCATTCTCAGATTGTAGGGAGTATTCCACAACAGAAACACTTGCATGCGCACTCGGATTCATTTCCCGATCTAAAAGTCATCGACTCGAAAAGAAAGGCACATGAGATTCGACGTTGATAAATACGCCTTTTTCAACCGTTTCTGTTATCGGTTCGAGAGGAATCCAAAATAAAGAAAACGATCCATTCAATTTCTGTATTGCGTTTCATTGTCGAAATACCCTCGTGATTGTTCGGTTTCTTTCCCAGTAGGTGATTTTTTAAAATCGATCTCCCTCGGCACGACAATAGCCATTGAAGACTACTACTGCTGCTGTGGCCGATGAACGTGAAGGAATCCAATGATCGGCGCGGCATCCTCAGATTGTAGGGTTCGTTCCATAACAGAAACACGTACATGCGGACTCGGATTCGTTTCCCGTTCTAAAAGTCGTCGACTCGCAAAGAAATTCACGTGAGATTCGGCGTTGATAAATACGCCTGTTTCAACCGATGGTTTTATCGGTTCGAGAGGGATCCAAAATAAAAAAACGATCCATTCAAATTCTGTATTGTGTTTCATTGTCGAAATACCCTCGAGATTTTTCGGTTTCGTTCCCAGTAGGTGATCTTATAAAATCGATCTCCCTCGGCACGACAATAGCCATTGAGGACTACTACTGCTGCTGTGGACCATGAACGTGAACGAATCCGATGTTCGGCGCGGCATCCTCTGAATGTAGGGATTATTCCGTAACAGAAACACTTGCATGCGGTCTCGGATTCGTTTCCCGCCCTAAATGTCGTCGACTCGAAAAGAAATTCACGTGAGATTCGACGTTGATACATTCGCCTGTTTCAACCGTTTCTTTTATCGGTTCGAGAGGAATCGAAAATAAAAAACGATCCATTCAAATTCTGTTACCTATTTTATGTCGAAATAACCTCGAGATTGTTCGGTTTCGGTCCCAGTAGGTGATTTTTTAAAATCTATCATCCTCGGCACGAAAAAAAGCCATTGAGGACTACTACTGCTGCTGTGGACGATGAACGTGAACGAATCCGATGATCGGGGCGGCATCCTCAGATTGTAGGGTTTGTTCCGGAACAGAAACACTTACATGCGGACTCGGATTCGTTTCCCGATCTAAAAGTTGTCGACTCGCAAAGAAATTCACTTGAGATTCGGCGTTGATCAATACGCCTGTTTCAAGCGATGCTTTTATCGTTTCGAGAGCGATCCAAGATAAAAAAAACGATCCATTCAAATTCTGTATTGTGTTTCATTGTCGAAATAACCTCGAGATTGTTCGGTTTCGTTCCCAGTAGGTGATCTTTTAAAATCGATCTCGCTCGGTACGACAATCGCCATTGAGGACTACTAATGCTGCTGTGGACGATGAACGTGAACGAATCCGCTGTTTGGCGCGGCGTCCTCAGATTGTAGGGATTATTCCGTAACGGAAACGCTTGCATGCGGTCTCGGATTCGTTTCCCACCCGAAAAGTTGTCGACTCTACTACTACTGCTGTGGACGATGAACGTGTACGAATCCGATGTTCGGCGAGGCATCCTCAGATCGTAGGGATTATTCCGTAACAGAAAAACTTGCATGCGGTCTCGGATTCGTTTCCCGCCCTAAGAGTCGTCGACTCGAAAAGAAATTCACGTGAGATTCGACGTTGATACCTTCGCCTGTTTCAACCGTTTCTTTTATCGGTTCGAGAGGAAACCAAAATAAAAAACGATCCATTCAAATTCTGTTATCTATTTTATGTCGAAATACCCTCGAGATTGTTCGGTTTCGGTCCCAGAAAGTGATTTTTAAACATCTATCATCCTCCGCATGAAAAAAGCCATTGAGGACTACTACTGCTGCTGTGGACGATGTACGTGAACGAATCCGATGATCGGCGCGGCATTCTCAGATTGTAGGGAGTATTCCACAACAGAAACACTTGCATGCGCACTCGGATTCATTTCCCGATCTAAAAGTCATCGACTCGAAAAGAAAGGCACATGAGATTCGACGTTGATAAATACGCCTTTTTCAACCGTTTCTGTTATCGGTTCGAGAGGAATCCAAAATAAAGAAAACGATCTATTCAATTTCTGTATTGCGTTTTATTGTCGAAATACCCTCGAGATTGTTCGGTTTCTTTCCCAGTAGGTGATTTTTTAAAATCGATCTCCCTCGGCACGACAATAGCCATTGAAGACTACTACTGCTGCTGTGGCCGATGAACGTGAAGGAATCCAATGATCGGCGCGGCATCCTCAGATTGTAGGGTTCGTTCCATAACAGAAACACGTACATGCGGACTCGGATTCGTTTCCCGTTCTAAAAGTCGTCGACTCGCAAAGAAATTCACGTGAGATTCGGCGTTGATAAATGCGCCTGTTTCAACCGATGGTTTTATCGGTTCGAGAGGGATCCAAAATAAAAAAACGATCCATTCAAATTCTGTATTGTGTTTCATTGTCGAAATACCCTCGAGATTTTTCGGTTTCGTTCCCAGTAGGTGATCTTATAAAATCGATCTCCCTCGGCACGACAATAGCCATTGAGGACTACTACTGCTGCTGTGGACCATGAACGTTAACGAATCCGATGTTCGGCGCGGCATCCTCTGAATGTAGGGATTATTCCGTAACAGAAACACTTGCATGCGGTCTCGGATTCGTTTCCCGCCCTAAAAGTCGTCGACTCGAAAAGAAATTCACGTGAGATTCGACGTTGATACATTCGCCTGTTTCAACCGTTTCTTTTATCGGTTCGAGAGGAATCCAAAATAAAAAACGATCCATTCAAATTCTGTTACCTATTTTATGTCGAAATAACCTCGAGATTGTTCGGTTTCGGTCCCAGTAGGTGATTTTTTTAAATCTATCATCCTCGGCACGAAAAAAGCCATTGAGGACTACTACTGCTGCTGTGGACGATGAACGTGAACGAATCCGATGATCGGCGCGGCATTCTCAGATTGTAGGGAGTATTCCACAACAGAAACACTTGCATGCGCACCGGATTCGTTTTCCGATCTAAAAGTCATCGACTCGAAAAGAAAGGCACATGAGATTCGACGTTGATAAATACGCCTGTTTCAACCGTTTCTGTTATCGGTTCGAGAGGAATCCAAAATATAAAAAACGATCCATTCAATTTCTGTATTGCGTTTTATTGTCGAAATACTCTCGAGATTGTTCGGTTTCGTTCCCGGTAGGTGATTTTTTAAAATCGATCTCCCTCGGCTCGACAATAGCCATTGAAGACTACTACTGCTGCTGTGGCCGATGAACGTGAAGGAATCCAATGATCGGCGCGGCATCCTCAGATTGTCGGGTTCGTTCCGTAACAGAAACACTTGCATGCGGTCTCGAATTCGTTTCCCGCCCTAAAAGTCGTCGACTCGAAAAGAAATTCACGTGAGATTCGACGTTGATACATTCGCCTGTTTGAACCGTGTCTTTTATCGGTTCGAGAGGAATCCAAAATAAAAAACGATCCATGCAAATTCTGTTATCTATTTTATGTCGAAATTCCCTCGAGATTGTTCGGTTTCGGTCCCAGTAAGTGATTTTTAAACATCTATCATCCTCCGCATGAAAAAAGCCATTGAGGACTACTACTGCTGCTGTGGACGATGTACGTGAACGAATCCGATGATCGGCGCGGCATTCTCAGATTGTAGGGAGTATTCCACAACAGAAACACTTGCATGCGCACTCGGATTCATTTCCCGATCTAAAAGTCATCGACTCGAAAAGAAAGGCACATGAGATTCGACGTTGATAAATACGCCTTTTTCAACCGTTTCTGTTATCGGTTCGAGAGGAATCCAAAATAAAGAAAACGATCCATTCAATTTCTGTATTGCGTTTCATTGTCGAAATACCCTCGTGATTGTTCGGTTTCTTTCCCAGTAGGTGATTTTTTAAAATCGATCTCCCTCGGCACGACAATAGCCATTGAAGACTACTACTGCTGCTGTGGCCGATGAACGTGAAGGAATCCAATGATCGGCGCGGCATCCTCAGATTGTAGGGTTCGTTCCATAACAGAAACACGTACATGCGGACTCGGATTCGTTTCCCGTTCTAAAAGTCGTCGACTCGCAAAGAAATTCACGTGAGATTCGGCGTTGATAAATACGCCTGTTTCAACCGATGGTTTTATCGGTTCGAGAGGGATCCAAAATAAAAAAACGATCCATTCAAATTCTGTATTGTGTTTCATTGTCGAAATACCCTCGAGATTTTTCGGTTTCGTTCCCAGTAGGTGATCTTATAAAATCGATCTCCCTCGGCACGACAATAGCCATTGAGGACTACTACTGCTGCTGTGGACCATGAACGTGAACGAATCCGATGTTCGGCGCGGCATCCTCTGAATGTAGGGATTATTCCGTAACAGAAACACTTGCATGCGGTCTCGGATTCGTTTCCCGCCCTAAATGTCGTCGACTCGAAAAGAAATTCACGTGAGATTCGACGTTGATACATTCGCCTGTTTCAACCGTTTCTTTTATCGGTTCGAGAGGAATCCAAAATAAAAAACGATCCATTCAAATTCTGTTACCTATTTTATGTCGAAATAACCTCGAGATTGTTCGGTTTCAGTCCCAGTAGGTGATTTTTTTAAATCTATCATCCTCGGCACGAAAAAAGCCATTGAGGACTACTACTGCTGCTGTGGACGATGAACGTGAACGAATCCGATGATCGGCGCGGCATTCTCAGATTGTAGGGAGTATTCCACAACAGAAACACTTGCATGCGCACTCGGATTCGTTTCCCGTTCTAAAAGTCGTCGACTCGCAAAGAAATTCACGTGAGATTCGGCGTTGATAAATACGCCTGTTTCAACCGATGGTTTTATCGGTTCGAGAGGGATCCAAAATAAAAAAACGATCCATTCAAATTCTGTATTGTGTTTCATTGTCGAAATACCCTCGAGATTTTTCGGTTTCGTTCCCAGTAGGTGATCTTATAAAATCGATCTCCCTCGGCGCGACAATAGCCATTGAGGACTACTACTGCTGCTGTGGACGATGTACGTGAAAGAATCCGATGATCGGCGCGGCATCCTCTGAATGTAGGGATTATTCCGTAACAGAAACACTTGCATGCGGTCTCGGATTCGTTTCCCGCCCTAAAAGTCATCGACTCGAAAAGAAAGGCACATGAGATTCGACGTTGATAAATCCGCCTGTTTCAACCGTTTCTGTTTTCGGTTCGAAAGGAATTCAAAATAAAACAACGATCCATTCAATTTCTGTATTGCGTTTCATTGTCGAAATACCCTCGAGATTGTTCGGTTTCTTTCCCAGTAGGTGATTTTTTAAAATCGATCTCCCTCGGCACGACAATAGCCATTGAAGACTACTACTGCTGCTGTGGCCGATGAACGTGAACGAATCCAATGATCGGCGCGGCATCCACAGATTGTCGGGTTCGTTCCGTAACAGAAACACTTGCATGCGGTCTCGAATTCGTTTCCCGCCCTAAAAGTCGTCGACTCGAAAAGAAATTCACGTGAGATTCGACGTTGATACATTCGCCTGTTTGTACCGTGTCTTTTATCGGTTCGAGAGGAATCCAAAATAAAAAACGATCCATTCAAATTCTGTTATCTATTTTATGTCGAAATACCCTCGAGATTGTTCGATTTCGGTCCCAGTAAGTGATTTTTAAACATCTATCATCCTCCGCATGAAAAAAGCCATTGAGGACTACTACTGCTGCTGTGGCCGATGAACGTGAAGGAATCCAATGATCGGCGCGCCATTCTCAGATTGTAGGGAGTATTCCACAACAGAAACACTTGCATGCGGACTCGGATTCGTTTCCCGATCTAAAAGTCATCGACTCGAAAAGAAAGGCACAAGAGATTCGACGTTGATAAATCCGCCTGTTTCAACCGTTTCTGTTATCGGTTCGAAAGCAATTCAAACTAAAACAACGATCCATTCAAATTCTGTATTGTGTTTCATTGTCGAAATAACCTCGAGATTGTTCGGTTTCGTTCCCAGTAGGTGGTCTTTTAAAATCGATCTCCCTCGGCACAATAGCCATTGAGGACTACTACTGCTGCTGTGGACGATGAACGTGAACGAATCCGATGTTCGGCGAGGCATCCTCAGATCGTAGGGTTTATTCCGTAACAGAAAAACTTGCATGCGGGCTCGAATTCGTTTCCCGCCCTAAAAGTCGTCGACTCGAGAAGAAATTCACGTGAGATTCGACGTTGATACATTCGCCTGTTTCACCGTTTCTTTTATCGGTTCGAGAGGAATCGAAAATAAAAAACGATCCATTCAAATTCTGTTATCTATTTTATGTCGAAATAACCTCGAGATTGTTCGGTTTCGGTCCCAGTAGGTTATTTTTACTAATCTATCATCCACGGCACGAAAAAAGCCATTGAGGACTACTACTGGTGCTGTGGACGATGAACGTGAACGAATCCGATGATCGGCGCGGCATCCTCAGATTGTAGGGTTTGTTCCGTAAGTGAAACACTTACATGCGGACTCGGATTCGTTTCCCGATCTAAAAGTCGTCGACTCGCAAAGAAATTCACTTGAGATTCGGCGTTGATCAATACGCCTGTTTCAAGCGATGCTTTTATCGGTTCGAGAGGGATCCAAAATAAAAAAACGATCCATTCAAATTCTGTATGGTGTTTCATTGTCGAAATAACATCGAGATTGTTCGGTTTCGTTCCCAGTAGGTGATCTTTTAAAATCGATCTCGCTCGGCACGACAATCGCCATTGAGGACTACTACTGCTGCTGTGGACGATGAACGTGAACGAATCCGATGTTTGGCGCGGCGTCCTCAGATTGTAGGGATTATCCCGTAACAGAAACACTTGCATGCGGTCTCGAATTCGTTTCCCGCCCTAAAAGTCGTCGACTCGAAAAGAAATTCACGTGAGATTCGACGTTGATACATTCGCCGGTTTCAACCGTTTCTGTTATCGGTTCGAGAGGAATCCAAAATAAAGAAAACGATCCATTCAATTTCTGTATTGCGTTTCATTGTCGAAATACCCTCGAGATTGTTCGGTTTCTTTCCCAGTAGGTGATTTTTTAAAATCGATCTCCCTCGGCACGACAATAGCCATTGAAGACTACTACTGCTGCTGTGGCCGATGAACGTGAAGGAATCCAATGATCGGCGCGGCATCCTCAGATTGTAGGGTTCGTTCCATAACAGAAACACGTACATGCGGACTCGGATTCGTTTCCCGTTCTAAAAGTCGTCGACTCGCAAAGAAATTCACGTGAGATTCGGCGTTGATAAATGCGCCTGTTTCAACCGATGGTTTTATCGGTTCGAGAGGGATCCAAAATAAAAAAACGATCCATTCAAATTCTGTATTGTGTTTCATTGTCGAAATACCCTCGAGATTTTTCGGTTTCGTTCCCAGTAGGTGATCTTATAAAATCGATCTCCCTCGGCACGACAATAGCCATTGAGGACTACTACTGCTGCTGTGGACCATGAACGTGAACGAATCCGATGTTCGGCGCGGCATCCTCTGAATGTAGGGATTATTCCGTAACAGAAACACTTGCATGCGGTCTCGGATTCGTTTCCCGCCCTAAATGTCGTCGACTCGAAAAGAAATTCACGTGAGATTCGACGTTGATACATTCGCCTGTTTCAACCGTTTCTTTTATCGGTTCGAGAGGAATCCAAAATAAAAAACGATCCATTCAAATTCTGTTACCTATTTTATGTCGAAATAACCTCGAGATTGTTCGGTTTCAGTCCCAGTAGGTGATTTTTTTAAATCTATCATTCTCGGCACGAAAAAAGCCATTGAGGACTACTACTGCTGCTGTGGACGATGAACGTGAACGAATCCGATGATCGGCGCGGCATTCTCAGATTGTAGGGAGTATTCCACAACAGAAACACTTGCATGCGCACTCGGATTCGTTTCCCGTTCTAAAAGTCGTCGACTCGCAAAGAAATTCACGTGAGATTCGGCGTTGATAAATACGCCTGTTTCAACCGATGGTTTTATCGGTTCGAGAGGGATCCAAAATAAAAAAACGATCCATTCAAATTCTGTATTGTGTTTCATTGTCGAAATACCCTCGAGATTTTTCGGTTTCGTTCCCAGTAGGTGATCTTATAAAATCGATCTCCCTCGGCGCGACAATAGCCATTGAGGACTACTACTGCTGCTGTGGACGATGTACGTGAAAGAATCCGATGATCGGCGCGGCATCCTCTGAATGTAGGGATTATTCCGTAACAGAAACACTTGCATGCGGTCTCGGATTCGTTTCCCGCCCTAAAAGTCATCGACTCGAAAAGAAAGGCACATGAGATTCGACGTTGATAAATCCGCCTGTTTCAACCGTTTCTGTTTTCGGTTCGAAAGGAATTCAAAATAAAACAACGATCCATTCAATTTCTGTATTGCGTTTCATTGTCGAAATACCCTCGAGATTGTTCGGTTTCTTTCCCAGTAGGTGATTTTTTAAAATCGATCTCCCTCGGCACGACAATAGCCATTGAAGACTACTACTGCTGCTGTGGCCGATGAACGTGAACGAATCCAATGATCGGCGCGGCATCCACAGATTGTCGGGTTCGTTCCGTAACAGAAACACTTGCATGCGGTCTCGAATTCGTTTCCCGCCCTAAAAGTCGTCGACTCGAAAAGAAATTCACGTGAGATTCGACGTTGATACATTCGCCTGTTTGTACCGTGTCTTTTAACGGTTCGAGAGGAATCCAAAATAAAAAACGATCCATTCAAATTCTGTTATCTATTTTATGTCGGAATACCCTCGAGATTGTTCGATTTCGGTCCCAGTAAGTGATTTTTAAACATCTATCATCCTCCGCATGAAAAAAGCCATTGAGGACTACTACTGCTGCTGTGGCCGATGAACGTGAAGGAATCCAATGATCGGCGCGCCATTCTCAGATTGTAGGGAGTATTCCACAACAGAAACACTTGCATGCGGACTCGGATTCGTTTCCCGATCTAAAAGTCATCGACTCGAAAAGAAAGGCACAAGAGATTCGACGTTGATAAATCCGCCTGTTTCAACCGTTTCTGTTATCGGTTCGAAAGCAATTCAAACTAAAACAACGATCCATTCAAATTCTGTATTGTGTTTCATTGTCGAAATAACCTCGAGATTGTTCGGTTTCGTTCCCAGTAGGTGGTCTTTTAAAATCGATCTCCCTCGGCACAATAGCCATTGAGGACTACTACTGCTGCTGTGGACGATGAACGTGAACGAATCCGATGTTCGGCGAGGCATCCTCAGATCGTAGGGTTTATTCCGTAACAGAAAAACTTGCATGCGGGCTCGAATTCGTTTCCCGCCCTAAAAGTCGTCGACTCGAGAAGAAATTCACGTGAGATTCGACGTTGATACATTCGCCTGTTTCACCGTTTCTTTTATCGGTTCGAGAGGAATCGAAAATAAAAAACGATCCATTCAAATTCTGTTATCTATTTTATGTCGAAATAACCTCGAGATTGTTCGGTTTCGGTCCCAGTAGGTTATTTTTACTAATCTATCATCCACGGCACGAAAAAAGCCATTGAGGACTACTACTGGTGCTGTGGACGATGAACGTGAACGAATCCGATGATCGGCGCGGCATCCTCAGATTGTAGGGTTTGTTCCGTAAGTGAAACACTTACATGCGGACTCGGATTCGTTTCCCGATCTAAAAGTCGTCGACTCGCAAAGAAATTCACTTGAGATTCGGCGTTGATCAATACGCCTGTTTCAAGCGATGCTTTTATCGGTTCGAGAGGGTTCCAAAATAAAAAAACGATCCATTCAAATTCTGTATGGTGTTTCATTGTCGAAATAACATCGAGATTGTTCGGTTTCGTTCCCAGTAGGTGATCTTTTAAAATCGATCTCGCTCGGCACGACAATCGCCATTGAGGACTACTACTGCTGCTGTGGACGATGAACGTGAACGAATCCGATGTTTGGCGCGGCGTCCTCAGATTGTAGGGATTATCCCGTATCAGAAACACTTGCATGCGGTCTCGAATTCGTTTCCCGCCCTAAAAGTCGTCGACTCGAAAAGAAATTCACGTGAGATTCGACGTTGATACATTCGCCGGTTTCAACCGTTTCTGTTATCGGTTCGAGAGGAATCCAAAATAAAGAAAACGATCCATTCAATTTCTGTATTGCGTTTCATTGTCGAAATACCCTCGAGATTGTTCGGTTTCTTTCCCAGTAGGTGATTTTTTAAAATCGATCTCCCTCGGCACGACAATAGCCATTGAAGACTACTACTGCTGCTGTGGCCGATGAACGTGAAGGAATCCAATGATCGGCGCGGCATCCTCAGATTGTAGGGTTCGTTCCATAACAGAAACACGTACATGCGGACTCGGATTCGTTTCCCGTTCTAAAAGTCGTCGACTCGCAAAGAAATTCACGTGAGATTCGGCGTTGATAAATACGCCTGTTTCAACCGATGGTTTTATCGGTTCGAGAGGGATCCAAAATAAAAAAACGATCCATTCAAATTCTGTATTTCGTTTCATTATCGAAATACCCTCGAGATTTTTCGGTTTCGTTCCCAGTAGGTGATCTTATAAAATCGATCTCCCTCGGAACGACAATAGCCATTGAGGACTACTACTGCTGCTGTAGACCATGAACGTGAACGAATCCGATGTTCGGGGCAGCATCCTCAGAATGTAGGGATTATTCCGTAACAGAAACACTTGCATGCGGTCTCGGATTCGTTTCCCGCCCTAAAAGTCGTCGACTCGAAAATAAATTCACGTGAGATTCGACGTTGATACATTCGCCTGTTTCAACCGTTTCTTTTATCGGTTCGAGAGGAATCCAAAATAAAAAACGATCTTTTCAAATTCTGTTCCTATTTTATGTCGAAATAACCTCGAGATTGTTCGGTGTCGGTCCCAGTAGGTGATTTTTAAAAATCTATCATCCTCGGCACGAAAAAAAGCCATTGAGGACTACTACTGCTGCTGTGGCCGATGAACGTGAAGGAATCCAATGATCGGCGCGCCATTCTCAGATTGTACGGAGTATTCCACAACAGAAACACTTGCATGCGGACTCGGATTCGCTTCCCGATCTAAAAGTCATCGACTCGAAAAGAAAGGCACATGAGATTCGACGTTGATAAATCCGCCTGTTTCAACCGTTTCTGTTATCGGTTCGAAAGGAATTCAAAATAAAACAACGATCCATTCAAATTCTGTATTGTGTTTCATTGTCGAAATAACCTCGAGATTGTTCGGTTTCGTTCCCAATAGGTGGTCTTTTAAAATCGATCTCCCTCGGCACAATAGCCATTGAGGACTACTACTGCTGCTGTGGACGATGAACGTGTACGAATCCGATGTTCGGCGAGGCATCCTCAGATCGTAGGGATTATTCCGTAACAGAAAAACTTGCATGCGGTCTCGGATTCGTTTCCCGCCCTAAGAGTCGTCGACTCGAAAAGAAATTCACGTGAGATTCGACGTTGATACCTTCGCCTGTTTCAACCGTTTCTTTTATCGGTTCGAGAGGAAACCAAAATAAAAAACGATCCATTCAAATTCTGTTATCTATTTTATGTCGAAATACCCTCGAGATTGTTCGGTTTCGGTCCCAGAAAGTGATTTTTAAACATCTATCATCCTCCGCATGAAAAAAGCCATTGAGGACTACTACTGCTGCTGTGGACGATGTACGTGAACGAATCCGATGATCGGCGCGGCATTCTCAGATTGTAGGGAGTATTCCACAACAGAAACACTTGCATGCGCACTCGGATTCATTTCCCGATCTAAAAGTCATCGACTCGAAAAGAAAGGCACATGAGATTCGACGTTGATAAATACGCCTTTTTCAACCGTTTCTGTTATCGGTTCGAGAGGAATCCAAAATAAAGAAAACGATCCATTCAATTTCTGTATTGCGTTTCATTGTCGAAATACCCTCGAGATTGTTCGGTTTCTTTCCCAGTAGGTGATTTTTTAAAATCGATCTCCCTCGGCACGACAATAGCCATTGAAGACTACTACTGCTGCTGTGGCCGATGAACGTGAAGGAATCCAATGATCGGCGCGGCATCCTCAGATTGTAGGGTTCGTTCCATAACAGAAACACGTACATGCGGACTCGGATTCGTTTCCCGTTCTAAAAGTCGTCGACTCGCAAAGAAATTCACGTGAGATTCGGCGTTGATAAATGCGCCTGTTTCAACCGATGGTTTTATCGGTTCGAGAGGGATCCAAAATAAAAAAACGATCCATTCAAATTCTGTATTGTGTTTCATTGTCGAAATACCCTCGAGATTTTTCGGTTTCGTTCCCAGTAGGTGATCTTATAAAATCGATCTCCCTCGGCACGACAATAGCCATTGAGGACTACTACTGCTGCTGTGGACCATGAACGTTAACGAATCCGATGTTCGGCGCGGCATCCTCTGAATGTAGGGATTATTAACGTAACAGAAACACTTGCATGCGGTCTCGGATTCGTTTCCCGCCCTAAAAGTCGTCGACTCGAAAAGAAATTCACGTGAGATTCGACGTTGATACATTCGCCTGTTTCAACCGTTTCTTTTATCGGTTCGAGAGGAATCCAAAATAAAAAACGATCTATTCAAATTCTGTTACCTATTTTATGTCGAAATAACCTCGAGATTGTTCGGTTTCGGTCCCAGTAGGTGATTTTTTAAAATCTATCATCCTCGGCACGAAAAAAGCCATTGAGGACTACTACTGCTGCTGTGGACGATGAACGTGAACGAATCCGATGATCGGCGCGGCATTCTCAGATTGTAGGGAGTATTCCACAACAGAAACACTTGCATGCGCACCGGATTCGTTTTCCGATCTAAAAGTCATCGACTCGAAAAGAAAGGCACATGAGATTCGACGATGATAAATACGCCTGTTTCAACCGTTTCTGTTATCGGTTCGAGAGGAATCCAAAATATAAAAAACGATCCATTCAATTTCTGTATTGCGTTTTATTGTCGAAATACTCTCGAGATTGTTCGGTTTCGTTCCCGGTAGGTGATTTTTTAAAATCGATCTCCCTCGGCTCGACAATAGCCATTGAAGACTACTACTGCTGCTGTGGCCGATGAACGTGAAGGAATCCAATGATCGGCGCGGCATCCTCAGATTGTCGGGTTCGTTCCGTAACAGAAACACTTGCATGCGGTCTCGAATTCGTTTCCCGCCCTAAAAGTCGTCGACTCGAAAAGAAATTCACGTGAGATTCGACGTTGATACATTCGCCTGTTTGAACCGTGTCTTTTATCGGTTCGAGAGGAATCCAAAATAAAAAACGATCCATGCAAATTCTGTTATCTATTTTATGTCGAAATTCCCTCGAGATTGTTCGGTTTCGGTCCCAGTAAGTGATTTTTAAACATCTATCATCCTCCGCATGAAAAAAGCCATTGAGGACTACTACTGCTGCTGTGGACGATGTACGTGAACGAATCCGATGATCGGCGCGGCATTCTCAGATTGTAGGGAGTATTCCACAACAGAAACACTTGCATGCGCACTCGGATTCATTTCCCGATCTAAAAGTCATCGACTCGAAAAGAAAGGCACATGAGATTCGACGTTGATAAATACGCCTTTTTCAACCGTTTCTGTTATCGGTTCGAGAGGAATCCAAAATAAAGAAAACGATCCATTCAATTTCTGTATTGCGTTTCATTGTCGAAATACCCTCGTGATTGTTCGGTTTCTTTCCCAGTAGGTGATTTTTTAAAATCGATCTCCCTCGGCACGACAATAGCCATTGAAGACTACTACTGCTGCTGTGGCCGATGAACGTGAAGGAATCCAATGATCGGCGCGGCATCCTCAGATTGTAGGGTTCGTTCCATAACAGAAACACGTACATGCGGACTCGGATTCGTTTCCCGTTCTAAAAGTCGTCGACTCGCAAAGAAATTCACGTGAGATTCGGCGTTGATAAATACGCCTGTTTCAACCGATGGTTTTATCGGTTCGAGAGGGATCCAAAATAAAAAAACGATCCATTCAAATTCTGTTATCTATTTTATGTCGAAATACCCTCGAGATTGTTCGATTTCGGTCCCAGTAAGTGATTTTTAAACATCTATCATCCTCCGCATGAAAAAAGCCATTGAGGACTACTACTGCTGCTGCGGCCGATGAACGTGAAGGAATCCAATGATCGGCGCGCCATTCTCAGATTGTAGGGAGTATTCCACAACAGAAACACTTGCATGCGGACTCGGATTCGTTTCCCGATCTAAAAGTCATCGACTCGAAAAGAAAGGCACAAGAGATTCGACGTTGATAAATCCGCCTGTTTCAACCGTTTCTGTTATCGGTTCGAAAGCAATTCAAACTAAAACAACGATCCATTCAAATTCTGTATTGTGTTTCATTGTCGAAATAACCTCGAGATTGTTCGGTTTCGTTCCCAGTAGGTGGTCTTTTAAAATCGATCTCCCTCGGCACAATAGCCATTGAGGACTACTACTGCTGCTGTGGACCATGAACGTTAACGAATCCGATGTTCGGCGCGGCATCCTCTGAATGTAGGGATTATTCCGTAACAGAAACACTTGCATGCGGTCTCGGATTCGTTTCCCGCCCTAAAAGTCGTCGACTCGAAAAGAAATTCACGTGAGATTCGACGTTGATACATTCGCCTGTTTCAACCGTTTCTTTTATCGGTTCGAGAGGAATCCAAAATAAAAAACGATCCATTCAAATTCTGTTACCTATTTTATGTCGAAATAACCTCGAGATTGTTCGGTTTCGGTCCCAGTAGGTGATTTTTTTAAATCTATCATCCTCGGCACGAAAAAAGCCATTGAGGACTACTACTGCTGCTGTGGACGATGAACGTGAACGAATCCGATGATCGGCGCGGCATTCTCAGATTGTAGGGAGTATTCCACAACAGAAACACTTGCATGCGCACTCGGATTCGTTTCCCGTTCTAAAAGTCGTCGACTCGCAAAGAAATTCACGTGAGATTCGGCGTTGATAAATACGCCTGTTTCAACCGATGGTTTGATCGGTTCGAGAGGGATCCAAAATAAAAAAACGATCCATTCAAATTCTGTATTGTGTTTCATTGTCGAAATACCCTCGAGATTTTTCGGTTTCGTTCCCAGTAGGTGATCTTATAAAATCGATCTCCCTCGGCGCGACAATAGCCATTGAGGACTACTACTGCTGCTGTGGACGATGTACGTGAAAGAATCCGATGATCGGCGCGGCATCCTCTGAATGTAGGGATTATTCCGTAACAGAAACACTTGCATGCGGTCTCGGATTCGTTTCCCGCCCTAAAAGTCATCGACTCGAAAAGAAAGGCACATGAGATTCGATGTTGATAAATCCGCCTGTTTCAACCGTTTCTGTTATCGGTTCGAAAGGAATTCAAAATAAAACAACGATCCATTCAATTTCTGTATTGCGTTTCATTGTCGAAATACCCTCGAGATTGTTCGGTTTCTTTCCCAGTAGGTGATTTTTTAAAATCGATCTCCCTCGGCACGACAATAGCCATTGAAGACTACTACTGCTGCTGTGGCCGATGAACGTGAACGAATCCAATGATCGGCGCGGCATCCACAGATTGTCGGGTTCGTTCCGTAACAGAAACACTTGCATGCGGTCTCGAATTCGTTTCCCGCCCTAAAAGTCGTCGACTCGAAAAGAAATTCACGTGAGATTCGACGTTGATACATTCGCCTGTTTGTACCGATGGTTTTATCGGTTCGAGAGGGATCCAAAATAAAAAAACGATCCATTCAAATTCTGTATTGTGTTTCATTGTCGAAATACCCTCGAGATTTTTCGGTTTCGTTCCCAGTAGGTGATCTTATAAAATCGATCTCCCTCGGCACGACAATAGCCATTGAGGACTACTACTGCTGCTGTGGACCATGAACGTTAACGAATCCGATGTTCGGCGCGGCATCCTCTGAATGTAGGGATTATTCCGTAACAGAAACACTTGCATGCGGTCTCGGATTCGTTTCCCGCCCTAAAAGTCGTCGACTCGAAAAGAAATTCACGTGAGATTCGACGTTGATACATTCGCCTGTTTCAACCGTTTCTTTTATCGGTTCGAGAGGAATCCAAAATAAAAAACGATCCATTCAAATTCTGTTACCTATTTTATGTCGAAATAACCTCGAGATTGTTCGGTTTCGGTCCCAGTAGGTGATTTTTTTAAATCTATCATCCTCGGCACGAAAAAAGCCATTGAGGACTACTACTGCTGCTGTGGACGATGAACGTGAACGAATCCGATGATCGGCGCGGCATTCTCAGATTGTAGGGAGTATTCCACAACAGAAACACTTGCATGCGCACTCGGATTCGTTTCCCGTTCTAAAAGTCGTCGACTCGCAAAGAAATTCACGTGAGATTCGGCGTTGATAAATACGTGTTACGTCCTGAATTGGGTAAGTAATAAAAGAGAGAGAATGGGAAGACAATGATTTTAATTTAATATGATGTTATTCTTTACAGGTACACGGACACAAGAAGTCGCGTGCTGAGTTGGGTAAGTAATAAAAGGAGAAAATGAGGAAACAGAATCTAATTTATTTTAACTTTTACCCTTCTTTTAGGAACGCGGATTAAGAGAAAAAGGGTCCTACCTTTGGTCGGGAATGCGCCCGACGGGGACGAGGACCAGGTCACGATCGGTAATTGGTAAGTATTTTTTATAAAATGTAGAAAATACAAAATTAGGGTAAGATAATAGAAAAGATAGTAGCGTGAATTAATTTAACTTACCCTTACGAGCGGCGGTGCGTAGCGGGTGGAGGAAGAGGACGCTGCTGTATCTGAAGGGAACTTCCGCGATCGGTGTGGACTATCTCAAACCGAATGGTGATTTCAGGGACAGCAAGTTCCACAGCAGGCCTCCTAGAAGACGATGTACATGCACCCATAGGAATGGAATCTAATCGTGTGCGGACTCAACGACCGATGAGGAATCAGCAACAGGTGAATCGACGACGTAAGAACTGATTTCTGGTTCGACGACGATAGAGGAAGATTCGACGTCGAATGAAATAACAGGAAATGTTACTTCTTGTTCAGGTGAAGCAACAACCGTAGATGTGTCTGAATCACTGACAGGTGACGGCGGAGATACGCGACGGATCGAACGATCGTCCACGATATACACTCGCGAATAGAGGAGAGTATTTGAAATAATTCGCAGTCTTGCACTAAGCGGCAATTGATTAAACCGTTGTTCTAGAGTTCTATTATCACCGCGGGAATGTCGACCCGATGTCTCGCCTCGGCTAGACTGAGCGCGGCGTCGTTGGAAGTGAGCACCTGCACGTCTTCTTGGCATTAGGGAAAAACGAGTTAACTAATTAATACAAAATAATTTGTTTCAGGTATTGTCCCAGTTTCCAAATTATGGCACGGGTGCTTGGCCTCTAGGCAGCACACACGTGACACTGAAAGGGATATGAATTCGTGCAAACGCAATAGCACTGAATTCAAATTTATTCTAGGAAATGAGATTGCACGGTAGATCGTGGTGACCGTGCCTGGCCACTAGGCAGCACGAAAGATCACCTAATCACCGGAAAAGGATGAGGACGTTTCGTGCTCGGCTAAGGAGCACTAAAACACAAGGTAAAAAGTAGTAGAGAAGCTTTGGATAAACTGGCACAATTCCTTTGACAAGTATTTTTTGAATATGCTTGTAATTTAAAATAAAAGATGCCGAAGAAAACGATGAGTGACACTTTTGATTAAATCGAGGAATTCAGGTTTAATACAATAAATTAACACAAGACGAAGATCACTTTTTGAGATTATTGATATATTGTTACAACTTTAAAGATGAACGAAATCGCGGAGAATAGATTGAATATAATGAAAGTAAACGTACGAAACGAATATTCGTATAAATATCAAAAAGGGTATAACTGTTACCCAAAAAGAATCAAAGATTCAAAAAATGACAAGAGCCGATTTTCCAGCGTGCGGGTCCAACGAACGGAGAAGCGCGACTGACTGGTGGAGAGACCGGAGAACTGGCGAAGGAGAGGTTCCCCTCCTTTTATACACTTCTCGAGTGGAGGCGGCAGCCATCTTGGTGGGGCCAGCATCCAGCGTCGGGGAAGTGGGCGCTGTTGTGACGTAGGCATCCTTCCTTCTCCCTTACTCTTATGGGACGATATGGAGTACCGGCGTCTTTCTCTTTTCTTCTTACAGGATCAAATGGGACTCTTGATAAATTAATTCTAATTAATTTATCATGAGTCTTACAATTTATTACATTAGTTCATATTGTTCAATTTTTGTATGTGGTTTTACAATAAATGTTTCATAATTTCGCAACTTGTCCTAATTGTTTAATGTATGATTTTTGTTATACAAGTCTTGCAAATATTGAATAAAATTTGATTGTTGTGTAACTTTTATTTCTTTATACGGCGGGTAAGTATTTCGTATAGGAATTGTTAGCTGTTATAATGTTATAGAACTTAAAGAAAATATCGGGGTATATATATATAGGTATACTGACGGTAAAACATTTTATTAAAATATCTTATTAAATATCTATTAAAGTTAGCGGTGCGCATTGGAATATGTTGCGCACGTTAGAATAGGTTGATAGTTTTATTAACATTGTTAACTTATTTTTACGTGGTTATTTTGCTATCAAAATTTATTATTAACATTCTAAAATAGCTAATATTGCTCTAAATTCAAGATTCAAAATAGAATATAATATTTAAGACTACAGGGAACCTTTATGTGATTTAACAATTAGCCTATCTTGGTTAACAAGGGATTTTGCATTAACAAATTTGGAACAAAGGAATGGTGCGTAGTTGGTGACAGTATCCGCCGGATGTTTAGTCTAGGTAGATAGCGAGGTGGCCCCGAGTTTTAATATCAATGTTTATGATACGTGATTTTTGCGAGATGTACTTTTGAGTTACCAATAATATTGATGGGACGTGATTTTGATGGTGACCGTGCGCCTCGTGGCGACTGTCATGGCGGCTGTACGTGAGCCAAGTCCAAGTGCATGTGCACTGAGGTATTGGGGAACAATCATAGCGGGCCCCCCTTAAGGATTCATATACTGGGATGAAAAGGGATGCCTATGGGAGGTGTTATGGCGGCCTACAGGACCACAGGGGTTCCCGGAGGATTCTACGATATTAGCGGGATTCCAATATGGCGGCTGTTAGCCATCTTGGCGGCCTGAATCCATCATGGCGGCCTCCTTAGGTGAAGCATACATGAGGGAACGCTATAGGTATACAGTAACACGGAGTAACCGTGGATTTGCAGGTTTTTTGAGTTTTTGGGAGAAAACAATGGCCGCCGGGGCCGCGAGTTAGGTCTATATGAAAGAATGGATTTTTAGGGAAATTTTGACACCCGCGGGACCGCGGTACGATTTTTAGTTTTGAGGGAAACGAATTTCGCGGGTCGCGACTAAGAGCAGGAGTATCAGGAGAACATGACGTCATAGGAAGTTGAAGCAAGATCTCCTCTTTTGAAAAATCGAAATTAAATAGTTCTAATTGTTTTAAAATTATGGGAAGGGTATAGTTGGAATCGGGATTTTTCCCTCTTTAAGATGGCGGATAGCCGTACTCATTTTAACCTAATTTTAACTATGTTTTAAGTAATTTCAACGTGATTGGTTGATCGTAAAAATATGATGTTTGGGGCGTTATTTACTACTGAATGTGCCGTTTAATATTGCAAAAGTTAAGCTTTGAAAAGTTCTATTTTACCCTGGTTTTAAGCGTTTTTAAGGAGATTGAATTATTATTATGATTTCGTATTTATCTCTTTATTATCCTTTTATTGCGTTATATTTGGTGACAAAAGGGTTTTACCTAATTTTATGTTTTATCCTACCCTTAAGGAATTTAAGGGGGACAATATGTTTTTATAGAGTTTTACATAGGCTTTATTTAGTCTTAAGTATATGTAGTAACATGTGTATAGTACAGAATTACATGATTATTTATATTTAAGCCATTTAGGGCATAAAAGTATTATGAGACCTATTGTTTCTTGTAAAAATAAAGAATTATATTATTGTTTATATTGTCTATTTTATACTACATATAGATAAGAATGCCTGGGTAGTGATACTTAATACATATTCGTATTCTTATTTGGAGTAACATAATGTCTAGGGTAAGTATATGGATAACTATGTTTGTTCTTTATGTTCTAGGTTATTTAATGGAGGGCAAGATCGCCAGGACGTAACACCTCGGGGGACTAAGACGAAGCAACCCCACTGGATTGCTGAGGATTAGCGTGCAAACGCTCCAAGAGGACGGCGTCGACGCCCGACAGCCTTCTTGACGTCGACGTTGGAGAAGGTGTGTCCGGTGGATCAAGCTCACGAGGAGATACTCTGATGTACGTATTTTCTTCTTCTTGTCGTTTTTTATGAGCCTTGGTGATGAGTAGGTGGGTGATGGAATTCCAAATAGCTCCAAGTAGGGCAAAACTACAACCATACAAAGAATGCAAGGTGTAGCCTTGAATGATGGTGTCCACGGCTCCTTTGATGACCGAATAAATGGTGATGATTCCAAGGAAACCCGCGCTGACGATTCCGAATCGCTCGAAACCGTTCCAAAGTTTTGCGAGGGCGTTTGACGTTATGTGTTCCAAAGTGTTCTCGTCAATTAGGTTTTTCAGAGACACGGACCCTGGTGGTATGGTGTAACCGGCCGACCCACGTGCAAGATTATTCAATAGAGCAGGTCTTTCGGCAGGAAACATTATACGATCGCGTAATTGTTCAATTTCTTGGCTTGTGTAG
Organism: Ophion obscuratus; assembly: GCA_964007375.1. Lineage (NCBI taxonomy): Eukaryota > Metazoa > Arthropoda > Insecta > Hymenoptera > Ichneumonidae > Ophion > Ophion obscuratus. Next base: position 58,242,972 of record OZ023312.1, read on the forward strand.
ATTCCACCAGATGCTAAATTTCCAATAGGCTTGTATCCCCAAGTTGGAGTTGTCATCGGATGCAATGTTTGTGGTGGTGGGATTTCAACAGGTTGGGGTGTGAAGTGGTACCAAACTCCATCGATGAGGTATTGTGCAGGTAGCATTGAATTACACTCGATGTGGGTGCCAGTCTTGATCAATGTCCGTGAAATTGTTGATAAAAAGAACGATTGATTTTTGTGCGTTACAGGTAGTTCCAGGTAACACTCGTTAGTTCTTCGTAGGGTACATTCTACAGGGACGCATTTGACGATGTGGGCGACTTCGCCCGCAATGACGGCCATGTAGCCTGGAGATTTAGTGACGGCCCGAGCAAATTTTTCGGGTAGGATCGCTGCAGTTGCCAGCGCATTACGGAGGACTTGTTGCTCCAAATTACACCTTTGAGTCAATACGTCTTTATAGAGAGCCTTGATTTGTGTTTTAATGTGTTTTTCCACGTAAATGAATTTTGAATTTACGTAGGAAAATATATCCAAGTTGCTCACGAGGACCTTACGTTGCGATGCAAAGGTTTGACCATCGCGTGTTTCAAGGATGAAGAGTTTTGGATGTTCGGTCCGGATTAGGGTGTAACCACACAGCGATTTTTCGCTTCTTACAGCCAAAGCAAATGTTGTTTCTTGAGTTGTTAACGTGTAGACGTCTGGAGTTTGAGCAGAATTTTCGATGGTGCGCAGCTTCGTTGCCATTCCATCGTAGAGGACGTCATAACGGTTAAACGAACAGGTATCAACGGGTTCCGTTTTCCAGAATGCCTGGTTACCTTCGACATCTGTACAGGATCCCTCAGATAGTTGGCACTGAGTCGTGCTTTGTAGGATGATGCGGTCGGTCGCCATGTTGACGGACGCCTCGTAATTTGAAATCGTTATTTTGGCGGAAGCTTGGACTACGACGTTATCCCAAGTTCCAAATAGGTCGCTGTATTGCGCTCCCTTACAGGTACCTTCACTAGAAATTGACCCGGCGAGAGTGACACTGCGTAAGGTGGTGCTGTTTCTTTTTACACCAGCGAGGAATGCGGCAAATCCGAGTTGTATTACTCCAGTTTCCTGAAGCGTGCGGCAACCTTTACCGGTGAGTTCGGTAAGGTAGACTTGACGGCCATTTTGCACCACGGAGTTGTGTGAATGCATGCCGCAATAATACACGGTGCGGTCGATTACGACCTTGCATTGTATGACTTCCGTCGTTGTGAATTCCGAAAGTTGTAGTAGCTGGATTCGTACGGGCACCGGTGTTGGTGATACGATTGGGATGTCGCATCCTCCGATGTCGTTTAGCGAGATCGTTGTAACGTTTAATGCAGGAGCACCGCAGTCGTAACCGATGAGGCTGGTAACGACGCGGATGAGGATGGTTGCCACAATACATATTTTCGGATCCATGCTGCAACCGAAAACCAAATGCTTGGTTACAGCCTGGTGCCTCTAAGTTTGTTCGTGTGAACAATGCGGGGTTTATTTTGGTACATGATTTTGATATTTCCCCCGGATAATATCTCGATAATTTCACATGGCTCAGTGTACTGGTCCCCGAATTTCCCTTTTTGGGGTTCCTTTAACATTAAGACCCGATCGCCAACTTTAAAATGTTTTGGATTTATGTTGCGATCGTAGTATCCTTTTGATTTTTCTTTTGCTTGTTTCAGGTTGTCGGATGCCAATGTTTGAAGATTGTCGATTCGAGTAAATAATTCCGCAAGGTACTCTGAATAGGATGAGTCTTGGGAATCCTCGATTTGATGGAGTGCCGATGGGTGGCGTGCAAGTTTCCCGAAGACGAGTTCGTGTGGGGTGTAACCCGTACCCTCATGACGACTCGTGTTGTAGGAGAACATAGCAAGGTCTATGTAATCGTCCCAATCGGAATTTTCGTTCACGTATTGTTTTAAGTACTCCGTGAGCACGTGGTGGGACCTTTCGATGGACCCATTGCTCTGCGGGTGGAATGCCGTTGTTTGATATGTTTTTATTTTAAATTTTTTCGCAATAGCTTTCATCAGGCTACTGCAGAAATTGGACCCTTGGTCGGTGAGGATTGCGCGGGGAGCGCCAAATCGAGCGATGAAATTTTTGACGAAAGCGTTACTAATGTCTACTGATGTTGTCCGGCTCAATGGAATAGCCAGGGAATATTTGGTGAGTAGATCTTGTAGGGTGAGTATATACTCATTGTTATTTCGCGTCAAAGGGAGGGGCCCTACCATGTCCATGGCGATCTTATCGAACGCGGCCCCGGGCGTATCCGTGAGGATCATGGGTTGTTTCGTCTTAACCCTTACAAGTTTTTTGAGTTGACAGTTACGACAGTGTTGAATATAGTCTTGAATCTGAGTCTTCATATTTTTCCAAAAGTAGTTTTCTCGGATACGTTTATAAGTTTTGCCTACACCTTTATGACCACCTATGAGTGAATCGTGTTTTTCCTTAATGATTTCCAATCGGTCTTCCTCTGGGGGAATTTGGACCAATTGTGTACAAATGGTGAGGTTAAGGTTTTCCTCACGGAGACTCTCGTAAAGCAAATTTTTTATTTCGGCCCATGAAATATTGCCGATGAGACTTGTTTTTGCGATGTTGATTTGGTCGAAACATGATTCACGTATGGCGTCTCGTAGTGATTCGATTATTTCGATTAAATCCTCGAGTTCGAGGTTTTCGTATATGTTTCCCATAATGGGCATTGCTATTATGCGTTTTGATTTTTCGGTTTTTATACGTACTCGCAGGTACGTTAATTGTTCCAGTTTGGGATACAAACCCTGCGCCTGGAGATCCTTTGCGCCATTATCAATTGGTTGCCCGGTCGTGGTAACGAATATGACGAGATTGTCTCGTTGCATAGATAAACGATCGCGCGTTTCGCGAATCTTCAAAAGGTTTGACAAGTGACGATCTTCCTCAGGAATAATAAATTGAGGGTTTTCATTGTCTATAATATCGCTAGAAGTTGACTCGTCGTCTGATTCGTCTTCACTTTCGGGTATACCTTCGTTATCATTATTGCTTTCCAATTCGTTCATTGTTTCGCGTAGGTCGGACAAAACCGGTGAGACTATGGGAAGGTCTCGGGGAGGATCGGGAGGTGGATCATCCGGAGGATCCATAGGGCGATCCGTAGGAGGGAGAGGTGTTCCCAAACCACTTACACTTTCAGGGAGTTTTTCTGCATTATCAAGATCGGTAAGTACCGTAGGATGTGTTTCCTTTTCAGCTTTTGCTTGATCATTCTTGTTAAAACCCAAAAATGGTTCGTTATCTTCGATAGGCGACTGTACTTGTTTACGTGCTTCTAGTTGTTTATTTTTTTCGAAACCCAAAAATGGTTCATCATCTGAAGTTGAGTGAAGCCGTTTACGAGCAGCGCTCAATTGGCTTTTTCCCTTTTTGTCCCCTTTTTGTTTTCTTTTTACCGGCGAAAAGATTCTTTCGTCGTCTGAACTTGCGTTTTTATTTGGTGAATGCGTCACCGAGAGTACTGTTTTTGATTCGATAGGGGGATTCCGGGATAAGGCGTCAGCGTTGCTGTTAGCCCTGCCGGGTTTGTAAACGATTTTGTATGTATAGTTCGCAAGACTTAGACGCCAATGTACCAAACGGTTAGCCGGATCCTTCACGGAGTGAAGCCAGACTAGGGGCTTATGATCCGTGACCAGCACAAACTGTTGTCCGTAAACGTATGGACGAAAGTGATTGACGCTATAAATTATTGCAAGAAGTTCCTTTTCGATGGTAGAATAGTTTTGTTCGTGTTTGTTCAATGTACGTGAAGCGTAACTTATAGGGCGGTCTTTTCCGATTTCCCCTTGACTAAGGACACCGCCAACGGCAATGTCAGAAGCGTCTGTAGTTATTATAAATGGTTTTGAAAAATCCGGATACTGCAATACCGGTTCTTTACACAAGGCGTTGCGAAGGGTAGTGAACGCTTGTTCTTGTGTATCGGTCCACTTGAAGGGAGTTCCCTTTTTCAAAAGGTGAGTGAGAGGCTTCGCGATGCCTGAAAAGTTATCGATGAAACGTCGATAGTACCCCGCAAGACCCAAAAATTATTTGATTTTCTTTTGTGTTGTTGGTTTAGGGTACTTTTGCAAAGATTCTAATTTTTTCGGGTCAGGTTTTACTCCGTTTTCGCTTATAATGTGCCCTAAGTAGGCTACTTCATGTTTTAAGAACTCGCACTTATCGGGCTGGAGTTTAAGATTTGCTTGTCTCAACCTTTTTGCAAGTTTGTTACATTTCTTTTCGTGTTCACCGAGACTTTGGGCATAGATAACGATGTCGTCCAAATACACAAACAACTCGTTTCCTTGTAGTCCGGTAAGAACTTGGTCCATAAGACGTTGGAAGGTCGCGGGGGCGTTTTTTAGTCCGAAGGGCATTCGGCTAAACTGATAGTGACCAAATGGAGTCGCGAATGCGGTCTTATGTGCGTCCTCAGGGTGGACTCGGATTTGGTGAAAACCGCTAGCGAGATCAAAAATGGAAAAGTATTTGGCATTACCCAATTGATCGAGGATTTCATTAATTTGGGGTAGCGGGTAGGCATCCCCTATTGTTTTTTCATTTAAATTGCGATAGTCGATGACCATTCGCCAACGTTTGTTGCCCTGGGAGTCCTCCTTTTTTGGGACAATCCAGACGGGCGAACTATAAGGGGAAGTGGACGGCTCTATGATTTCCCCAGAAATTAATTCACTCACTTGTTTTGTTATTTCCTCCTTATGAACAGGCGGAAAACGATATTGACGGGTGAAGACCGGCTGGTCGTCCGTCGTAATGATTCGATGGTTAATAGCGCTGGTAAATCCGAGAGGTTTTCCCGGGATGTGAAACAAGTCGGCATTTTCTTTAACGAGGGAGGACACATTTTCGCGTTCCTCTGCATTCAAATGCTCTAACCGGAGCAGTGACAAGACGTCTTTTACTTCGTTTTCTTTTTCGATCTTTAGGACCCGCTTCGTTGGGGTCATAGATGCTTCTTCAAATTTTATTTGGTCGTTCCGAAATTCGGGAAACGCACAAGAAATTAATGACTCCTCCTCAACTCCCTTGGATTCAATATGATCACCTGAGGGTGCGAAGGATAATTCCATATCGGTACTGGATTTGAGACTGACCTCTTGAATGGTTACTGTAGGTATGTACCAGGCCAAGTCATCCTCCGTGGAATTATGCGCCATTAATTGAGCAATTCCATTTTTTACCGCAACGAGTGCTTCGCCTACGAATATTCCATCTCCAAAGTGGAGCCTTGGAATGTAACCCTCTTTTACCTCGGGGTTTCGTATTTTGACGAAGCATACACATTTCGAGCGTTTAGGAATGGAAATTGTCTCCTTTGAAATAAAAGGGATCACGTGATCCTTATAACACAACTGTAAATTTTTCCAGTCGACAAGGGCCTCATTTTTGGCCAAAAATTCATTGCTGATAAGGGCATTTTGTTCAATAGGGAACCAGTCGTGTACGACGTGGAATTCCGCAAGTGTATCGTTGATATTTAAGTAAACTGATCCCAAAGTTTTCACAGGGGCGTTGGAGATGCCCTTTAGGTTCAAAATATTTTCACCTTTAATATTTGCGTTAACTACATGATGTTTTACGAGGTTAACGTCCGATCCGGAATCAATCAAAAATTCGGTTAGTCCCGAGAGTTGAGGGCAATCCAGGTAAACCGACGGAGCAGTATCGTGTTGAGTTAGGCGGACCCTGACGGTTCGCACGGCAGTGCCTCTATGGTTCTTACAGGGCGCTCCTGGTGAATTTCGTCCCGAGGGGAGGCCCTGACCACGGGGCGAGAGCCCGAGTTTTTTGGATCGGGTTGGGCTCTGTTACGTTCATCGTTTTGTTTTTTATAGCACATAGGCTCGGAGTGTCCCGGTTTTTGGCAATATGCACAAGGAGGGCGCGGTCTGTTATCGCGCTGGTTGTTTGGTTGGGACACGTTGTTATTGTCATTTTTCGGTTTAAATTGAGGGCCTTGAGCGGGCCTCTTTTCAGGAAATTTTTGCCAGCAATTCTCTGAAGGATGATTGCGGCTACAATGAGAACAGGTTGGTCTCTCGGACGGGGAGAGAGTCTTTACCTGTGCAACATCTGGTTTGTTATCGGGCCGGAATTGTGAACGATCGCGACTTATTTCTTTTTCAACTTTTATGGCTTTACTATAGGCGTCTTCTAGATTCAGGAAGCCTTCAATTTTTAATCTCATTCGAAAATCGGGGGGAAGCCCCTTAATAAAACAATCCAATGTGTCATTGTCCAATGTGTCGTATTGATCAGAACGAATTAAACCGTGACTATCGAGTTCGGCCTCTTTGATGGCCATATGTAAATCTTTTATACGACTGATGTAATCGATTATGTGTTCGGACTTGAGTTTTGCAATGTTACCGAGTTCACCACGAAACTCATTGAGTGTTTTCGCGGATCCAAAAAGAGATTTCAATCGATCAGCAAAATCGGAAACGTTGTTGAACGTATAATCTTCCAATGCAGTAGCGGCGTGCCCTTTTAATTTATTCCTGAGAAGTTGCGTCAGGTTAGATTCGAGATTGGGTGTGAACATATCCCTGGCCCGTTTGCAAGATCTAATGAAACGTAGCACCGGAATATTGTACCCGTTGAAAATTGGCACGGACTCTAATGCGTCTTTAAATTTCAAATTTCGATTACGCGGAACCGAGTTCGAATGATTTTCATCGAAGTAGACGGTTTGTTCAGGGCGTATTGAATTTGTAGGTGGCGGGCAATTTTGACCGTTCCTCTCATTTCTAATTTCAGTGATTTCGGTACGAAGGTTTCCCATCTGGGAGACCAGTGTAGATAGGACCCCTTGGAGGGCCGAAAATTGTTCGGTATGTAAATTTGAAGGTTCGGGAGAGGGAGCCATCTCCCGCTGACGTGCCTCGAGGGCCACGAGTTTTTCTTGAGTTTCTTGATCTTTTTCCATAAGGGATCTTTCTTGTTCGCGTAAAAGCTCTTGTTTTTTGTCTAATTGTTCGGATAGAATGCGAAGTTCTTCTTCGTTTAGTTGGCGAGTTTTGGATCTAGTCGCCATTTTGTAAAATACTGGTTTGTTAGATAAATTTATTGTTTTGTTATTATTTTATTATCACAAAAACAATAAATGAAAGGGAAAGATGTTGATTTTTTTTCCGTTTAAAACGTTTACTACTATATTTTCCTAAGAGGAATTACTTAAGTATTTAATAGTTTTTGAAATTATCTGATGGTTGCTAAAGAGGGAACAAAAATTTTAAAGAACATATATATATATAAGAATAAAAACTATTTTTAATTTTACTTCAAAATTTATTTGATATTCCAAAATATTATATCGATTTATTCAAGTGATTGTAAAATTTGTATTGTTACAGAAAAGGATTTTCATTTACCGATGTGACTCAGTGGTATCCCACCGCTGCCACCAGAAAAATTTTTAATCCTGTTACGTCCTGAATTGGGTAAGTAATAAAAGAGAGAGAATGGGAAGACAATGATTTTAATTTAATATGATGTTATTCTTTACAGGTACACGGACACAAGAAGTCGCGTGCTGAGTTGGGTAAGTAATAAAAGGAGAAAATGAGGAAACAGAATCTAATTTATTTTAACTTTTACCCTTCTTTTAGGAACGCGGATTAAGAGAAAAAGGGTCCTACCTTTGGTCGGGAATGCGCCCGACGGGGACGAGGACCAGGTCACGATCGGTAATTGGTAAGTATTTTTTATAAAATGTAGAAAATACAAAATTAGGGTAAGATAATAGAAAAGATAGTAGCGTGAATTAATTTAACTTACCCTTACGAGCGGCGGTGCGTAGCGGGTGGAGGAAGAGGACGCTGCTGTATCTGAAGGGAACTTCCGCGATCGGTGTGGACTATCTCAAACCGAATGGTGATTTCAGGGACAGCAAGTTCCACAGCAGGCCTCCTAGAAGACGATGTACATGCACCCATAGGAATGGAATCTAATCGTGTGCGGACTCAACGACCGATGAGGAATCAGCAACAGGTGAATCGACGACGTAAGAACTGATTTCTGGTTCGACGACGATAGAGGAAGATTCGACGTCGAATGAAATAACAGGAAATGTTACTTCTTGTTCAGGTGAAGCAACAACCGTAGATGTGTCTGAATCACTGACAGGTGACGGCGGAGATACGCGACGGATCGAACGATCGTCCACGATATACACTCGCGAATAGAGGAGAGTATTTGAAATAATTCGCAGTCTTGCACTAAGCGGCAATTGATTAAACCGTTGTTCTAGAGTTCTATTATCACCGCGGGAATGTCGACCCGATGTCTCGCCTCGGCTAGACTGAGCGCGGCGTCGTTGGAAGTGAGCACCTGCACGTCTTCTTGGCATTAGGGAAAAACGAGTTAACTAATTAATACAAAATAATTTGTTTCAGGTATTGTCCCAGTTTCCAAATTATGGCACGGGTGCTTGGCCTCTAGGCAGCACACACGTGACACTGAAAGGGATATGAATTCGTGCAAACGCAATAGCACTGAATTCAAATTTATTCTAGGAAATGAGATTGCACGGTAGATCGTGGTGACCGTGCCTGGCCACTAGGCAGCACGAAAGATCACCTAATCACCGGAAAAGGATGAGGACGTTTCGTGCTCGGCTAAGGAGCACTAAAACACAAGGTAAAAAGTAGTAGAGAAGCTTTGGATAAACTGGCACAATTCCTTTGACAAGTATTTTTTGAATATGCTTGTAATTTAAAATAAAAGATGCCGAAGAAAACGATGAGTGACACTTTTGATTAAATCGAGGAATTCAGGTTTAATACAATAAATTAACACAAGACGAAGATCACTTTTTGAGATTATTGATATATTGTTACAACTTTAAAGATGAACGAAATCGCGGAGAATAGATTGAATATAATGAAAGTAAACGTACGAAACGAATATTCGTATAAATATCAAAAAGGGTATAACTGTTACCCAAAAAGAATCAAAGATTCAAAAAATGACAAGAGCCGATTTTCCAGCGTGCGGGTCCAACGAACGGAGAAGCGCGACTGACTGGTGGAGAGACCGGAGAACTGGCGAAGGAGAGGTTCCCCTCCTTTTATACACTTCTCGAGTGGAGGCGGCAGCCATCTTGGTGGGGCCAGCATCCAGCGTCGGGGAAGTGGGCGCTGTTGTGACGTAGGCATCCTTCCTTCTCCCTTACTCTTATGGGACGATATGGAGTACCGGCGTCTTTCTCTTTTCTTCTTACAGGATCAAATGGGACTCTTGATAAATTAATTCTAATTAATTTATCATGAGTCTTACAATTTATTACATTAGTTCATATTGTTCAATTTTTGTATGTGGTTTTACAATAAATGTTTCATAATTTCGCAACTTGTCCTAATTGTTTAATGTATGATTTTTGTTATACAAGTCTTGCAAATATTGAATAAAATTTGATTGTTGTGTAACTTTTATTTCTTTATACGGCGGGTAAGTATTTCGTATAGGAATTGTTAGCTGTTATAATGTTATAGAACTTAAAGAAAATATCGGGGTATATATATATAGGTATACTGACGGTAAAACATTTTATTAAAATATCTTATTAAATATCTATTAAAGTTAGCGGTGCGCATTGGAATATGTTGCGCACGTTAGAATAGGTTGATAGTTTTATTAACATTGTTAACTTATTTTTACGTGGTTATTTTGCTATCAAAATTTATTATTAACATTCTAAAATAGCTAATATTGCTCTAAATTCAAGATTCAAAATAGAATATAATATTTAAGACTACAGGGAACCTTTATGTGATTTAACAATTAGCCTATCTTGGTTAACAAGGGATTTTGCATTAACAAATTTGGAACAAAGGAATGGTGCGTAGTTGGTGACAGTATCCGCCGGATGTTTAGTCTAGGTAGATAGCGAGGTGGCCCCGAGTTTTAATATCAATGTTTATGATACGTGATTTTTGCGAGATGTACTTTTGAGTTACCAATAATATTGATGGGACGTGATTTTGATGGTGACCGTGCGCCTCGTGGCGACTGTCATGGCGGCTGTACGTGAGCCAAGTCCAAGTGCATGTGCACTGAGGTATTGGGGAACAATCATAGCGGGCCCCCCTTAAGGATTCATATACTGGGATGAAAAGGGATGCCTATGGGAGGTGTTATGGCGGCCTACAGGACCACAGGGGTTCCCGGAGGATTCTACGATATTAGCGGGATTCCAATATGGCGGCTGTTAGCCATCTTGGCGGCCTGAATCCATCATGGCGGCCTCCTTAGGTGAAGCATACATGAGGGAACGCTATAGGTATACAGTAACACGGAGTAACCGTGGATTTGCAGGTTTTTTGAGTTTTTGGGAGAAAACAATGGCCGCCGGGGCCGCGAGTTAGGTCTATATGAAAGAATGGATTTTTAGGGAAATTTTGACACCCGCGGGACCGCGGTACGATTTTTAGTTTTGAGGGAAACGAATTTCGCGGGTCGCGACTAAGAGCAGGAGTATCAGGAGAACATGACGTCATAGGAAGTTGAAGCAAGATCTCCTCTTTTGAAAAATCGAAATTAAATAGTTCTAATTGTTTTAAAATTATGGGAAGGGTATAGTTGGAATCGGGATTTTTCCCTCTTTAAGATGGCGGATAGCCGTACTCATTTTAACCTAATTTTAACTATGTTTTAAGTAATTTCAACGTGATTGGTTGATCGTAAAAATATGATGTTTGGGGCGTTATTTACTACTGAATGTGCCGTTTAATATTGCAAAAGTTAAGCTTTGAAAAGTTCTATTTTACCCTGGTTTTAAGCGTTTTTAAGGAGATTGAATTATTATTATGATTTCGTATTTATCTCTTTATTATCCTTTTATTGCGTTATATTTGGTGACAAAAGGGTTTTACCTAATTTTATGTTTTATCCTACCCTTAAGGAATTTAAGGGGGACAATATGTTTTTATAGAGTTTTACATAGGCTTTATTTAGTCTTAAGTATATGTAGTAACATGTGTATAGTACAGAATTACATGATTATTTATATTTAAGCCATTTAGGGCATAAAAGTATTATGAGACCTATTGTTTCTTGTAAAAATAAAGAATTATATTATTGTTTATATTGTCTATTTTATACTACATATAGATAAGAATGCCTGGGTAGTGATACTTAATACATATTCGTATTCTTATTTGGAGTAACATAATGTCTAGGGTAAGTATATGGATAACTATGTTTGTTCTTTATGTTCTAGGTTATTTAATGGAGGGCAAGATCGCCAGGACGTAACATACGCCTGTTTCAACCGATGGTTTTATCGGTTCGAGAGGGATCCAAAATAAAAAAACGATCCATTCAAATTCTGTATTGTGTTTCATTGTCGAAATACCCTCGAGATTTTTCGGTTTCGTTCCCAGTAGGTGATCTTATAAAATCGATCTCCCTCGGCGCGACAATAGCCATTGAGGACTACTACTGCTGCTGTGGACGATGTACGTGAAAGAATCCGATGATCGGCGCGGCATCCTCTGAATGTAGGGATTATTCCGTAACAGAAACACTTGCATGCGGTCTCGGATTCGTTTCCCGCCCTAAAAGTCATCGACTCGAAAAGAAAGGCACATGAGATTCGATGTTGATAAATCCGCCTGTTTCAACCGTTTCTGTTATCGGTTCGAAAGGAATTCAAAATAAAACAACGATCCATTCAATTTCTGTATTGCGTTTCATTGTCGAAATACCCTCGAGATTGTTCGGTTTCTTTCCCAGTAGGTGATTTTTTAAAATCGATCTCCCTCGGCACGACAATAGCCATTGAAGACTACTACTGCTGCTGTGGCCGATGAACGTGAACGAATCCAATGATCGGCGCGGCATCCACAGATTGTCGGGTTCGTTCCGTAACAGAAACACTTGCATGCGGTCTCGAATTCGTTTCCCGCCCTAAAAGTCGTCGACTCGAAAAGAAATTCACGTGAGATTCGACGTTGATACATTCGCCTGTTTGTACCGTGTCTTTTATCGGTTCGAGAGGAATCCAAAATAAAAAACGATCCATTCAAATTCTGTTATCTATTTTATGTCGAAATACCCTCGAGATTGTTCGATTTCGGTCCCAGTAAGTGATTTTTAAACATCTATCATCCTCCGCATGAAAAAAGCCATTGAGGACTACTACTGCTGCTGTGGCCGATGAACGTGAAGGAATCCAATGATCGGCGCGCCATTCTCAGATTGTAGGGAGTATTCCACAACAGAAACACTTGCATGCGGACTCGGATTCGTTTCCCGATCTAAAAGTCATCGACTCGAAAAGAAAGGCACAAGAGATTCGACGTTGATAAATCCGCCTGTTTCAACCGTTTCTGTTATCGGTTCGAAAGCAATTCAAACTAAAACAACGATCCATTCAAATTCTGTATTGTGTTTCATTGTCGAAATAACCTCGAGATTGTTCGGTTTCGTTCCCAGTAGGTGGTCTTTTAAAATCGATCTCCCTCGGCACAATAGCCATTGAGGACTACTACTGCTGCTGTGGACGATGAACGTGAACGAATCCGATGTTCGGCGAGGCATCCTCAGATCGTAGGGTTTATTCCGTAACAGAAAAACTTGCATGCGGGCTCGAATTCGTTTCCCGCCCTAAAAGTCGTCGACTCGAAAAGAAATTCACGTGAGATTCGACGTTGATACATTCGCCTGTTTCACCGTTTCTTTTATCGGTTCGAGAGGAATCGAAAATAAAAAACGATCCATTCAAATTCTGTTATCTATTTTATGTCGAAATAACCTCGAGATTGTTCGGTTTCGGTCCCAGTAGGTTATTTTTACTAATCTATCATCCACGGCACGAAAAAAGCCATTGAGGACTACTACTGGTGCTGTGGACGATGAACGTGAACGAATCCGATGATCGGCGCGGCATCCTCAGATTGTAGGGTTTGTTCCGTAAGTGAAACACTTACATGCGGACTCGGATTCGTTTCCCGATCTAAAAGTCGTCGACTCGCAAAGAAATTCACTTGAGATTCGGCGTTGATCAATACGCCTGTTTCAAGCGATGCTTTTATCGGTTCGAGAGGGATCCAAAATAAAAAAACGATCCATTCAAATTCTGTATGGTGTTTCATTGTCGAAATAACATCGAGATTGTTCGGTTTCGTTCCCAGTAGGTGATCTTTTAAAATCGATCTCGCTCGGCACGACAATCGCCATTGAGGACTACTACTGCTGCTGTGGACGATGAACGTGAACGAATCCGATGTTTGGCGCGGCGTCCTCAGATTGTAGGGATTATCCCGTAACAGAAACACTTGCATGCGGTCTCGAATTCGTTTCCCGCCCTAAAAGTCGTCGACTCGAAAAGAAATTCACGTGAGATTCGACGTTGATACATTCGCCGGTTTCAACCGTTTCTGTTATCGGTTCGAGAGGAATCCAAAATAAAGAAAACGATCCATTCAATTTCTGTATTGCGTTTCATTGTCGAAATACCCTCGAGATTGTTCGGTTTCTTTCCCAGTAGGTGATTTTTTAAAATCGATCTCCCTCGGCACGACAATAGCCATTGAAGACTACTACTGCTGCTGTGGCCGATGAACGTGAAGGAATCCAATGATCGGCGCGGCATCCTCAGATTGTAGGGTTCGTTCCATAACAGAAACACGTACATGCGGACTCGGATTCGTTTCCCGTTCTAAAAGTCGTCGACTCGCAAAGAAATTCACGTGAGATTCGGCTTTGATAAATACGCCTGTTTCAACCGATGGTTTTATCGGTTCGAGAGGGATCCAAAATAAAAAAACGATCCATTCAAATTCTGTATTGTGTTTCATTATCGAAATACCCTCGAGATTTTTCGGTTTCGTTCCCAGTAGGTGATCTTATAAAATCGATCTCCCTCGGAACGACAATAGCCATTGAGGACTACTACTGCTGCTGTAGACCATGAACGTGAACGAATCCGATGTTCGGGGCAGCATCCTCAGAATGTAGGGATTATTCCGTAACAGAAACACTTGCATGCGGTCTCGGATTCGTCTCCCGCCCTAAAAGTCGTCGACTCGAAAATAAATTCACGTGAGATTCGACGTTGATACATTCGCCTGTTTCAACCGTTTCTTTTATCGGTTCGAGAGGAATCCAAAATAAAAAACGATCCGTTCAAATTCTGTTCCTATTTTATGTCGAAATAACCTCGAGATTGTTCGGTGTCGGTCCCAGTAGGTGATTTTTAAAAATCTATCATCCTCGGCACGAAAAAAAGCCATTGAGGACTACTACTGCTGCTGTGGCCGATGAACGTGAAGGAATCCAATGATCGGCGCGCCATTCTCAGATTGTACGGAGTATTCCACAACAGAAACACTTGCATGCGGACTCGGATTCGCTTCCCGATCTAAAAGTCATCGACTCGAAAAGAAAGGCACATGAGATTCGACGTTGATAAATCCGCCTGTTTCAACCGTTTCTGTTATCGGTTCGAAAGGAATTCAAAATAAAACAACGATCCATTCAAATTCTGTATTGTGTTTCATTGTCGAAATAACCTCGAGATTGTTCGGTTTCGTTCCCAGTAGGTGGTCTTTTAAAATCGATCTCCCTCGGCACAATAGCCATTGAGGACTACTACTGCTGCTGTGGACGATGAACGTGTACGAATCCGATGTTCGGCGAGGCATCCTCAGATCGTAGGGATTATTCCGTAACAGAAAAACTTGCATGCGGTCTCGGATTCGTTTCCCGCCCTAAGAGTCGTCGACTCGAAAAGAAATTCACGTGAGATTCGCCTGTTTCAACCGTTTCTTTTATCGGTTCGAGAGGAAACCAAAATAAAAATCGATCCATTCAAATTCTGTTACCTATTTTATGTCGAAATAACCTCGAGATTGTTCGGTTTCGGTCCCAGTAGGTGATTTTTAAAAATCTATCATCCTCGGCACGAAAAAAAGCCATTGAGGACTACTACTGCTGCTGTGGACGATGAACGTGAACGAATCCGATGATCGGCGCGGCATCCTCAGATTGTAGGGTTTGTTCCGGAACAGAAACACTTACATGCGGACTCGGATTCGTTTCCCGATCTAAAAGTTGTCGACTCGCAAAGAAATTCACTTGAGATTCAGC
The DNA here is from genome assembly GCA_964007375.1 of Ophion obscuratus. NCBI lineage: Eukaryota > Metazoa > Arthropoda > Insecta > Hymenoptera > Ichneumonidae > Ophion > Ophion obscuratus. The sequence continues at coordinate 58,258,139 of OZ023312.1, forward strand.
GTTGATCAATACGCCTGTTTCACGCGATGCTTTTATCGGTTCGAGAGCGATCCAAAATAAAAAAACAATCCATTCAAATTCTGTATTGTGTTTCATTGTCGAAATAACCTCGAGATTGGTCGGTTTCGTTCCCAGTAGGTGATCTTTTAAAATCGATCTCGCTCGGCACGACAATCGCCATTGAGGACTACTAATGCTGCTGTGGACGATGAACGTGAACGAATCCGATGTTTGGCGCGGCGTCCTCAGATTGTAGGGATTATTCCGTAACGGAAACGCTTGCATGCAGTCTCGGATTCGTTTCCCACCCTAAAAGTTGTCGACTCGAAAAGAAATTCACGTGAGATTCGACCTTGATACATTCGGCTGTTTCAAACGTTTCCTGTGTCGGTTCGAGAGGAATCCAACATAAAAAACGATCCGTTCAAATTCTGCTTTCTATTTTATTTCGAAATAACCTCGAGATTGTTTGGTTTCGGTCCCGGTAGGTGATTTTTTAAAATCTATGAACCTCGGCACGAAAAAAGCCATTGAGGATTACAACTGCTGCTGTGGACGATAAACGTGATCGAATCCGATCATCGGCGCGCCATTCTCAGATTGTAGGGAGTATTCCACAACAGAAACACTTGCATGCGGACTCGGATTCGTTTCCCGATCTAAAAGTCGTCGACTCGAAAAGAAATTCACGTGAGATTCGACGTTGATACATTCGCTGTTTCAACCGTGTCTGTTATCGGTTCGAGAGGATTCCAAAATAAAAAACGATCCATTCAAATTCTGTTATCTATTTTATGTTGAAATAACCTCGAGATTGTTCGTTTTCGGTCCCAGTAAGTGATTTTTCAACATCTATCATCCTCCGAACGAAAAAAGCCATTGAGGACTACTACTGCTGCTGTGGACGATGTACGTGAACGAATCTGATGATCGGCGCGGCATTCTCAGATTGTAGGGAGTATTCCACAACAGAAACACTTGCATGCGCACCGGATTCGTTTTCCGATCTAAAAGTCATCGACGCGAAAAGAAAGGCACATGAGATTCGACGTTGATAAATACGCCTGTTTCAACCGTTTCTGTTATCGGTTCGAGAGGAATCCAAAATATAAAAAACGATCCATTCAATTTCTGTATTGCGTTTTATTGTCGAAATACTCTCGAGATTGTTCGGTTTCGTTCCCGGTAGGTGATTTTTTAAAATCGATCTCCCTCGGCTCGACAATAGCCATTGAAGACTACTACTGCTGCTGTGGCCGATGAACGTGAAGGAATCCAATGATCGGCGCGGCATCCTCAGATTGTCGGGTTCGTTCCGTAACAGAAACACTTGCATGCGGTCTCGAATTCGTTTCCCGCCCTAAAAGTCGTCGACTCGAAAAGAAATTCACGTGAGATTCGACGTTGATACATTCGCCTGTTTGAACCGTGTCTTTTATCGGTTCGAGAGGAATCCAAAATAAAAAACGATCCATGCAAATTCTGTTATCTATTTTATGTCGAAATACCCTCGAGATTGTTCGGTTTCGGTCCCAGTAAGTGATTTTTAAACATCTATCATCCTCCGCATGAAAAAAGCCATTGAGGACTACTACTGCTGCTGCGGCCGATGAACGTGAAGGAATCCAATGATCGGCGCGCCATTCTCAGATTGTAGGGAGTATTCCACAACAGAAACACTTGCATGCGGACTCGGATTCGTTTCCCGATCTAAAAGTCATCGACTCGAAAAGAAAGGCACAAGAGATTCGACGTTGATAAATCCGCCTGTTTCAACCGTTTCTGTTATCGGTTCGAAAGCAATTCAAACTAAAACAACGATCCATTCAAATTCTGTATTGTGTTTCATTGTCGAAATAACCTCGAGATTGTTCGGTTTCGTTCCCAGTAGGTGGTCTTTTAAAATCGATCTCCCTCGGCACAATAGCCATTGAGGACTACTACTGCTGCTGTGGACCATGAACGTTAACGAATCCGATGTTCGGCGCGGCATCCTCTGAATGTAGGGATTATTCCGTAACAGAAACACTTGCATGCGGTCTCGGATTCGTTTCCCGCCCTAAAAGTCGTCGACTCGAAAAGAAATTCACGTGAGATTCGACGTTGATACATTCGCCTGTTTCAACCGTTTCTTTTATCGGTTCGAGAGGAATCCAAAATAAAAAACGATCCATTCAAATTCTGTTACCTATTTTATGTCGAAATAACCTCGAGATTGTTCGGTTTCGGTCCCAGTAGGTGATTTTTTTAAATCTATCATCCTCGGCACGAAAAAAGCCATTGAGGACTACTACTGCTGCTGTGGACGATGAACGTGAACGAATCCGATGATCGGCGCGGCATTCTCAGATTGTAGGGAGTATTCCACAACAGAAACACTTGCATGCGCACTCGGATTCGTTTCCCGTTCTAAAAGTCGTCGACTCGCAAAGAAATTCACGTGAGATTCGGCGTTGATAAATACGCCTGTTTCAACCGATGGTTTGATCGGTTCGAGAGGGATCCAAAATAAAAAAACGATCCATTCAAATTCTGTATTGTGTTTCATTGTCGAAATACCCTCGAGATTTTTCGGTTTCGTTCCCAGTAGGTGATCTTATAAAATCGATCTCCCTCGGCGCGACAATAGCCATTGAGGACTACTACTGCTGCTGTGGACGATGTACGTGAAAGAATCCGATGATCGGCGCGGCATCCTCTGAATGTAGGGATTATTCCGTAACAGAAACACTTGCATGCGGTCTCGGATTCGTTTCCCGCCCTAAAAGTCATCGACTCGAAAAGAAAGGCACATGAGATTCGATGTTGATAAATCCGCCTGTTTCAACCGTTTCTGTTATCGGTTCGAAAGGAATTCAAAATAAAACAACGATCCATTCAATTTCTGTATTGCGTTTCATTGTCGAAATACCCTCGAGATTGTTCGGTTTCTTTCCCAGTAGGTGATTTTTTAAAATCGATCTCCCTCGGCACGACAATAGCCATTGAAGACTACTACTGCTGCTGTGGCCGATGAACGTGAACGAATCCAATGATCGGCGCGGCATCCACAGATTGTCGGGTTCGTTCCGTAACAGAAACACTTGCATGCGGTCTCGAATTCGTTTCCCGCCCTAAAAGTCGTCGACTCGAAAAGAAATTCACGTGAGATTCGACGTTGATACATTCGCCTGTTTGTACCGATGGTTTTATCGGTTCGAGAGGGATCCAAAATAAAAAAACGATCCATTCAAATTCTGTATTGTGTTTCATTGTCGAAATACCCTCGAGATTTTTCGGTTTCGTTCCCAGTAGGTGATCTTATAAAATCGATCTCCCTCGGCACGACAATAGCCATTGAGGACTACTACTGCTGCTGTGGACCATGAACGTTAACGAATCCGATGTTCGGCGCGGCATCCTCTGAATGTAGGGATTATTCCGTAACAGAAACACTTGCATGCGGTCTCGGATTCGTTTCCCGCCCTAAAAGTCGTCGACTCGAAAAGAAATTCACGTGAGATTCGACGTTGATACATTCGCCTGTTTCAACCGTTTCTTTTATCGGTTCGAGAGGAATCCAAAATAAAAAACGATCCATTCAAATTCTGTTACCTATTTTATGTCGAAATAACCTCGAGATTGTTCGGTTTCGGTCCCAGTAGGTGATTTTTTTAAATCTATCATCCTCGGCACGAAAAAAGCCATTGAGGACTACTACTGCTGCTGTGGACGATGAACGTGAACGAATCCGATGATCGGCGCGGCATTCTCAGATTGTAGGGAGTATTCCACAACAGAAACACTTGCATGCGCACTCGGATTCGTTTCCCGTTCTAAAAGTCGTCGACTCGCAAAGAAATTCACGTGAGATTCGGCGTTGATAAATACGCCTGTTTCAACCGATGGTTTTATCGGTTCGAGAGGGATCCAAAATAAAAAAACGATCCATTCAAATTCTGTATTGTGTTTCATTGTCGAAATACCCCCGAGATTTTTCGGTTTCGTTCCCAGTAGGTGATCTTATAAAATCGATCTCCCTCGGCGCGACAATAGCCATTGAGGACTACTACTGCTGCTGTGGACGATGTACGTGAAAGAATCCGATGATCGGCGCGGCATCCTCTGAATGTAGGGATTATTCCGTAACAGAAACACTTGCATGCGGTCTCGGATTCGTTTCCCGCCCTAAAAGTCATCGACTCGAAAAGAAAGGCACATGAGATTCGATGTTGATAAATCCGCCTGTTTCAACCGTTTCTGTTATCGGTTCGAAAGGAATTCAAAATAAAACAACGATCCATTCAATTTCTGTATTGCGTTTCATTGTCGAAATACCCTCGAGATTGTTCGGTTTCTTTCCCAGTAGGTGATTTTTTAAAATCGATCTCCCTCGGCACGACAATAGCCATTGAAGACTACTACTGCTGCTGTGGCCGATGAACGTGAACGAATCCAATGATCGGCGCGGCATCCACAGATTGTCGGGTTCGTTCCGTAACAGAAACACTTGCATGCGGTCTCGAATTCGTTTCCCGCCCTAAAAGTCGTCGACTCGAAAAGAAATTCACGTGAGATTCGACGTTGATACATTCGCCTGTTTGTACCGATGGTTTTATCGGTTCGAGAGGGATCCAAAATAAAAAAACGATCCATTCAAATTCTGTATTGTGTTTCATTGTCGAAATACCCTCGAGATTTTTCGGTTTCGTTCCCAGTAGGTGATCTTATAAAATCGATCTCCCTCGGCACGACAATAGCCATTGAGGACTACTACTGCTGCTGTGGACCATGAACGTTAACGAATCCGATGTTCGGCGCGGCATCCTCTGAATGTAGGGATTATTCCGTAACAGAAACACTTGCATGCGGTCTCGGATTCGTTTCCCGCCCTAAAAGTCGTCGACTCGAAAAGAAATTCACGTGAGATTCGACGTTGATACATTCGCCTGTTTCAACCGTTTCTTTTATCGGTTCGAGAGGAATCCAAAATAAAAAACGATCCATTCAAATTCTGTTACCTATTTTATGTCGAAATAACCTCGAGATTGTTCGGTTTCGGTCCCAGTAGGTGATTTTTTTAAATCTATCATCCTCGGCACGAAAAAAGCCATTGAGGACTACTACTGCTGCTGTGGACGATGAACGTGAACGAATCCGATGATCGGCGCGGCATTCTCAGATTGTAGGGAGTATTCCACAACAGAAACACTTGCATGCGCACTCGGATTCGTTTCCCGTTCTAAAAGTCGTCGACTCGCAAAGAAATTCACGTGAGATTCGGCGTTGATAAATACGCCTGTTTCAACCGATGGTTTTATCGGTTCGAGAGGGATCCAAAATAAAAAAACGATCCATTCAAATTCTGTATTGTGTTTCATTGTCGAAATACCCTCGAGATTTTTCGGTTTCGTTCCCAGTAGGTGATCTTATAAAATCGATCTCCCTCGGCGCGACAATAGCCATTGAGGACTACTACTGCTGCTGTGGACGATGTACGTGAAAGAATCCGATGATCGGCGCGGCATCCTCTGAATGTAGGGATTATTCCGTAACAGAAACACTTGCATGCGGTCTCGGATTCGTTTCCCGCCCTAAAAGTCATCGACTCGAAAAGAAAGGCACATGAGATTCGATGTTGATAAATCCGCCTGTTTCAACCGTTTCTGTTATCGGTTCGAAAGGAATTCAAAATAAAACAACGATCCATTCAATTTCTGTATTGCGTTTCATTGTCGAAATACCCTCGAGATTGTTCGGTTTCTTTCCCAGTAGGTGATTTTTTAAAATCGATCTCCCTCGGCACGACAATAGCCATTGAAGACTACTACTGCTGCTGTGGCCGATGAACGTGAACGAATCCAATGATCGGCGCGGCATCCACAGATTGTCGGGTTCGTTCCGTAACAGAAACACTTGCATGCGGTCTCGAATTCGTTTCCCGCCCTAAAAGTCGTCGACTCGAAAAGAAATTCACGTGAGATTCGACGTTGATACATTCGCCTGTTTGTACCGTGTCTTTTATCGGTTCGAGAGGAATCCAAAATAAAAAACGATCCATTCAAATTCTGTTATCTATTTTATGTCGAAATACCCTCGAGATTGTTCGATTTCGGTCCCAGTAAGTGATTTTTAAACATCTATCATCCTCCGCATGAAAAAAGCCATTGAGGACTACTACTGCTGCTGTGGCCGATGAACGTGAAGGAATCCAATGATCGGCGCGCCATTCTCAGATTGTAGGGAGTATTCCACAACAGAAACACTTGCATGCGGACTCGGATTCGTTTCCCGATCTAAAAGTCATCGACTCGAAAAGAAAGGCACAAGAGATTCGACGTTGATAAATCCGCCTGTTTCAACCGTTTCTGTTATCGGTTCGAAAGCAATTCAAACTAAAACAACGATCCATTCAAATTCTGTATTGTGTTTCATTGTCGAAATAACCTCGAGATTGTTCGGTTTCGTTCCCAGTAGGTGGTCTTTTAAAATCGATCTCCCTCGGCACAATAGCCATTGAGGACTACTACTGCTGCTGTGGACGATGAACGTGAACGAATCCGATGTTCGGCGAGGCATCCTCAGATCGTAGGGTTTATTCCGTAACAGAAAAACTTGCATGCGGGCTCGAATTCGTTTCCCGCCCTAAAAGTCGTCGACTCGAAAAGAAATTCACGTGAGATTCGACGTTGATACATTCGCCTGTTTCACCGTTTCTTTTATCGGTTCGAGAGGAATCGAAAATAAAAAACGATCCATTCAAATTCTGTTATCTATTTTATGTCGAAATAACCTCGAGATTGTTCGGTTTCGGTCCCAGTAGGTTATTTTTACTAATCTATCATCCACGGCACGAAAAAAGCCATTGAGGACTACTACTGGTGCTGTGGACGATGAACGTGAACGAATCCGATGATCGGCGCGGCATCCTCAGATTGTAGGGTTTGTTCCGTAAGTGAAACACTTACATGCGGACTCGGATTCGTTTCCCGATCTAAAAGTCGTCGATTCGCAAAGAAATTCACTTGAGATTCGGCGTTGATCAATACGCCTGTTTCAAGCGATGCTTTTATCGGTTCGAGAGGGATCCAAAATAAAAAAACGATCCATTCAAATTCTGTATGGTGTTTCATTGTCGAAATAACATCGAGATTGTTCGGTTTCGTTCACAGTAGGTGATCTTTTAAAATCGATCTCGCTCGGCACGACAATCGCCATTGAGGACCACTACTGCAGCTGTGGACGATGAACGTGAACGAATCCGATGTTTGGCGCGGCGTCCTCAGATTGTAGGGATTATCCCGTAACAGAAACACTTGCATGCGGTCTCGAATTCGTTTCCCGCCCTAAAAGTCGTCGACTCGAAAAGAAATTCACGTGAGATTCGACGTTGATACATTCGCCGGTTTCAACCGTTTCTGTTATCGGTTCGAGAGGAATCCAAAATAAAGAAAACGATCCATTCAATTTCTGTATTGCGTTTCATTGTCGAAATACCCTCGAGATTGTTCGGTTTCTTTCCCAGTAGGTGATTTTTTAAAATCGATCTCCCTCGGCACGACAATAGCCATTGAAGACTACTACTGCTGCTGTGGCCGATGAACGTGAAGGAATCCAATGATCGGCGCGGCATCCTCAGATTGTAGGGTTCGTTCCATAACAGAAACACGTACATGCGGACTCGGATTCGTTTCCCGTTCTAAAAGTCGTCGACTCGCAAAGAAATTCACGTGAGATTCGGCTTTGATAAATACGCCTGTTTCAACCGATGGTTTTATCGGTTCGAGAGGGATCCAAAATAAAAAAACGATCCATTCAAATTCTGTATTGTGTTTCATTATCGAAATACCCTCGAGATTTTTCGGTTTCGTTCCCAGTAGGTGATCTTATAAAATCGATCTCCCTCGGAACGACAATAGCCATTGAGGACTACTACTGCTGCTGTAGACCATGAACGTGAACGAATCCGATGTTCGGGGCAGCATCCTCAGAATGTAGGGATTATTCCGTAACAGAAACACTTGCATGCGGTCTCGGATTCGTTTCCCGCCCTAAAAGTCGTCGACTCGAAAATAAATTCACGTGAGATTCGACGTTGATACATTCGCCTGTTTCAACCGTTTCTTTTATCGGTTCGAGAGGAATCCAAAATAAAAAACGATCCGTTCAAATTCTGTTCCTATTTTATGTCGAAATAACCTCGAGATTGTTCGGTGTCGGTCCCAGTAGGTGATTTTTAAAAATCTATCATCCTCGGCACGAAAAAAAGCCATTGAGGACTACTACTGCTGCTGTGGCCGATGAACGTGAAGGAATCCAATGATCGGCGCGCCATTCTCAGAATGTACGGAGTATTCCACAACAGAAACACTTGCATGCGGACTCGGATTCGCTTCCCGATCTAAAAGTCATCGACTCGAAAAGAAAGGCACATGAGATTCGACGTTGATAAATCCGCCTGTTTCAACCGTTTCTGTTATCGGTTCGAAAGGAATTCAAAATAAAACAACGATCCATTCAAATTCTGTATTGTGTTTCATTGTCGAAATAACCTCGAGATTGTTCGGTTTCGTTCCCAGTAGGTGGTCTTTTAAAATCGATCTCCCTCGGCACAATAGCCATTGAGGACTACTACTGCTGCTGTGGACGATGAACGTGTACGAATCCGATGTTCGGCGAGGCATCCTCAGATCGTAGGGATTATTCCGTAACAGAAAAACTTGCATGCGGTCTCGGATTCGTTTCCCGCCCTAAGAGTCGTCGACTGTTACGTCCTGGCGATCTTGCCCTCCATTAAATAACCTAGAACATAAAGAACAAACATAGTTATCCATATACTTACCCTAGACATTATGTTACTCCAAATAAGAATACGAATATGTATTAAGTATCACTACCCAGGCATTCTTATCTATATGTAGTATAAAATAGACAATATAAACAATAATATAATTCTTTATTTTTACAAGAAACAATAGGTCTCATAATACTTTTATGCCCTAAATGGCTTAAATATAAATAATCATGTAATTCTGTACTATACACATGTTACTACATATACTTAAGACTAAATAAAGCCTATGTAAAACTCTATAAAAACATATTGTCCCCCTTAAATTCCTTAAGGGTAGGATAAAACATAAAATTAGGTAAAACCCTTTTGTCACCAAATATAACGCAATAAAAGGATAATAAAGAGATAAATACGAAATCATAATAATAATTCAATCTCCTTAAAAACGCTTAAAACCAGGGTAAAATAGAACTTTTCAAAGCTTAACTTTTGCAATATTAAACGGCACATTCAGTAGTAAATAACGCCCCAAACATCATATTTTTACGATCAACCAATCACGTTGAAATTACTTAAAACATATTTAAAATTAGGTTAAAATGAGTACGGCTATCCGCCATCTTAAAGAGGGAAAAATCCCGATTCCAACTATACCCTTCCCATAATTTTAAAACAATTAGAACTATTTAATTTCGATTTTTCAAAAGAGGAGATCTTGCTTCAACTTCCTATGACGTCATGTTCTCCTGATACTCCTGCTCTTAGTCGCGACCCGCGAAATTCGTTTCCCTCAAAACTAAAAATCGTACCGCGGTCCCGCGGGTGTCAAAATTTCCCTAAAAATCCATTCTTTTATATAGACCCAACTCGCGGCCCCGGCGGCCATTGTTTTCTCCCAAAAACTCAAAAAACCTGCAAATCCACGGTTACCCCGTGTTACTATATACCTATAGCGTTCCCTCATGTATGCTTCACCTAAGGAGGCCGCCATGATGGTTTCAGGCCGCCAAGATGGCTAACAGCCGCCATATTGGAATCCCGCTAATATCGTAGAATCCTCCGGGAACCCCTGTGGTCCTGTAGGCCGCCATGACACCTCCCATAGGCATCCCTTTTCATCCCAGAATATGCATCCTTAAGGGGGGCCCGCTATGATTGTTCCCCAATACCTCAGTGCACATGCACTTGGACTTGGCTCACGTACAGCCGCCATGACAGTCGCCACGAGGCGCACGGTCACCATCAAAATCACGTCCCATCAATATTATTGGTAACTCAAAAGTACATCTCGCAAAAATCACGTATCATAAACATTGATATTAAAACTCGGGGCCACCTCGCTATCTACCTAGACTAAACATCCGGCGGATACTGTCACCAACTACGCACCATTCCTTTGTTCCAAATTTGTTAATGCAAAATCCCTTGTTAACCAAGATAGGCTAATTGTTAAATCACATAAAGGTTCCCTGTAGTCTTAAATATTATATTCTATTTTGAATCTTGAATTTAGAGCAATATTAGCTATTTTAGAATGTTAATAATAAATTTTGATAGCAAAATAACCACGTAAAAATAAGTTAACAATGTTAATAAAACTATCAACCTATTCTAACGTGCGCAACATATTCCAATGCGCACCGCTAACTTTAATAGATATTTAATAAGATATTTTAATAAAATGTTTTACCGTCAGTATACCTATATATATTGTAACGTGTTTTTTTTTGGTAACACTCCGCCGCTCGGCGAGGGCGTCCTCCGGCTCGGGGCCACCATCGCCGCCACGACACGATTCCGTAGGGTCCCGAATAGTTGTATATTATTTACTAATTTCGTCTGTATTTCTCTTTATTTTTTTCTTTACTATGTAATGTAAACCCAATGCCGAGGTTTCTCCCGCGGGAGGAAGCACGCGCCGTCAAGAAAGAAAACATCCGGGACACCGATGATGGCGGAGTCGAGTTTTCGCTCTGGGCTGAGGATCGAGAAAGAGCGAGAGGCTCGTAGGCGGCTGGACGCTCGACGAGGATAAGATCCCCGCGAAAAACTCCCGCGTCCGCGATTCCCTCGTCATCCGGAGAGAGTATTTTATCGAGGCCGGACCCACGCGCAGACCTTTCATTCCCCCCCCCCCCCTCTGCGAGGTTTCTCTCAGCCCGTGTAACACGGAGGATAAAAAGGGTTGCGGTAATTGTTCTCGCCGAGGCCCGAGTTTCGTGAGAGCCAGCGCGCTGATTTTATTCCGTCGTTTCGGGAGTTACGGAATTCGAAATTCGCGCTAAGATCGTAGGCGAACTCCCGAAACAATCGGCACGAGACTGCCCTCTCGCGTAAAGCGAGAGATAAAGGAGCGGAGCGGGGAGGAGCAGGGGTACGCGTCTCGCGCGCCGGCCGGCTTGCCGGACAGCTTCTCGCAAGGTACCGAGCCGGAAGGACGTGTGACGACTAGCATAAAGTGGCCAGCTACTCTCTCCCGGTGAGCCCAGCGTTGCCCGCAGCAATATACCGCGTAGATTTCTGACCGCGTGGTCGATCCTCGATTTCGGATACCTTTTGTTCGTGGCCACGGCCTCTATCGCGTCTCATCAAGTATTAAACTCTCATTTCACGTAGCTAGCGCGTATTATCGGGAAATCGCGTCGTGGTTGCGCGCGGGAAGCTCAATTTCGTGTCGCGACGAGCTTCGGCTCGAATATTTCGTTAGTCCGTAAAAAGTGTGAGTGAACGTGTGAGTGGAGAATTAGGACGTGTCGTCCTCGGCGATCCCTCGGCCTGCGGCGGGGCTTGAGCACGGGGAAAGGGGAAGAGATTACCCTCAAGTCAGGACGTCTTCACGGAGAACAAGCCTCCCGCTTATCATCGGGGTGCGGGTTCGAACCCGTGCGGACTCCCGTCCATTTTAACGGCATCTACCGGGTGCCCCTTTCCCCAGTGTGGGGATTTATCCCGGCTTCGTCGTGGGGGAGAGGTTGCCGAGCATCGCCGTCCACGTGAGTAACGACCGGGGTAATTTTCCGGGATATTTCTGTCTTTTATTTAACGCTCGGCCGGGTAACCGATTAGCGGGGGCCCGGTTTTATAATATTAGTGTGGCCGGTAGGGGAGAGAGGAGAGGCCAAAACGAGCTCGACGTTTATTGTGTGTGTGTGTAGGCCCCGGTCGGAATTGGTGTGTGTGTGTGTGTGTGTGCGCGAGAGTAGTCGTCTCGCGAGATTTCGCGCGTATTGCATTTATTTCTGTTTTGGATTTTTGTCCCGTGTTCCTTGCGAAGGAGGGGAAATTGTTGACGAAGGATAAAATAAATTCACTGACGATAAATTTCGCTTGCCGCGCGTGATTGACACCTGACCCATCCCCTCTACCATATCCACGAGGCTGCAGTTTGGCCGGACACTGCGTTCCCTTTTCTCATCCCGACAAGCCGATTTTCGGCTGGCGCCCTATATAAATTGTCGGGACGGGAGGAGGGGAGTTTTGTGACTCTCTCGGTCCTTTTCCCCCAGCTCCCTCGATTTTGCGGTCACAAATTTGGCGCCCAACGTGGGGCAGTGTCATTGCGTGCGGAAAATTTTATTTTACCTTGACGAAGATAAATTTGAATTTATTCGCGATATTTCGTCTCTTTCGCAACCGTCTTTATCGTGTTCGTGTATAAGTCTGTTTTTTTTTGTGTCAATATCGTGGTCGTCTCTTTGTTTCCGTCCTCTAGAAAAAAAATTTCAGTGAGAGATCGAACGAAATATTTTCGAGGCCTCGAGTATCGTGTGCTCGAGGTTCCTCGTGTCGCTAAGCTGAGTTTTTTTCTGCTCGGCCGGTGAGTCCAGCGCGAGCTCTTGCCGAATGGCCCGGCGCTCGCGCTCTGCATGTCAACTTTGTGTTTACATTTTTTTTTGCATTCGCACATTTAAGATCCCGGACTGGAGACAGAATACTTACCGACGTATTGAGAAATTTACGAAAGTTTCCTGAACTCCCGAGTCTCGTTGAATATTACGATCTACAGGGTGATCCACAAATGGGACTCTAAGTGGCACGTAAGACCAGCTATTACTCTTGTCGACCTCGCTTATTTATTCGTTCTGTTCCGTTACGTCGAGTTTATTTATTTATTTATTTTGTCTTCGGTGTTTATATGGTTTCTTTTATGTTAGGCACTCAACATCTTTTAAAGTTTCTTTTTTTTTAAATTAATCTTATCAATATTATTATTGCATGATAAATTTTAGGGTGTCGACTTAAAATTTTATTTTATTTATTTTCGGACTGACGTTATTTTATCTAATTTATTTATTGACTTTATTTTAACGAACTTAATTGACTTTCTTCTCTTTTATTCTTTTATTAGCTTCAATTCGTTTAGTTTGTTTAAATAATTTATTAGAGTTCCGTCAATCAAATTATATTTTGGCTTGGATTAATTTTTTTATTTTACCGACTTTTTATTTATTTTTTTTAATTTTATTTGATCTTATTGTTATTTTCTTTTGCAAGCGGTTTGATTTTAATTTAATTTACTGAGCCATTTTTTTTTCCTGTTTATTTTATTTCTTCCTTTTCTTTGTTTGTTTGTTTTTCTTCGTTCTTCTCTATCACTCTCAAGACGTACTTGTTATGTTTTTTAAATTATAAGCTGGTTCACCGGACCTGAATTTCAGCCCGGCGGACTGAATCCGTTCGATGAATCGATTTTGCTAGGACAGGTTGTCATGGGCTTTTGCGGGGTAACATGTTCCCGGAAGCACCGAAACAAGTCTTTTACTACTTCACGAGTAGGCGGACCTGCGTTTCAGGCCGGCTAACTCGATGAGTTTTTCAATTTTTCCGATGGTAGTCAATCGACCACGAGTATTTTTTTTTTGCGGGGTAACATGTTCCCGGAAGCACCGAAACAAGTCTTTTACTATTTCACGAGTAGGCGGACCTGCGTTTCAGGCCGGCTAACTCGATGAGTTTTTCAGTTTTTCCGATGGTAGCTAATTGACCACGAGTATTTTTTTTTTCGCGGGGTAACCTGTTCCCGGAAGCGCTGACATAGCGGCTTGTGTGTTTATTTGTCGGTGTGTAGTATCGGACATTATTGCTGTTATCGTTTCCATTTTTGTTTGATTTTCTTCTGACTTGATGGAGTGATTTTTTTTTCTGTCTTGACAATTGGATCATTTTCGTTGTCTTGCTATCATTATATTGTTTATTGACTTCCGCTCTGACTTGCCTCCTGCACTCCTTCCCTCTCTTGAATCCCGTTTGGGAACGTAGAAAAAAAAAGGGATAGCAATGAAAAAGTTATGGTTGGAGCTAGTGGTATCCCTGTGGTATGGCATTGGTGTTTCCTGAGGTGTGGCGGAGCGGGTGTTTGAGATTGCCGCGTCGGGACCACGTTCCTCGACGGGGCTTACCAGTTGATAGATAGGATGTACCGAACTTACCGTACGGTCCTCAATTTTAAATTTTATCCTATTATGATTGCAATGGAGGGCGCTACGGAATCGAGCGTGATGGAGGTCGTCGCCGCGTGGCGCGATTGACGGAATAGCCGGGCAAGGCTGAGATCTCGGCCGGGGCGGCCGATGTCTGGGGAGGGGGTGTTGTAACGTGTTTTTTTTTGGTAACACTCCGCCGCTCGGCGAGGGCGTCCTCCGGCTCGGGGCCACCATCGCCGCCACGACACGATTCCGTAGGGTCCCGAATAGTTGTATATTATTTACTAATTTCGTCTGTATTTCTCTTTATTTTTTTCTTTACTATGTAATGTAAACCCAATGCCGAGGTTTCTCCCGCGGGAGGAAGCACGCGCCGTCAAGAAAGAAAACATCCGGGACACCGATGATGGCGGAGTCGAGTTTTCGCTCTGGGCTGAGGATCGAGAAAGAGCGAGAGGCTCGTAGGCGGCTGGACGCTCGACGAGGATAAGATCCCCGCGAAAAACTCCCGCGTCCGCGATTCCCTCGTCATCCGGAGAGAGTATTTTATCGAGGCCGGACCCACGCGCAGACCTTTCATTCCCCCCCCCCCCCTCTGCGAGGTTTCTCTCAGCCCGTGTAACACGGAGGATAAAAAGGGTTGCGGTAATTGTTCTCGCCGAGGCCCGAGTTTCGTGAGAGCCAGCGCGCTGATTTTATTCCGTCGTTTCGGGAGTTACGGAATTCGAAATTCGCGCTAAGATCGTAGGCGAACTCCCGAAACAATCGGCACGAGACTGCCCTCTCGCGTAAAGCGAGAGATAAAGGAGCGGAGCGGGGAGGAGCAGGGGTACGCGTCTCGCGCGCCGGCCGGCTTGCCGGACAGCTTCTCGCAAGGTACCGAGCCGGAAGGACGTGTGACGACTAGCATAAAGTGGCCAGCTACTCTCTCCCGGTGAGCCCAGCGTTGCCCGCAGCAATATACCGCGTAGATTTCTGACCGCGTGGTCGATCCTCGATTTCGGATACCTTTTGTTCGTGGCCACGGCCTCTATCGCGTCTCATCAAGTATTAAACTCTCATTTCACGTAGCTAGCGCGTATTATCGGGAAATCGCGTCGTGGTTGCGCGCGGGAAGCTCAATTTCGTGTCGCGACGAGCTTCGGCTCGAATATTTCGTTAGTCCGTAAAAAGTGTGAGTGAACGTGTGAGTGGAGAATTAGGACGTGTCGTCCTCGGCGATCCCTCGGCCTGCGGCGGGGCTTGAGCACGGGGAAAGGGGAAGAGATTACCCTCAAGTCAGGACGTCTTCACGGAGAACAAGCCTCCCGCTTATCATCGGGGTGCGGGTTCGAACCCGTGCGGACTCCCGTCCATTTTAACGGCATCTACCGGGTGCCCCTTTCCCCAGTGTGGGGATTTATCCCGGCTTCGTCGTGGGGGAGAGGTTGCCGAGCATCGCCGTCCACGTGAGTAACGACCGGGGTAATTTTCCGGGATATTTCTGTCTTTTATTTAACGCTCGGCCGGGTAACCGATTAGCGGGGGCCCGGTTTTATAATATTAGTGTGGCCGGTAGGGGAGAGAGGAGAGGCCAAAACGAGCTCGACGTTTATTGTGTGTGTGTGTAGGCCCCGGTCGGAATTGGTGTGTGTGTGTGTGTGTGTGCGCGAGAGTAGTCGTCTCGCGAGATTTCGCGCGTATTGCATTTATTTCTGTTTTGGATTTTTGTCCCGTGTTCCTTGCGAAGGAGGGGAAATTGTTGACGAAGGATAAAATAAATTCACTGACGATAAATTTCGCTTGCCGCGCGTGATTGACACCTGACCCATCCCCTCTACCATATCCACGAGGCTGCAGTTTGGCCGGACACTGCGTTCCCTTTTCTCATCCCGACAAGCCGATTTTCGGCTGGCGCCCTATATAAATTGTCGGGACGGGAGGAGGGGAGTTTTGTGACTCTCTCGGTCCTTTTCCCCCAGCTCCCTCGATTTTGCGGTCACAAATTTGGCGCCCAACGTGGGGCAGTGTCATTGCGTGCGGAAAATTTTATTTTACCTTGACGAAGATAAATTTGAATTTATTCGCGATATTTCGTCTCTTTCGCAACCGTCTTTATCGTGTTCGTGTATAAGTCTGTTTTTTTTTGTGTCAATATCGTGGTCGTCTCTTTGTTTCCGTCCTCTAGAAAAAAAATTTCAGTGAGAGATCGAACGAAATATTTTCGAGGCCTCGAGTATCGTGTGCTCGAGGTTCCTCGTGTCGCTAAGCTGAGTTTTTTTCTGCTCGGCCGGTGAGTCCAGCGCGAGCTCTTGCCGAATGGCCCGGCGCTCGCGCTCTGCATGTCAACTTTGTGTTTACATTTTTTTTTGCATTCGCACATTTAAGATCCCGGACTGGAGACAGAATACTTACCGACGTATTGAGAAATTTACGAAAGTTTCCTGAACTCCCGAGTCTCGTTGAATATTACGATCTACAGGGTGATCCACAAATGGGACTCTAAGTGGCACGTAAGACCAGCTATTACTCTTGTCGACCTCGCTTATTTATTCGTTCTGTTCCGTTACGTCGAGTTTATTTATTTATTTATTTTGTCTTCGGTGTTTATATGGTTTCTTTTATGTTAGGCACTCAACATCTTTTAAAGTTTCTTTTTTTTTAAATTAATCTTATCAATATTATTATTGCATGATAAATTTTAGGGTGTCGACTTAAAATTTTATTTTATTTATTTTCGGACTGACGTTATTTTATCTAATTTATTTATTGACTTTATTTTAACGAACTTAATTGACTTTCTTCTCTTTTATTCTTTTATTAGCTTCAATTCGTTTAGTTTGTTTAAATAATTTATTAGAGTTCCGTCAATCAAATTATATTTTGGCTTGGATTAATTTTTTTATTTTACCGACTTTTTATTTATTTTTTTTAATTTTATTTGATCTTATTGTTATTTTCTTTTGCAAGCGGTTTGATTTTAATTTAATTTACTGAGCCATTTTTTTTTCCTGTTTATTTTATTTCTTCCTTTTCTTTGTTTGTTTGTTTTTCTTCGTTCTTCTCTATCACTCTCAAGACGTACTTGTTATGTTTTTTAAATTATAAGCTGGTTCACCGGACCTGAATTTCAGCCCGGCGGACTGAATCCGTTCGATGAATCGATTTTGCTAGGACAGGTTGTCATGGGCTTTTGCGGGGTAACATGTTCCCGGAAGCACCGAAACAAGTCTTTTACTACTTCACGAGTAGGCGGACCTGCGTTTCAGGCCGGCTAACTCGATGAGTTTTTCAATTTTTCCGATGGTAGTCAATCGACCACGAGTATTTTTTTTTTGCGGGGTAACATGTTCCCGGAAGCACCGAAACAAGTCTTTTACTATTTCACGAGTAGGCGGACCTGCGTTTCAGGCCGGCTAACTCGATGAGTTTTTCAGTTTTTCCGATGGTAGCTAATTGACCACGAGTATTTTTTTTTTCGCGGGGTAACCTGTTCCCGGAAGCGCTGACATAGCGGCTTGTGTGTTTATTTGTCGGTGTGTAGTATCGGACATTATTGCTGTTATCGTTTCCATTTTTGTTTGATTTTCTTCTGACTTGATGGAGTGATTTTTTTTTCTGTCTTGACAATTGGATCATTTTCGTTGTCTTGCTATCATTATATTGTTTATTGACTTCCGCTCTGACTTGCCTCCTGCACTCCTTCCCTCTCTTGAATCCCGTTTGGGAACGTAGAAAAAAAAAGGGATAGCAATGAAAAAGTTATGGTTGGAGCTAGTGGTATCCCTGTGGTATGGCATTGGTGTTTCCTGAGGTGTGGCGGAGCGGGTGTTTGAGATTGCCGCGTCGGGACCACGTTCCTCGACGGGGCTTACCAGTTGATAGATAGGATGTACCGAACTTACCGTACGGTCCTCAATTTTAAATTTTATCCTATTATGATTGCAATGGAGGGCGCTACGGAATCGAGCGTGATGGAGGTCGTCGCCGCGTGGCGCGATTGACGGAATAGCCGGGCAAGGCTGAGATCTCGGCCGGGGCGGCCGATGTCTGGGGAGGGGGTGTTGTAACGTGTTTTTTTTTGGTAACACTCCGCCGCTCGGCGAGGGCGTCCTCCGGCTCGGGGCCACCATCGCCGCCACGACACGATTCCGTAGGGTCCCGAATAGTTGTATATTATTTACTAATTTCGTCTGTATTTCTCTTTATTTTTTTCTTTACTATGTAATGTAAACCCAATGCCGAGGTTTCTCCCGCGGGAGGAAGCACGCGCCGTCAAGAAAGAAAACATCCGGGACACCGATGATGGCGGAGTCGAGTTTTCGCTCTGGGCTGAGGATCGAGAAAGAGCGAGAGGCTCGTAGGCGCCTCATGGCCGGCTACATGGCCGTCATTGCGGGCGAAGTCGCCCACATCGTCAAATGCGTCCCTGTAGAATGTACCCTACGAAGAACTAACGAGTGTTACCTGGAACTACCTGTAACGCACAAAAATCAATCGTTCTTTTTATCAACAATTTCACGGACATTGATCAAGACTGGCACCCACATCGAGTGTAATTCAATGCTACCTGCACAATACCTCATCGATGGAGTTTGGTACCACTTCACACCCCAACCTGTTGAAATCCCACCACCACAAACATTGCATCCGATGACAACTCCAACTTGGGGATACAAGCCTATTGGAAATTTAGCATCTGGTGGAATCTACACAAGCCAAGAAATTGAACAATTACGCGATCGTATAATGTTTCCTGCCGAAAGACCTGCTCTATTGAATAATCTTGCACGTGGGTCGGCCGGTTACACCATACCACCAGGGTCCGTGTCTCTGAAAAACCTAATTGACGAGAACACTTTGGAACACATAACGTCAAACGCCCTCGCAAAACTTTGGAACGGTTTCGAGCGATTCGGAATCGTCAGCGCGGGTTTCCTTGGAATCATCACCATTTATTCGGTCATCAAAGGAGCCGTGGACACCATCATTCAAGGCTACACCTTGCATTCTTTGTATGGTTGTAGTTTTGCCCTACTTGGAGCTATTTGGAATTCCATCACCCACCTACTCATCACCAAGGCTCATAAAAAACGACAAGAAGAAGAAAATACGTACATCAGAGTATCTCCTCGTGAGCTTGATCCACCGGACACACCTTCTCCAACGTCGACGTCAAGAAGGCTGTCGGGCGTCGACGCCGTCCTCTTGGAGCGTTTGCACGCTAATCCTCAGCAATCCAGTGGGGTTGCTTCGTCTTAGTCCCCCGAGGTGTTACGTCCTGGCGATCTTGCCCTCCATTAAATGACCTAGAACATAAAGAACAAACATAGTTATCCATATACTTACCCTAGACATTATGTTACTCCAAATAAGAATACGAATATGTATTAAGTATCACTACCCAGGCATTCTTATCTATATGTAGTATAAAATAGACAATATAAACAATAATATAATTCTTTATTTTTACAAGAAACAATAGGTCTCATAATACTTTTATGCCCTAAATGGCTTAAATATAAATAATCATGTAATTCTGTACTATACACATGTTACTACATATACTTAAGACTAAATAAAGCCTATGTAAAACTCTATAAAAACATATTGTCCCCCTTAAATTCCTTAAGGGTAGGATAAAACATAAAATTAGGTAAAACCCTTTTGTCACCAAATATAACGCAATAAAAGGATAATAAAGAGATAAATACGAAATCATAATAATAATTCAATCTCCTTAAAAACGCTTAAAACCAGGGTAAAATAGAACTTTTCAAAGCTTAACTTTTGCAATATTAAACGGCACATTCAGTAGTAAATAACGCCCCAAACATCATATTTTTACGATCAACCAATCACGTTGAAATTACTTAAAACATATTTAAAATTAGGTTAAAATGAGTACGGCTATCCGCCATCTTAAAGAGGGAAAAATCCCGATTCCAACTATACCCTTCCCATAATTTTAAAACAATTAGAACTATTTAATTTCGATTTTTCAAAAGAGGAGATCTTGCTTCAACTTCCTATGACGTCATGTTCTCCTGATACTCCTGCTCTTAGTCGCGACCCGCGAAATTCGTTTCCCTCAAAACTAAAAATCGTACCGCGGTCCCGCGGGTGTCAAAATTTCCCTAAAAATCCATTCTTTTATATAGACCCAACTCGCGGCCCCGGCGGCCATTGTTTTCTCCCAAAAACTCAAAAAACCTGCAAATCCACGGTTACCCCGTGTTACTATATACCTATAGCGTTCCCTCATGTATGCTTCACCTAAGGAGGCCGCCATGATGGTTTCAGGCCGCCAAGATGGCTAACAGCCGCCATATTGGAATCCCGCTAATATCGTAGAATCCTCCGGGAACCCCTGTGGTCCTGTAGGCCGCCATGACACCTCCCATAGGCATCCCTTTTCATCCCAGAATATGCATCCTTAAGGGGGGCCCGCTATGATTGTTCCCCAATACCTCAGTGCACATGCACTTGGACTTGGCTCACGTACAGCCGCCATGACAGTCGCCACGAGGCGCACGGTCACCATCAAAATCACGTCCCATCAATATTATTGGTAACTCAAAAGTACATCTCGCAAAAATCACGTATCATAAACATTGATATTAAAACTCGGGGCCACCTCGCTATCTACCTAGACTAAACATCCGGCGGATACTGTCACCAACTACGCACCATTCCTTTGTTCCAAATTTGTTAATGCAAAATCCCTTGTTAACCAAGATAGGCTAATTGTTAAATCACATAAAGGTTCCCTGTAGTCTTAAATATTATATTCTATTTTGAATCTTGAATTTAGAGCAATATTAGCTATTTTAGAATGTTAATAATAAATTTTGATAGCAAAATAACCACGTAAAAATAAGTTAACAATGTTAATAAAACTATCAACCTATTCTAACGTGCGCAACATATTCCAATGCGCACCGCTAACTTTAATAGATATTTAATAAGATATTTTAATAAAATGTTTTACCGTCAGTATACCTATATATATATACCCCGATATTTTCTTTAAGTTCTATAACATTATAACAGCTAACAATTCCTATACGAAATACTTACCCGCCGTATAAAGAAATAAAAGTTACACAACAATCAAATTTTATTCAATATTTGCAAGACTTGTATAACAAAAATCATACATTAAACAATTAGGACAAGTTGCGAAATTATGAAACATTTATTGTAAAACCACATACAAAAATTGAACAATATGAACTAATGTAATAAATTGTAAGACTCATGATAAATTAATTAGAATTAATTTATCAAGAGTCCCATTTGATCCTGTAAGAAGAAAAGAGAAAGACGCCGGTACTCCATATCGTCCCATAAGAGTAAGGGAGAAGGAAGGATGCCTACGTCACAACAGCGCCCACTTCCCCGACGCTGGATGCTGGCCCCACCAAGATGGCTGCCGCCTCCACTCGAGAAGTGTATAAAAGGAGGGGAACCTCTCCTTCGCCAGTTCTCCGGTCTCTCCACCAGTCAGTCGCGCTTCTCCGTTCGTTGGACCCGCACGCTGGAAAATCGGCTCTTGTCATTTTTTGAATCTTTGATTCTTTTTGGGTAACAGTTATACCCTTTTTGATATTTATACGAATATTCGTTTCGTACGTTTACTTTCATTATATTCAATCTATTCTCCGCGATTTCGTTCATCTTTAAAGTTGTAACAATATATCAATAATCTCAAAAAGTGATCTTCGTCTTGTGTTAATTTATTGTATTAAACCTGAATTCCTCGATTTAATCAAAAGTGTCACTCATCGTTTTCTTCGGCATCTTTTATTTTAAATTACAAGCATATTCAAAAAATATTTGTCAAAGGAATTGTGCCAGTTTATCCAAAGCTTCTCTACTACTTTTTACCTTGTGTTTTAGTGCTCCTTAGCCGAGCACGAAACGTCCTCATCCTTTTCCGGTGATTAGGTGATCTTTCGTGCTGCCTAGTGGCCAGGCACGGTCACCACGATCTACCGTGCAATCTCATTTCCTAGAATAAATTTGAATTCAGTGCTATTGCGTTTGCACGAATTCATATCCCTTTCAGTGTCACGTGTGTGCTGCCTAGAGGCCAAGCACCCGTGCCATAATTTGGAAACTGGGACAATACCTGAAACAAATTATTTTGTATTAATTAGTTAACTCGTTTTTCCCTAATGCCAAGAAGACGTGCAGGTGCTCACTTCCAACGACGCCGCGCTCAGTCTAGCCGAGGCGAGACATCGGGTCGACATTCCCGCGGTGATAATAGAACTCTAGAACAACGGTTTAATCAATTGCCGCTTAGTGCAAGACTGCGAATTATTTCAAATACTCTCCTCTATTCGCGAGTGTATATCGTGGACGATCGTTCGATCCGTCGCGTATCTCCGCCGTCACCTGTCAGTGATTCAGACACATCTACGGTTGTTGCTTCACCTGAACAAGAAGTAACATTTCCTGTTATTTCATTCGACGTCGAATCTTCCTCTATCGTCGTCGAACCAGAAATCAGTTCTTACGTCGTCGATTCACCTGTTGCTGATTCCTCATCGGTCGTTGAGTCCGCACACGATTAGATTCCATTCCTATGGGTGCATGTACATCGTCTTCTAGGAGGCCTGCTGTGGAACTTGCTGTCCCTGAAATCACCATTCGGTTTGAGATAGTCCACACCGATCGCGGAAGTTCCCTTCAGATACAGCAGCGTCCTCTTCCTCCACCCGCTACGCACCGCCGCTCGTAAGGGTAAGTTAAATTAATTCACGCTACTATCTTTTCTATTATCTTACCCTAATTTTGTATTTTCTACATTTTATAAAAAATACTTACCAATTACCGATCGTGACCTGGTCCTCGTCCCCGTCGGGCGCATTCCCGACCAAAGGTAGGACCCTTTTTCTCTTAATCCGCGTTCCTAAAAAAAGGGTAAAAGTTAAAATAAATTAGATTGTTTCCTCATTTTCTCCTTTTATTACTTACCCAACTCAGCACGCGACTTCTTGTGTCCGTGTACCTGTAAAGAATAAAATCGTATTAAATTAAAATCATTGTCTTCCCATTCTCTCTCTTTTATTACTTACCCAATTCAGGACGTAACAGGATTAAAAATTTTTCTGGTGGCAGCGGTGGGATACCACTGAGTCACATCGGTAAATGAAAATCCTTTTCTGTAACAATACAAATTTTACAATCACTTGAATAAATCGATATAATATTTTGGAATATCAAATAAATTTTGAAGTAAAATTAAAAATAGTTTTTATTCTTATATATATATATGTTCTTTAAAATTTTTGTTCCCTCTTTAGCAACCATCAGATAATTTCAAAAACTATTAAATACTTAAGTAATTCCTCTTAGGAAAATATAGTAGTAAACGTTTTAAACGGAAAAAAAATCAACATCTTTCCCTTTCATTTATTGTTTTTGTGATAATAAAATAATAACAAAACAATAAATTTATCTAACAAACCAGTATTTTACAAAATGGCGACTAGATCCAAAACTCGCCAACTAAACGAAGAAGAACTTCGCATTCTATCCGAACAATTAGACAAAAAACAAGAGCTTTTACGCGAACAAGAAAGATCCCTTATGGAAAAAGATCAAGAAACTCAAGAAAAACTCGTGGCCCTCGAGGCACGTCAGCGGGAGATGGCTTCCTCTCCCGAACCTTCAAATTTACATACCGAACAATTTTCGGCCCTCCAAGGGGTCCTATCTACACTGGTCGCCCAAATGGGAAACCTTCATACCGAAATCACCGAAATTAGAAACGAGAGGAACGGTCAAAATTGCCCGCCACCTACAAATTCAATACGCCCGGAACAAACCGTCTACTTCGATGAAAATCATTCGAACTCGGTTCCGCGTAATCAAAATTTGAAATTTAAAGACGCATTAGAGTCCGTGCCAATTTTCAACGGGTACAATATCCCGGTGCTACGTTTCATTAGATCTTGCAAACGGGCCAGGGATATGTTCACACCCAATCTCGAATCTAACCTGACGCAACTTCTCAGGAATAAATTAAAAGGGCACGCCGCTACTGCATTGGAAGATTATACGTTCAACAACGTTTCCGATTTTGCTGATCGATTGAAATCTCTTTTTGGATCCGCGAAAACACTCAATGAGTTTCGTGGTGAACTCGGTAACATTGCAAAACTCAAGTCCGAACACATAATCGATTACATCAGTCGTATAAAAGATTTACATATGGCCATCAAAGAGGCCGAACTCGATAGTCACGGTTTAATTCGTTCTGATCAATACGACACATTGGACAATGACACATTGGATTGTTTTATTAAGGGGCTTCCCCCCGATTTTCGAATGAGATTAAAAATTGAAGGCTTCCTGAATCTAGAAGACGCCTATAGTAAAGCCATAAAAGTTGAAAAAGAAATAAGTCGCGATCGTTCACAATTCCGGTCCGATAACAAACCAGATGTTGCACAGGTAAAGACTCTCTCCCCGTCCGAGAGACCAACCTGTTCTCATTGTAGCCGCAATCATCCTTCAGAGAATTGCTGGCAAAAATTTCCTGAAAAGAGGCCCGCTCAAGGCCCTCAATTTAAACCGAAAAATGACAATAATAACGCGTCCCAACCAAACAACCAGCGCGATAACAGACCGCGCCCTCCTTGTGCATATTGCCAAAAACCGGGACACTCCGAGCCTATGTGCTATAAAAAACAAAACGATGAACGTAACAGAGCCCAACCCGATCCAAAAAACTCGGGCTCTCGCCCCGTGGTCAGGGCCTCCCCTCGGGACGAAATTCACCAGGAGCGCCCTGTAAAAACCATAGAGGCACTGCCGTGCGAACCGTCAGGGTCCGCCTAACTCAACACGATACTGCCCCGTCGGTTTACCTGGATTGCCCTCAACTCTCGGGACTAACCGAATTTTTGATTGATTCCGGATCGGACGTTAACCTCGTAAAACATCATGTAGTTAACGCAAATATTAAAGGTGAAAATATTTTGAACCTAAAGGGCATCTCCAACGCCCCTGTAAAAACTTTGGGATCAGTTTACTTAAATATCAACGATACACTTGCGGAATTCCATGTCGTACACGACTGGTTCCCTATTGAACAAAATGCCCTTATCGGCAATGAATTTTTGGCCAAAAATGAGGCCCTTGTCGACTGGAAAAATTTACAGTTGTGTTATAAGGATCACGTGATCCCTTTTATTTCAAAGGAGACAATTTCCATTCCTAAACGCTCGAAATGTGTATGCTTTGCCAAAGTACGAAACCCCGAAGTAAACGAGGGTTACATTCCAAGGCTCCACTTTGGAGATGGAATATTCGTAGGCGAAGCACTCGTTGCGGTAAAAAATGGAATTGCTCAATTAATGGCGCATAATTCCACGGAGGATGACTTGGCCTGGTACATACCTACAGTAACCATTCAAGAGGTCAGTCTCAAATCCAGTACCGATATGGAATTATCCTTCGCACCCTCAGGTGATCATATTGAATCCAAGGGGGTTGAGGAGGAGTCATTAATTTCTTCTGCGTTTCCCGAATTTCGGAACGACCAAATAAAATTTGAAGAAGCATCTATGACCCCAACGAGGCGGGTCCTTAAGATCGAAAAAGAAAACGAAGTAAAAGACGTCTTGTCACTGCTCCGGTTAGAGCATTTGAATGCAGAGGAACGCGAAAATGTGTCCTCCCTCGTTAAAGAAAATGCCGACTTGTTTCACATCCCGGGAAAACCTCTCGGATTTACCAGCGCTATTAACCATCGAATCATTACGACGGACGACCAGCCGGTCTTCACCCGTCAATATCGTTTTCCACCCATCCATAAGGAGGAAATAACAAAACAAGTGAGTGAATTAATTTCTGGGGAAATCATAGAGCCGTCCACTTCCCCTTATAGTTCGCCCGTCTGGATTGTCCCAAAAAAGGAGGACTCCCAGGGCAACAAACGTTGGCGAATGGTCATCGACTATCGCAATTTAAATGAAAAAACAATAGGGGATGCCTACCCGCTACCCCAAATTAATGAAATCCTCGATCAATTGGGTAATGCCAAATACTTTTCCATTTTTGATCTCGCTAGCGGTTTCCACCAAATCCGAGTCCACCCTGAGGACGCACATAAGACCGCATTCGTGACTCCATTTTGTCACTATCAGTTTAGCCGAATGCCCTTCGGACTAAAAAACGCGCCCGCGACTTTTCAACGTCTTATGGACCAAGTACTTACCGGATTACAAGGAAATGAGTTATTTGTATATTTGGACGACATCGTTATCTATGCCCAAAGTCTCGGTGAACACGAAAAGAAATTTAACAAACTTGCAAAGAGGTTGAGACAAGCAAATCTTAAACTCCAGCCCGATAAGTGCGAGTTCTTAAAACATGAAGTAGCCTACTTAGGGCACATTATAAGCGAAAACGGAGTAAAACCTGACCCGAAAAAATTAGAATCTTTGCAAAAGTACCCTAAACCAACGACACAAAAGAAAATCAAACAATTTTTGGGTCTTGCGGGGTACTATCGACGTTTCATCGATAACTTTTCAGGCATCGCGAAGCCTCTCACTCACCTTTTGAAAAAGGGAACTCCCTTCAAGTGGACCGATACACAAGAACAAGCGTTCACTACCCTTCGCAACGCCTTGTGTAAAGAACCGGTATTGCAGTATCCGGATTTTTCAAAACCATTTATAATAACTACAGACGCTTCTGACATTGCCGTTGGCGGTGTCCTTAGTCAAGGGGAAATCGGAAAAGACCGCCCTATAAGTTACGCTTCACGTACATTGAACAAACACGAACAAAACTATTCTACCATCGAAAAGGAACTTCTTGCAATAATTTATAGCGTCAATCACTTTCGTCCATACGTTTACGGACAACAGTTTGTGCTGGTCACGGATCATAAGCCCCTAGTCTGGCTTCACTCCGTGAAGGATCCGGCTAACCGTTTGGTACATTGGCGTCTAAGTCTTGCGAACTATACATACAAAATCGTTTACAAACCCGGCAGGGCTAACAGCAACGCTGACGCCTTATCCCGGAATCCCCCTATCGAATCAAAAACAGTACTCTCGGTGACGCATTCACCAAATAAAAACGCAAGTTCAGACGACGAAAGAATCTTTTCGCCGGTAAAAAGAAAACAAAAAGGGGACAAAAAGGGAAAAAGCCAATTGAGCGCTGCTCGTAAACGGCTTCACTCAACTTCAGATGATGAACCATTTTTGGGTTTCGAAAAAAATAAACAACTAGAAGCACGTAAACAAGTACAGTCGCCTATCGAAGATAACGAACCATTTTTGGGTTTTAACAAGAATGATCAAGCAAAAGCTGAAAAGGAAACACATCCTACGGTACTTACCGATCTTGATAATGCAGAAAAACTCCCTGAAAGTGTAAGTGGTTTGGGAACACCTCTCCCTCCTACGGATCGCCCTATGGATCCTCCGGATGATCCACCTCCCGATCCTCCCCGAGACCTTCCCATAGTCTCACCGGTTTTGTCCGACCTACGCGAAACAATGAACGAATTGGAAAGCAATAATGATAACGAAGGTATACCCGAAAGTGAAGACGAATCAGACGACGAGTCAACTTCTAGCGATATTATAGACAATGAAAACCCTCAATTTATTATTCCTGAGGAAGATCGTCACTTGTCAAACCTTTTGAAGATTCGCGAAACGCGCGATCGTTTATCTATGCAACGAGACAATCTCGTCATATTCGTTACCACGACCGGGCAACCAATTGATAATGGCGCAAAGGATCTCCAGGCGCAGGGTTTGTATCCCAAACTGGAACAATTAACGTACCTGCGAGTACGTATAAAAACCGAAAAATCAAAACGCATAATAGCAATGCCCATTATGGGAAACATATACGAAAACCTCGAACTCGAGGATTTAATCGAAATAATCGAATCACTACGAGACGCCATACGTGAATCATGTTTCGACCAAATCAACATCGCAAAAACAAGTCTCATCGGCAATATTTCATGGGCCGAAATAAAAAATTTGCTTTACGAGAGTCTCCGTGAGGAAAACCTTAACCTCACCATTTGTACACAATTGGTCCAAATTCCCCCAGAGGAAGACCGATTGGAAATCATTAAGGAAAAACACGATTCACTCATAGGTGGTCATAAAGGTGTAGGCAAAACTTATAAACGTATCCGAGAAAACTACTTTTGGAAAAATATGAAGACTCAGATTCAAGACTATATTCAACACTGTCGTAACTGTCAACTCAAAAAACTTGTAAGGGTTAAGACGAAACAACCCATGATCCTCACGGATACGCCCGGGGCCGCGTTCGATAAGATCGCCATGGACATGGTAGGGCCCCTCCCTTTGACGCGAAATAACAATGAGTATATACTCACCCTACAAGATCTACTCACCAAATATTCCCTGGCTATTCCATTGAGCCGGACAACATCAGTAGACATTAGTAACGCTTTCGTCAAAAATTTCATCGCTCGATTTGGCGCTCCCCGCGCAATCCTCACCGACCAAGGGTCCAATTTCTGCAGTAGCCTGATGAAAGCTATTGCGAAAAAATTTAAAATAAAAACATATCAAACAACGGCATTCCACCCGCAGAGCAATGGGTCCATCGAAAGGTCCCACCACGTGCTCACGGAGTACTTAAAACAATACGTGAACGAAAATTCCGATTGGGACGATTACATAGACCTTGCTATGTTCTCCTACAACACGAGTCGTCATGAGGGTACGGGTTACACCCCACACGAACTCGTCTTCGGGAAACTTGCACGCCACCCATCGGCACTCCATCAAATCGAGGATTCCCAAGACTCATCCTATTCAGAGTACCTTGCGGAATTATTTACTCGAATCGACAATCTTCAAACATTGGCATCCGACAACCTGAAACAAGCAAAAGAAAAATCAAAAGGATACTACGATCGCAACATAAATCCAAAACATTTTAAAGTTGGCGATCGGGTCTTAATGTTAAAGGAACCCCAAAAAGGGAAATTCGGGGACCAGTACACTGAGCCATGTGAAATTATCGAGATATTATCCGGGGGAAATATCAAAATCATGTACCAAAATAAACCCCGCATTGTTCACACGAACAAACTTAGAGGCACCAGGCTGTAACCAAGCATTTGGTTTTCGGTTGCAGCATGGATCCGAAAATATGTATTGTGGCAACCATCCTCATCCGCGTCGTTACCAGCCTCATCGGTTACGACTGCGGTGCTCCTGCATTAAACGTTACAACGATCTCGCTAAACGACATCGGAGGATGCGACATCCCAATCGTATCACCAACACCGGTGCCCGTACGAATCCAGCTACTACAACTTTCGGAATTCACAACGACGGAAGTCATACAATGCAAGGTCGAAATCGACCGCACCGTGTATTATTGCGGCATGCATTCACACAACTCCGTGGTGCAAAATGGCCGTCAAGTCTACCTTACCGAACTCACCGGTAAAGGTTGCCGCACGCTTCAGGAAACTGGAGTAATACAACTCGGATTTGCCGCATTCCTCGCTGGTGTAAAAAGAAACAGCACCACCTTACGCAGTGTCACTCTCGCCGGGTCAATTTCTAGTGAAGGTACCTGTAAGGGAGCGCAATACAGCGACCTATTTGGAACTTGGGATAACGTCGTAGTCCAAGCTTCCGCCAAAATAACGATTTCAAATTACGAGGCGTCCGTCAACATGGCGACCGACCGCATCATCCTACAAAGCACGACTCAGTGCCAACTATCTGAGGGATCCTGTACAGATGTCGAAGGTAACCAGGCATTCTGGAAAACGGAACCCGTTGATACCTGTTCGTTTAACCGTTATGACGTCCTCTACGATGGAATGGCAACGAAGCTGCGCACCATCGAAAATTCTGCTCAAACTCCAGACGTCTACACGTTAACAACTCAAGAAACAACATTTGCTTTGGCTGTAAGAAGCGAAAAATCGCTGTGTGGTTACACCCTAATCCGGACCGAACATCCAAAACTCTTCATCCTTGAAACACGCGATGGTCAAACCTTTGCATCGCAACGTAAGGTCCTCGTGAGCAACTTGGATATATTTTCCTACGTAAATTCAAAATTCATTTACGTGGAAAAACACATTAAAACACAAATCAAGGCTCTCTATAAAGACGTATTGACTCAAAGGTGTAATTTGGAGCAACAAGTCCTCCGTAATGCGCTGGCAACTGCAGCGATCCTACCCGAAAAATTTGCTCGGGCCGTCACTAAATCTCCAGGCTACATGGCCGTCATTGCGGGCGAAGTCGCCCACATCGTCAAATGCGTCCCTGTAGAATGTACCCTACGAAGAACTAACGAGTGTTACCTGGAACTACCTGTAACGCACAAAAATCAATCGTTCTTTTTATCAACAATTTCACGGACATTGATCAAGACTGGCACCCACATCGAGTGTAATTCAATGCTACCTGCACAATACCTCATCGATGGAGTTTGGTACCACTTCACACCCCAACCTGTTGAAATCCCACCACCACAAACATTGCATCCGATGACAACTCCAACTTGGGGATACAAGCCTATTGGAAATTTAGCATCTGGTGGAATCTACACAAGCCAAGAAATTGAACAATTACGCGATCGTATAATGTTTCCTGCCGAAAGACCTGCTCTATTGAATAATCTTGCACGTGGGTCGGCCGGTTACACCATACCACCAGGGTCCGTGTCTCTGAAAAACCTAATTGACGAGAACACTTTGGAACACATAACGTCAAACGCCCTCGCAAAACTTTGGAACGGTTTCGAGCGATTCGGAATCGTCAGCGCGGGTTTCCTTGGAATCATCACCATTTATTCGGTCATCAAAGGAGCCGTGGACACCATCATTCAAGGCTACACCTTGCATTCTTTGTATGGTTGTAGTTTTGCCCTACTTGGAGCTATTTGGAATTCCATCACCCACCTACTCATCACCAAGGCTCATAAAAAACGACAAGAAGAAGAAAATACGTACATCAGAGTATCTCCTCGTGAGCTTGATCCACCGGACACACCTTCTCCAACGTCGACGTCAAGAAGGCTGTCGGGCGTCGACGCCGTCCTCTTGGAGCGTTTGCACGCTAATCCTCAGCAATCCAGTGGGGTTGCTTCGTCTTAGTCCCCCGAGGTGTTACGTCCTGGCGATCTTGCCCTCCATTAAATGACCTAGAACATAAAGAACAAACATAGTTATCCATATACTTACCCTAGACATTATGTTACTCCAAATAAGAATACGAATATGTATTAAGTATCACTACCCAGGCATTCTTATCTATATGTAGTATAAAATAGACAATATAAACAATAATATAATTCTTTATTTTTACAAGAAACAATAGGTCTCATAATACTTTTATGCCCTAAATGGCTTAAATATAAATAATCATGTAATTCTGTACTATACACATGTTACTACATATACTTAAGACTAAATAAAGCCTATGTAAAACTCTATAAAAACATATTGTCCCCCTTAAATTCCTTAAGGGTAGGATAAAACATAAAATTAGGTAAAACCCTTTTGTCACCAAATATAACGCAATAAAAGGATAATAAAGAGATAAATACGAAATCATAATAATAATTCAATCTCCTTAAAAACGCTTAAAACCAGGGTAAAATAGAACTTTTCAAAGCTTAACTTTTGCAATATTAAACGGCACATTCAGTAGTAAATAACGCCCCAAACATCATATTTTTACGATCAACCAATCACGTTGAAATTACTTAAAACATATTTAAAATTAGGTTAAAATGAGTACGGCTATCCGCCATCTTAAAGAGGGAAAAATCCCGATTCCAACTATACCCTTCCCATAATTTTAAAACAATTAGAACTATTTAATTTCGATTTTTCAAAAGAGGAGATCTTGCTTCAACTTCCTATGACGTCATGTTCTCCTGATACTCCTGCTCTTAGTCGCGACCCGCGAAATTCGTTTCCCTCAAAACTAAAAATCGTACCGCGGTCCCGCGGGTGTCAAAATTTCCCTAAAAATCCATTCTTTTATATAGACCCAACTCGCGGCCCCGGCGGCCATTGTTTTCTCCCAAAAACTCAAAAAACCTGCAAATCCACGGTTACCCCGTGTTACTATATACCTATAGCGTTCCCTCATGTATGCTTCACCTAAGGAGGCCGCCATGATGGTTTCAGGCCGCCAAGATGGCTAACAGCCGCCATATTGGAATCCCGCTAATATCGTAGAATCCTCCGGGAACCCCTGTGGTCCTGTAGGCCGCCATGACACCTCCCATAGGCATCCCTTTTCATCCCAGAATATGCATCCTTAAGGGGGGCCCGCTATGATTGTTCCCCAATACCTCAGTGCACATGCACTTGGACTTGGCTCACGTACAGCCGCCATGACAGTCGCCACGAGGCGCACGGTCACCATCAAAATCACGTCCCATCAATATTATTGGTAACTCAAAAGTACATCTCGCAAAAATCACGTATCATAAACATTGATATTAAAACTCGGGGCCACCTCGCTATCTACCTAGACTAAACATCCGGCGGATACTGTCACCAACTACGCACCATTCCTTTGTTCCAAATTTGTTAATGCAAAATCCCTTGTTAACCAAGATAGGCTAATTGTTAAATCACATAAAGGTTCCCTGTAGTCTTAAATATTATATTCTATTTTGAATCTTGAATTTAGAGCAATATTAGCTATTTTAGAATGTTAATAATAAATTTTGATAGCAAAATAACCACGTAAAAATAAGTTAACAATGTTAATAAAACTATCAACCTATTCTAACGTGCGCAACATATTCCAATGCGCACCGCTAACTTTAATAGATATTTAATAAGATATTTTAATAAAATGTTTTACCGTCAGTATACCTATATATATATACCCCGATATTTTCTTTAAGTTCTATAACATTATAACAGCTAACAATTCCTATACGAAATACTTACCCGCCGTATAAAGAAATAAAAGTTACACAACAATCAAATTTTATTCAATATTTGCAAGACTTGTATAACAAAAATCATACATTAAACAATTAGGACAAGTTGCGAAATTATGAAACATTTATTGTAAAACCACATACAAAAATTGAACAATATGAACTAATGTAATAAATTGTAAGACTCATGATAAATTAATTAGAATTAATTTATCAAGAGTCCCATTTGATCCTGTAAGAAGAAAAGAGAAAGACGCCGGTACTCCATATCGTCCCATAAGAGTAAGGGAGAAGGAAGGATGCCTACGTCACAACAGCGCCCACTTCCCCGACGCTGGATGCTGGCCCCACCAAGATGGCTGCCGCCTCCACTCGAGAAGTGTATAAAAGGAGGGGAACCTCTCCTTCGCCAGTTCTCCGGTCTCTCCACCAGTCAGTCGCGCTTCTCCGTTCGTTGGACCCGCACGCTGGAAAATCGGCTCTTGTCATTTTTTGAATCTTTGATTCTTTTTGGGTAACAGTTATACCCTTTTTGATATTTATACGAATATTCGTTTCGTACGTTTACTTTCATTATATTCAATCTATTCTCCGCGATTTCGTTCATCTTTAAAGTTGTAACAATATATCAATAATCTCAAAAAGTGATCTTCGTCTTGTGTTAATTTATTGTATTAAACCTGAATTCCTCGATTTAATCAAAAGTGTCACTCATCGTTTTCTTCGGCATCTTTTATTTTAAATTACAAGCATATTCAAAAAATATTTGTCAAAGGAATTGTGCCAGTTTATCCAAAGCTTCTCTACTACTTTTTACCTTGTGTTTTAGTGCTCCTTAGCCGAGCACGAAACGTCCTCATCCTTTTCCGGTGATTAGGTGATCTTTCGTGCTGCCTAGTGGCCAGGCACGGTCACCACGATCTACCGTGCAATCTCATTTCCTAGAATAAATTTGAATTCAGTGCTATTGCGTTTGCACGAATTCATATCCCTTTCAGTGTCACGTGTGTGCTGCCTAGAGGCCAAGCACCCGTGCCATAATTTGGAAACTGGGACAATACCTGAAACAAATTATTTTGTATTAATTAGTTAACTCGTTTTTCCCTAATGCCAAGAAGACGTGCAGGTGCTCACTTCCAACGACGCCGCGCTCAGTCTAGCCGAGGCGAGACATCGGGTCGACATTCCCGCGGTGATAATAGAACTCTAGAACAACGGTTTAATCAATTGCCGCTTAGTGCAAGACTGCGAATTATTTCAAATACTCTCCTCTATTCGCGAGTGTATATCGTGGACGATCGTTCGATCCGTCGCGTATCTCCGCCGTCACCTGTCAGTGATTCAGACACATCTACGGTTGTTGCTTCACCTGAACAAGAAGTAACATTTCCTGTTATTTCATTCGACGTCGAATCTTCCTCTATCGTCGTCGAACCAGAAATCAGTTCTTACGTCGTCGATTCACCTGTTGCTGATTCCTCATCGGTCGTTGAGTCCGCACACGATTAGATTCCATTCCTATGGGTGCATGTACATCGTCTTCTAGGAGGCCTGCTGTGGAACTTGCTGTCCCTGAAATCACCATTCGGTTTGAGATAGTCCACACCGATCGCGGAAGTTCCCTTCAGATACAGCAGCGTCCTCTTCCTCCACCCGCTACGCACCGCCGCTCGTAAGGGTAAGTTAAATTAATTCACGCTACTATCTTTTCTATTATCTTACCCTAATTTTGTATTTTCTACATTTTATAAAAAATACTTACCAATTACCGATCGTGACCTGGTCCTCGTCCCCGTCGGGCGCATTCCCGACCAAAGGTAGGACCCTTTTTCTCTTAATCCGCGTTCCTAAAAAAAGGGTAAAAGTTAAAATAAATTAGATTGTTTCCTCATTTTCTCCTTTTATTACTTACCCAACTCAGCACGCGACTTCTTGTGTCCGTGTACCTGTAAAGAATAAAATCGTATTAAATTAAAATCATTGTCTTCCCATTCTCTCTCTTTTATTACTTACCCAATTCAGGACGTAACACGACTCGAAAAGAAATTCACGTGAGATTCGCCTGTTTCAACCGTTTCTTTTATCGGTTCGAGAGGAAACCAAAATAAAAATCGATCCATTCAAATTCTGTTACCTATTTTATGTCGAAATAACCTCGAGATTGTTCGGTTTCGGTCCCAGTAGGTGATTTTTAAAAATCTATCATCCTCGGCACGAAAAAAAGCCATTGAGGACTACTACTGCTGCTGTGGACGATGAACGTGAACGAATCCGATGATCGGCGCGGCATCCTCAGATTGTAGGGTTTGTTCCGGAACAGAAACACTTACATGCGGACTCGGATTCGTTTCCCGATCTAAAAGTTGTCGACTCGCAAAGAAATTCACTTGAGATTCAGCGTTGATCAATACGCCTGTTTCACGCGATGCTTTTATCGGTTCGAGAGCGATCCAAAATAAAAAAACAATCCATTCAAATTCTGTATTGTGTTTCATTGTCGAAATAACCTCGAGATTGGTCGGTTTCGTTCCCAGTAGGTGATCTTTTAAAATCGATCTCGCTCGGCACGACAATCGCCATTGAGGACTACTAATGCTGCTGTGGACGATGAACGTGAACGAATCCGATGTTTGGCGCGGCGTCCTCAGATTGTAGGGATTATTCCGTAACGGAAACGCTTGCATGCAGTCTCGGATTCGTTTCCCACCCTAAAAGTTGTCGACTAGAAAAGAAATTCACGTGAGATTCGACCTTGATACATTCGGCTGTTTCAAACGTTTCCTGTGTCGGTTCGAGAGGAATCCAACATAAAAAACGATCCGTTCAAATTCTGCTTTCTATTTTATTTCGAAATAACCTCGAGATTGTTTGGTTTCGGTCCCAGTAGGTGATTTTTTAAAATCTATGAACCTCGGCACGAAAAAAGCCATTGAGGATTACAACTGCTGCTGTGGACGATAAACGTGATCGAATCCGATCATCGGCGCGCCATTCTCAGATTGTAGGGAGTATTCCACAACAGAAACACTTGCATGCGGACTCGGATTCGTTTCCCGATCTAAAAGTCGTCGACTCGAAAAGAAATTCACGTGAGATTCGACGTTGATACATTCGCTGTTTCAACCGTGTCTGTTATCGGTTCGAGAGGATTCCAAAATAAAAAACGATCCATTCAAATTCTGTTATCTATTTTATGTTGAAATAACCTCGAGATTGTTCGTTTTCGGTCCCAGTAAGTTATTTTTAAACATCTATCATCCTCCGCATGAAAAAAGCCATTGAGGACTACTACTGCTGCTGTGGACGATGTACGTGAACGAATCCGATGATCGGCGCGGCATTCTCAGATTGTAGGGAGTATTCCACAACAGAAACACTTGCATGCGCACTCGGATTCATTTCCCGATCTAAAAGTCATCGACTCGAAAAGAAAGGCACATGAGATTCGACGTTGATAAATACGCCTTTTTCAACCGTTTCTGTTATCGGTACGAGAGGAATCCAAAATAAAGAAAACGATCCATTCAATTTCTGTATTGCGTTTCATTGTCGAAATACCCTCGAGATTGTTCGGTTTCTTTCCCAGTAGGTGATTTTTTAAAATCGATCTCCCTCGGCACGACAATAGCCATTGAAGACTACTACTGCTGCTGTGGCCGATGAACGTGAAGGAATCCAATGATCGGCGCGGCATCCTCAGATTGTAGGGTTCGATCCATAACAGAAACACGTACATGCGGACTCGGATTCGTTTCCCGTTCTAAAAGTCGTCGACTCGCAAAGAAATTCACGTGAGATTCGGCGTTGATAAATACGCCTGTTTCAACCGATGGTTTTATCGGTTCGAGCGGGATCCAAAATAAAAAAACGATCCATTCAAATTCTATATTGTGTTTCATTGTCGAAATACCCTTGAGATTTTTCGGTTTCGTTCCCAGTAGGTGATCTTATAAAATCGATCTCCCTCGGAACGACAATAGCCATTGAGGACTACTACTGCTGCTGTAGACCATGAACGTGAACGAATCCGATGTTCGGGGCAGCATCCTCAGAATGTAGGGATTATTCCGTAACAGAAACACTTGCATGCGGTCTCGGATTCGTTTCCCGCCCTAAAAGTCGTCGACTCGAAAATAAATTCACGTGAGATTCGACGTTGATACATTCGCCTGTTTCAACCGTTTCTTTTATCGGTTCGAGAGGAATCCAAAATAAAAAACGATCCATTCAAATTCTGTTCCTATTTTATGTCGAAATAACCTCGAGATTGTTCGGTGTCGGTCCCAGTAGGTGATTTTTAAAAATCTATCATCCTCAGCACGAAAAAAAGCCATTGAGGACTACTACTGCTGCTGTGGCCGATGAACGTGAAGGAATCCAATGATCGGCGCGCCATTCTCAGATTGTACGGAGTATTCCACAACAGAAACACTTGCATGCGGACTCGGATTCGCTTCCC
The DNA here is from genome assembly GCA_964007375.1 of Ophion obscuratus. NCBI lineage: Eukaryota > Metazoa > Arthropoda > Insecta > Hymenoptera > Ichneumonidae > Ophion > Ophion obscuratus. The sequence goes on from OZ023312.1 coordinate 58,295,739, forward strand.
GATCAAAAAGTCATCGACTCGAAAAGAAAGGCACATGAGATTCGACGTTGATAAATCCGCCTGTTTCAACCGTTTCTGTTATCGGTTCGAAAGGAATTCAAAATATAACAACGATCCATTCAAATTCTGTATTGTGTTTCATTGTCGAAATAACCTCGAGATTGTTCGGTTTCGTTCCCAGTAGGTGGTCTTTTAAAATCGATCTCCCTCGGCACAATAGCCATTGAGGACTACTACTGCTGCTGTGGACGATGAACGTGAACGAATCCGATGTTCGGCGAGGCATCCTCAGATCGTAGGGATTATTCCGTAACAGAAAAACTTGCATGCGGTCTCGGATTCGTTTCCCGCCCTAAGAGTCGTCGACTCGAAAAGAAATTCACGTGAGATTCGACGTTGATACATTCGCCTGTTTCAACCGTTTCTTTTATCGGTTCGAGAGGAAACCAAAATAAAAATCGATCCATTCAAATTCTGTTACCTATTTTATGTCGAAATAACCTCGAGATTGTTCGGTTTCGGTCCCAGTAGGTGATTTTTAAAAATCTATCATCCTCGGCACGAAAAAAAGCCATTGAGGACTACTACTGCTGCTGTGGACGATGAACGTGAACGAATCCGATGATCGGCGCGGCATTGTTACGTCCTAGCACTCTCGCCCTCCAAATATTCATATCTGGTACGAACTGTAATAATTATTAAGATTTTTTCCTCGCGCTAAACGCGCTCATTTATGTTTTTCTTGGGTACATGTCAATCAGAACGACCCATATATGGTCGATTTCACTTAGAAACCCCGTTATATATATATATCTTTAAATGTAGCACGCGTATATCTACCCGTATACTTTAGGGACAAACAGTTCCCATAATAACGTTACCGCTAAGCCTACCCGTAACTTCAGGGACGAGCACATGGGTGCTCGGATTAACTTTACAATTAGTCTCATATATACGTACATATCTGTTTGCCTGTACACTTCTGGGACACGCACATGGGTCCCCGGAGTACCATACTATAAAGTCTCATATATACGTACATATCTGTTTGCCTGTACACTTCTGGGACACGCACATGGGTCCCCGGAGTACCATACTATAATGTCTCATATATACATACATATACACGTACCTGCATACTTTAGGGACATATACGAGAGTCCCTGGAGTACCTCCTATAATAATTCCGCATGTCTATTTCCATGCATACTTTCGGGACATAAGTCCTCGAACTAACTTTAATGAATATATATATATATATACATACCCTAGGACCTCAGAGTCCCCATATACTATTCGTATACTCGTATGCATACTTCGAAGGCATTAGTCCTCGGAATAACTTTAGTGAATATCTATACATGTATACATATATATATACATATACGTACGCCATACGCTTCAGGGACATATAGCCGAGTCCCGGGGCAATAATTAATACATATCTACTTTCATGCACACTTCGGGGACATAAGTCCTCAAAGCGACACACACAAATATACATATATATATATATTCGGTAAACTCCCGGGACACCCAAGAGTCTCCGGAGTACAAATAATAATATTAATATCTATACTTATCTGTATACTTCAGGGACATTCACGAGTCCCCGAACTAGTATCCAACATATATATGTATATTCGTGTTGACCATAATACAATGGTCCTAGAAATAAGAAATATTGTCATATCTATATAATGTATATATTGGGGACGCGAGAGTCCTCAAATAACCCGCGAAACTGTTCCCAAGCGGTCAGCTTCATCGCGAGTTTTCTCACAGACCTCCTCAGAGCTTGGTCACCACGTAGTCAGCACATCCTGCCGATAACGAAAAATATTCATTTCATTGCCCATGTACAGCTCGAGAAAAATAACGTTATCAGTGCTAATATTCGGTTACATGGGGACCGAGCTCGAGAGCGAGGGTAATGACGCCAAGCCCTTTGTCTCCGAGACAAAGAGGGCGAGGATACATATTGCGCTCCGGGAGCTGGCCAGTCAGTTCCGTCCGGTCTCTCCAACAGCGCGCATCGCAGAGTCGACGCTCTGAAAACCGATACATTTATTATATTTTATTTCTTTTCGAGTTTACCCCGGTCTCTTCGTCAGTGTAACTATAAGTCTCTGTAAAACCGGTATTAATTGTTTTAATCGTAATAAAAAATAAAAGGAAACAACAAGTCAAACACTGCAACAAATAAATTTACAAAACATATATTATTGTCTTTATGGAATGTAACTACGTTTATTCACGTGTAAAATACATAATTGTTTATATCACATTCAATTTCTTCGCGCTATTTAAATCACGCATAATACGGCGACCGCGCAAAAGTGTAACATTTTCCGAACAAATAATTAAAATACATTCGTCTCTCGTTCGTGCGTGTTAACACGCAACGAACAAATCATCGTAGTGCATTTCTTTCTCTCTCTCTCTCTCTTCCTCTCGCTCACGCCATTTTTCCTAACGCACGTACTCGTCTCACTCATAAAATCGTACTTGTCCAAAATTGGACAAATCTCGAAGTGCTTTCTCATGAGGCTTGGGAAAGGTGACGCACGAACACGCTACATCCGCCGACTCGCCGTTATCGGGCAGGTTAGCGACTGGCACGGTTAACCCGGTGCTTAGTGTTCGGGCGTCGATTTCCCTCGACCCTCATATTTGTGTTCGCGGCTGGCCGCCAATCGCCGTAACCGGGCGGAGGTGGGCCAGACGTAGCGAGTCTGCGGTGCCGTAATCTGGCACGCATTAGACTCACTCAGCGTACCAAATTTTATTTTATACTAATCCGTACCTATGCGTTAGACGAATACGTTTCCCCATACATTCGCTGAACAAATAGAGAACCTCATCATTTTTCCGGGGAATTCGGAAGGTTTGCCGCACGAACACGCCACACGCGCCGACCCGCCGTAATACGGTAGGTCAGCGACTGGCACGGTCACACCGGTGCTTAGTGTTCGTGCGTCGGCTTCCGTTATTCTCAACGTTTGTTCTCGCGGTTGGCCGCCAATCGCCGTAACCGGGCGGAGGTGGAGCCAGACGCGGTGAGTCGACGGTGCCGAAACCTGGCACGTCTTGCACTCACCCAGCGGTTCAAACAATTATAAAATCTCTACATTTATGTTCATATTTCGACGCGAATGTATCCCTCATAAATTAATCCAGTCCTCGTAGTCTCCGACCGCTCCCAAAAACATCGGCATCACCGGGCCATCGCATTCGGACGATCACCGGGTACCCGTCTGGGCAACGACCGGTCGGGTCGAGCTGGAACATCTTTGCGATTCCTGGACAAATTCGGTCACACGGTCGAGTAGTTTTGACCCGCTACGCACCGCCGCTCTTTCTCACTCAGGTAAGCACAATTTCACGCTACTTTCTTATTTGTTTACCTGTCGCTCATGCGTCAAATTACACACCAACGACTTTACCAAGCGCCTATCCCAAGTGGGCACATTCCCGCTTAAACGTGGCGCTTTTCTTCTCCGACGGTAACTTACCGTCACATAAGTCACATACGACTTAATCCATTATAATCCGTTACGTTCGTGGCACACTTCCCATTCGTAAAGTCAAATCCTGAAAGTAACAGACGTAACAGCATCCTCAGATTGTAGGGTTTGTTCCGGAACAGAAACACTTACATGCGGACTCGGATTCGTTTCCCGATCTAAAAGTTGTCGACTCGCAAAGAAATTCACTTGAGATTCAGCGTTGATCAATACGCCTGTTTCACGCGATGCTTTTATCGGTTCGAGAGCGATCCAAAATAAAAAAACAATCCATTCAAATTCTGTATTGTGTTTCATTGTCGAAATAACCTCGAGATTGGTCGGTTTCGTTCCCAGTAGGTGATCTTTTAAAATCGATCTCGCTCGGCACGACAATCGCCATTGAGGACTACTAATGCTGCTGTGGACGATGAACGTGAACGAATCCGATGTTTGGCGCGGCGTCCTCAGATTGTAGGGATTATTCCGTAACGGAAACGCTTGCATGCAGTCTCGGATTCGTTTCGCACCCTAAAAGTTGTCGACTCGAAAAGAAATTCACGTGAGATTCGACCTTGATACATTCGGCTGTTTCAAACGTTTCCTGTGTCGGTTCGAGAGGAATCCAACATAAAAAACGATCCGTTCAAATTCTGCTTTCTATTTTATTTCGAAATAACCTCGAGATTGTTTGGTTTCGGTCCCGGTAGGTGATTTTTTAAAATCTATAAACCTCGGCACGAAAAAAGCCATTGAGGATTACAACTGCTGCTGTGGACGATAAACGTGATCGAATCCGATCATCGGCGCGCCATTCTCAGATTGTAGGGAGTATTCCACAACAGAAACACTTGCATGCGGACTCGGATTCGTTTCCCGATCTAAAAGTCGTCGACTCGAAAAGAAATTCACGTGAGATTCGACGTTGATACATTCGCTGTTTCAACCGTGTCTGTTATCGGTTCGAGAGGATTCCAAAATAAAAAACGATCCATTCAAATTCTGTTATCTATTTTATGTTGAAATAACCTCGAGATTGTTCGTTTTCGGTCCCAGTAAGTGATTTTTAAACATCTATCATCCTCCGAACGAAAAAAGCCATTGAGGACTACTACTGCTGCTGTGGACGATGTACGTGAACGAATCTGATGATCGGCGCGGCATTCTCAGATTGTAGGGAGTATTCCACAACAGAAACACTTGCATGCGCACCGGATTCGTTTTCCGATCTAAAAGTCATCGACTCGAAAAGAAAGGCACATGAGATTCGACGTTGATAAATACGCCTGTTTCAACCGTTTCTGTTATCGGTACGAGAGGAATCCAAAATATAAAAAACGATCCATTCAATTTCTGTATTGCGTTTTATTGTCGAAATACTCTCGAGATTGTTCGGTTTCGTTCCCGGTAGGTGATTTTTTTAAATCGATCTCCCTCGGCACGACAATAGCCATTGAAGACTACTACTGCTGCTGTGGCCGATGAACGTGAAGGAATCCAATGATCGGCGCGGCATCCTCAGATTGTCGGGTTCGTTCCGTAACAGAAACACTTGCATGCGGTCTCGAATTCGTTTCCCGCCCTAAAAGTCGTCGACTCGAAAAGAAATTCACGTGAGATTCGACGTTGATACATTCGCCTGTTTGAACCGTGTCTTTTATCGGTTCGAGAGGAATCCAAAATAAAAAACGATCCATTCAAATTCTGTTATCTATTTTATGTCGAAATACCCTCGAGATTGTTCGGTTTCGGTCCCAGTAAGTGATTTTTAAACATCTATCATCCTCCGCATGAAAAAAGCCATTGAGGACTACTACTGCTGCTGTGGACGATGTACGTGAACGAAACCGATGATCGGCGCGGCATTCTCAGATTGTAGGGAGTATTCCACAACAGAAACACGTGCATGCGCACTCGGATTCATTTCCCGATCTAAAAGTCATCGACTCGAAAAGAAAGGCACATGAGATTCGACGTTGATAAATACGCCTTTTTCAACCGTTTCTGTTATCGGTTCGAGAGGAATCCAAAATAAAGAAAACGATCCATTCAATTTCTGTATTGCGTTTCATTGTCGAAATACCCTCGTGATTGTGCGGTTTCTTTCCCAGTAGGTGATTTTTTAAAATCGATCTCCCTCGGCACGACAATAGCCATTGAAGACTCCTACTGCTGCTGTGGCCGGTGAACGTGAAGGAATCCAATGATCGGCGCGGCATCCTCAGATTGTAGGGTTCGTTCCATAACAGAAACACGTACATGCGGACTCGGATTCGTTTCCCGTTCTAAAAGTCGTCGACTCGCAAAGAAATTCACGTGAGATTCGGCGTTGATAAATACGCCTGTTTCAACCGATGGTTTTATCGGTTCGAGAGGGATCCAAAATAAAAAAACGATCCATTCAAATTCTGTATTGTGTTTCATTGTCGAAATACCCTCGAGATTTTTCGGTTTCGTTTCCAGTAGGTGATCTTATAAAATCGATCTCCCTCGGCACGACAATAGCCATTGAGGACTACTACTGCTGCTGTGGACCATGAACGTGAACGAATCCGATGTTCGGCGCGGCATCCTCTGAATGTAGGGATTATTCCGTAACAGAAACACTTGCATGCGGTCTCGGATTCGTTTCCCGCCCTAAATGTCGTCGACTCGAAAAGAAATTCACGTGAGATTCGACGTTGATACATTCGCCTGTTTCAACCGTTTCTTTTATCGGTTCGAGAGGAATCGAAAATAAAAAACGATCCATTCAAATTCTGTTACCTATTTTATGTCGAAATAACCTCGAGATTGTTCGGTTTCGGTCCCAGTAGGTGATTTTTAAAAATCTATCATCCTCGGCACGAAAAAACGCCATTGAGGACTACTACTGCTGCTGTGGACGATGAACGTGAACGAATCCGATGATCGGCGCGGCATCCTCAGATTGTAGGGTTTGTTCCGGAACAGAAACACTTACATGCGGACTCGGATTCGTTTCCCGATCTAAAAGTTGTCGACTCGCAAAGAAATTCACTTGAGATTCAGCGTTGATCAATACGCCTGTTTCAAGCGATGCTTTTATCGGTTCGAGAGCGATCCAAAATAAAAAAACAATCCATTCAAATTCTGTATTGTGTTTCATTGTCGAAATAACCTCGAGATTGGTCGGTTTCGTTCCCAGTAGGTGATCTTTTAAAATCGATCTCGCTCGGCACGACAATCGCCATTGAGGACTACTAATGCTGCTGTGGACGATGAACGTGAACGAATCCGATGTTTGGCGCGGCGTCCTCAGATTGTAGGGATTATTCCGTAACGGAAACGCTTGCATGCGGTCTCGGATTCGTTTCCCACCCTAAAAGTTGTCGACTCGAAAAGAAATTCACGTGAGATTCGACCTTGATACATTCGGCTGTTTCAAACGTTTCCTGTGTCGGTTCGAGAGGAATCCAACCTAAAAAACGATCCGTTCAAATTCTGCTTTCTATTTTATTTCGAAATAACCTCGAGATTGTTTGGTTTCGGTCCCAGTAGGTGATTTTTTAAAATCTATGAACCTCGGCACGAAAAAAGCCATTGAGGATTACAACTGCTGCTGTGGACGATAAACGTGATCGAATCCGATCATCGGCGCGCCATTCTCAGATTGTAGGGAGTATTCCACAACAGAAACACTTGCATGCGGACTCGGATTCGTTTCCCGATCTAAAAGTCGTCGACTCGAAAAGAAATTCACGTGAGATTCGACGTTGATACATTCGCTGTTTCAACCGTGTCTGTTATCGGTTCGAGAGGATTCCAAAATAAAAAGCGATCCGTTCAAATTCTGCTTTCTATTTTATTTCGAAATAACCTCGAGATTGTTCGGTTTCGGTCCCAGTAGGTGATTTTTTAAAATCTATCATCCTCGGCACGAAAAAAGCCATTGAGGACTACTACTGCTGCTGTGGCCGATGAACGTGAAGGAATCCAATGATCGGCGCGCCATTCTCAGATTGTAGGGAGTATTCCACAACAGAAACACTTGCATGCGGACTCGGATTCGTTTCCCGATCTAAAAGTCATCGACTCGAAAAGAAAGGCACATGAGATTCGACGTTGATAAATCCGCCTGTTTTAACCGTTTCTGTTATCGGTTCGAAAGGAATTCAAAATAAAACAACGATCCATTCAAATTCTGTATTGTGTTTCATTGTCGAAATAACCTCGAGATTGTTCGGTTTCGTTCCCAGTAGGTGGTCTTTTAAAATCGATCTCCCTCGGTACAATAGCCATTGAGGACTACTACTGCTGCTGTGGACGATGAACGTGAACGAATCCGATGTTCGGTGAGGCATCCTCAGATCGTAGGGATTATTCCGTAACAGAAAAACTTGCATGCGGTCTCGAATTCGTTTCCCGCCCTAAAAGTCGTCGACTCGAAAAGAAATTCACGTGAGATTCGACGTTGATACATTCGCCTGTTTGAACCGTGTCTTTTATCGGTTCGAGAGGAATCCAAAATAAAAAACGATCCATTCAAATTCTGTTATCTATTTTATGTCGAAATACCCTCGAGATTGTTCGGTTTCGGTCCCAGTAAGTTATTTTTAAACATCTATCATCCGCCGCATGAAAAAAGCCATTGAGGACTACTACTGCTGCTGTGGACGATGTACGTGAACGAATCCGATGATCGGCGCGGCATTCTCAGATTGTAGGGAGTATTCCACAACAGAAACACTTGCATGCGGACTCGGATTCGTTTCCCGATCTAAAAGTCATCGACTCGAAAAGAAAGGCACATGAGATTCGACGTTGATAAATCCGCCTGTTTCAACCGTTTCTGTTATCGGTTCGAAAGGAATTCAAAATAAAGAAAACGATCCATTCAATTTCTGTATTGCGTTTCATTGTCGAAATACCCTCGAGATTGTTCGGTTTCTTTCCCAGTAGGTGATTTTTTAAAATCGATCTCCCTCGGCACGACAATAGCCATTGAAGACTACTACTGCTGCTGTGGCCGATGAACGTGAAGGAATCCAATGATCGGCGCGGCATCCTCAGATTGTAGGGTTCGTTCCATAACAGAAACACGTACATGCGGACTCGGATTCGTTTCCCGTTCTAAAAGTCGTCGACTCGCAAAGAAATTCACGTGAGATTCGGCGTTGATAAATACGCCTGTTTCAACCGATGGTTTTATCGGTTCGAGAGGGATCCAAAATAAAAAAACGATCCATTCAAATTCTGTATTGTGTTTCATTGTCGAAATGCCCTCGAGATTTTTCGGTTTCGTTCCCAGTAGGTGATCTTATAAAATCGATCTCCCTCGGCACGACAATAGCCATTGAGGACTACTACTGCTGCTGTGGACGATGTACGTGAACGAATCCGATGATCGGCGCGGCATCCTCTGAATGTAGGGATTATTCCGTAACAGAAACACTTGCATGCGGTCTCGGATTCGTTTCCCGCCCTAAAAGTCATCGACTCGAAAAGAAAGGCACATGAGATTCGACGTTGATAAATCCGCCTGTTTCAACCGTTTCTGTTATCGGTTCGAAAGGAATTCAAAATAAAACAACGCTCCATTCAATTTCTGTATTGCGTTTCATTGTCGAAATACCCTCGAGATTGTTCGGTTTCTTTCCCAGTAGGTGATTTTTTAAAATCGATCTCCCTCGGCACGACAATAGCCATTGAAGACTACTACTGCTGCTGTGGCCGATGAACGTGAACGAATCCAATGATCGGCGCGGCATCCACAGATTGTCGGGTTCGTTCCGTAACAGAAACACTTGCATGCGGTCTCGAATTCGTTTCCCGCCCTAAAAGTCGTCGACTCGAAAAGAAATTCACGTGAGATTCGACGTTGATACATTCGCCTGTTTGAACCGTGTCTTTTATCGGTTCGAGAGGAATCCAAAATAAAAAACGATCCATTCAAATTCTGTTATCTATTTTATGTCGAAATACCCTCGAGATTGTTCGATTTCGGTCCCAGTAAGTGATTTTTAAACATCTATCATCCTCCGCATGAAAAAAGCCATTGAGGACTACTACTGCTGCTGTGGCCGATGAACGTGAAGGAATCGAATGATCGGCGCGCCATTCTCAGATTGTAGGGAGTATTCCACAACAGAAACACTTGCATGCGGACTCGGATTCGTTTCCCGATCTAAAAGTCATCGACTCGAAAAGAAAGGCACATGAGATTCGACGTTGATAAATCCGCCTGTTTCAACCGTTTCTGTTATCGGTTCGAAAGCAATTCAAACTAAAACAACGATCCATTCAAATTCTGTATTGTGTTTCATTGTCGAAATAACCTCGAGATTGTTCGGTTTCGTTCCCAGTAGGTGGTCTTTTAAAATCGATCTCCCTCGGCACAATAGCCATTGAGGACTACTACTGCTGCTGTGGACGATGAACGTGAACGAATCCGATGTTCGGCGAGGCATCCTCAGATCGTAGGGTTTATTCCGTAACAGAAAAACTTGCATGCGGGCTCGAATTCGTTTCCGGCCCTAAAAGTCGTCGACTCGAAAAGAAATTCACGTGAGATTCGACGTTGATACATTCGCCTGTTTCACCGTTTCTTTTATCGGTTCGAGAGGAATCGAAAATAAAAAACGATCCATTCAAATTCTGTTATCTATTTTATGTCGAAATAACCTCGAGATCGTTCGGTTTCGGTCCCAGTAGGTTATTTTTACTAATCTATCATCCACGGCACGAAAAAAGCCATTGAGGACTACTACTGGTGCTGTGGACGATGAACGTGAACGAATCCGATGATCGGCGCGGCATCCTCAGATTGTAGGGTTTGTTCCGTAAGTGAAACACTTACATGCGGACTCGGATTCGTTTCCCGATCTAAAAGTCGTCGACTCGCAAAGAAATTCACTTGAGATTCGGCGTTGATCAATACGCCTGTTTCAAGCGATGCTTTTATCGGTTCGAGAGGGATCCAAAATAAAAAAACGATCCATTCAAATTCTGTATGGTGTTTCATTGTCGAAATAACATCGAGATTGTTCGGTTTCGTTCCCAGTAGGTGATCTTTTAAAATCGATCTCGCTCGGCACGACAATCGCCATTGAGGACTACTACTGCTGCTGTGGACGATGAACGTGAACGAATCCGATGTTTGGCGCGGCGTCCTCAGATTGTAGGGATTATCCCGTAACAGAAACACTTGCATGCGGTCTCGAATTCGTTTCCCGCCCTAAAAGTCGTCGACTCGAAAAGAAATTCACGTGAGATTCGACGTTGATACATTCGCCTGTTTCAACCGTTTCTGTTATCGGTTCGAGAGGAATCCAAAATAAAGAAAACGATCCATTCAATTTCTGTATTGCGTTTCATTGTCGAAATACCTTCGAGATTGTTCGGTTTCTTTCCCAGTAGGTGATTTTTTAAAATCGATCTCCCTCGGCACGACAATAGCCATTGAAGACTACTACTGCTGCTGTGGCCGATGAACGTGAAGGAATCCAATGATCGGCGCGGCATCCTCAGATTGTAGGGTTCGTTCCATAACAGAAACACGTACATGCGGACTCGGATTCGTTTCCCGTTCTAAAAGTCGTCGACTCGCAAAGAAATTCACGTGAGATTCGGCGTTGATAAATACGCCTGTTTCAACCGATGGTTTTATCGGTTCGAGAGGGATCCAAAATAAAAAAACGATCCATTCAAATTCTGTATTGTGTTTCATTATCGAAATACCCTCGAGATTTTTCGGTTTCGTTCCCAGTAGGTGATCTTATAAAATCGATCTCCCTCGGAACGACAATAGCCATTGCGGACTACTACTGCTGCTGTAGACCATGAACGTGAACGAATCCGATGTTCGGGGCAGCATCCTCAGAATGTAGGGATTATTCCGTAACAGAAACACTTGCATGCGGTCTCGGATTCGTTTCCCGCCCTAAAAGTCGTCGACTCGAAAAGAAATTCACGTGAGATTCGACGTTGATACATTCGCCTGTTTCAACCGTTTCTTTTATCGGTTCGAGAGGAATCCAAAATAAAAAACGGTCCATTCAAATTCTGTTACCTATTTTATGTCGAAATAACCTCGAGATTGTTCGCTTTCGGTCCCAGTAGGTGATTTTTAAAAATCTATCATCCTCGGCACGAAAAAAAGCCATTGAGGACTACTACTGCTGCTGTGGACGATGAACGTGAACGAATCCGATGATCGGCGCGGCATCCTCAGATTGTAGGGTTTGTTCCGGAACAGAAACACTTACATGCGGACTCGGATTCGTTTCCCGATTTAAAAGTTGTCGACTCGCAAAGAAATTCACTTGAGATTCGGCGTTGATCAATACGCCTGTTTCAAGCGATGCTTTTATCGGTTCGAGAGCGATCCAAAATAAAAATACGATCCATTCAAATTCTGTATGGTGTTTCATTGTCGAAATAACATCGAGATTGTTCGGTTTCGTTCCCAATAGGTGATCTTTTAAAATCGATCTCGCTCGGCACGACAATCGCCATCGAGGACTACTACTACTGCTGTGGACGATGAACGTGACCGAATCCGATGTTTGGCGCGGCGTCCTCAGATTGTAGGGATTATCCCGTAACAGAAACACTTGCATGCGGTCTCGAATTCGTTTCCCGCCCTAAAAGTCGTCGACTCGAAAAGAAATTCACGTGAGATTCGACGTTGATACATTCGCCTGTTTGAACCGTGTCTTTTATCGGTTCGAGAGGAATCCAAAATAAAAAACGATCCATTCAAATTCTGTTATCTATTTTATGTCGAAATACCCTCGTGATTGTTCGGTTTCGGTCCCAGTAAGTTATTTTCAAACATCTATCATCCTCCGCATGAAAAAAGCCATTGAGGACTACTACTGCTGCTGTGGACGATGTACGTGAACGAATCCGATGATCGGCGCGGCATTCTCAGATTGTAGGGAGTATTCCACAACAGAAACACTTGCATGCGCACTCGGATTCATTTCCCGATCTAAAAGTCATCGACTCGAAAAGAAAGGCACATGAGATTCGACGTTGATAAATACGCCTTTTTCAACCGTTTCTGTTATCGGTTCGAGAGGAATCCAAAATAAAGAAAACGATCCATTCAATTTCTGTATTGAGTTTCATTGTCGAAATACCCTCGAGATTGTTCGGTTTCTTTCCCAGTAGGTGATTGTTTAAAATCGATCTCCCTCGGCACGACAATAGCCATTGAAGACTACTACTGCTGCTGTGGCCGATGAACGTGAACGAATCCAATGATCGGCGCGGCATCCTCAGATTGTAGGGTTCGTTCCGTAACAGAAACACTTGCATGCGGTCTCGAATTCGTTTCCCGCCCTAAAAGTCGTCGACTCGAAAAGAAATTCACGTGAGATTCGACGTTGATACATTCGCCTGTTTGAACCGTGTCTTTTATCGGTTCGAGAGGAATCCAAAATAAAAATCGATCCATTCAAATTCTGTTATCTATTTTATGTCGAAATACCCTCGAGATTGTTCGGTTTCGGTCCCAGTAAGTGATTTTTAAACATCTATCATCCTCCGCATGAAAAAAGCCATTGAGGACTACTACTGCTGCTGTGGCCGATGAACGTGAAGTAATCCAATGATCGGCGCGCCATTCTCAGATTGTAGGGAGTATTCCACAACAGAAACACTTGCATGCGGACTCGGATTCGCTTCCCGATCTAAAAGTCATCGAATCGAAAAGAAAGGCACATGAGATTCGACGTTGATAAATCCGCCTGTTTCAACCGTTTCTGTTATCGGTTCGAAAGGAATTCAAAATAAAACAACGATCCATTCAAATTCTGTATTGTGTTTCATTGTCGAAATAACCTCGAGATTGTTCGGTTTCGTTCCCAGTAGGTGGTCTTTTAAAATCGATCTCCCTCGGCACAATAGCCATTGAGGACTACTGCTGCTGCTGTGGCCGATGAACGTGAACGAATCCAATGATCGGCGCGGCATCCTCAGATCGTAGGGATCATTCCGTAACAGAAAAACTTGCATGCGGTCTCGAATTCGGTTCCCGCCCTAAAAGTCGTCGACTCGAAAAGAAATTCACGTGAGATTCGACGGTGTTACATTCGCCTGTTTCACCGTTTCTTTTATCGGTTCGAGAGGAATCGAAAATAAAAAACGATCCATTCAAATTCTGTTATCTATTTTATGTCGAAATAACCTCGAGATTGTTCGGTTTCGGTCCCAGTAGGTTATTTTTACTAATCTATCATCCACGGCACGAAAAAAGCCATTGAGGACTACTACTGGTGCTGTGGACGATGAACGTGAACGATTCCGATGATCGGCGCGGCATCCTCAGATTGTAGGGTTTGTTCCGTAAGTGAAACACTTACATGCGGACTCGGATTCGTTTCCCGATCTAAAAGTCGTCGACTCGCAAAGAAATTCACTTGAGATTCGGCGTTGATCAATACGCCTGTTTCAAGCGATGCTTTTATCGGTTCGAGAGGGATCCAAAATAAAAAAACGATCCATTCAAATTCTGTATGGTGTTTCATTGTCGAAATAACATCGAGATTGTTCGGTTTCGTTCCCAGTAGGTGATCTTTTAAAATCGATCTCGCTCGGCACGACAATCGCCATTGACGACTACTACTGCTGCTGTGGACGATGAACGTGAACGAATCCGATGTTTGGCGCGGCGTTCTCAGATTGTAGGGATTATCCCGTAACAGAAACACTTGCATGCGGTCTCGAATTCGTTTCCCGCCCTAAAAGTCGTCGACTCGAAAAGAAATTCACGTGAGATTCGACGTTGAAACATTCGCCTGTTTGAACCGTGTCTTTTATCGGTTCGAGAGGAATCCAAAATAAAAAACGATCCATTCAAATTCTGTTATCTATTTTATGTCGAAATACCCTCGAGATTGTTCGGTATCGGTCCCAGTAAGTTATTTTTAAACATCTATCATCCTCCGCATGAAAAAAGCCATTGAGGACTACTACTGCTGCTGTGGACGATGTACGTGAACGAATCCGATGATCGGCGCGGGATTCTCAGATTGTAGGGAGTATTCCACAACAGAAACACTTGCATGCGCACTCGGATTCATTTCCCGATCTAAAAGTCATCGACTCGAAAAGAAAGGCACATGAGATTCGACGTTGATAAATACGCCTTTTTCAACCGTTTCTGTTATCGGTTCGAGAGGAATCCAAAATAAAGAAAACGTTCCATTCAATTTCTGTATTGCGTTTCATTGTCGAAATACCCTCGAGATTGTTCGGTTTCTTTCCCAGTAGGTGATTTTTTAAAATCGATCTCCCTCGGCACGACAATAGCCATTGAAGACTACTACTGCTGCTGTGGCCGATGAACGTGAAGGAATCCAATGATCGGCGCGGCATCCTCAGATTGTAGGGCTCGTTCCATAACAGAAACACGTACATGCGGACTCGGATTCGTTTCCCGTTCTAAAAGTCGTCGACTCGCAAAGAAATTCACGTGAGATTCGGCGTTGATAAATACGCCTGTTTCAACCGATGGTTTTATCGGTTCGAGAGGGATCCAAAATAAAAAAACGATCCATTCAAATTCTGTATTGTGTTTCATTATCGAAATACCCTCGAGATTTTTCGGTTTCGTTCCCAGTAGGTGATCTTATAAAATCGATCTCCCTCGGAACGACAATAGCCATTGAGGACTACTACTGCTGCTGTGGACCATGAACGTGAACGAATCCGATGTTCGGCGCAGCATCCTCTGAATGTAGGGATTATTCCATAACAGAAACACTTGCATGCGGTCTCGGATTCGTTTCCCGCCCTAAAAGTCGTCGACTCGAAAAGAAATTCACGTGAGATTCGACGTTGATACATTCGCCTGTTTCAACCGTTTCTTTTATCGGTTCGAGAGGAATCCAAAATAAAAAACGGTCCATTCAAATTCTGTTACCTATTTTATGTCGAAATAACCTCGAGATTGTTCGGTTTCGGTCCCAGTAGGGGATTTTTAAAAATCTATCATCCTCGGCACGAAAAAAAGCCATTGAGGACTACTACTGCTGCTGTGGACGATGAACGTGAACGAATCCGATGATCGGCGCGGCATCCTCAGATTGTAGGGTTTGTTCCGGAACAGAAACACTTACATGCGGACTCGGATTCGTTTCCCGATCTAAAAGTTGTCGACTCGCAAAGAAATTCACTTGAGATTCGGCGTTGATCAATACGCCTGTTTCAAGCGATGCTTTTATCGGTTCGAGAGCGATCCAAAATAAAAATACGATCCATTCAAATTCTGTATCGTGTTTCATTGTCGAAATAACCTCGAGATTGTTCGGTTTCGTTCCCAGTAGGTGATCTTTTAAAATCGATCTCGCTCGGCACGACAATCGCCATTGAGGACTACTACTGCTGCTGTGGACGATGAACGTGAACGAATCCGATGTTTGGCGCGGCGTCCTCAGATTGTAGGGATTATTCCGTAACGGAAACGCTGGCATGCGGTCTCGGATTCGTTTCCCACCCTAAAAGTTGTCGACTCGAAAAGAAATTCACGTGAGATTCGACCTTGATACATTCGGCTGTTTCAAACGTTTCCTGTGTCGGTTCGAGAGGAATCCAACATAAAAAACGATCCATTCAAATTCTGCTTTCTATTTTATATCGAAATAACCTCGAGATTGTTTGGTTTCGGTCCCAGTAGGTGATTTTTTAAAATCTATGAACCTCGGCACGAAAAAAGCCATTGAGGATTACAACTGCTGCTGTGGACGATAAACGTGATCGAATCCGATCATCGGCGCGCCATTCTCAGATTGTAGGGAGTATTCCACAACAGAAACACTTGCATGCGGACTCGGATTCGTTTCCCGATCTAAAAGTCATCGACTCGAAAAGAACGGCACATGAGATTCGACGTTGATAAATCCGCCTGTTTCAACCGTTTCTGTTATCGGTTCGAAAGGAATTCAAAATAAAACAACGATCCATTCAAATTCTGTATTGTGTTTCATTGTCGAAATAACCTCGAGATTGTTCGGTTTCGTTCCCAGTGGGTGGTCTTTTAAAATCTATCTCCCTCGGCACAATAGCCATTGAGGACTACTACTGCTGCTGTGGACGATGAACGTGAACGAATCCGATGTTCGCGCGAGGCATTCTCAGATCGTAGGGATTATTCCGTAACAGAAAAACTTGCATGCGGTCTCGAATTCGTTACCCGCCCTAAAAGTCGTCGACTCGAAAAGAAATTCACGTGAGATTCGACGTTGATACATTCGCGGTTTCAACCGTGTCTTTTATCGGTTCGAGAGGATTCCAAAATAAAAAACGATCCATTCAAATTCTGTTATCTATTTTCTGTTGAAATAACCTCGAGATTGTTCGGTTTCGGTCCCAGTAAGTGATTTTTAAACATCTATCATCCTCCGCACGAAAAAAGCCATTGAGGACTACTACTGCTGCTGTGGACGATGTACGTGAACGAATCCGATGATCGATGCGGCATTCTCAGATTGTAGGGAGTATTCCACAACAGAAACACTTGCATGCGGACTCGGATTCGTTTCCCGATCTAAAAGTCATCGACTCGAAAAGAAAGGCACATGAGATTCGACGTTGATAAATCCGCCTGTTTCAACCGTTTCTGTTATCGGTTCGAAAGGAATTCAAAATAAAACAACGATCCATTCAATTTCTGTATTGCGTTTTATTGTCGAAATACTCTCGAGATTGTTCGGTTTCGTTCCCGGTAGGTGATTTTTTAAAATCGATCTCCCTCGGCACGACAATAGCCATTGAAGACTACTACTGCTGCTGTGGCCGATGAACGTGAACGAATCCAATGATCGGCGCGGCATCCTCAGATTGTCGGGTTCGTTCCGTAACAGAAACACTTGCATGCGGTCTCGAATTCGTTTCCCGCCCTAAAAGTCGTCGACTCGAAAAGAAATTCACGTGAGATTCGACGTTGATACATTCGCCTGTTTGAACCGTGTCTTTTATCGGTTCGAGAGGAATCCAAAATAAAAAACGATTCATTCAAATTCTGTTATCTATTTTATGTCGAAATACCCTCGAGATTGTTCGGTTTCGGTCCCAGTAAGTGATTTTTAAACATCTATCATCCTCCGCATGAAAAAAGCCATTGAGGACAACTACTGCTGCTGTGGCCGATGAACGTGAAGGAATGCAATGATCGGCGCGCCATTCTCAGATTGTAGGGAGTATTCCACAACAGAAACACTTGCATGCGGACTCGGATTCGTTTCCCGATCTAAAAGTCATCGACTCGAAAAGAAAGGCACATGAGATTCGACGTTGATAAATCCGCCTGTTTCAACCGTTTCTGTTATCGGTTCGAAAGGAATTCAAAATAAAACAACGATCCATTCAAATTCTGTATTGTGTTTCATTGTCGAAATAACCTCGAGATTGTTCGGTTTCGTTCCCAGTAGGTGGTCTTTTAAAATCGATCTCCCTCGGCACAATAGCCATTGAGGACTACTACTGCTGCTGTGAACGATGAACGTGAACGAATCCGATGTTCGGCGAGGCATCCTCAGATCGTAGGGATTATTCCGTAACAGAAAAACTTGCATGCGGTCTCGAATTCGTTTCCCGCCCTAAAAGTCGTCGACTCGAAAAGAAATTCTCGTGAGATTCGACGTTGTTACATTCGCCTGTTTCACCGTTTCTTTTATCGGTTCGAGAGGAATCGAAAATAAAAAACGATCCATTCAAATTCTGTTATCTATTTTATGGCGAAATAACCTCGAGATTGTTCGGTTTCGGGCCCAGTAGGTTATTTTTACTAATCTATCATCCACGGCACGAAAAAAGCCATTGAGGACTACTACTGGTGCTGTGGACGATGAACGTGAACGAATCCGATGATCGGCGCGGCGTCCTCAGATTGTAGGGATTATCCCGTAACAGAAACACTTGCATGCGGTCTCGAATTCGTTTCCCGCCCTAAAAGTCGTCGACTCGAAAAGAAATTCACGTGAGATTCGACGTTGATACATTCGCCTGTTTGAACCGTGTCTTTTATCGGTTCGAGAGGAATCCAAAATAAAAAACGATCCATTCAAATTCTGTTATCTATTTTATGTCGAAATACCCTCGAGATTGTTCGGTTTCGGTCCCAGTAAGTTATTTTTAAACATCTATCATCCTCCGCATGAAAAAAGCCATTGAGGACTACTACTGCTGCTGTGGACGATGTACGTGAACGAATCCGATGATCGGCGCGGCATTCTCAGATTGTAGGGAGTATTCCACAACAGAAACACTTGCATGCACACTCGGATTCATTTCCCGATCTAAAAGTCATCGACTCGAAAAGAAAGGCACATGAGATTCGACGTTGATAAATACGCCTTTTTCAACCGTTTCTTTTATCGGTTCGAGAGGAATCCAAAATAAAGAAAACGATCCATTCAATTTCTGTATTGCGTTTCATTGTCGAAATATCCTCGAGATTGTTCGGTTTCTTTCCCAGTAGGTGATTTTTTAAAATCGATCTCCCTCGGCACGACAATAGCCATTGAAGACTACTACTGCTGCTGTGGCCGATGAACGTGAAGGAATCCAATGATCGGCGCGGCATCCTCAGATTGTAGGGTTCGTTCCATAACAGAAACACGTACATGCGGACTCGGATTCGTTTCCCGTTCTAAAAGTCGTCGACTCGCAAAGAAATTCACGTGAGATTCGGCGTTGATAAATACGCCTGTTTCAACCGATGGTTTTATCGGTTCGAGAGGGATCCAAAATAAAAAAACGATCCATTCAAATTCTGTATTGTGTTTCATTGTCGAAATACCCTCGAGATTTTTCGGTTTCGTTCCCAGTAGGTGATCTTATAAAATCGATCTCCCTCGGCACGACAATAGCCATTGAGGACTACTACTGCTGCTGTGGACCATGAACGTGAACGAATCCGATGTTCGGCGCGGCATCCTCTGAACGTAGGGATTATTCCGTAACAGAAACACTTGCATGCGGTCTCGGATTCGTTTCCCGCCCTAAAAGTCGTCGACTCGAAAAGAAATTCACGTGAGATTCGACGTTGATACATTCGCCTGTTTCAACCGTTTCTTTTATCGGTTCGAGAGGAATCCAAAATAAAAAACGATCCATTCAAATTCTGTTACCTATTTTATGTCGAAATAACCTCGAGATTGTTCGGTTTCGGTCCCAGTAGGTGATTTTTTAAAATCTATCATCCTCGGCACGAAAAAAAGCCATTGAGGACTACTACTGCTGCTGTGGACGATGAACGTGAACGAATCCGATGATCGGCGCGGCATCCTCAGATTGTAGGGTTTGTTCCGGAACAGAAACACTTACATGCGGACTCGGATTCGTTTCCCGATCTAAAAGTTGTCGACTCGCAAAGAAATTCACTTGAGATTCGGCGTTGATCAATACGCCTGTTTCAAGCGATGCTTTTATCGGTTTGAGAGCGATCCAAAATAAAAAAACGATCCATTCAAATTCTGTATTGTGTTTCATTGTCGAAATAATCTCGAGATTGTTCGGTTTCGTTCCCAGTAGGTGATCTTTTAAAATCGATCTCGCTCGGCACGACAATCGCCATTGAGGACTATTACTGCTGCTGTGGACGATGAACGTGAACGAATCCGATGTTTGGCGCGGCGTCCTCAGATTGTAGGGATTACTCCGTAACGGAAACGCTTGCATGCGGTCTCGGATTCGTTTCCCACCCTAAAAGTTGTCGACTCGAAAAGAAATTCACGTGAGATTCGACCTTGATACATTCGGCTGTTTCAAACGTTTCCTGTGTCGGTTCGAGAGGAATCCAACATAAAAAACGATCCGTTCAAATTCTGCTTTCTATTTTATGTCGAAATAACCTCGAGATTGTGTTACGTCCTGGCGATCTTGCCCTCCATTCTCCATATACATATACACATATACATATACCGATCTTGTCCTTTATTCTATGCGAATACACATATATAAATATATATATATATAAATATATATTTATATACGTATACATACATATATATACATACACATATATACGATACCTATAGATATATATATTGCTATACATACATACATACAAAGTTATAATCCACAATACAAGAATATTTTTTTCATTAACCTTAACTCATATTGTGACGAGCGCATTTATTTTTCATCATTTCTCATTTTGTCTGAGTACATACGACTTTCCCTAGTATACGACTTTCCCTAGTATACGACTTCCCTGAGTACATACGACTTTCCCTAGTACCTACTTCCGCTGAACGCGCCTAGCTAGCGCGCCGAGCTCAACGCCCGCGCGCACTCGCTCTCCATCCTTGTCTCTCTTCAGCGCCCGCGCGCACTCACTCTCTATCCTCGTCTCTCCTTAACGCTCGCGCGCACCCGCGCGCTCTCGCTCCGTCTCTCTCTAGCACTCCGCTACGAGACCAACGTATTCCTCCTGCTCGCCTAATACTTCGCGCGCTCAATCGAATCTTTCTCATCTTCCATCCTTCTCCTTCGGGTTACCCGCGTACCTCCTTCATGCTCATGTAACCCGTATCACAAAAACCTTCTTTCTTAATCGCGAATCTAGTTTTCCGCGGATCCGCGATATAATTCGCGACCCACGGATCACGATTATTAACCCGTTCATCCCTATTTTCACGTGCTCGCGAAAAACCGCGAGATTGCGTAATCCGCGGACTCGCGATACACTCGCGACCCCGCGATTCGCCTCGTACATAGAGTCTCTCTTTCTCTTACTCTCACCCAGCCTAACCCTCTCTCTCTTACTCATGGCTACTATGGCAAATAGACGCTACGTGACTTTTTCCCAAATTACTTTATTGCCCCTCGAGTCAAGCGAACGCTTCCCTTCGAGACATTTTCCAGAAAACACTCGAATTGCTTTATTGCCTCTTGAAACGAGCAAGCGCTCTTTTTACAGTATAAGTCCTTTCTCCTACGCTTTCCCATTTTCAAGTACATAATAGAAGACATTAGCCAGATTTTTCCCGAACTTTCCCAGCGCATGTATATCTCTTTCTCTCTCGCACTCGTCGCGTCTCTCTCGGACGCACCGCCATGATGCAAGCCACGTGTTGCACGTAGGCTTCTAAGAAATAATAATTTAAACAATATCACGTCATGCCGAATCCTAAGAATTAATTAAGAGATAAACAAATCGCTATCACTCCATACCTTGTAGACTAAACATCCGCTCCTACGCCAATATCACGTATCGCCTCTTTGTCTCCTTTGTTTCCAACCCTGTATCATTATTATTATTTCCACGTGCAGATTATTCTAGAACAATTTCATATACGTCTAATTAATAAAGAAATTATTCAAATAATAATTAACGCCGTCACAATGCGACTTACAATATTATTAATAATTATAATGAATTATAAACGTTATTTTAATCATTTAGATAAGCGACAATCTTTATAATTCAGTATTATCAGTATCTCACGCGCTATTAATATAAAAACAATTAGCCATTATGAACATTTATATTATCCATGTACATACGAATAAAAGTATCACTATTACTTTCTCATAAATAATAGTGCGCTCTATTTTATTAATTAAAAATTACACATTTATAATTATTGTATGCAATTCGTATCTTTCGCATTATAATTAGTACTCTCTCATTTAACCGCCGTATTTCTACATCGAATCTGCTTCGCACACAAAAGAATAAATAACAATAATTGGAACTTATATAAAATTATATTTCTTCATTCACAAGCGAATATTATTGTAACAAATTGTGAGACTAACGATAAATTAAAAATATTAATTTATCGTCAGTCCAACCATGACAAACCGACATAATTATTTGTTATAACATTTAATAATTGATTTATCATCGAATCCTCCGTTTAACGCCATAAGAGCAAGCGAGAAGGAACATCATCGTCGGCGTCTCCTCTCCGCGGCGCATGCGCACCACACCGCCTCACCGCCGCACCAATAAAAAGCCGAGTCCTCCGCTGCTCGCTAGTTCTCCGGTCTCTCCACCAGTCAGTTGCGTTTCTCCGCTCGCCGCGTTCGTGTCGGACCCGCACGCTGGAAAATCGGAATAATTCTTTAATATTTTCTTTTTACATTTTTCTAATATCTCTTTTGTCATTGTAACTCCAAGTTGAGTCTGATTTTTGCGTCTCATCGAAAAGCTTTATGAAATTATAATCATATTTCAAGTTTGTAACAATATATATATATATCTTAGAGTCAGTGAAAGTTATTTCGCGACCCTTATCCCTCATCGAAATATTCGCTCAACGTATTTCGTATCGTTTAATTTATTCAGTCAATCTTTCACGAATTAATTCGAGTCAACAATCTCTCACCCTCGATTCCTTGGCATTTCAATTAATCGAATATATTTTATTTTGCAATTTTACATATCGTCTATAGAAATCAACCGTCCGTTAATTAAATTAATCCTTCACCAATCCTCCCCCCCATTTTCCGAAGAATCGTCGGTTGTGCTTCTCCTGCACGTCGTCAATTCTTACCTCCCTTAAATTTCGAGATTGAATCTACCGGTTGTGCTTCTCCTGCACGTCGATTGATTCGTATCTCGAACCCCTGCTGCATGACAATCTTACTCATCCTCTCATTTACCCAATTAACGGTCAATTGATTTTTCCGAAAATATTTATTTGTATTCATTCAAATCCATAAATGCCAAGAAGACGAGGTGGCACCAAGTTCAATCTTCGCCGCGCAATCGCGATAGCCGCGCAAAAGCCGCGACCGGCATCTCGAGGAAACAACTCGTCTGTGTTTAAACGAATTATTCGTGACGCACTAACATTTCATTCGGTGAAAAGTGGACCAAAGGTCGTGTCGAACGTTCCGTTTCACGGAAAAGTCCTCCTTATCGACCCCCGTGGGTACACCCGTGTAGTGACTCGATCGACCGGCAGCGTCGCTTCGGACGCATCCACCGCCGTTATATCGTCGGACATCGAGATTATCACCATCGACTAATCTTCTCCCGTCGTCAACGTCGGTTCCTTTCGCTCCACGAGTTCGTCATCGCGGTCGGAACACAGGAACTCGTCCTTACCTACAACTAGTCGGTACATCGATGGGCGGATGCTCGTCGAAAAGTAAGGAATCTACCTCACCGTCGATCGTTGAAATCGTCGTTCGCCTAGAGATCATCATTACCGACGGAAGGACCTCTCTCCGGGTACCAGATCATCCGTCGATAAACCCGCTACGCACCGCCGCTCGTAGGGTAAGTCGCATGCTCACGTTACCACTCACTATCTGATTTACCGACTGCCCTATCCCCGCGAGTGATCATTAGTTACCGATCAAAATTGTGGCTCGATCCTCATCCCTGTTGGACACATTCCCGACTAAAGGCAGGATCTCAAGGCTGGCGTCCGTTTCTGAAAAACAAATAAAATTGTATGAATTAAATAATCAACGTAAACTCAAGCTCGTAACAGAAAACGGTTATTTCTCTCTCAAAGGAATTTATTATTTTTTATCTAAAATAAATTCCCGGACGTAACAGGATAAAATTTTTGGTGGCAGCGGTGGGATACGCTAAAGCCGCATTTTGATCGATTCCCTTCAAATATAGTTAAATCATCGCAATTTCAATTAACGTCATCAAATTACCCGTCAAACATAAATTAATTATCGTGATTCGATCAAATTCTCGTCAAATATAAATCAATTGTCGTAATTAAAATTAAAGTTACGTTTTGTAAAATATAAATTGATTACGTAATTTCAATTTTATCGCGAATTTTAAAATGTCTACCACGAGGTCACAAGCTCGTGCTTTAAATGAAGAGGAATTGCGTCTCCTCCACGAACAAATAGATCGAAAACGCGAAACCTTGCAAGAACAAGAACGTGCCCTCCATGAAAAGGACATGGAGACTAGAGAACGAATTAAAACCCTTCAAGCCCTCGAAAACGAACAAAGTCGGAACATGTCGGAGATGCCCGATATTGCTGAAACACAAGAACAATTTTCTTCCCTCCATAGGGCCCTTTCACAAATAATTTCGCGATTCGGGGACTTACAGGCCGAAATTCATGAAATAAAAAACGAAAAGCGCTTCTCGCCTAACCGCGAATCTCCACCCCCCGAACCCCGTAGTTTTCATGAAGAACTTAATATTGACAACCATATAAGCCCAAATTTAAAATTCAAGGACGCGCTAGAGTCGGTCCCTACGTTTAACGGGTACAATATCCCCGTCCTTCGTTTTATCCGCTCGTGTAAAAGAGCACGAGACATGTTTCCTCCCCACCTCGAACCGAGTTTGACCCAACTATTGCGTAATAAACTAAAGGGTCACGCCGCAACGGCACTAGAAGACTACAATTTCAATAACATTACCGATTTCGCGGACCGCCTTAAGACGTTATTCGGAGCCGCGAAAACCCTAAACGAATTCCGAGGCGAACTCGGAAATATTTCAAAAAACAAATCCGAACATATCATTGATTATATTAGTCGTGTAAAGGACCTCCACACGGCAATCTACGAAGCCGAAGTGGACAACCACGGTCACATTCATCCAAACCATCGTAACACGCTTAACAATGATACGCTCGATTGTTTCATTAAGGGGCTTCCCCCCGACTTTCGTATACGCTTAAAACTCGAGAGTTTCCGCGACCTGGAGGATGCGTTCTCTAAGGCCGTTAAAGTTGAAAAAGATATGGAGCGCGATCGCGCCCATTTTAGGGACAACCGCACGGAAAACAAACCGAGCGTTGCTCCCGTCAAAACGTTCTCCCCCTCCGGAAGAACGACATGTAGTTATTGCGGACGACCTCACCCATCGGAAAACTGTTGGCAAAGGTTTCCCGAGAAGAGGCCCGCGCATATACCCGCGATCGCTAACGAACGCATCGCAAATAATAACAATAACAACAATGTAAACAACGGGCCGCGTGCCGACGATCGCGATAACGCTAGGCCGCGCCCTCCGTGCAACTATTGCCGAAAACCTGGCCATTCCGAAGCCATGTGTTATCGGAAACAAAATGACGAACGGCACAAGCAAAATTCCGTTCCAAAAAACTCGAACAACCGTCCCTTGGACAGGGCCTCCCCACGGGACGAACAACGCCAGGAGCGCCCGGTACGAATAATCGACGCCGAACCGTGCGAACCGTCCGGGACCTCTTAAGTAATTCGGAAAGTTCTCCCTCGGTATTTTTGGATTGCCCACAATTAGCCGGTCCTACGGAATTTTTAATCGATTCGGGCGCCGAGGTTAACTTAATAAAATATCAAATCGTAAACACATACATCAATAATTACGAAATTTTGAGATTGGGGGGCATTTCGCCGACTCCCGTTAAAACTTTGGGATCTGTAGTATTAACGGTGAACAATATTCCCGTAAAATTTCACGTTGTAAACGATTGGTTCCCTATCGAGCAGCACGCTCTTCTTGGAACCGAATTTCTGGCTGGAAATAAGGCCATTATTGATTGGAAACGCGAACAACTGAGTTATGGTGATCAAGTAATTCCTTTTGTTTCGAAGCAAAATATATCCATTCCCAAACGTTCAAAGGTTGTATGCTACGTCAAAGTAAAAAATCCCGAAATTAAAGAAGGATATATTCCGAGGCTCCATTTCGGAGAAGGGATTTTCATGGGCGAAGCACTCGTGACGATTAAGAATGGTATTGCGCATTTGATGGCTCACAACGCCACTGAAGACGATCTTTCTATGGAAATTCCGTACGTAACCGTTCAAGAATTTAGCTACACGGTTCATACGGATGTCAATTCAACCACTTCAGCCCCGATAGCTCGAAAACAGCCGGAGGCAAATGAAGTAGGTTCTTTTGGTTCTCTCCCGTTTCCGGAAGAAGTTATGTCGGAACGGGAAACTTTTGATTTTCTTGCCCCAAGAAAAAGGGTATTAGTAGTTGAAAAGGAAAAGAAATTACAAGAAGTTTTGTCTCTATTACGCTTCGATCACCTTAACGAGGAAGAACGTAAAAATGTAAATTCAATCGTCGAAGAAAATTTGGATCTATTTTATATCCCAGGTTCTCCTCTCGGATTCACCAACGCTATAAACCATCGAATAATTACAACGGACGATCAACCCGTTTTTACGCGACAATATCGCTTTCCCCCTGTCCACAAACAGGAAATCACGAAACAAGTAAACGATTTAATATCGGGAGACATTATTGAACCGTCAACCTCTCCTTATAGTTCACCCCTCTGGATCGTGCCAAAGAAAGCCGATTCCCAAGGGAACAAAAGATGGCGGATGGTCATCGACTACCGCAATCTTAATGATAAAACGATTGGGGACGCTTACCCCCTCCCTCAAATTTCGGAAATTCTAGATCAATTGGGGAATGCAAAATATTTTTCCGTATTTTATTTGGCCAGCGGGTTCCACCAGATTAAGGTGCACCCCGACGACGCACACAAAACAGCTTTTTCGACCCCTTTCGGTCACTATCAATTCACTCGTATGCCATTCGGGCTCAAAAACGCGCCCGCCACATTCCAGTGCTTGATGGACCAGGTTCTCACCGGTCTACAAGGCAACGAGTTGTTTGTGTATCTTGACGACATCGTCATTTATGCACAAACCTTAGACGAACACGCGAAAAAATTCAACAAACTCGCGAAAAGATTGAGACGGGCAAACCTAAAGTTACAGCCCGATAAGTGCGAATTTTTAAGACGCGAAGTGGCCTACCTGGGCCACATTATCAGTGAAGATGGGGTAAAACCTGACCCTAAAAAACTCGAAGCTCTCAAGGATTATCCCAGACCAACTACGCCAAAGAAAATCAAACAATTCCTAGGTCTCGCGGGATATTACCGTCGCTTCATTGAAAATTTTTCCGGGATCGCAAAACCACTAACGTTACTATTGAAAAAGGAATCCCATTTTAAATGGACTGATGCTCAAGAAAAAGCATTTACAACGCTCCGCGATGCCCTCTGCAAAGAACCGGTACTCCAGTACCCAGATTTTTCACAACCATTTATTATCACGACCGACGCATCGGATATCGCGGTCGGGGGCGTCCTTAGCCAAGGAGAAATCGGCAAGGATCGACCCATTAGTTACGCCTCACGTACACTTAATAAACATGAACTCAACTACTCAACAATCGAAAAGGAACTTCTTGCCATTTTGTACTGCGTAAATCATTTCAGACCCTATGTCTATGGGCAAGAGTTCGTATTGGTCACCGATCACAAGCCCCTCGTATGGCTTCACTCGGTAAAGGACCCGGCCAACAGGCTGGTCCATTGGCGACTTAGTCTCGCAAACTACACTTACAAAATAATTTATAAACCGGGAAAAGCAAACAGCAATGCTGACGCTTTATCTCGAAATCCTCCTATTCAAAAAACGATTTTCATGACAAAACATACGCCAAACCAAAACGTCTCTTCAGACGATGACAGAATCTTCTCTCCAGTAAAGAAAAGAAAGAAAAGATCAAAAGAAACAAAAGCCCACATGAGCACTGCTCCAAGAAAGCTATCATTAGATTCAATATCAGATGACAATTTCCGAGGCTTTAATACTCAAGAACAATTGCAATCAAACGAAAAAGCAAAACAAAACTTACCTGTTGAACGAATGGATGTGGAGGAACCTTCCAGTGTACCCCCTCCCCTCCTTTCACCGGGGACTCTTCCGGATGTCACACTAGATTTCCCTCCGGAACTCGACCTCGCTGTTCCACCCGATCTTCCATCGAATCCATCCTTGGATCGTTTTTCGGTCTCCCCCTGCAGGGAAGACCAACCTGAAAAAGAAAATGAACATGACAAAGAAAATTCAAATGATAACGAAGGTATACCCGAAAGTGATGACGAGTCAGACGACGATTCCGAACAAAGTGACCTAATCGAAAATGAAAATCCTCAATTCAAAATTAGCGAAGAAAATCGCCATTTATCTAACGCATTAAAAATTGTAGAAACACGCGATAGATTGCATATGCAAAAAGACAATTACGTCGTCTTCGTAACCATGACCGGGCAACCACTTGACGAAGGTGCTAAGGACCTCCAGGAACAAAACGTCTTCCCTAAATTAGAGGAGTTGGCGTACCTGCGAGTAAAATTCAAAATTGTAAAATCAAAACAAATAATCGCACTACCCATTTTAGGTAGCATACACAACAACCTCGAGATCTCAGATCTCCGGGAAAGTTGCGACTCCCTAAAGGACGCGATTCGCGAGCTGTGCCTTAAAGAAGTCTGTATCGCAAAAACGCCCACTATCGGCAACGTGCCGTGGGCCGTAATTAAAAATACCTTGTATGAAGCACTCCGTGAGGAAAATATCACGCTCATAATTTGCAGTCAATTAGTCCAAATTCCTCCCGAAGAAAAGCGGTTGGAAATTATTAAAGAAAAACACGACTCGCTAATCGGTGGCCACAAAGGAGTAAACAAAACATACAAACGTATCCGTGAGTATTACTACTGGAAAAACATGAAAATTCAGATCCAGGAGTATATCCAACATTGCCGAAATTGTCAACTCAAAAAATTGGTTCGCGTAAAGACCAAACAACCTATGATACTCACCGATACACCTGGGGCCGCGTTCGATAAGATCGCCATGGACATAGTAGGACCCCTCCCTTTGACGAAGACTGGCAATCAGTATATATTAACTCTCCAAGATCTCCTTACGAAATATTCATTGGCTATTCCGTTGAGCCGAACATCATCGGTGGACATCAGCACCGCATTCGTGAAAAACTTCATCTCACGATTCGGCGCTCCGCGCGCCCTCCTCACCGATCAAGGATCCAACTTCTGCAGCAGTCTCATGAAGGCTGTGGCGAAAAAATTCAAAATCAAGGCCTACCAGACAACAGCTTTCCACCCTCAAAGCAATGGATCGATCGAACGTTCTCATCACGTACTCATGGAATATCTGAAACAATATGTTAATGAAAATTCCGACTGGGACGAGTATTTAGACCTGGCCATGTTTTCATATAACACGAGTCGTCACGAAGGTACCGGGTATACCCCACACGAACTCGTATTTGGCAGGTTAGCTCGTCAACCTTCGGCCCATCACCAAATCGAAGAATCACAGGATCCTTCTTACGCCGAGTACCTCATCGACCTGTTTGACCGGATCGACGGCCTGCAAACAATGGCGGCTGAAAATTTGAAACATGCAAAAGAAAAATCAAAAGAGTATTACGATCGCAACATCAACCCAAGGTTCTTCAAGGTTGGCGATCGTGTGTTAATGTTAAAAGAACCCCAAAAAGGAAAATTCGGAGATCAATATTCCGAGCCATGTGAAATAATTGAAATCCTTTCAGGGGGTAACGTTAAGATCCTTTACCAAGGCAAATCTCGCATCGTACATACGAACAAATTACGGGCCACCCGTCTGTAACCAAAACTCTTGTTATTGGTTACAGAATGGAGCCGAAAACAACAATCATCTTTGTTCTCCTCGTGCGCACCGCCGCCTGCCTGATCGGGTATGATTGCGGCGCCCCTACGCTCAACGTCACCACCGTTTCTCTCACCGACATCGGAGCTTGCGACATACCTATGGTCGATCCAACCCCGATACCTGCGAGAATCCAATTGTTGCAACTCTCGGAATTTTCCACAACCGAGGTCATTCAGTGCAAGGTCGAAGTCGACAGGACCTTGTACAACTGCGGCATGAATTCGCATAATTCAATAGTACAAAATGGTCGTCAAGTTTATCTTCACGAATTAGACGACAAAACTTGCCGCAAGGTCCACGAAACGGGAATCATCCAACTTGGATTTTCCGCTATCGTCACGGGACTAAAAAGAAATAGTACAACATCCAGGAGTCTTACGCTTGCCGGAACTCTCAGCAACGACGGAAGTTGCACCGGTTCTCAATACAGCGACCCTTTTGGTACTTGGAGCAACGTAGTGGTCCAGGCTTCCGCTAAAATCACCATTTCCAACTACGAAGCATCGGTCAACATGGCGACCAACCGCATCATCCTCCAGAGCTCGACCCAATGTCAACTGTCCGAAGGTCAATGCACGGACATCGAAGGGAACCAAGCTTTTTGGAAAACGGAACCTGTGGACACATGTTTCTTCAATCGATACGACGTTCTCTACGATGGCATGGCAACAAAACTCCGTACCATTGAAAATTCCATCCAGACGCCGGATGTGTATACGCTAACTACTCAAGAAACCACGTTCGCTCTAGCCGTCAGGAACGAAAAGCCTGTCTGCGGCTACACCCTCATCCGAACGGAACATGCGAAATTATTCATTCTCGAGACTCGCGACGGCCAAACATTTGCTTCACGTCGCAAGGTCCTCGTCAGTAATCTGGACATATTTTCCTACGTAAATTCGAAATTTATTTATGTGGAAAAACACATCAAAACCCAAATAAAGGCACTGTATAAGGACGTACTAACGCAGCGATGCAATTTGGAACAACAAGTACTCCGCAACGCTCTGGCAACCGCATCGATATTGCCGGAAAAATTCGCCCGAGCCGTCACCAGAAGTCCAGGGTACATGGCCGTCATCGCCGGCGAAGTATCCCACATCGTCAAGTGCGTTCCCGTGGAATGCACCCTTCGCAGGACCGAGGAATGTTACCTCGAGCTACCTGTAACTCACCGCAACCAGTCGTATTTCCTTTCGACAATTTCTCGCACACTCATTAAGGCCGGAACTCACATCGAGTGCAACCCTCTTCTTCCGGCGCAATATCTTATCGACGGGGCATGGTACCGCTTCGCCCCGCATCCCATTGAAGTTCCACCACCGCAAGTGTTACGACCAATGACCACTCCTACCTGGGGTTATACACCAGTGGGAAATCTTGCAACAAGTGGAATTTACACAAATGAAGAAATGGAACAATTACGTGACCGAATCATGTTTCCTGCCGAAAGACCAGCCCTATTGAATAATTTGGCTCGTGGATCAGCTGGATACACCATCCCTCCAGGAGCCGTATCCCTCAAAAACTTATTGGACGAGAGCACCTTGGAACACATCGCAACCAACGCTTTCGAAAATCTTTGGACTGGATTCGAGAAATTTGGAATTGTCAGCGCGGGTTTCCTCGGCATAGTAGCAATCTATTCTATCATAAAATCAGCCATCGATACCCTCATCCATGGATATACCCTGCATTCATTATACGGGTGCAGCTTCGCATTGTTTGGGGCCATCTGGAATTCCATCACGAATCTTCTCGTCACCAGGGCCCACCGAAAAAACCAAAGGGATGAAGGACTCAACTCCGAACCGTCCCCTAGGGAATTGGTTCCCCCAGACAACAAACCGGAACCTAAACCATCTACATCTACTAGGAGATTGTCGGGCATCGACGCCGTCCTGCTTGAGCGCCTTTGCGCCGTTCCTCAGCCATCCAGTAGGGTGTCTTCGTCTTAGTCCCCCGAGGTGTTACGTCCTGGCGATCTTGCCCTCCATTCTCCATATACATATACACATATACATATACCGATCTTGTCCTTTATTCTATGCGAATACACATATATAAATATATATATATATAAATATATATTAATATACGTATACATACATATATATACATACACATATATACGATACCTATAGATATATATATTGCTATACATACATACATACAAAGTTATAATCCACAATACAAGAATATTTTTTTCATTAACCTTAACTCATATTGTGACGAGCGCATTTATTTTTCATCATTTCTCATTTTGTCTGAGTACATACGACTTTCCCTAGTATGTACCTACTTCCGCTGAACGCGCCTAGCTAGCGCGCCGAGCTCAGCGCCCGCGCGCACTCGCTCTCCATCCTTGTCTCTCTTCAGCGCCCGCGCGCACTCACTCTCTATCCTCGTCTCTCCTTAACGCTCGCGCGCACCCGCGCGCTCTCGCTCCGTCTCTCTCTAGCACTCCGCTACGAGACCAACGTATTCCTCCTGCTCGCCTAATACTTCGCGCGCTCAATCGAATCTTTCTCATCTTCCATCCTTCTCCTTCGGGTTACCCGCGTACCTCCTTCATGCTCATGTAACCCGTATCACAAAAACCTTCTTTCTTAATCGCGAATCTAGTTTTCCGCGGATCCGCGATATAATTCGCGACCCACGGATCACGATTATTAACCTGCTCATCCCTATTTTCACGTGTTCGCGAAAAACCGCGAGATTGCGTAATCCGCGGACTCGCGATACACTCGCGACCCCGCGATTCGCCTCGTACATAGAGTCTCTCTTTCTCTTACTCTCACCCAGCCTAACCCTCTCTCTCTTACTCATGGCTACTATGGCAAATAGACGCTACGTGACTTTTTCCCAAATTACTTTATTGCCCCTCGAGTCAAGCGAACGCTTCCCTTCGAGACATTTTCCAGAAAACACTCGAATTGCTTTATTGCCTCTTGAAACGAGCAAGCGCTCTTTTTACAGTATAAGTCCTTTCTCCTACGCTTTCCCATTTTCAAGTACATAATAGAAGACATTAGCCAGATTTTTCCCGAACTTTCCCAGCGCATGTATATCTCTTTCTTACTCGCACTCGTCGCGTCTCTCTCGGACGCACCGCCATGATGCAAGCCACGTGTTGCACGTAGGCTTCTAAGAAATAATAATTTAAACAATATCACGTCATGCCGAATCCTAAGAATTAATTAAGAGATAAACAAATCGCTATCACTCCATACCTTGTGGACTAAACATCCGCTCCTACGCCAATATCACGTATCGCCTCTTTGTCTCCTTTGTTTCCAACCCTGTATCATTATTATTATTTCCACGTGCAGATTATTCTAGAACAATTTCATATACGTCTAATTAATAAAGAAATTATTCAAATAATAATTAACGCCGTCACAATGCGACTTACAATATTATTAATAATTATAATGAATTATAAACGTTATTTTAATCATTTAGATAAGCGACAATCTTTATAATTCAGTATTATCAGTATCTCACGCGCTATTAATATAAAAACAATTAGCCATTATGAACATTTATATTATCCACGTACATACGAATAAAAGTATCACTATTACTTTCTCATAAATAATAGTGCGCTCTATTTTATTAATTAAAAATTACACATTTATAATTATTGTATGCAATTCGTATATTTCGCATTATAATTAGTACTCTCTCATTTAACCGCCGTATTTCTACATCGAATCTGCTTCGCACATAAAAGAATAAATAACAATAATTGGAACTTATATAAAATTATATTTCTTCATTCACAAGCGAATATTATTGTAACAAATTGTGAGACTAACGATAAATTAAAAATATTAATTTATCGTCAGTCCAACCATGACAAACCGACATAATTATTTGTTATAACATTTAATAATTGATTTATCATCGAATCCTCCGTTTAACGCCATAAGAGCAAGCGAGAAGGAACATCATCGTCGGCGTCTCCTCTCCGCGGCGCATGCGCACCACACCGCCTCAGCGCCGCACCAATAAAAAGCCGAGTCCTCCGCTGCTCGCTAGTTCTCCGGTCTCTCCACCAGTCAGTTGCGTTTCTCCGCTCGCCGCGTTCGTGTAGGACCCGCACGCTGGAAAATCGGAATAATTCTTTAATATTTTCTTTTTACATTTTTCTAATATCTCTTTTGTCATTGTAACTCCAAGTTGAGTCTGATTTTTGCGTCTCATCGAAAAGCTTTATGAAATTATAATCATATTTCAAGTTTGTAACAATATATATATATATCTTAGAGTCAGTGAAAGTTATTTCGCGAACCTTATCCCTCATCGAAATATTCGCTCAACGTATTTCGTATCGTTTAATTTATTCAGTCAATCTTTCACGAATTAATTCGAGTCAACAATCTCTCACCCTCGATTCCTTGGCATTTCAATTAATCGAATATATTTTATTTTGCAATTTTGCATATCGTGTATAGAAATCAACCGTCCGTTAATTAAATTAATCCTTCACCAATCCTCCCCCACATTTTCCGAAGAATCGTCGGTTGTGCTTCTCCTGCACGTCGTCAATTCTTACCTCGCCTAAATTTCGAGAATGAATCTACCGGTTGTGCTTCTCCTGCACGTCGATTGATTCGTATCTCGAACCCCTGCTGCATGACAATCTTACTCATCCTCTCATTTACCCAATTAACGGTCAATTGATTTTTCCGAAAATATTTATTTGTATTCATTCAAATCCATAAATGCCAAGAAGACGAGGTGGCACCAAGTTCAATCTTCGCCGCGCAATCGCGATAGCCGCGCAAAAGCCGCGACCGGCATCTCGAGGAAACAACTCGTCTGTGTTTAAACGAATTATTCGTGACGCACTAACATTTCATTCGGTGAAAAGTGGACCAAAGGTCGTGTCGAACGTTCCGTTTCACGGAAAAGTCCTCCTTATCGACCCCCGCGGGTACACCCGTGTGGTGACTCGATCGACCGGCAGCGTCGCTTCGGACGCATCCACCGCCGTTATATCGTCGGACATCGAGATTATCACCATCGACTAATCTTCTCCCGTCGTCAACGTCGGTTCCTTTCGCTCCACGAGTTCGTCATCGCGGTCGGAACACAGGAACTCGTCCTTAACTACAACTAGTCGGTACATCGATGGGCGGATGCTCGTCGAAAAGTAAGGAATCTACCTCACCGTCGATCGTTGAAATCGTCGTTCGCCTAGAGATCATCATTACCGACGGAAGGACCTCTCTCCGGGTACCAGATCATCCGTCGATAAACCCGCTACGCACCGCCGCTCGTAGGGTAAGTCGCATGCTCACGTTACCACTCACTATCTGATTTACCGACTGCCCTATCCCCGCGAGTGATCATTAGTTACCGATCAAAATTGTGGCTCGATCCTCATCCCTGTTGGGCACATTCGCGACTAAAGGCAGGATCTCAAGGCTGGCGTCCGTTTCTGAAAAACAAATAAAATTGTATGAATTAAATAATCAACGTAAACTCAAGCTCGTAACAGAAAACGGTTATTTCTCTCTCAAAGGAATTTATTATTTTTTATCTAAAATAAATTCCCGGACGTAACAATTGTTTGGTTTCGGTCCCAGTAGGTGATTTTTTAAAATCTATGAACCTCGGCACGAAAAAAGCCATTGAGGATTACAACTGCTGCTGTGGACGATAAACGTGATCGAATCCGATCATCGGCGCGCCATTCTCAGATTGTAGGGAGTATTCCACAACAGAAACACGTGCATGCGGACTCGGATTCGTTTCCCGATCTAAAAGTCATCGACTCGAAAAGAACGGCACATGAGATTCGACGTTGATAAATCCGCCTGTTTCAACCGGTTCTGTTATCGGTTCGAAAGGAATTCAAAATAAAACAACGATCCATTCAAATTCTGTATTGTGTTTCATTGTCGAAATAACCTCGAGATTGTTCGGTTTCGTTCCCAGTAGGTGGTCTTTTAAAATCGATCTCCCTCGGCACAATAGCCATTGAGGACTACTACTGCTGCTGTGGACGATGAACGTGATCGAATCCGATGTTCGGCGAGGCATCCTCAGATCGTAGGGATTATTCCGTAACAGAAAAACTTGCATGCGGTCTCGAATTCGTTTCCCGCCCTAAAAGTCGTCGACTCGAAAAGAAATTCACGTGAGATTCGACGTTGATACATTCGCTGTTTCAACCGTGTCTTTTATCGGTTCGAGAGGATTCCAAAATAAAAAACGATCCATTCAAATTCTGTTATCTATTTTATGTTGAAATAACCTCGAGATTGTTCGGTTTCGGTCCCAGTAAGTGATTTTTAAACATCTATCATCCTCCGCACGAAAAAAGCCATTGAGGACTACTACTGCTGCTGTGGACGATGTACGTGAACGAATCCGATGATCGGCGCGGCATTCTCAGATTGTAGGGAGTATTCCACAACAGAAACACTTGCATGCGCACTCGGATTCGTTTTCCGATCTAAAAGTCATCGACTCGAAAAGAAAGGCACATGAGATTCGACGTTGATAAATACGCCTGTTTCAACCGTTTCTGTTATCGGTTCGAGAGGGGTCCAAAATATAAAAAACGATCCATTCAATTTCTGTATTGCGTTTTATTGTCGAAATACTCTCGAGATTGTTCGGTTTCGTTCCCGGTAGGTGATTTTTTAAAATCGATCTCCCTCGGCACGACAATAGCCATTGAAGACTACTACTGCTGCTGTGGACGATGAACGTGAACGAATCCGATGTTTGGCGCGGCGTCCTCAGATTGTAGGGATTATCCCGTAACAGAAACACTTGCATGCGGTCTCGAATTCGTTTCCCGCCCTAAAAGTCGTCGACTCGAAAAGAAATTCACGTGAGATTCGACGTTGATACATTCGCCTGTTTGAACCGTGTCTTTTATCGGTTCGAGAGGAATCCAAAATAAAAAACGATCCATTCAAATTCTGTTATCTATTTTATGTCGAAATACCCTCGAGATTGTTCGGTTTCGGTCCCAGTAAGTGATTTTTAAACATCTATCATCCTCTGCATGAAAAAAGCCATTGAGGACTACTACTGCTGCTGTGGACGATGTACGTGAACGAATCCGATGATCGGCGCGGGATTCTCAGATTGTCGGGTTCGTTCCGTAACAGAAACACTTGCATGCGGTCTCGAATTCGTTTCCCGCCCTAAAAGTCGTCGACTCGAAAAGAAATTCACGTGAGATTCGACGTTGATACATTCGCCTGTTTGAACCGTGTCTTTTATCGGTTCGAGAGGAATCCAAAATAAAAAACGATCCATTCAAATTCTGTTATCTATTTTATGTCGAAATAACCTCGAGATTGTTCGGTTTCGGTCCCAGTAAGTGATTTTTAAACATCTATCATCCTCCGCACGAAAAAAGCCATTGAGGACTACTACTGCTGCTGTGGACGATGTACGTGAAGGAATCCAATGATCGGCGCGGCATTCTCAGATTGTAGGGAGTATTCCACAACAGAAACACTTGCATGCGGACTCGGATTCGTTTCCCGATCTAAAAGTCATCGACTCGAAAAGAAAGGCACATGAGATTCGACGTTGATAAATCCGCCTGTTTCAACCGTTTCTGTTATCGGTTCGAAAGGAATTCAAAATAAAACAACGATCCATTCAATTTCTGTATTGCGTTTTATTGTCGAAATACTCTCGAGATTGTTCGGTTTCGTTCCCGGTAGGTGATTTTTTAAAATCGATCTCCCTCGGCACGACAATAGCCATTGAAGACTACTACTGCTGCTGTGGCCGATGAACGTGAACGAATCCAATGATCAGCGCGACATCCTCAGATTGTCGGGTTCGTTCCGTAACAGAAACACTTGCATGCGGTCTCGAATTCGTTTCCCGCCCTAAAAGTCGTCGACTCGAAAAGAAATTCACGTGAGATTCGACGTTGATACATTCGCCTGTTTGAACCGTGTCTTTTATCGGTTCGAGAGGAATCCAAAATAAAAAACGATCCATTCAAATTCTGTTATCTATTTTATGTCGAAATACCCTCGAGATTGTTCGGTTTCGGTCCCAGTAAGTGATTTCTAAACATCTATCATCCTCCGCATGAAAAAAGCCATTGAGGACTACTACTGCTGCTGTGGCCGATGAACGTGAAGGAATCCAATGATCGGCGCGCCATTCTCAGATTGTAGGGAGTATTCCACAACAGAAACACTTGCATGCGGACTCGGATTCGTTTCCCGATCTAAAAGTCATCGACTCGAAAAGAAAGGCACATGAGATTCGACGTTGATAAATCCGCCTGTTTCAACCGTTTCTGTTATCGGTTCGAAAGCAATTCAAACTAAAACAACGATCCATTCAAATTCTGTATTGTGTTTCATTGTCGAAATAACCTCGAGATTGTTCGGTTTCGTTCCCAGTAGGTGGTCTTTTAAAATCGATCTCCCTCGGCACAATAGCCATTGAGGACTACTACTGCTGCTGTGGACGATGAACGTGAACGAATCCGATGTTCGGCGAGGCATCCTCAGATCGTAGGGTTTATTCCGTAACAGAAAAACTTGCATGCGGTCTCGAATTCGTTTCCCGCCCTAAAAGTCGTCGACTCGAAAAGAAATTCACGTGAGATTCGACGTTGATACATTCGCCTGTTTCACCGTTTCTTTTATCGGTTCGAGAGGAATCGAAAATAAAAAACGATCCATTCAAATTCTGTTATCTATTTTATGTCGAAATAACCTCGAGATTGTTCGGTTTCGGTCCCAGTAGGTTATTTTTACTAATCTATCATTCACGGCACGAAAAAAGCCATTGAGGTCTACTACTGGTGCTGTGGACGATGAACGTGAACGAATCCGATGATCGGCGCGGCATCCTCAGATTGTAGGGTTTGTTCCGTAAGTGAAACACTTACATGCGGACTCGGATTCGTTTCCCGATCTAAAAGGCGTCGACTCGCAAAGAATTTCACTTGAGATTCGGCGTTGATCAATACGCCTGTTTCAAGCGATGCTTTTATCGGTTCGAGAGGGATCCAAAATAAAAAAACGATCCATTCAAATTCTGTATGGTGTTTCATTGTCGAAATAACATCGAGATTGTTCGGTTTCGTTCCCAGTAGGTGATCTTATAAAATCGATCTCCCTCGGAACGACAATAGCCATTGAGGACTACTACTGCTGCTGTGGACCATGAACGTGAACGAATCCGATGTTCGGCGCAGCATCCTCTGAATGTAGGGATTATTCCGTAACAGAAACACTTGCATGCGGTCTCGGATTCGTTTCCCGCCCTAAAAGTCGTCGACTCGAAAAGAAATTCACGTGAGATTCGACGTTGATACATTCGCCTGTTTCAACCGTTTCTTTTATCGGTTCGCGAGGAATCCAAAATAAAAAACGGTCCATTCAAATTCTGTTACCTATTTTATGTCGAAATAACCTCGAGATTGTTCGGTTTCGGTCCCAGTAGGTGATTTTTAAAAATCTATCCTCCTCGGCACGAAAAAAAGCCATTGAGGACTACTACTGCTGCTGTGGACGATGAACGTGAA
This sequence comes from Ophion obscuratus, assembly GCA_964007375.1. Lineage (NCBI taxonomy): Eukaryota > Metazoa > Arthropoda > Insecta > Hymenoptera > Ichneumonidae > Ophion > Ophion obscuratus. The sequence goes on from OZ023312.1 coordinate 58,335,211, forward strand.
CGAATCCGATGATCGGCGCGGCATCCTCAGATTGTAGGGTTTGTTCCGGAACAGAAACACTTACATGCGGACTCGGATTCGTTTCCCGATCTAAAAGTTGTCGACTCGCAAAGAAATTCACATGAGATTCGGCGTTGATCTATACGCCTGTTTCAAGCGATGCTTTTATCGGTTCGAGAGCGATCCAAAATAAAAATACGATCCATTCAAATTCTGTATTGTGTTTCATTGTCGAAATAACCTCGAGATTGTTCGGTTTCGTTCCCAGTAGGTGATCTTTTAAAATCGATCTCGCTCGGCACGACAATCGCCATTGAGGACTACTACTGCTGCTGTGGACGATGAACGTGAACGAATCCGATGTTTGGCGCGGCGTCCTCAGATTGTAGGGATTATTCCGTAACGGAAACGCTTGCATGCGGTCTCGGATTCGTTTCCCACCCTAAAAGTTGTCGACTCGAAAAGAAATTCACGTGAGATTCGACCTTGATACATTCGGCTGTTTCAAACGTTTCCTGTGTCGGTTCGAGAGGAATCCAACATAAAAAACGATCCATTCAAATTCTGCTTTCTATTTTATGTCGAAATAACCTCGAGATTGTTTGGTTTCGGTCCCAGTAGGTGATTTTTTAAAATCTATGAACCTCGGCACGAAAAAAGCCATTGAGGATTACAACTGCTGCTGTGGACGATAAACGTGATCGAATCCGATCATCGGCGCGCCATTCTCAGATTGTAGGGAGTATTCCACAACAGAAACACTTGCATGCGGACTCGGATTCGTTTCCCGATCTAAAAGTCATCGACTCGAAAAGAACGGCACATGAGATTCGACGTTGATAAATCCGCCTGTTTCAACCGTTTCTGTTATCGGTTCGAAAGGAATTCAAAATAAAACAACGATCCATTCAAATTCTGTATTGTGGTTCATTGTCGAAATAACCTCGAGATTGTTCGGTTTCGTTCCCAGTAGGTGGTCTTTTAAAATCTATCTCCCTCGGCACAATAGCCATTGAGGAGTACTACTGCTGCTGTGGACGATGAACGTGAACGAATCCGATGTTCGGCGAGGCATCCTCAGATCGTAGGGATTATTCCGTAACAGAAAAACTTGCATGCGGTCTCGAATTCGTTACCCGCCCTAAAAGTCGTCGACTCGAAAAGAAATTCACGTGAGATCCGACGTTGATACATTCGCTGTTTCAACCGTGTCTTTTATCGGTTCGAGAGGATTCCAAAATAAAAAACGATCCATTCAAATTCTGTTATCTATTTTATGTTGAAATAACCTCGAGATTGTTCGGTTTCGGTCCCAGTAAGTGATTTTTAAACATCTATCATCCTCCGCACGAAAAAAGCCATTGAGGACTACTACTGCTGCTGTGGACGATGTACGTGAACGAATCCGATGATCGGCGCGGCATTCTCAGATTGTAGGGAGTATTCCACAACAGAAACACTTGCATGCGGACTCGGATTCGTTTCCCGATCTAAAAGTCATCGACTCGAAAAGAAAGGCACATGAGATTCGACGTTGATAAATCCGCCTGTTTCAACCGTTTCTGTTATCGGTTCGAAAGGAATTCAAAATAAAACAACGATCCATTCAAATTCTGTATTGTGTTTCATTGTCGAAATAACCTCGAGATTGTTCGGTTTCGTTCCCAGTAGGTGGTCTTTTAAAATCGATCTCCCTCGGCACAATAGCCATTGAGGACTACTACTGCTGCTGTGGGCGATGAACGTGAACGAATCCGATGTTCGGCGAGGCATCCTCAGATCGTAGGGTTTATTCCGTAACAGAAAAACTTGCATGCGGTCTCGAATTTGTTTCCCGCCCTAAAAGTCGTCGACGCGAAAAGAAATTCACGTGAGATTCGACGTTGATACATTCGCCTGTTTCACCGTTTCTTTTATCGGTTCGAGAGGAATCGAAAATAAAAAACGATCCATTCAAATTCTGTTATCTATTTTATGTCGAAATAATCTCGAGATTGTTCGGTTTCGGTCCCAGTAGGTTATTTTTACTAATCTATCATCCACGGCACGAAAAAAGCCATTGAGGACTACTACTGGTGCTGTGGACGATGAACGTGAACGAATCCGATGATCGGCGCGGCATCCTCAGATTGTAGGGTTTGTTCCGTAAGTGAAACACTTACATGCGGACTCGGATTCGTTTCCCGATCTAAAAGTCGTCGACTCGCAAAGAAATTCACTTGAGATTCGGCGTTGATCAATACGCCTGTTTCAAGCGATGCTTTTATCGGTTCGAGAGGGATCCAAAATAAAAAAACGATCCATTCAAATTCTGTATGGTGTTTCATTGTCGAAATAACATCGAGATTGTTCGGTTTCGTTCCCAGTAGGTGATCTTTTAAAATCGATCTCGCTCGGCACGACAATCGCCATTGAGGACTACTACTGCTGCTGTGGACGATGAACGTGAACGAATCCGATGTTTGGCGCGGCGTCCTCAGATTGTAGGGATTATCCCGTAACAGAAACACTTGCATGCGGTCTCGAATTCGTTTCCCGCCCTAAAAGTCGTCGACTCGAAAAGAAATTCACGTGAGATTCGACGTTGATACATTCGCCTGTTTGAACCGTGTCTTTTATCGGTTCGAGAGGAATCCAAAATAAAAAACGATCCATTCAAATTCTGTTATCTATTTTATGTCGAAATACCCTCGAGATTGTTCGGTTTCGGTCCCAGTAAGTTATTTTTAAACATCTATCATCCTCCGCATGAAAAAAGCCATTGAGGACTACTACTGCTGCTGTGGACGATGTACGTGAACGAATCCGATGATCGGCGCGGCATTCTCAGATTGTAGGGAGTATTCCACAACAGAAACACTTGCATGCGGACTCGGATTCGTTTCCCTATCTAAAAGTCATCGACTCGAAAAGAAAGGCACATGAGATTCGACGTTGATAAATCCGCCTGTTTCAACCGTTTCTGTTATCGGTTCGAAAGGAATTCAAAATAAAACAACGATCCATTCAATTTCTGTATTGCGTTTTATTGTCGAAATACTCTCGAGATTGTTCGGTTTCGTTCCCGGTAGGTGATTTTTTAAAATCGATCTCCCTCGGCACGACAATAGCCATTGAAGACTACTACTGCTGCTGTGGCCGATGAACGTGAACGAATCCAATGATCAGCGCGACATCCTCAGATTGTCGGGTTCGTTCCGTAACAGAAACACTTGCATGCGGTCTCGAATTCGTTTCCCGCCCTAAAAGTCGTCGACTCGAAAAGAAATTCACGTGAGATTCGACGTTGATACATTCGCCTGTTTGAACCGTGTCTTTTATCGGTTCGAGAGGAATCCAAAATAAAAAACGATCCATTCAAATTCTGTTATCTATTTTATGTCGAAATACCCTCGAGATTGTTCGGTTTCGGTCCCAGTAAGTGATTTTTAAACATCTATCATCCTCCGCATGAAAAAAGCCATTGAGGACTACTACTGCTGCTGTGGCCGATGAACGTGAAGGAATCCAATGATCGGCGCGCCATTCTCAGATTGTAGGGAGTATTCCACAACAGAAACACTTGCATGCGGACTCGGATTCGTTTCCCGATCTAAAAGTCATCGACTCGAAAAGAAAGGCACATGAGATTCGACGTTGATAAATCCGCCTGTTTCAACCGTTTCTGTTATCGGTTCGAAAGCAATTCAAACTAAAACAACGATCCATTCAAATTCTGTATTGTGTTTCATTGTCGAAATAACCTCGAGATTGTTCGGTTTCGTTCCCAGTAGGTGGTCTTTTAAAATCGATCTCCCTCGGCACAATAGCCATTGAGGACTACTACTGCTGCTGTGGACGATGAACGTGAACGAATCCGATGTTCGGCGAGGCATCCTCAGATCGTAGGGTTTATTCCGTAACAGAAAAACTTGCATGCGGTCTCGAATTCGTTTCCCGCCCTAAAAGTCGTCGACTCGAAAAGAAATTCACGTGAGATTCGACGTTGATACATTCGCCTGTTTCACCGTTTCTTTTATCGGTTCGAGAGGAATCGAAAATAAAAAACGATCCATTCAAATTCTGTTATCTATTTTATGTCGAAATAACCTCGAGATTGTTCGGTTTCGGTCCCAGTAGGTTATTTTTACTAATCTATCATTCACGGCACGAAAAAAGCCATTGAGGTCTACTACTGGTGCTGTGGACGATGAACGTGAACGAATCCGATGATCGGCGCGGCATCCTCAGATTGTAGGGTTTGTTCCGTAAGTGAAACACTTACATGCGGACTCGGATTCGTTTCCCGATCTAAAAGGCGTCGACTCGCAAAGAATTTCACTTGAGATTCGGCGTTGATCAATACGCCTGTTTCAAGCGATGCTTTTATCGGTTCGAGAGGGATCCAAAATAAAAAAACGATCCATTCAAATTCTGTATGGTGTTTCATTGTCGAAATAACATCGAGATTGTTCGGTTTCGTTCCCAGTAGGTGATCTTATAAAATCGATCTCCCTCGGAACGACAATAGCCATTGAGGACTACTACTGCTGCTGTGGACCATGAACGTGAACGAATCCGATGTTCGGCGCAGCATCCTCTGAATGTAGGGATTATTCCGTAACAGAAACACTTGCATGCGGTCTCGGATTCGTTTCCCGCCCTAAAAGTCGTCGACTCGAAAAGAAATTCACGTGAGATTCGACGTTGATACATTCGCCTGTTTCAACCGTTTCTTTTATCGGTTCGCGAGGAATCCAAAATAAAAAACGGTCCATTCAAATTCTGTTACCTATTTTATGTCGAAATAACCTCGAGATTGTTCGGTTTCGGTCCCAGTAGGTGATTTTTAAAAATCTATCCTCCTCGGCACGAAAAAAAGCCATTGAGGACTACTACTGCTGCTGTGGACGATGAACGTGAACGAATCCGATGATCGGCGCGGCATCCTCAGATTGTAGGGTTTGTTCCGGAACAGAAACACTTACATGCGGACTCGGATTCGTTTCCCGATCTAAAAGTTGTCGACTCGCAAAGAAATTCACATGAGATTCGGCGTTGATCTATACGCCTGTTTCAAGCGATGCTTTTATCGGTTCGAGAGCGATCCAAAATAAAAATACGATCCATTCAAATTCTGTATTGTGTTTCATTGTCGAAATAACCTCGAGATTGTTCGGTTTCGTTCCCAGTAGGTGATCTTTTAAAATCGATCTCGCTCGGCACGACAATCGCCATTGAGGACTACTACTGCTGCTGTGGACGATGAACGTGAACGAATCCGATGTTTGGCGCGGCGTCCTCAGATTGTAGGGATTATTCCGTAACGGAAACGCTTGCATGCGGTCTCGGATTCGTTTCCCACCCTAAAAGTTGTCGACTCGAAAAGAAATTCACGTGAGATTCGACCTTGATACATTCGGCTGTTTCAAACGTTTCCTGTGTCGGTTCGAGAGGAATCCAACATAAAAAACGATCCATTCAAATTCTGCTTTCTATTTTATGTCGAAATAACCTCGAGATTGTTTGGTTTCGGTCCCAGTAGGTGATTTTTTAAAATCTATGAACCTCGGCACGAAAAAAGCCATTGAGGATTACAACTGCTGCTGTGGACGATAAACGTGATCGAATCCGATCATCGGCGCGCCATTCTCAGATTGTAGGGAGTATTCCACAACAGAAACACTTGCATGCGGACTCGGATTCGTTTCCCGATCTAAAAGTCATCGACTCGAAAAGAACGGCACATGAGATTCGACGTTGATAAATCCGCCTGTTTCAACCGTTTCTGTTATCGGTTCGAAAGGAATTCAAAATAAAACAACGATCCATTCAAATTCTGTATTGTGGTTCATTGTCGAAATAACCTCGAGATTGTTCGGTTTCGTTCCCAGTAGGTGGTCTTTTAAAATCTATCTCCCTCGGCACAATAGCCATTGAGGAGTACTACTGCTGCTGTGGACGATGAACGTGAACGAATCCGATGTTCGGCGAGGCATCCTCAGATCGTAGGGATTATTCCGTAACAGAAAAACTTGCATGCGGTCTCGAATTCGTTACCCGCCCTAAAAGTCGTCGACTCGAAAAGAAATTCACGTGAGATCCGACGTTGATACATTCGCTGTTTCAACCGTGTCTTTTATCGGTTCGAGAGGATTCCAAAATAAAAAACGATCCATTCAAATTCTGTTATCTATTTTATGTTGAAATAACCTCGAGATTGTTCGGTTTCGGTCCCAGTAAGTGATTTTTAAACATCTATCATCCTCCGCACGAAAAAAGCCATTGAGGACTACTACTGCTGCTGTGGACGATGTACGTGAACGAATCCGATGATCGGCGCGGCATTCTCAGATTGTAGGGAGTATTCCACAACAGAAACACTTGCATGCGGACTCGGATTCGTTTCCCGATCTAAAAGTCATCGACTCGAAAAGAAAGGCACATGAGATTCGACGTTGATAAATCCGCCTGTTTCAACCGTTTCTGTTATCGGTTCGAAAGGAATTCAAAATAAAACAACGATCCATTCAAATTCTGTATTGTGTTTCATTGTCGAAATAACCTCGAGATTGTTCGGTTTCGTTCCCAGTAGGTGGTCTTTTAAAATCGATCTCCCTCGGCACAATAGCCATTGAGGACTACTACTGCTGCTGTGGGCGATGAACGTGAACGAATCCGATGTTCGGCGAGGCATCCTCAGATCGTAGGGTTTATTCCGTAACAGAAAAACTTGCATGCGGTCTCGAATTTGTTTCCCGCCCTAAAAGTCGTCGACGCGAAAAGAAATTCACGTGAGATTCGACGTTGATACATTCGCCTGTTTCACCGTTTCTTTTATCGGTTCGAGAGGAATCGAAAATAAAAAACGATCCATTCAAATTCTGTTATCTATTTTATGTCGAAATAATCTCGAGATTGTTCGGTTTCGGTCCCAGTAGGTTATTTTTACTAATCTATCATCCACGGCACGAAAAAAGCCATTGAGGACTACTACTGGTGCTGTGGACGATGAACGTGAACGAATCCGATGATCGGCGCGGCATCCTCAGATTGTAGGGTTTGTTCCGTAAGTGAAACACTTACATGCGGACTCGGATTCGTTTCCCGATCTAAAAGTCGTCGACTCGCAAAGAAATTCACTTGAGATTCGGCGTTGATCAATACGCCTGTTTCAAGCGATGCTTTTATCGGTTCGAGAGGGATCCAAAATAAAAAAACGATCCATTCAAATTCTGTATGGTGTTTCATTGTCGAAATAACATCGAGATTGTTCGGTTTCGTTCCCAGTAGGTGATCTTTTAAAATCGATCTCGCTCGGCACGACAATCGCCATTGAGGACTACTACTGCTGCTGTGGACGATGAACGTGAACGAATCCGATGTTTGGCGCGGCGTCCTCAGATTGTAGGGATTATCCCGTAACAGAAACACTTGCATGCGGTCTCGAATTCGTTTCCCGCCCTAAAAGTCGTCGACTCGAAAAGAAATTCACGTGAGATTCGACGTTGATACATTCGCCTGTTTGAACCGTGTCTTTTATCGGTTCGAGAGGAATCCAAAATAAAAAACGATCCATTCAAATTCTGTTATCTATTTTATGTCGAAATACCCTCGAGATTGTTCGGTTTCGGTCCCAGTAAGTTATTTTTAAACATCTATCATCCTCCGCATGAAAAAAGCCATTGAGGACTACTACTGCTGCTGTGGACGATGTACGTGAACGAATCCGATGATCGGCGCGGCATTCTCAGATTGTAGGGAGTATTCCACAACAGAAACACTTGCATGCGGACTCGGATTCGTTTCCCTATCTAAAAGTCATCGACTCGAAAAGAAAGGCACATGAGATTCGACGTTGATAAATCCGCCTGTTTCAACCGTTTCTGTTATCGGTTCGAAAGGAATTCAAAATAAAACAACGATCCATTCAATTTCTGTATTGCGTTTTATTGTCGAAATACTCTCGAGATTGTTCGGTTTCGTTCCCGGTAGGTGATTTTTTAAAATCGATCTCCCTCGGCACGACAATAGCCATTGAAGACTACTACTGCTGCTGTGGCCGATGAACGTGAACGAATCCAATGATCGGCGCGGCATCCTCAGATTGTCGGGTTCGTTCCGTAACAGAAACACTTGCATGCGGTCTCGAATTCGTTTCCCGCCCTAAAAGTCGTCGACTCGAAAAGAAATTCACGTGAGATTCGACGTTGATACATTCGCCTGTTTGAACCGTGTCTTTTATCGGTTCGAGAGGAATCCAAAATAAAAAACGATCCATTCAATTTCTGTTATCTATTTTATGTCGAAATACCCTCGAGATTGTTCGGTTTCGGTCCCAGTAAGTGATTTTTAAACATCTATCATCCTCCGCATGAAAAAAGCCATTGAGGACTACTACTGCTGCTGTGGCCGATGAACGTGAAGGAATCCAATGATCGGCGCGCCATTCTCAGATTGTAGGGAGTATTCCACAACAGAAACACTTGCATGCGGACTCGGATTCGTTTCCCGATCTAAAAGTCATCGACTCGAAAAGAAAGGCACATGAGATTCGACGTTGATAAATCCGCCTGTTTCAACCGTTTCTGTTAGCGGTTCGAAAGGAATTCAAAATAAAACAACGATCCATTCAAATTCTGTATTGTGTTTCATTGTCGAAATAACCTCGAGATTGTTCGGTTTCGTTCCCAGTAGGTGGTCTTTTAAAATCGATCTCCCTCGGCACAATAGCCATTGAGGACTACTACTGCTGCTGTGGACGATGAACGTGAACGAATCCGATGTTCGGCGAGGCATCCTCAGATCGTAGGGATTATTCCGTAACAGAAAAACTTGCATGCGGTCTCGAATTCGTTTCCCGCCCTAAAAGTCGTCGACTCGAAAAGAAATTCACGTGAGATTCGACGTTGTTTCATTCGCCTGTTTCACCGTTTCTTTTATCGGTTCGAGAGGAATCGAAAATAAAAAACGATCCATTCCAATTCTGTTATCTATTTTATGTCGAAATAACCTCGAGATTGTTCGGTTTCGGTCCCAGTAGGTTATTTTTACTAATCTATCATCCACGTCACGAAAAAAGCCATTGAGGACTACTACTGGTGCTGTGGACGATGAACGTGAACGAATCCGATGATCGGCGCGGCATCCTCAGATTGTAGGGTTTGTTCCGTAAGTGAAACACTTACATGCGGACTTGGATTCGTTTCCCGATCTAAAAGTCGTCGACTCGCAAAGAAATTCACTTGAGATTCGGCGTTGATCAATACGCCTGTTTCAAGCGATGCTTTTATCGGTTCGAGAGGGATCCAAAATAAAAAAACGATCCATTCAAATTCTGTATGGTGTTTCATTGTCGAAATAACATCGAGATTGTTCGGTTTCGTTCCCAGTAGGTGATCTTTTAAAATCGATCTCGCTCGGCACGACAATCGCCATTGAGGACTACTACTGCTGCTGTGGACGATGAACGTGAACGAATCCGATGTTTGGCGCGGCGTCCTCAGATTGTAGGGATTATCCCGTAACAGAAACACTTGCATGCGGTCTCGAATTCGTTTCCCGCCGTAAAAGTCGTCGACTCGAAAAGAAATTCACGTGAGATTCGACGTTGAAACATTCGCCTGTTTGAACCGTGTCTTTTATCGGTTCGAGAGGAATCCAAAATAAAAAACGATCCATTCAAATTCTGTTATCTATTTTATGTCGAAATACCCTCGAGATTGTTCGGTTTCGGTCCCAGTAAGTGATTTTTAAACATCTATCATCCTCCGCATGAAAAAAGCCATTGAGGACTACTACTGCTGCTGTGGACGATGTACGTGAACGAATCCGATGATCGGCGCGGCATTCTCAGATTGTAGGGAGTATTCCACAACAGAAACACTTGCATGCGCACTCGGATTCATTTCCCGATCTAAAAGTCATCGACTCGAAAAGAAAGGCACATGAGATTCGACGTTGATAAATACGCCTTTTTCAACCGTTTCTGTTATCGGTTCGAGAGGAATCCAAAATAAAGAAAACGATCCATTCAATTTCTGTATTGCGTTTCATTGTCGAAATACCCTCGAGATTGTTCGGTTTCTTTCCCAGTAGGTGATTTTTTAAAATCGATCTCCCTCGGCACGACAATAGCCATTGAGGACTACTACTGCTGCTGTGGACGATGAACGTGAACAAATCCGATGTTCGGCGAGGCATCCTCAGATCGTAGGGATTATTCCATAACAGAAAAACTTGCATGCGGTCTCGAATTCGTTTCCCGCCCTAAAAGTCGTCGACTCGAAAAGAAATTCACGTGAGATTCGACGTTGATACATTCGCCTGTTTCACCGTTTCTTTTATCGGTTCGAGAGGAATCGAAAATAAAAAACGATCCATTCAAATTCTGTTATCTATTTTATGTCGAAATAACCTCGAGATTGTTCGGTTTCGGTCCCAGTAGGTTATTTTTAATAATCTGTCATCCTCGGCACGAAAAAAGTCATTGAGGACTACTACTGCTGCTGTGGACGATGAACGTGAACGAATCCGATGATCGGCGCGGCATCCTCAGATTGTACGGTTTGTTCCGTAAGTGAAACACTTACATGCGGACTCGGATTCGTTGCCCGATCTAAAAGTCGTCGACTCGTAAAGAAATTCACTTGAGATTCGGCGTTGATCAATACGCCTGTTTCAAGCGATGCTTTTATCGGTTCGAGAGGGATCCAAAATAAAAAAACGATCCATTCAAATTCTGTATGGTGTTTCATTGTCGAAATACCCTCGAGATTTTTCGGTTTCGTTCCCAGTAGGTGATCTTCTAAAATCGATCTCCCTCGGCACGACAATAGCCATTGAGGACTACTACTGCTGCTGTGGACCATGAACGTGAACGAATCCGATGTTCGGCGCGGCATCCTCTGATTGTAGGGATTATTCCGTAACAGAAACACTTGCATGCGGTCTCGGATTCGTTTCCCGCCCTAAAAGTCGTCGACTCGAAAAGAAATTCACGTGAGATTCGACGTTGATACATTCGCCTGTTTCAACCGTTTCTTTTATCGGTTCGAGAGGAATCCAAAATAAAAAACGATCCATTCAAATTCTGTTACCTATTTTATGTCGAAATAACCTCAAGATTGTACGGTTTCGGTCCCAGTAGGTGATTTTTAAAAATCTATCATCCTCGGCATGAAAAAAAGCCATTGAGCACTACTACTGCTGCTGTGGACGATGAACGTGAACGAATCCGATGATCGGCGCGGCATCCTCAGATTGTAGGGTTTGTTCCGGAACAGACACACTTACATGCGGACTCGGATTCGTTTCCCGATCTAAAAGTTGTCGACTCGCAAAGAGATTCACTTGAGATTCGGCGTTGATCAATACGCCTGTTTCAAGCGATGCTTTTATCGGTTCGAGAGCGATCCAAAATAAAAAAACCATCCATTCAAATTCTGTATTGTGTTTCATTGTCGAAATAACCTCGAGATTGTTCGGTTTCGTTCCCAGTAGGTGATTTTCAAAAATCTATCATCCTCGGCACGAAAAAAGCCATTGAGGACTACTACTGCTACTGTGGACGATGAACGTGAACGAATCCGATGATCGGCGCGGCATCCTCAGATTGTAGGGTTTGGTCCGGAGCAGAAACACTTACATGCGGACTCGGATTCGATTCCCGATCTAAAAGTCGTCGACTCGCAAAGAAATTCACGTGAGATTCGGCGTTGATCAATACGCCTGTTTCAAGCGATGCTTTTATCTGGTCGAGAGGGATCCAAAATAAAAAAACGATCCATTCAAATTCTGTATTGTGTTTCATTGTCGAAATAACCTCGAGATTGTTCGGTTTCGTTCCCAGTAGGTGATCTTTTAAAATCGATCTCGCTCGGCACGACAATCGCCATTGAGGACTACTACTGCTGCTGTGGACGATGAACGTGAACGAATCCGATGTTTGGCGCGGCGTCCTCAGATTGTAGGGATTATTCCGTAACGGAAACGCATGCATGCGGTCTCGGATTCGTTTCCCACCCTAAAAGTTGTCGACTCGAAAAGAAATTCACGTGACATTCGACCTTGATACATTCGGCTGTTTCAAACGTTTCCTGTGTCGGTTCGAGAGGAATCCAACATAAAAAACGATCCATTCAAATTCTGCTTTCTATTTTATGTCGAAATAACCTCGAGATTGTTCGGTTTCGTTCCCAGTAGGTGGTCTTTTAAAATCGATCTCCCTCGGCACAATAGCCATTGAGGACTACGACTGCTGCTGTGGACAATGAACGTGAACGAATCCGATGTTCGGCGAGGCATCCTCAGATCGTAGGGATTATTCCGTAACAGAAAAACTTGCATGCGGTCTCGAATTCGTTTCCCGCCCTAAAAGTCGTCGACTCGAAAAGAAATTCACGTGAGATTCGACGTTGATACATTCGCTGTTTCAACCGTGTCTTTTATCGGTTCGAGAGGATTCCAAAATAAAAAACGATCCATTCAAATTCTGTTATCTATTTTATTTTGAAATAACCTCGAGATTGTTCGGTTTCGGTCCCAGTAAGTGATTTTTAAACATCTATCATCCTCCGCACGAAAAAAGCCATTGAGGACTACTACTGCTGCTGTGGACGATGTACGTGAACGAATCCGAAGATCGGCGCGGCATTCTCAGATTGTAGGGAGTATTCCACAACAGAAACACTTGCATGCGCACTCGGATTCCTTTTCCGATCTAAAAGTCATCGACTCGAACAGAAAGGCACATGAGATTCGACGATGATAAATACGCCTGTTTCAACCGTTTCTGTTATCGGTTCGAGAGGAATCCAAAATATAAAAAACGATCCATTCAATTTCTGTATTGCGTTTCATTGTCGACCCTCGAGATTGTTCGGTTTCGTTCCCAGTAGGTGATTTTTTAAAATCGATCTCCCTCGGCACGACAATAGCCATTGAAGACTACTACTGCTGCTGTGGCCGATGAATCTGAACGAATCCAATGATCGGCGCGGCATCCTCAGATTGTCGGGTTCGTTCCGTAACAGAAACACTTACATGCGGACTCGGATTCGTTTCCCGTTCTAAAAGACGTCGACTCGCAAAGACATTCACGTGAGATTCGGCGTTGATCAATACGCCTGTTTCAACCGATGCTTTTATCGGTTCGAGAGGGATCCAAAATAAAAAAACGATCCATTCAAATTTTGTATTGTGATTCATTGTCGAAATACCCTCAAGATTTTTCGGTGTCGTTCCCAGTAGGTGATCTTATAAAATCGATCTCCCTCGGCACGACAATAGCCATTGAGGACTACTACTGCTGCTGTGGACCATGAACGTGAACGAATCCGATGTTCGGCGCGGCATCCTCCGATTGTAGGGATTATTCCGTAACAGAAACACTTGCTTGCGGTCTCGGATTCGTTTCCCGCCCTAAAAATCGTCGACTCGAAAATAAATTCACGTGAGATTCGACGTTGATACATTCGCCTGTTTCAACCGTTTCTTTTATCGGTTCGAGAGGAATCCAAAATAAAAAACGATCCATTCAAATTCTGTTATCTATTTTATGTCGAAATAACCTCGAGATTGTTCGGTTTCGGTCCCAGTAGGTGATTTTTAAAAATATATCATCCTCGGCACGAAAAAAGCCACTGAGGACTACTACTGCTACTGTGGACGATGAACGTGAACGAATCCGATGATCGGCGCGGCATCCTCAGATTGTAGGGTTTGTTCCGGAACAGAAACACTTTAGTAGTGTACCTATGCCGGTTCCCCCCATGTCGGAATCTACTTTACCGACGGTCGGTAAGGTAGATTCCAGGAAGTCCCCAGGAATTTACCGACGGCAGATTCTGACCCAAACATGGTACCTGTGGGAATCTACCTTACCGACGGTAAATTCTGACCCAAACATGGTTCCTGCGGGAATCTACCTTACCGACATACCGACAGGAAATCGGCGGGAAATTCAAAAAACCTTTTGGTGGGAAATTCAAAAGACCGGCGGGGGGGGATATCTTTTGGCGGGAAATTCAAAAGACCTTTCGGCGGTTGATTCAAAGCGCGGATACTTTTCAGCGGGAAGTTCGAGAAAAACGACGCTCTTGGCGGGGGGGGGAAATTGAAAAAACCGCGCGCGGAGACCTTTTGGCGGGAAATTCAAAAGAGGGGGGAGACCTTTTTCGGCGGGAAATTCAAAAGCCGAGACCTTTCGGCGGTTGATTCAAAGCGGATACTTTTCAGCGGGAAGTTTGAGAAAAAAAACCGCTTGGCGGGAAATTGAAAGACCGCGTGCGAAAGTTTCAAAAGCCGGCGGGAAATTCAAACGGGGAGACATTTCGGTGCGCGAAAATTCAAACGGGGAGACCTTTCGGCGCGGGAAATTCAAACGCGCGCGGTCCGTGATACCGGCGATCAGGATACCGGCGATCAGGATACCGGCGATCAGGATACCTGCGATCAGGATACCGGCGATCAGGATACCGGCGATCAGGATACCGGCGATCAGGATACCGGCGATCAGGATACTTGACAATCGGGATTGCTGTGACACTCAAGCTTGAGATGTTTATTAAGAATTCAAGATACATTGTTTACATTGTCTTTTGAGTGGCAAAATTTTGTCCGCGTGTTCGCGGCATCGTTGACACTCGCCGACTTCGGGGTCATTTTTGAGGAATTCGGGTAATTTGTCCCAGGCGAGATCGACGCTGTGTGCAGCGAAGGTGACGATGAATTCCTTGGGTAGCTGGGCGATGTCGATGGGTTCCATGGCAGAGAGGGATCCAACTTGATGAAAGAGTTTGAGCGATCGTCCAACGGACGGGAGGCTCTCTCGAAGAAACTTCCCCAACAGCAGGACATTTCGAAGTGCGCAATTGGGTGAATCGTGGTAAGGGCAGAATGCCGCCACTTTGTTGGCTCTCCTCAGCGAGGGACACGCCACGACGTCTCGTGCATCGAATCCGAAACGTTCGAGCCACTGCTGCTTCTGCTGTCCCTTCACGTAGATGGCGCTGGCGTTGTGCAGAACCGATCGGAGCACGTTCTCCACCTCGCAGTAGGGTACTTCTCCCGTGCTCCAGTCGAGATGATGGTAGTTGCGTTCGAGCCAGGAATTTATGCTTTTGTACCTGGCCGGAAGATCGTACCATGGGATCGGTGGTTTGAAGAGGAAAATCAGCGGCTGCACGTCCGCATTGAGCGGAGTCACTGCCAGTTCTTTGAGTACAAACTCGTCCTGCTGGAAGCCCTGTGTATCCACCACGTACTCCATTGCGATTAATGATGACGATGAACGCTTGACTCGAGCCGCATTTATAGGCGGATTCTTCATCCCCTCCACTCTAGAGGCGTTTCCTCACATCCCCACTTATGGGATTGTAGTCGACGATGCGATCGTGCAAGATCAGGCAGTAGGCTGTAGTTCCCGCGGGAAAATTGGATTGAGCCTCTAGTTCGATACGAACGTCAACCGGTGCCTGCTTGAGGGCGTCGTTCTGTCTCGAGCAGTCAATCACAATGAGTGGAGCATGCGCGATGAAGTCTGTCTTTGTCAGCATGGGTTCCGCCTCCTTGGCGTAGTACGCAGTCTGGAAGCTGGCGTACATCTCGTACAACTGAGCGTACTGGTTGCGCGACACGTCAAGATTGAGGTTACCGTAAGGGTAGCACTGCGAATTGAGGAACAGTTTCACATTGGTTATTGCGCAGTGATCGAAGCGGCTAGTGTTTGCCGTTCGAACGCCTCGTCGATTCGTTTGCAGCGCGAGAATGACGAAGCGCGGTTTCTCCAGCTGATTCGACGTCTTGACCGTCCAAACGTGTTTCGTCGTGATTGGGAGCATGGGGTATTCGTACAACTCCCACATGCGAAACGACATAGTGATGTCCTTCTCAATGTGACTGAGCAGACGTATCTTGTGCTTAGTTGACAGCATCACGTAAGGCATCAGCCACTCTATTTTAGCGATCTCAATCTTGAATTCCTCGGTGGCGCCATTCTCGAGGGCTGTTTGAATAACTGCATTCGTGTCGTTCCTCGATCGCGTGAGAATCAGCTCGTGCTTCGTGTTGATGACGATCTTGCGGTAGTCCTCGGCGAAGCCGAGAATCATCGCGAGCGGCATGCACACGTCGAAGTATCCCCTGAACCAGCCAGAGTTTTCAACGCTGAACATCTGACCGGGGCTCAGTGATGCGTAGCCCTTCATGAGACTCGTCAGACCAACGTTCTTGCTTCTGTCCACCTCTATGGCATTGATCTCGTAGCGAATTTCCTCAAACAGATGCAAGATGGCATTGTTAACGAACTGTGTCGCCGTGACGGCATTTCCGTTCGTTCTGCTGAGTCTACCGCAGACGTGTAGGGAGCTTCGCGCCGGTAGAACGCACAAGTCCTGATGCTGAATGGATATGCGAATCTCATCGCTGTTGGCGAAACTCGATGAAGTATAGGGTTGATGCGCGTGAATCTCGTAATGCGTTACGGACTCGTCGAAAACGACGGGCGAGTGCACGTTCAAGGCCTCTTCCATTCCAGCAGCAAAATATCACGCAGGTTACTCTCTTCCACCAACGACAACTTTGAGTCCGAGGCTTCTCAGGAACTGAATGTTCCGACGTGTTAGCGTTTTCGACACTCGTCGACGACTGATGCTTGGGCGACATGGTAACGCGCTTTTATAGCCGACATTGCTGTTGTTGTAGACGATACCCATATCTACTTGGCTTCCTTGATGTGCAGTCTGATAGTGATGATTTCACCGCGAAAATTCACCAGTTCTCCGTCCTGATCGACTATGCGCAATTGCACGTGGTCAATGACTTTGACGGTGATCGGCAGGTAAATGACTTGCGAGGGAACTTCGATGATCCTGGCGGTACTGCCGGGAAGAATTCGTGGATCGTGTGCGCTCTGTGCTCGTTGATGTACGCCCCGGACGTGATGTTGCACTCGACTCGCAGCGCGTTGACTCTGAGAATAGCTACCGGCAAGTCCGAGCTGTGAGTTGTATCGGGTGACAGCTCGCGCGCAGCGAAACCCAACAGGTTAGCGATGGAGTCTGCCGGTCGAAAATCCACGCTTCGGTTGCACTTGAGCAAGCTATGCAGCGTGTTGTTGTTGGGCTTGAGGTTGAGGGAGATGCCTTTTCGCCCAAGCACATCCTGCAAGTACTTCTCGATATCTTCGATCTCGTAACTTCCCGTCGGCAACGCAATCACCTCACCACCCGCGTAAAACTTGTTTTTACCGGTATCAATGTTGGGTACGGAGTTGAACGAGAGGAATTCCACTAGCCCGAGAACGTAGTTCTTGCTGGGTGAGAGTTCGATCGGCGGAAAGTACTGCGCCTCCAGTAGAGACGAGCGTCCCGACAGGCTGAGAGTCACTGACTCTTCCATGCTGATGCGTGACTGACTCCGCGTAAACTCTCACAACTGCTTATATAAGAATTTCAGACAAAGATGGCCGCACTCGTACGTGTCGAAATCCTGATATCTCGCGTGATTGTACTTGACCTCGGCGACTCCGAGGTACTTCAGGAGTTCTCGAGGTGGTGGTAGATCGCCGAAACTGTCAAAGTAGACGACGTTGTTGCCGTGCTTTCGAAAGGCCACCCAGTGCGTGCCCGGTCCTTCCTTTTCGTCGAGATTTACGATGGCCGATTCGCGATAATGCGGTCCATTCCTCGGCAAATCGTTTCTCATGAACACACCGCGAAAGTGCGGAACGTCCTGCGCGTATTTCAGCAGGTCGGCGTCCGTTAGAGGACGCTTGGGATAGTTGAACTTTTTTTTTTCGCCTCCACGTGTATACCAAATCCCTTTTTGTGAGGCTTGAGGTAGAGCCCCTTGCCGAGAGCGATAGCTTCCATCGTCTCGTTGTGTCGGCGATTCTCTTGCAATTGACGCTCGGCGGCTTTAGCGGTATTCACAGCTTTTGCCACACCCGCAGCGCCACCTACCAGCGCTCCCGTAGCACTCAAGCCGGCAAACAAGGGAATGAGGAACGGCAAAACTCCGCCCACTTTCTCCGGGATGGGCAGTACGCGTGGCACCAACACCTTCTTCCTTCCGCCAGCTTGCTTCACAGCTTGGCGAGCCTTCGTGAGCGCCGATCGTATGACTTCGCGAGAATTACTTCCGGTCGATCGCGAGGCGGCTCTCACTATTTTGGCAAGCGCGATGAGGGCCTCTTGTTCTTCAGCGCCATACCGAGTTTCGACTTGGCTTTCATGGTGTTTGCCACGACGTAAGCGGCAAGTTTCTCGTCAATAGCGGCGTCTCTTGCAAACACCCGCTGCCAGGCCCTATCTGCCAAAACTCGGTCGGCCGAATTACGCGCCGCGACGTCCTCACGGTTTTGCGAGTACGCGATATCGTGCTCCTTGCAGGCTGCGTCCAGAGGATTTACACCGGGATCACCGCGAGCGACGCGTTCCGCTAGCTTCGTGCCTGGCCCGCAGTACTGATAGCCCGGTATGTGCAACTCGATTGTAAGCCTGTTGATGAGCTTGTTCAGGACACCTCGACCTGTGTGCATCACTACGCGATCAGTCAGCGAATGAAGTCGAGGGGTATATAAGCGGGCTATTTATACCTTGACGGCTCAGTCACGGATTTCCGAGAGCAAGTGCACAAGCTACCGGTGATGAATTTCGATGCGCTCGTTGAGGGCGGAAAGCAGGGCACGCGACACGGCGATCTGCTGCCTGCCAGTATTCGCGCAGTCTTCTGCGGTCCGTCAAACTGCGGCAAGACCAACGCGTTGCTAGCCCTCATCACGCATCCCAATGGTTTGCGATTCGAGAACGTCTACGTGTACTCCAAGTCACTGAATCAGCCAAAGTACAAACTGCTCGAGAAAGTGCTCGCACCGCTCGAGGGTATCGGATACTTTGCATTCAGCGAACACGATCAGGTCGTATCACCCGCGGATGCTCGTCCCAATTCCATCATCGTATTCGACGATATAGCCTGCGAGAAACAGGACAACGTCAGCCTTCTACTGCATGGGTCGACACAAGAACATCGATTGCTTCTACCTGTGTCAATCGTACGCTCAAATCCCCAAGCACCTGGTGCGTGACAACGTCAATCTGTTGGTCGTCTTTCGACAGGACGAGATGAACCTCCGACACATCTATGACGATCACGTGAACACGGACATGCCGTACGTGCAGTTCAGAGACTTGTGCTCGACCTGCTGGAACGACTCCAGTCACGGATTTCTCGTAATCAACCGTGGCAGTGGACTCGACTGTGGCCGGTACAGAAAGGGCTTCGACCGCTTTGCCATAAATATATCGTGCGCGACGTGATCCCCGCAGTGCATTATGGATGGTCGAAGCGACAGTGTGACGGCTGAGTTCCGTCGCGAGAAACAGACGCTCAGCCAGATGGAGAAAATGAGGGATGCGATTAAGCGCAAGTACATGCTTCTCAGGGCGGACAAGCAAACGATGGAGAAAGCTCTGGACGAAACTTTCAAACCAATCGTCAAACCTCTCGAACGCCTCGTGAACGCCAGCCACACGTTGCCTAAGAAGGAGGAGGTGTCTCGTGGTGATGATGATGAGATGGAAAGCTCCTTCAAAACTGCGTACGACGCGGAGGAAGAGTGGCCGAAAATGACACCCGACGAATGCGTGCAGCAGCAAAAAACGAGCCCCGACGAATACGTGCAGCAGCAGAGTCCCGACGAATATTATGACATGCCGGAAGTACCTGCACTCGACAAATATCTTCACATGCTCAACACGAATCGGAAAAAGTATCTCGATGTGACTTATGGGGTTCGAAAGTTGCCAGACGGTAGCATGATGATCGGCGACTCACCCATACGTTTCGTGAACGACGACGTGATTGTGGGTGACAGGAAGTATCGATCGAGCGTCGGCTTGCTCGAACTGGTCTTCAGGAAGGAACCCAGCGCGCATCTCGTGAGCGCGGAAGACAAGAATGTCTATGGGAAAATCCTGCAAACGACGAACGCACACAAGAAACACTACAGGTCGGACGAGGTCATTCACAGGCAAAGAAACAGCAAGTACAGGGACTGGGTGGCGCCCTTGGTCGGTGGTGGTACATCCACCGGTAGTGGTATATTGCCTCGGTACAAGGTCGCGCGAAGGAACACGCGAATGGACTACGTGTACTGGGACGACCCGAATGAGCTCGTTGATCGACTGCGTCTGCTGATGGCTGAGCGATCGGCCGGCAATTCGAGTCACATCAACGAGATCATCTCGATCATCGAGGAGCTGCGTGAGGCCGGTATTGTCATATAAGCGGGGCACAAGGGGCGCTGCAACCACACTTGAACAATGAGCATCGACGTGTTCGGACGTCAGCTAGGACGAACTGAGGGCGGTACGCGAGGTCCTCCCGGATTCGGGTTCAAGCTCACCACCGACGGACAGTACGACGTAGAGGGCAAAAGATTGTGCAACGTTGCCGACGCGAGTGAACCTCGCGACGGGGTCAACCTGAGTCTCGCGAGACGTCTTGTTCAAAGCACTCTGAGCGAATTGTTTCACATCACAACCCGGCTGAGAGAGGATTTTGACGATCTGCAACTGAACATACATATTCTGCAGAATCAAGTGAACGACAGGCTGAGAATTATCGAGGTAAACGTTGAAACGACTCTGGAGTTGGCCACGCACAACTCCGAGGCCATTAAAACGTTGGACACGCGGCATGGAGCATCGGAGATTGGTGGAAGAGCTGCATAAACCAGCACGACGCAATTATCCACGACGCAAGTTTGACGTGCGAGGACTGGATGAGACGTGGCAGGCCGACCTCGTGGAGATGCAACCGTACGCTCGGGAAAACCGGGGTGTCAGGTATCTGCTCACAATCATCGACGTGCTGTCCAAGTTTGCCTGGGCCGTTCCCGTGAAGCGGAAGACCGGCAACGACGTCACTGCGGCCATGGAACTCGTGCTACGACAGGGTCGAGTACCGAGGAATCTGCAGACTGACCGAGGCAGAGAATTCGACAACGCGTCCTTCAGGAGCCTCATGAGTCGATATCGCATCAATCACTACTCGACGTACAGCAACCTCAAGGCATCCATCGTCGAGCGGTTCAATCGCACACTCAAGAACAAGATGTGGCTGCAGTTCAGTCTGCGCGGTTCCTACAAGTGGCTCGACATTTTGCCCGATCTCGTAGCTACATACAACAGCAGCAAACATCGCACTATCGGAATGAAGCCGAACGAGGTGGCCGACGCCGAAACTGTGTTGCTGCAGCCGCGTGATTGTCAAAAGCGCAAAGCGCCCAAGTTCCGAATCGGCGACAAGGTGCGAGTCAGCAAGAATAAGCACGTTTTCGAGAAAGGCTACACGCCCAACTGGACAACGGAAATTTTCACGGTGAGTCGAGTGATGGAGTCGACCGTTCCGGTGACATACAGGCTGAAGGACTACCGAGACAAGCCCATTGCCGGTGGTTTCTACGAGGAGGAGCTTCTGAGAGTCAAGTACCCCGACATGTATCTCGTGGAAAAAGTGTTGAGGAAACGTGGCGACAGAGTCTACGTCAAGTGGCTGGGATTCGATAGTTCGCACAATAGCTGGATAAACAAGACCGATTTTTAAATGGTTTTGAACATTTATTGCAATAAAAAACATTTCACGTTATTTATGATCGATGCTGAATTCTATTTGATTCATCTTGGCCTCGCTGCCGCCCAAGTACTTCAGGAGCAATTGCCCGTCCGTGGCTGTTTGCACCATGTGCTCGTACATCTTCGGATCCTTCACGAACGCGTCCGCGATGCGTTTCGGCAGAAAGACTTGGCACTCCTCGTCGAGGGTGGCTACGGTTCTCAGGCCGTATTTCGTTGTGACTTGTCTCAGGTCGGTGACACGGTAGACGCTGTTTATACTCAGCGCTGCCAGTTTCTTCGTGGGCAGAAAATCCTCGAGCAGAGCGATTTTGTTGAGCTTCTCGATGCCGTCCATCGTGCTGATGAGGCAAACGGCCGCAAGCGCAACGCTCATATACCCGCTATCCCCTCCACTGCACGCGGTGGGGCTCTGAAGTACCCCACGGCAACGTATCCGTGGTGTCGGGGAGGAGGATACGTTTGTCGTCGTGAGCGCCACCTTCACTTGCCTCTCGGTAAACACTTTGTGCAAGCGCGATCTGATCACGCACTGCTGCCTGCGTCAATTTCTCCCGCAGGCAGTGCACAAAGTCGTCGAAGGTGATGCTCGCCCTTCACCCGCTTCACACGATCACGGCCCTCGACTCGGACGCTGTACATTTTGCTGCGCAAGCCAACGAATTCCGTCCGGGCACGCACTGGGTGGCCTATCGAAAGCACGGCAACAACGTCGTCTACTTTGACAGTTTCGGCGATCTACCACCACCTCGAGAACTCCTGAAGTACCTCGGAGTCGCCGAGGTCAAGTACAATCACGCGAGATATCAGGATTTCGACACGTACGAGTGCGGCCATCTTTGTCTGAAATTCTTATATAAGCAGTTGTGAGAGTTTACGCGGAGTCAGTCACGCATCAGCATGGAAGAGTCATTGACTCTCAGCCTGTCGGGACGCTCGTCTCTACTGGAGGCGCAGTACTTTCCGCCGATCGAACTCTCACCCAGCAAGAACTACGTTCTCGGGCTAGTGGAATTCCTCTCGTTCAACTCCGTACCCAACATTGATACCGGTAAAAACAAGTTTTACGCGGGTGGTGAGGTGATTGCGTTGCCGACGGGAAGTTACGAGATCGAAGATATCGAGAAGTACTTGCAGGATGTGCTTGGGCGAAAAGGCATCTCCCTCAACCTCAAGCCCAACAACAACACGCTGCGTAGCTTGCTCAAGTGCAACCGAAGCGTGGATTTTCGACCGGCAGACTCCATCGCTAACCTGTTGGGTTTCGCTGCGCGCGAGCTGTCACCCGATACAACTCACAGCTCGGACTTGCCGGTAGCTATTCTCAGAGTCAACGCGCTGCGAGTCGAGTGCAACATCACGTCCGGGGCGTACATCAACGAGCACAGAGCGCACACGATCCACGAATTCTTCCCGGCAGTACCGCCAGGATATAAGATCATCGAAGTTCCCTCGCAAGTCATTTACCTGCCGATCACCGTCAAAGTCATTGACCACGTGCAATTGCGCATAGTCGATCAGGACGGAGAGCTGGTGAATTTTCGCGGTGAAATCATCACTATCAGACTGCACATCAAGGAAGCCAAGTAGACATGGGTATCGTGTACAACAAGGTCGGCTATAAAAGCGCGTTACCATGTCGCCCAAGCATCAGTCGTCGACGAGTGTCGAAAACGCTAACACGTCGGAACATTCAGTTCCTGAGAAGTCTCGGACTCAAAGTTGTCGTTGGTGGAAGAGAGTAACCTGCCTGATATTTTGCTGCTGGAATGGAAGAGGCCTTGAACGTGCACTCGCCCGTCGTTTTCGACGAGTCCGTAACGCATTACGAGATTCACGCGCATCAACCCTATACTTCATCGAGTTTCGCCAATAGCGATGAGATTCGCATATCCATTCAGCATCAGGACCTGTGCGTTCTACCGGCGCGAAGCTCCCTACACGTCTGCGGTAGACTCAGCAGAACGAACGGAAATGCCGTCACGGCGACACAGTTCGTTAACAACGCCATCTTGCATCTGTTTGAGGAAATTCGCTACGAGATCAATGCCATAGAGGTGGACAGAAGCAAGAACGTTGGTCTGACGAGTCTCATGAAGGGCTACGCATCACTGAGCCCCGGTCAGATGTTCAGCGTTGAAAACTCTGGCTGGTTCAGGGGATACTTCGACGTGTGCATGCCGCTCGCGATGATTCTCGGCTTCGCCGAGGACTACCGCAAGATCGTCATCAACACGAAGCACGAGCTGATTCTCACGCGATCGAGGAACGACACGAATGCAGTTATTCAAACAGCCCTCGAGAATGGCGCCACCGAGGAATTAAAGATTGAGATCGCTAAAATAGAGTGGCTGATGCCTTACGTGATGCTGTCAACTAAGCACAAGATACGTCTGCTCAGTCACATTGAGAAGGACATCACTATGTCGTTTCGCATGTGGGAGTTGTACGAATACCCCATGCTCCCAATCACGACGAAACACGTTTGGCCGGTCAAGACGTCGAATCAGCTGGAGAAACCGCGCTTCGTCATTCTCGCGCTGCAAACGAATCGACGAGGCGTTCGAACGGCAAACGCTAGCCGCTTCGAGCACTGCGCAATAACCAATGTGAAACTGTTCCTCAATTCGCAGTGCTACCCTTACGGTAACCTCAATCTTGACGTGTCGCGCAACCAGTACGCTCAGTTGTACGAGATGTACGCCAGCTTCCAGACTGCGTACTACGCCAAGGAGGCGGAACCCACGCTGACAAAGACAGACTTCATCGCGCATGCTCCACTCATTGTGATTGACTGCTCGAGACAGAACGACGCCCTCAAGCAGGCACCGGTTGACGTTCGTATCGAACTAGAGGCTCAATCCAATTTTCCCGCGGGAACTACAGCCTACTGCCTGATCTTGCACGATCGCATCGTCGACTACAATCCCATAAGTGGGGATGTGAGGAAACGCCTCTAGAGTGGAGGGGATGAAGAATCCACCTATAAATGCGGCTCGAGTCAAGCGTTCATCGTCATTAATCGCAATGGAGTACGTGGTGGATACACAGGGCTTCCAGCGGGACGAGTTTGTACTCAAAGAACTGGCAGTGACTCCGCTCAATGCGGACGTGCAGCCGCTGATTTTCCTCTTCAAACCACCGATCCCATGGTACGATCTTCTGGCCAGGTACAAAAGCATAAATTCCTGGCTCGAACGCAACTACCATCATCTCGACTGGAGCACGGGAGAAGTACCCTACTGCGAGGTGGAGAACGTGCTCCGATCGGTTCTGCACAACGCCAGCGCCATCTACGTGAAGGGACAGCAGAAGCAGCAGTGGCTCGAACGTTTCGGATTCGATGCACGAGACGTCGTGGCGTGTCCCTCGCTGAGGAGAGCCAACAAAGTGGCGGCATTCTGCCCTTACCACGATTCACCCAATTGCGCACTTCGAAATATCCTGCTGTTGGGGAAGTTTCTTCGAGAGAGCCTCCCGTCCGTTGGACGATCGCTCAAACTGTTTCATCAAGTTGGATCCCTCTCTGCCATCGAACCCATCGACATCGCCCATCTACCCAAGGAATTCATCGTCACCTTCGCTGCACACAGCGTCGATCTCGCCTGGGACAAATTACCCGAATTCCTCAAAACTGACCCCGAAGTTGGCGAGTGTCAACGATGCCGCGAACACGCGGACAAAATTTTGCCACTCAAAAGACAATGTAAACAATGTATCTTGAATTCTTAATAAACATCTCAAGCGTGAGTGTCACAGCAATCCCGATTGTCAAGTATCTTGATCGCCGGTATCCTGATCGCCGGTATCCTGATCGCAGGTATCCTGATCGCCGGTATCCTGATCGCCGGTATCCTGATCGCCGGTATCCTGATCGCCGGTATCCCGATCGCCGGTATCACGGACCGCGCGCGTTTGAATTTCCCGCGCCGAAAGGTCTCCCCCCGCTCTGAATTTCCCGCGCCGAAAGGTCTCCCCGTTTGAATTTCCCGCCGGCTTTTGAAACTTTCGCGCGCGGTCTTTCGATTTCCCGCCACGCGGTTTTTTTCTCGAATTTCCCGCTGAAAAGTATCCGCGCGCGCTTTGAATCAACCGTCGAAAGGTCTCCACCTTTGAATTTCCCGCCGAAAAAGGCCCCCACTTTTGAATTTCCCGCCAAGAGGTTTTTTTTGGAACTTCCCGCTGAAAAGTATCCGCTTTGAATCAACCGCCGAAAGGTCTCGGCTTTTGAATTTCCCGCCGAAAAAGGTCTCCCCCCTCTTTTGAATTTCCCGCCAAAAGGTCTCCGCGCGCGGTTTTTTCAATTTCCCCCCCGCCAAGAGCGTCGTTTTTCTCGAACTTCCCGCTGAAAAGTATCCGCGCTTTGAATCAACCGCCGAAAGGTCTTTTGAATTTCCCGCCAAAAGATACCCCCCCCACGCCGGTCTTTTGAATTTCCCGCCAAAAGGTTTTTTGAATTTCCCGCCGATTTCCTGTCGGTATGTCGGTAAGGTAGATTCCCGCAGGAACCATGTTTGGGTCAGAATTTACCGTCGGTAAGGTAGATTCCCACAGGTACCATGTTTGGGTCAGAATCTGCCGTCGGTAAATTCCTGGGGACTTCCTGGAATCTACCTTACCGACCGTCGGTAAAGTAGATTCCTACATGGGGGGAACCGGCATAGGTACACTACTCACTTACATGCGGACTCGGATTCGATTCCCGATCTAATAGTCGTCGACTCGCAAAGAAATTCACGTGAGATTCGGCGTTGATCAATACGCCTGTTTCAAGCGATGCTTTTATCTGTTCGAGAGGGATCCAAAATAAAAAAACGATCCATTCAAATTCTGTATTGTGTTTCATTGTCGAAATAACCTCGAGATTGTTCGGTTTCGTTCCCAGTAGGTGATCTTTTAAAATCGATCTCGCTCGGCACGACAATCGCCATTGAGGACTACTACTGCTGCTGTGGACGATGAACGTGAACGAATCCGATGTTTGGCGCGGCGTCCTCAGATTGTAGGGATTATTCCGTAACGGAAACGCTCGCATGCGGTCTCGGATTCGTTTCCCGATCTAAAAGTTGTCGACTCGCAAAGAAATTCACTTGAGATGCGGCGTTGATCAATACGCCTGTTTCAAGCGATGCTTTTATCGGTTCGAGAGGGATCCAAAATAAAAAAAACGATCCATTCAAATTCTGTATGGTGTTTCATTGTCGAAATAACCTCGAGATTGTTCGGTTTCGTTTCCAGTAGGTGATCTTTTAAAATCGATCTCGCTCGGCACGACAATCGCCATTCAGGACTACTACTGCTGCTGTGGACGATGAACGTGAACGAATCCGATGTTTGGCGCGGCATCCTCAGATTGTAGGGATTATTCCGTAACGGAAACGCTTGCATGCGGACTCGGATTCGTTTCCCACCCTAAAAGTTGTCGACTCGAAAAGAAATACACGTGAGATTCGACGTTGATACATTCGCCTGTTTCAAACGTTTCCTGTATCGGTTCGAGAGGAATCCAACATAAAAAACGATCCATTCAAATTCTGCTTTCTATTTTATGTCGAAATAACCTCGAGATTGTTTGGTTTCGGTCCCAGTAGGTGATTTTTTAAAACCTATGAACCTCGGCACGAAAAAAGCCATTGAGGATTACAACTGCTGCTGTGGACGATAAACGTGATCGAATCCGATGATCGGCGCGCCATTCTCAGATTGTAGGGAGTATTCCACAACAGAAACACTTGCATGCGGACTCGGATTCGTTTCCCGATCTAAAAGTCATCGACTCGAAAAGAAAGGCACATGAGATTCGACGTTGATAAATCCGCCTGTTTCAACCGTTTCAACAGAAACGGTTGAAACAATACAATACAGAATTTAAATGGATCTTTGTTTTATTTTGAATTCCTTTCGAACCGATAACAATCGGTTCGAAAGGAATTCAAAATAAAACAAAGATCCATTCAAATTCTGTATTGTGTTTCATTGTCGAAATAACCTCGAGATTGTTCGGTTTCGTTCCCAGTAGGTGGTCTTTTAAAATCGATCTCCCTCGGCACAATAGCCATTGAGGACTACTACTGCTGCTGTGGACGATGAACGTGAACGAATCCGATGTTCGGCGAGGCATCCTCAGATCGTAGGGATTATTCCGTAACAGAAAAACTTGCATGCGGTCTCGAATTCGTTTCCCGCCCTAAAAGTCGTCGACTCGAAAAGAAATTCACGTGAGATTCGACGTTGATACATTCGCTGTTTCAACCGTGTCTTTTATCGGTTCGAGAGGATTCCAAAATAAAAAACGATCCATTCAAATTCTGTTATCTATTTTATGTTGAAATAACCTCGAGATTGTTCGGTTTCGGTTCCAGTAAGTGATTTTTAAACATCTATCATCCTCCGCACGAAAAAAGCCATTGAGGACTACTACTGCTGCTGTGGACGATGTACGTGAACGAATCCGATGATCGGTGCGGCATTCTCAGATTGTAGGGAGTATTCCACAACAGAAACACTTGCATGCGCACTCGGATTCGTTTTCCGATCTAAAAGTCATCGACTCGAAAAGAAAGGCACATGAGATTCGACGTTGATAAATACGCCTGTTTCAACCGTTTCTGTTATCGGTTCGAGAGGAATCCAAAATATAAAAAACGATCCATTCAATTTCTGTATTGCGTTTCATTGTCGACCCTCGAGATTGTTCGGTTTCGTTCCCAGTAGGTGATTTTTTAAAATCGATCTCCCTCGGCACGACAATAGCCATTGAAGACTACTACTGCTGCTGTGGCCGATGAACGTGAACGAATCCAATGATCGGCGCGGCATCCTCAGATTGTCGGCTTCGTTCCGTAACAGAAACACTTACATGCGGACTCGGATTCGTTTCCCGTTCTAAAAGTCGTCGACTCGCAAAGACATTCACGTGAGATTCGGCGTTGATCAATACGCCTGTTTCAACCGATGCTTTTATCGGTTCGAGAGGGATCCAAAATAAAAAAACGATCCATTCAAATTCTGTATTGTGATTCATTGTCGAAATACCCTCGAGATTTTTCGGTTTCGTTCCCAGTAGGTGATCTTATAAAATCGATCTCCCTCGGCACGACAATAGCCATTGAGGACTACTACTGCTGCTGTGGACCATGAACGTGAACGAATCCGATGTTCGGCGCGGCATCCTCCGATTGTAGGGATTATTCCGTAACAGAAACACTTGCATGCGGTCTCGGATTCGTTTCCCGCCCTAAAAGTCGTCGACTCGAAAATAAATTCACGTGAGATTCGACGTTGATACATTCGCCTGTTTCAACCGTTTCTTTTATCTGTTCGAGAGGGATCCAAAATAAAAAAACGATCCATTCAAATTCTGTATTGTGTTTCATTGTCGAAATAACCTCGAGATTGTTCGGTTTCGGTCCCAGTAAGTGATTTTTAAACGTCTATCATCCTCCGCACGAAAAAAGCCATTGAGGACTACTACTGCTGCTGTGGACGATGTACGTGAACGAATCCGATGATCGGCGCGGCATTCTCAGATTGTAGGGAGTATTCCACAACAGAAACACTTGCATGCGCACTCGGATTCGTTTTCCGATCTAAAAGTCATCGACTCGAAAAGAAAGGCACATGAGATTCGACGATGATAAATACGCCTGTTTCAACCGTTTCTGTTATCGGTTCGAGAGGAATCAAAAATATAAAAAACGATCCATTCAATTTCTGTATTGCGTTTCATTGTCGACCCTCGAGATTGTTCGGTTTCGTTCCCAGTAGGTGATTTTTTAAAATCGATCTCCCTCGGCACGACAATAGCCATTGAAGACTACTACTGCTGCTGTGGCCGATGAACGTGAACGAATCCAATGATCGGCGCGGCATCCTCAGATTGTCGGGTTCGTTCCGTAACAGAAACACTTACATGCGGACTCGGATTCGTTTCCCGTTCTAAAAGTCGTCGACTCGCAAAGACATTCACGTGAGATTCGGCGTTGATCAATACGCCTGTTTCAACCGATGCTTTTATCGATTCGAGAGGGATCCAAAATAAAAAAACGATCCATTCAAATTCTGTATTGTGATTCATTGTCGAAATACCCTCGAGATTTTTCGGTTTCGTTCCCAGTAGGTGATCTTATAAAATCGATCTCCCTCGGCACGACAATAGCCATTGAGGACTACTACTGCTGCTGTGGACCATGAACGTGAACGAATCCGATGTTCGGCGCGGCATCCTCTGATTGTAGGGATTATTCCGTAACAGAAACACTTGCATGCGGTCTCGGATTCGTTTCCCGCCCTAAAAGTCGTCGACTCGAAAATAAATTCACGTGAGATTCGACGTTGATACATTCGCCTGTTACAACCCTTTCTTTTATCGGTTCAAGAGGAATCCAAAATAAAAAACGATCCATTCAAATTCTGTTATCTATTTGATGTCGAAATAACCTCGAGATTGTTCGGTTTCGGTCCCAGTAGGTGATTTTTAAAAATCTATCATCCTCGGCACGAAAAAAGCCATTGAGGACTACTACTGCTACTGTGGACGATGAACGTGAACGAATCCGATGATCGGCGCGGCATCCTCAGATTGTAGGGTTTGTTCCGGAGCAGAAACACTTACATGCGGACTCGGATTCGATTCCCGATCTAAAAGTCGTCGACTCGCAAAGAAATTCACGTGAGATTCGGCGTTGATCAATACGCCTGTTTCAAGCGATGCTTTTATCTGGTCGAGAGGGATCCAAAATAAAAAAACGATCCATTCAAATTCTGTATTGTGTTTCATTGTCGAAATAACCTCGAGATTGTTCGGTTTCGTTCCCAGTAGGTGATCTTTTAAAATCGATCTCGCTCGGCACGACAATCGCCATTGAGGACTACTACTGCTGCTGTGGACGATGAACGTGAACGAATCCGATGTTTGGCGCGGCGTCCTCAGATTGTAGGGATTATTCCGTAACGGAAACGCTTGCATGCGGTCTCGGATTCGTTTCCCACCCTAAAAGTTGTCGACTCGAAAAGAAATTCACGTGAGATTCGACCTTGATACATTCGGCTGTTTCAAACGTTTCCTGTGTCGGTTCGAGAGGAATCCAACATAAAAAACGATCCATTCAAATTCTGCTTTCTATTTTATGTCGAAATAACCTCGAGATTGTTTGGTTTCGGTCCCTGTAGGTGATTTTTTAAAATCTATGAACCTCGGCACGAAAAAAGCCATTGAGGATTACTACTGCTGCTGTGGACGATAAACGTGATCGAATCCGATGATCGGCGCGGCATTCTCAGATTGTAGGGAGTATTCCACAACAGAAACACTTGCATGCGGACTCGGATTCGTTTCCCGATCTAAAAGTCATCGACTCGAAAAGAAAGGCACATGAGATTCGATGTTGATAAATCCGCCTGTTTCAACCGTTTCTGTTATCGGTTCGAGAGGAATTCAAAATAAAACAACGATCCATTCAAATTCTGTATTGTGTTTCATTGTCGAAATAACCTCGAGATTGTTCGGTTTCGTTCCCAGTAGGTGGTCTTTTAAAATCGATCTCCCTCGGCACAATAGCCATTGAGGACTACTACTGCTGCTGTGGACGATGAACGTGAACGATTGCGATGTTCGGCGAGGCATCCTCAGATCGTAGGGATTATTCCGTAACAGAATCAGTTGCATGGGGTCTCGGATTTGTTTCCCGCCCTAAAAGTCGTCGACTCGAAAAGAAATTCACGTGAGATTCGACGTTGATACATTCGCCTGTTTCACCGTTTCTTTTATCGGTTCGAGAGGAATCGAAAATAAAAAACGATCCATTCAAATTCTGTTATCTATTTTATGTCGAAATAACCTCGAGATTGCTCGGTTTCGTTCCCAGTAGGTGATTTTTAAAAATCTATGAACCTCGGCACGAAAAAAGCCATTGAGGATTACTACTGCTGCTGTGGACGATAAACGTGATCGAATCCGATGATCGGCGCGGCATTCTCAGATTGTACGGAGTATTCCACAACAGAAACACTTGCAAGCGGACTCGGATTCGTTTCCCGATCTAAAAGTCATCGACTCGAAAAGAAAGGCACATGAGATTCGACGTTGATAAATCCGCCTGTTTCAACCGTTTATTTTATCGGTTCGAGAGGAATTCCAAATAAAACAACGATCCATTCAATTTCTGTATTGTGTTTCATTGTCGAAATAACCTCGAGATTGTTCGGTTTCGTTCCCAGTAGGTTATTTTTTTAAATCGATCTCCTTCGGCACGACAATAGCCATTGAAGACTACTACTGCTGCTGTGACCGATGAACGTGAACGAATCCAATGATCGGCGCGGCATCCTCAGATTGTAGGGATTATTCCGTAACAGAAACACTTGCATGCGGACTCGGATTCGTTTCCCGATCTAAAAGTCGTCGACTCGAAAAGAAAGGCACATGAGATTCGACGTTGATAAATCCGCCTGTTTCAACCGTTTCTTCTATCGGTTCGAGAGGAATTCAACATAAAACAACGATCCATTCAATTTCTGTATTGTTTTTCATTGTCGAAATAACCTCGAGATTGTTCGATTTCGTTCCCAGTAGGTGATTTTTTAAAATCGATCTCCCTATGCACGACAATTGCCATTGAGGACTACTACTGCTGCTGTGGCCGATGAACGTGAACGAATCCAATGATCGGCGCGGCATCCTCAGATTGTAGGGATTATTCCGTAACAGAAACACTTGCATGCGGACTCGAATTCGTTTCCCGATCTAAAAGTCGTCGGCTCGCAAAGAAATTCACGTGAGATTCGGCGTTGATAAATACGCCTGTTTCAACCGATGCTTTTATCGGTTCGAGAGGAATCCAAAATAAAAAAACGATCCATTCAAATTCTGTATTGTGTGTCATTGACGAAATTACCTCGAGATTGTTCGGTTTCGGTCCCAGTAGGTGATTTTAAAAAATCTATGAACCTCGGCACGAAAAAAGCCGTTGAGGATTAGTACTGCTGCTGTGGACGATAAACGTGATCGAATCCGATGATCGGCGCGGTATTCTCAGATTGTACGGAGTATTCCACAACAGAAACACTTGCATGCGGACTCGGATTCGTTTCACGATCTAAAAGTCGTCGACTCGCAAAGAAATTCACGTGAGATTCGGCGTTGATAACTACGCCTGTTTCAACCGATGCTTTTATCGGTTCGAGAGGTAGCCAAAATAAAAAAACGATCCATTCAAATTCTGTATTGTGTTTCATTGTCGAAATAACCTCGAGATTGTTCGGTTTCGTTCCCAGTAGGTGATCTTTTAAAATCGATCTCCCTCGGCACGACAATAGCCATTGAGGACTACTACTGCTGCTGTGGACGATGAACGTGAACGACTCCGATGTTCGGCGCGGCATCCTCAGATTGTAGGGATTATTCCGTAACGGAAACACTTGCATGCGGTCTCGCATTCGTTTCCCACCCTTAAAGTTGTCGACTCGAAAAGAAATTCACGTGAGATTCGACGTTGATACATTCGCCTGTTTCAACCGTTTCTTTTATTGGTTCGAGAGGTATCCAAAATAAAAAACGATCCATTCAAGTTCTGTTTTATACTTTATGTCGAAATAACCTCGAGATTGTTCGGTTTCGGTCCCAGTAGGTGATTTTCAAAAATCTATCAAACTCGGCACGAAAAAAGCCATTGAGGACTACTATTGCTGCTGTGGACGATGAACGTGAACGAATCCGATGATCGGCGCGGCATCCTCAGATTGTAGGGATTATTCAGTAACAGAAACACTTGCATGCGGGCTCGGATTCGTTTCCCGATCTAAAAGTCGTCGACTCTAACAGAAATTCACGTGAGATTCGACGTTCATAATTTCGCCTGTTTCAACCGTTTCTTTTATCGGTTCGAGAGGAATCCAAAATGAAAAACGATCCATTAAAATTCTGTTTGGTATTTTA
Source organism: Ophion obscuratus (assembly GCA_964007375.1). NCBI lineage: Eukaryota > Metazoa > Arthropoda > Insecta > Hymenoptera > Ichneumonidae > Ophion > Ophion obscuratus. Next base: position 58,368,763 of record OZ023312.1, read on the forward strand.
TGTCGAAATAACCTCGAAATTGTTCGGTTTCGGTCCCAGTAGGTGATTTTTAAAAATCTATCAACCTCGGCACGAAAATAGCCATTCTCAGATTGTAGGGATTATTCCACAACAGAAACGCTTGCATGCGGACTCGGATTCGTTTCATGATCTAAAAGTCGTCGACTCGGAGAGAAATTCACATGAGATTCGACGTTGATAAATACGCCTGTTTCAACAGTTTCTGTTTTGTGTTTCATTATCGAAATAACCTTGGGATTCTTCGGATTCGTTCTCAGTGTGTGATTTTTTAAAATCTATTACACTGGATACGAAATTAGCCATTGAGGACTATCACTGCTTCTGTGGACTATGAACGGGAACGAATCCGAAAAGCAATTCGAACAAATCATGTCTTATGTTTATTTATCGAAATCACGTTTGCAATGTTTGGATTCGTTTTTCTGATTGATTTAAAAAATGTATCCTCTCTCGATATTGAGAACATCGTTTTGGAATCACTATTGCTGCGGCGGACTGCGAAAAGACAAGCAACCGAGGCCTTGCGCAATGTTTTCTGCTTGCCAAGGTTGTTTCGCAACAAGACCACTTGCATTCACACTTGGACTAGTTTTCAGCTATGAAAAACATTTATCTACATGGACATTTACGCGAGGTCCTAATTGGATTTTTTCAACTTTGAAAAATTCGAAGATGTTTTTGTTCAGTACCGAGACGAATCTAACGTGCGGAACGATTTGTTCAGATAATGTTTTACGTTCGTTTATAGAAATCATGTTTCCAGTGGTTGGATTTGTTTCCTTTTGATAATTTAGAAAAAACCTTCACTCTTCAATGCTCCAAAGAGCGTTTTTCAACCTCTACCGTTGCACTAGCCAACGTGAAGAAATGAATCGAATGCGTTAGGCAGTGTTTTCCGGTTGTAGGATTTATTCTACACAAGAACTACTTGCACTCCCATTTGGATTAATTCCCACCTGTAACAAACTTTCAGCACAACAGAGATCGTCACGAGATAGGACTCTTTTTTCCTGCAAACTTTGAGGCCTTTTACGTAAGGCGTAAAACTCAAACGTCTATCGTTTTTAATCAATAACTAGAGACGAATCTAATTCTTCGCGCCATCGCTTCGGCAATGCGAGCCGAAACATGATTTGACGAAATCTTCTGATACGTTGCATTCGTCGTGATATTGTTACGTCCGGGAATTTATTATAAATTAAAAAAAAATATATATTGTTAAAGAAAAGAAGTACGCAATTCGGACTGTGCGGTTAATTTTACGTTATTTTTTGATAAGTGTATTTTCCTTCTATTTTCAGAAAACGGACGCCAGCCTTGAGATCCTGCCTTTAGTCGGGAATGTGCCCAACAGGGATGAGGATCAGGTCACAATCGGCAATTGGTAAGTATTGTTATAAAATGTAGAAAATACAAAATTAGGGTAAGAGGGTAGAAAAGATAGTAGCGCGAATTAATGTAACTTACCCTTACGAGCGCCGGTGCGTAGCGGGTGGAGGGAGAGGACGCTGCTGTATCTGGAGGGAACTTCCGCGATCGGTGTGGACTATCTCGAACCGAATGATGATTTCAGGGACAGCAAGTTCCACAGCAGGCCTCCTAGAAGACGATGTACACGCACCCATAGGAATGGAACCTAATCGTGTGCGGACTCAACGACCGATGAGGAATCAGCAACAGGTGAATCCACGACGTAAGAACTGATTTCTGGCTCGACGACGATAGAGGAAGCTTCGACGTCGAATGAAATAACAGGAAATGTTACTTCGTGTTCAGGTGATGCAACGACCGTCGATGCGTCTGGATCACTGACAGGTGACGGCGGAGACACGCGACGGATCGAACGATCGTACACGATATACTCTCGCGAATGGAGGAGAGTATTTGAAATAATGCGCAGTCTTGCGCTAAGCGGTAATCGATTGAACCGTTGTTCTAGAGTTCTATTATCACCGCGGGAATGTCGACCCGATGTTTCACCTCGGCTAGACTGAGCGCGGCGTCGTTGGAAGTGAACACCTGCACGTCTTCTTGGCATTAGAGAAAAACATAAGTTAACTAATTAATTCGAAATAATTGTTTCAGGTATTGTCCCGGCTTCCAAGTTGTGGTACAGGTGCTTGGGCCTTAGGCAGCACACTTGCAACACTGAAAGGGATATGAATTCGTGCAAACGCAATAGCACTGAATTCAAATTTATTTTAGGAAATGAGATTGCACGGTAGATCGTGGTGACCGTGCCTGGCCACTAGGCAGCACGAAAGATCATCTAATCACCGAAAAAGGATGGGGACGTTTCGTGCTCGGCTAAGGAGCACTAAAACACAAGGTAAAAAGTAGTAGAGAAACTTTGGATAAACTGGCACAATTCCTTTGACAAGTATTTTTTGAATATGCTTGTAATTCTGAATAAAAGATGCCGAAGAAAACGATGAGTGACACTTTTTGATTAAATCGAGGAATTCAGGTTTAATACAATAAGTTAACACAAGACGATGATCACTTTTGGATATTATCGATATATTGTTACAAAAAATGAATTAAATCACGAAGAATAGATTGGATATAATGAAAATAAACGTTCGAAATAAATATTCGTATAAAAATCGAAAAGGGTATAACTGTTACCCAAAAAGAATCAAAGATTCAAAAAATGACAAGAGCCGATTTTCCAGCGTGCGGGTCCAACGAACGGAGAAGCGCGACTGACTGGTGGAGAGACCGGAGAACTAGTGAAGGAGAGGTACCCCTCCTTTTATATACTTCTCGAGTGGAGGCGGCGGCCATCTTGGTGGGGCCAGCATCCAGCGTCGGGGAAGTGGGCGCTGTTGTGACGTAGGCATCCTTCCTTCTCCCTTACTCTTATGGGACGGTATGGAGTACCGGCGTCTTTCTCTTTTGTTCTTACAGGATCAAATGGGACTCTTGATAAATTAATTCTAATTAATTTATCATGAGTCTTACAATTTATTACATTAGTTCATATTGTTCAATTTTTGTATGTGGTTTTACAATAAATGTTTCATAATTTCGCAACTTGTCCTGGTTGTTTAATGTATGATTTTTGTTATACAAGTCTTGCAAATATTGAATAAAATTTGATTGTTATGTACCTTTTATTTCTTTATACGGCGGGTAAGTATTTCGTATAGGAATTGTTAACTGTTATAATGTTATAGAGCTTAAAGAAAATATCGGAGTATACAGGGTGACAATTATAAAGTGGCCACCCATTTTTTTAAATTCTTGCGCGGCCATTTTGGGACGGCAAAGGTGCGCTTTTGAAATGGTTTTTCGAGAACTCTTCGAAAAAAAATATAGCGCCTATGTGGGAAAAGTATATTCCACCAAAAAAAAAAAATTCTGGGTGAAAATAAAAATGGCATTCCGCGCTTACAGAAGCAAAGTGGACTTGATTCTGAACACGTAGGACCCGGATGAGGGCCTCAAAAAAAATGGTACCATTGAGAAGAAGACCATAAAAAAATCAATATCGAACGATAGTTCAAACTGAAGTCCGAGGAACGGCGGAGTTGGAATGGCCAGGAACGGAATGGGCGTTGGAGCGTTCGCCGCTATCTTCTTGACGTGGCTGTCATGAGGTTGCAGAAGTCACCGAGAGATGTCGGGTCGTGGCTGACGTTACGATGACAGGCGTTCGAGTGTGCGAGTGTAACGTGGAATATGAATGTCGAACGGGCTTCATTTGTTTGCAGGACCCGCGGAATCGGCGAAGAAAAAATACGAAAGCACCTAAAAGCCCTGGCCATGAGTCAATAATTAAACGAGCAATTGTCGTGAGACACTCAACGACTGGCCCAACGATTCGAGCCGCGCTGGGTGGATGTACCGTTTGTGAACGCAAAGAAAACGGTTTTCCCGAAATCGTGTTTAAGGGGTCAATTAAGATAACAAAGAATGCGTGACGATTAAAAGTGAATGCGGCCTTAAAGATCATGAGGAAGTAAGTTCACCTTAGAGTTTTACTCTAAGGTGCATTCACGAGGAAGTAAGTTCACCTTAGAGTTTTACTCTAAGGTACTTTCAATTTTAACTAGGCAACAAAATCTTGGCGACGAAGGACGTGGATTTTGCAAAATAATCACGCGTGGGATTGACTCGATCAAAGATTTGGAAGGAAATAAGTGAAATAAAGATAATGATGACATCCGATTCATTGTTGTCTCCGTCGCTAAATTTTGGTTTGTGAGTACTGCGACCAGACGTGCCATCGCATTCCCACTTGCATATCAATTCCAAATTACCAACTTTATTTTGAGAATACTTCCAATAACATCCGATTGTACCATTAATATTATTTCAGCTGTATCATATAGCAATTCTTGAAGTCCAACTACGGCTCCACTTTGGTCACAGAAATTTCTGACTTTACAGGGTAACACTTTGTTTAGAATACAATACACGTTTATGAGGCGGGTACAATTTAGAATTTTTTTCACGCTTACAGAACGTATTAATTGGTATCGACTTTTGGTTTCTTTACCTTCTACATGGGTTTTTTAAGGGTCTTGCGCGGTGATTTTACGACTGAAAAAATATGCTTTTTGATGGTTTTTCAAGCTCCTTTTGAAAAGAAATGTATTGTATTTTTGTCATGAACAGTATTTTCCAGGGAAAATAGCGTATTCTGGAAAAAAATGAAATTTCCATTCGGCGTGCAGGAGAATGAAGTCTGGAAAATTCCGTACGAATGAGGAACACTCCCGAAAAACTTTATTTGAGCCCCCCGTCATGCAGAAAAAATTATCAAACATACGATTTAAGGTCGATAGATCGAAATTTCATCAGTGGAACAAATGAGCTAAATCAGACACAGGTGCGCTATAGGAAGTGCTAGTCTGCTGACGTCACAGCTGCAACTTCCGAATGTTCGGCTGTCACAGGAAGTTGGTCCTATGACACGCAGTCGAACAGAGGGATCTGAATGTGTCCCTATCCGAGAACGTTATTGAAAAGAATGTCAATTTCGAAAATGTTCGAGGATTCGCTAATAACTTTGAGAATAAATAATTCTAGCAATAAACTTTTTAAATAATTTGGCGTGAAATGATCATTTTTTACCAAATACTACGAGTATTTTTGTTTTTTAATGTTGCATAAATAATCTGAACATTCTGTAGTTACATAATTTTTAAATCGCAAATTCTAAATACATAATTATTCTACATAATTGTAAATATAAAAATAAATATCGTAAAATTCCGGAGTTACAGGATTTTAAGATAATTTATGAAACAGCGAAAGAAACAAAAATACATGTAGGATTTGGTAAAAGTTAATAATTTCACGCGAAATTATTTAAAAATGTAGTGTTAGGATTATTTATTCCAAAAGTTGTTCGCGAATCGCATATGATTTAAAATATTATTTGCGGAGCATGAAATCCTCGAACATTTTCGAAATGGACATTATTTTCAATGAAGTTCACAATCGATCGATTAAATTCAATCGGTTATCTTAACCCTTAATCCGTGGAGGTACTTGAGGCACCTTAATCCCGTGAACCTGGGTCGTTTTCGTTTTTGCACTACCAAACCAACAATTGTCAATGAACAACATCTGAAAAAATGCATTGTCAATCTTTTGGCCGCACTTCTCAAGGGAAATAGGGTTCTTTTCTTTCTTATGTTTGATATTTTTTTAAATTAAATATTAAGCAACCTGCGAAGAAAATGATCATGGGCAGGACGAAAACGACCCACGTTCGCGAAATGCGGGTTAAAATTATCTGCACTATCGGTCAGATTGGATCGAAAAGTCTGACGATTGTGCGATAACGACGGTAGGAGCATTGTTTATTTAACAAAGAAAAAATCGGTGCTCGGAATGGTTCTTGGGGCATCGATCGGACATTCCCGATATTACTGCCCCGAATTCGTCTCCGATTTTATCGTACTTCCGGTCAGATTGGATAAGGAAGTCTGACGATGCTGCGAGAACGACGGTAGGAGCTTTGTTTATTTAATGAAGATAACATCGATGCTCGAAATGGTTCTCGGAGCCTCAATCGGACATTCCCGATATTACTGCCCCGAATTCGTCTCCGATTTTATTTTCTTTCCGGTCAGATTGGGTCGAGAAGTCTGACGATGTGGGTTGAATATGGATTGAATACCCTCCATATTCAATACGTCCACAGCAGCAGTCCTCATGGTTATTTTTGTGCCGAGGGTGATAAATTTCTAAAAATCACTCACTGGGAATAAATCCGAACAATCTGAAGGTTATTTTGATAATAAAAGACAAAACAGAGTTTCAATGGACCGTTTTTTCATATTGGATTCGTCTCGATCCGATAAGAAAAAACAGTTGAAACAGGCGCATTTATCGACGTCGAATCTCATGTGAATCTCTCTTCGAATCGACGTCTTTTACATCTGGGAACGAATCCGAGTCCGCATGCGAGTGTTTCTGTTATGGAATAACCCCAACAAACTGAGAACGCCGCGCTGATAGTGACAGTAGTAGTCCAATGATTATTTTCGTGTCGAGGGTGGTTAATAAAGAAAAAAATCATTCTCTGGCAACGAATCCGAAAACTCTGAAGGTTATTTCAAAAATGAAATACAAAACAGAATTCGAATAGACCATTTTTCTTATTGGATTTGTCTCGGTATGATAAACAAATTGTTAAAACGGGCGCGTTTGTCAACATCGAATCTCAAGTGAATCTGTTTTCGAATCGACGTTTTTAACACCTGGGAACGAATCCGAGTCCGCAGACAAGTGTTTCTGTTGTATAATAATCCCTACAAACTGAGAACGCCACGGTAAACATTGGATTCGTTCACATTCATAGTCCACAGCAGCAGTCGTAGTCCAATGGCTATTTTCGTGCCAAGGGTGATACATTTTTAAAAATCACCCACTGGGAACGAATCCAAATAATCTAAAGGTTATTTCGATAATAAAACACAAAACAGAATTTCAATGGACCGGCTTTGATAATGGATTCGTCTCGATCCAATAAAAAAAAAATTGAAACAGGCGTATTTATCAACATCGAATCTCGTGAATCTCTCTTCAAATCGATGTCCTTTACATCTGGGAACGAATCCGAGTGCGCATGCAAGTGTTTCCGTTGTGGAATAATCACTACAAACAAAGAACGCAGTGCTGAACATTGGATTCGTTCACGTTCATAGTCCACAGCAGCAGTTCTCATGGTTATTTTTGTGCCGAGGGTGATAAATTTCTAAAAATCACTCACTGGGAACGAATGCGAACAGTCTGAAGGTTGATTCGATAATAAAACACAAAACTGAATTTCAATGCAGCAATTTTTCATATTGGATTCGTCTCGATCTGATAAAACATGGTTGAAACTGGCGCGTTCGTCAACGTCGAATCTCATGTGAATCTGTTTTCGAATCGACGTTTTTTACATCCGGGAACGAATCCGATTCCGCATGCAAGTGTTTCTGTTGTGAAATAATCCCTACAAACTGAGAACGCCGCGCTGAACATTGGATTCGTTCGCGTTCGTAGTCCACAGCAGCAGTCGCCATGGTTATTTTTGTGACGAGGGTGATAAATTTCGAAAAATCACTCACTGGGAACGAATCCGAACAATCTGAAGGTTGATTCGATAATAAAACACAAAACAGAATTTCAATGGACCGTTTTTTCATATTGGATTCGTATCGATCCGATAAGAAAAAACCGTTGAAACAGGCATATTTATCAACGTCGAATCTCATGTGAATCTCTCTTCGAATCGATGTCTTTTACATCTGGGAACGAATCCGAGTCCGCATGCGAGTGTTACTGTTGTGGAATAACCCCAAAACACTGAGAACGCCGCGCTGATAGTGGGATTCGTTCACGTTCATAGTCCACAGCAGCAGTAGTAGTCCAATAACTATTTTCGTGTCGAGGGGGGTAAATAAAGGAAAAATATCCTTCTGTGGTAACGAATCCGAAAAATCTGAAGGTTATTTCAAAAATTAAATACAAACCAGTATTCGAATATACCGTTTTTCATATTGGATTTGTCTCGAGGCGATGAAAAGAACGGTTGAAACAGACGCGTTTATCAAAGTCAAATCTCATGTGAAACTTTCTTCGAACGAAGTCTTTTACATCTGGAAATCCGAATAATCTGAAGGTTGATTCGATAATAAAACACAAATAGAATTTCAATGGACCGTTTTTTCATATTGGTTTCGTATCGATCCGATAAGAAAAAAACGTTGAAACAGGCATATTTATCAACGTCGAATCTCATGTGAATCTCTCTTCGAATCGACGTATTTTACATCTGGGAACGAATCCGAGTCCGCATGCGAGTCTTTCTGTTGTGGAATAACCCCAAAAAACTGAGAACGCCGCGCTGATAGTGGGATTCGTTCACGTTCATAGTCCACAGCAGCAGTAGTAGTCCAATAACTATTTTCGTGTCGAGGGTGGTAAATAAAGGAAAAAAATCGTTCTGTGGTAACGAATCCGAACAATCTGAAGGTTATTTCATAAATTCAATACAAACCAGTATTCCAATATACCGTCTTTCATATTGGATTTGTCTCGAGGCGATAAAAAGAACGGTTGAAACAGACGCGTTTATCGAAGTCAAATCTCATGTGAATCTTTCTTCGAATCGACGTCTTTTACATCTGGGAACGAATCCGAGTCCGCATTTAAGCGCTTCTGTTGTGGCATAACCCCTACAGACAGAGACCGTCGCGCTGACAATGGGATTCGTTCACGTTCACAGTCCACAGAAGCAGTAGTAGTTCAATGACTTTTTTCGTGTCGAGGGTGGTAAATAACGAAAAACAAAAAAAACATTCTGTGGTTACAAATCCGAAAACTCTGAAGGTTTTTTCAAAGATGAAATACAAAACGAAATTCGAATAGACCGTTTTTCCTATTGGACTCGTCTCGATCTGATAAAAAATGGTTGAAACAGGCGCGTATATCAACGTGGAATCTCATGTGAATCTGTTTTCGAATCGACATTTTTTACATCCGGGAACGAATCCGAGTCCGCATGCAAGTGTTTCTGTTGTGAAATAATCCCTACAAACTGAGAACGCCGCGTTGAACATTGGATTCGTTCGCGTTCATAGTCCACAGCAGCAGTGGTCATGGTTATTTTTGTGACGAGGGTGATAAATTTCTAAAAATCACTCGCTGGGAACAAATCCGAACAATCTGAAGGTTGATTCGATAATAATATACAGGGTGCGCCAAAGAAACTTACTTATTTGAAAGGTCAATAAAAACAAAAGTACTTCAATTATTGTTTTAAATTTTTTTTATTTGAGAAGACAATATCCCAATTTTTTTTTCATGCAGTCTTGAAAATGACATCGGATAAATGGCGACCCCCATTGCGCATACACTGATGAAGTCGATTTTTGAAATTCGTATCCACTCTTTGCAGCATATCAATCGGTATGTTGGCAATGGCGTCGCGAATGTTGTTCTTGAGGTGTGCTATGGTCCGTGGTCGATCGACATAAACCAGAGATTTCAAATAACCCCATAAAAAGAAATCGCATGGAGTCAAATCTGGAGAGCGTGCCGGCCATTGGAGATCGCCTCTGAGAGAGATGAGGCGCTCGGGGAAATGTTGTCGCACCAAATTCATTGAGTCTCGTGCTGTGTGTGCTGTGGCTCCATCTTGCTGAAACCACACGTTCCTAACGTTCATTTCTTCGAGTCTTGGAAGAAAAAATTCCTCGATCATGTTCCTGTAACGAGCTCCATTCACGGTAACTGCGCGTTCGTTTTCTTCACAAAAATAAGGACCAATTATTCCCATTACCGACATCGCACACCAGACAGTAACTCGCTTACAATTAAGTGGCTTCTGGTGAAGCTCAGGTGGATTTACACCACACCAATAACGCATGTTTTGCTTCTTGACGCAGCCGGAAATGTGGAAGTGAGCCTCGTCACTGAAAAAAACGACCGCGTCTTCAGGCAGGTTGTCAACTACCATTTCACATGCATTTTGACGGGCAACAAAATCGCGTTCAGTTAATTCTTGCACAACAGCCAATTTATAGGGATGAAATTGAAGGTCTTCATGGAGAATTCGTCGAACAGTGGTGTCAGAAATTCCCATAGCAGCTGCGTGTTTGCGAGCCGAACGCCGGGGAGAACGCACAACTGACTGCCTCACTCTTTCGACATTTTCCGGAGTTCTGATGGTCCGTTGAAGTCCATTTCTGGGTTTAGCGACACTTCCACACTCTCGAAATGAGTTAACCCACGACAGAATCGAATTACGGCCAGGATCGAGTCTGTGAGGAGGAATTTCAAAGCGAGCGCGGAAGGCACGTTGCGTAGCAACAAGTGAGCGACCGTTAGAAAAGAAGCTCTCGACTGCGAAGGCCCGCTGCTCTCTAGACCAGAGCATGATGGCAACTGACTGGAGGGAGAAACAAACTTGGGAACTTCCCCCTCCAGATGCGCCCCCTCTCGCCCCTCTACCCACCCAACTCACCGCGCGGGAATTTTTTCAAATAAGTAAGTTCCTCTGGCGCACCCTGTACAAAACAGAATTTCAATGGACCGTTTTTTCATATTGGATTCGTATAGATCCGATAAGACAAAACCGTTGAAATAGGCATATTTATCAACGTCGAATCTCATGTCAGTCTCTCTTCGAATCGACGTCTTTTACATCTGGGAACGAATCCGAGTCCTCATGCGAGTCTTTTTGTTGTGGAAAAACCCTAAAAAACTGAGAACGCCGCGCTGCTAGTGGGATTCGTTCACGTTCATAGTCCACAGCAGCAGTAGTAGTCCAATAACTATTTTCGTGTCGAGGGTGGTAAATAAAGGAAAAAAATCCTTCTGTGGTAACGAATCCGAACAATCTGAAGGTTATTTAAAAAATTAAATACTTGATCACTTTTGGATATTATCGATATATTGTTACAAAAAATGAATTACATCACGGAGAATAGATTGGATATAATGAAAATAAACGTACGAAATGAATATTCGTATAAAAATCAAAAAGGGTATAACTGTTACCCAAAAAGAATCAAAGATTCAAAAAATGACAAGAGCCGATTTTCCAGCGTGCGGGTCCAACGAACGGAGAAGCGCGACTGACTGGTGGAGAGACCGGAGAACTAGTGAAGGAGAGGTACCCCTCCTTTTATATACTTCTCGAGTGGAGGCGGCGGCCATCTTGGTGGGGCCAGCATCCAGCGTCGGGGAAGTGGGCGCTGTTGTGACGTAGGCATCCTTCCTTCTCCCTTACTCTTATGGGACGGTATGGAGTACCGGCGTCTTTCTCTTTTGTTCTTACAGGATCAAATGGGACTCTTGATAAATTAATTATAATTAATTTATCATGAGTCTTACAATTTATTACATTAGTTCATATTGTTCAATTTTTGTATGTGGTTTTACAATAAATGTTTCATAATCTCGCAACTTGTCCTAATTGTTTAATGTATGATTTTTGTTATACAAGTCTTGCAAATATTGAATAAAATTTGATTGTTATGTACCTTTTATTTCTTTATACGGCGGGTAAGTATTTCGTATAGGAATTGTTAGCTGTTATAATGTTATAGAACTTAAAGAAAATATCGGAGTATATATATAGGTATACTGACGGTAAAACATTTTATTAAAATATCTTATTAAGTATCTATTAAAGTTAGCGGTGCGCATTAGATCATGTTGCGCACGTTAGAATAGGTTGAAAGTTTTATTAACATTGGTAACTTATTTTTACGTGGTTATTTTGCTATCAAAATTTATTATTAACATTCTAAAATAGCTAATATTGCTCTAAATTCAAGATTCAAAATAGAATATAATATTTAAGACTCCAGGGAACCTTTGTGAGATTTAACAATTAGCCTATCTTGGTTAACAAGGGATTTTGCATTAACAAATTTGGAACAAAGGAATGGTGCGTAGTTGGTGACAGTATCCGCCGGATTTTTAGTCTGGGTAGATAGTGAGGTGGCCCCAAGTTTTAATATCAATGTTTATGCTACGTGATTTCTACGAGATGTAGTTTTGAGTTACCAATAATATTGATGGGACGTGATTTTGATGGTGACCGTGCGCCTCGTGGCGACTGTCATGGCGGCTGCACGTAGAGCCAAGGTCCAAGTGCATGTGCACTGAGGTATTGGGGAACTATCATAGTGGGCCCCCCTTAAGGATGCATATACTAGGATGAAAAGGGATGCCTGTGGGAGGTGTCATGGCGGCCTACAGGACCACAGGGGTTCCCGAAGGATTCTATGATATTAGCGGGATTCCAATATGGCGGCTGTTAGCCATCTTGGCGGCCTGAAACCATCATGGCGGCCCCCTTAGGTGAAGCATGCATGAGAGAACCCTATAGGTATACAGTAACACGGGGTAACCGTGGATTTGCAGGTTTTTTGAGTTTTTGGGAGAAAGCAATGGCCGCCGGGGCCGCGAGTTGGGTCTATATGAAAGAGTGGATTTTTAGGGAAATTTTGACACCCGCGGGACCGCGGTACGATTTCTAGTTTTGAGGGAAACGAATTTCGCGGGTCGCGACTAAGAGCAGGGGTATCAGGAGAACATGACGTCATAGGAAGTTGAAGCAAGATCTCCTCTTTTGAAAAATCGAAATTAAATAGTTCTAATTGTTTTAAAATTATGGGAAGGGTATCGTTGGAATCGGCATTTTTCCCTCTTTAATATGGCGGATAGCCGTACTCATTTTAACCTAATTTTAACTACGTTTTAAGTAATTTTAACATGATTGGTTGGTCGTAAAAATATGGTATTTGGGGCGTTATTTACTACTGAATGTGCCGTTTAATATTGTAAAAGTCGGGCTTTGAAAAGTTCTATTTTAACCTGGTTTTAAGCGTTTTTAAAGAAATTGAATTATTATTATAATTTCGTATTTATTTCATTATTATCCTTTTATTGCGTTATATTTGGTGACAAAAGGGTTTTACCTAATTTTATGTTTTATCCTACCCTTAAGGAATTTAAAGGGGAACAATATGTTTTTATAAAGTTATACATAGGCTTTATTTATTCTTAAGTGTATGTAGGTTTATGTATATAATGCATAATTACGTGATTATTTATATTTGAGCCATTTAGGGCATAAAAGTATTGTGAGACATATTGTTTCTTGTAAAAATAAAGAATTATATTATTTTTTACGTTGTCTATTTTATACTACATATAGAAAAATATGCCTGGGTAGTGGTACTTAATACATATTCGTATTCTTATTTGGAGTAACATAGTATCTAGGGCAAGTATATGGATAACTATGTTTGTTCTTTGTGTTCTAGGTTATTTAATGGAGGGCAAGATCGCCAGGACGTAACAATATCCAAAAGATATCCACCAGGAGTAGTTTTTTTTTATAATTTGAAACAATCAAACGTCACAATATATGTTTTTGAACAAATACTTGTTACGTTCGTTCAAAATCGCATGCGTTAGGAAACCCGCTTGAAGATAATATTTTCTCCTCCTTTATGTTGGTGGCTAACAATTAAGATATAAATACGAAACCAGATGTCTATAATGTATCGGTATTCGATGTTCAGAAGCACCAAGTGTTACAGTGAATTTCTTTTTAGTTCGTATTTCTGTTTCTCCGGCACTGACTCCGAAAATATTGCATACAGAAACAGAATGTTCCGCGTCGGCTTTTTATTTATTTCTCCAGTATTCTCTATACTTTATTATTGTTGCTCCGGATGTATTTACGCATCAAATTAATGTTTTATATTTCTTCTGAAATGGGCTCCGTATCTTCTTCTTTTCCAATTTCGCATTCATATCTTTCATCCTTTCGAGATTTCCATGCCTGCATTCACAGTGCAGTTGCGACGCATAAGCGCTGTCATTTTTTCGCGAGGCTGTATCGCCTCACGGGTTAGAAATGACTCGTGACACATCAGTCTGAAATTCGTTCGAAAATCTACCGATGACGTTAACTTCACAGAACGGTAATATTTCCGCTCTTTGAAGTTAGCCCTCATACAACAAGTCCAGGCATTAACTGAAGGCACTGTACATACTAGGGAAAGTCGTATGTGCACAGACAAAATCAGAAGTGATGAAAAATAAATGCGCTCGTCACAATATGAGTTAGGGTTAACGAAAAAATATTCTTGTATTGTGGATTAAAAATTTGTATATATGTATGTATAGCAATGTATATATCTATAGGTATCGTATATATGCGTATGTGTATATATATTTATGTATACGTATATACATATATATATATATATATATATATATATATATATATGTGTGTGTGTGTGTATTCGTATAGAATAAAGGACGAGATCGGTATCTGTATATGTGTATATGTATATGGTGAATGGAGGGCAAGATCGGTATATGTATATGTGTGTATGTATATGGAGAATGGAGGGCAAGATCGCCAGGACGTAACATACTCCATCAGCCACGTGTTGGAGAGCGACCTCGTCCATCAGTGTCTTGAGGGAAACGCTTCCCGGGGGTGTGTCGCGTCCTGCGAAACCCCTTGCGATGTTGTTGAGTAATGCTGGTTTTTCAGCGGGGAACATGATCCTATCCCTCAGCTGGTTGATCTCGTGGTCAGAATAAATTCCGCTGGATGCCAAATTTCCAATAGGGTTGTATCCCCAGGTAGGCATGGAAGCGGGATGTAGTTGTCCAGGAGGCGGTACCTCGACTGGATGTGGTGTGAACCGATACCAAGTGCCGTCGATCCAATATTCGGCAGGCAGCATGGGGTTGCCCTCGATATGTGTTCCCGTCCGGGTAAGTGTCCTTGAGATTGTGGACAGGACGAATGATTGGTTCCGGAACGTGACGGGAAGTTCGTTGTAACATTCGTCCGTTCGACGAAGGGTGCAATTCACACACACGCTGAGTTTATAATCGGGTGCCTCTTAATTTGTTGGGATGGACTACCCGAGGTTTATTTTTATAGAGGATCTTTACGTGTTCCTCCGGATAAAATTTCAAGAATTTTGCATGGTTCAGTGTATTGGTCACCGAATTTTTCCTTTTTTGGTTCCTTCAACATGAGAACCTTGTCGCCGACCTTGAAGGTTTTCAGATTAATCCTCCGATCGTAATACGTTTTTGATTTCGCCTTGGATTTCTTCAGATTTTCGGCGGCAAGTTGTTGGAGATCGTAAATTCGAGAGAAGAGCTCCTCCAGGTATGCAGCATAAGTCGTATCCTATTGCTCCTCGATTTGTTGATGGCCCGACGGGTGGCGGGCCAGTTTACCGAAAACTAGTTCGTGAGGGGTGTACCCTGTACCCTCGTGTTGGCTCGTATTATAAGAGAACATTGCCAACTCCATTAGCTCGTCCCAGTCGTTGTTTTCGTTGACGTACTGTTTCAGATATTCCGCAAGGACATGGTGAGATCTCTCGATTGACCCGTTGGACTGCGGGAAGAAGGCTGATGTTTGGTACATTTTGATTCTGAATTTCCTCGCGATGGCCTTCAAAAAACTGCTCCGAAAGTTCACCCCCTGGTCGGTGAGAAGGGCGCGAGGAGCACCAAAACAGGCGATGAAGTTTTTGACGAACGCCTCGCTGATGTCGATCGCCGTTGTCCTCTTCACCGGAATTGCCAACGAGTACTTGGTGAGAAGGGCCTGGATGGTCAGCACGTACTCGTTGCCTATCTTCGTAACAGGAAGTGGTCCGACCACGTCCATGGCCACCTTGTCGAAAGCCGCCCTTGGAGTGTCGGTGATAACCATGGGTTGCTTAGTTTTGACTCGAACTAACTTTTTCAATTGGCAACCTCTACAATGGTGAATGTACTCTTGAATTTCGCTTTTCATGTTTTTCCAAAAAAAATTTTCTCCGATTCGTTTGTACGTTTTATTTACTCCCTTACGACCACCTACCAACGAGTCGTGGTTTTCTTCTATCATTGCAGTACGATTTTCCTCGGGAGGATATTGAATGAGTTGTTTACAAATGGTCAACGTAACTTCGTCGTTGCCGAGCGTTTGTACCAAAAGATTTTTAATTTCGTTCCATGATACATTTCCGATTGAGTTTGTTTTCGCGACATGAATTAATTTCGTAGATGTTTCACGGACAAAATTTATCAAGGAGTCGAGGGCTTCCTCAAGGTCCTCGATCAAAAGATTTTCGTGTACATTAGCCAATAACGGTATAGCTAATATGCATCTTGAATTTTCATTTATTACCTTCAGTCGTAAATACGTGGTTTCCTCGATTTTGGGAAACAAATTTTGAGTTTGGAGGTCTTTTGCTCCATCATCGATTGGTCTCCCGGAAGTGGTGACAAAGACGACGAGATTGTCCTTGAACATGGACAAATTGTCACGCGTTTCGCGTATGGTGAGCCTACCTTGGACTTCACTGTTTTCCCTCGGTCATTACCGAGCATTACCGGTCATAACGAAAACCCCGAGTATGCATTCATACTCGGGGTTTTCGTTATCAAATATGTCGCTATTTACAGAGTCGTCGTCTGAGTCGCCTGAGCTTTCGGTGAGATCCTCGATATTCTCAATGTTTTCTCCATGTTCTGACGGTTCCGTAATGACGGAATCCTTAGGAAATGGGGCTATTTCTCGATCTTCTAAAAGTTGCGTTATTTGGAAATTTTCCGCGATTCCGTCGTCTGGACTTGCGTCCAGAATAGACGTGTGCAAGGTTGTTTCTTCCACAGGTTCGACGGATTGAGGATGGGAAGGCGGTTCTTCCAGGTTCCGGGTTTTCGGAGTTTCTTCTTCTTTTTCCCAACGACGAGGCGTTTTGCCAGACGTTTGCGAAATTGTCGGGAAATTTCGGAAACCGAGGAAATCGTCCTCGTCCGCGGAGTCGGCTAACTTTTTCCTTTTTTCGGGTGGATTTTTCCTTTGGTTGCCGTCCGACGGATCGGGGATTTCCTCCGTATCCAGTTTAGGATTTAAGGTAGGTTTTCATTTTTTAGCTGGATTTCTTGCAGCTGGTGGATCGAACAATCTTTCGTCCGAGTCCGAATCGTCGTTTCCGCTAGGAGTTGGTTTACCAATTTTTGCCCGACTTGGGCCAACGATAGGCGATTCGGATTTTCTTTTACATGGCGTATGCGTTACCATGAGCACAGTCTGATTTTTTACTGGCGGGTTCCGGGAAAGGGCGTCAGCATTGCTGTTTACCCTTCCTGGTTTGTATACAATTTTATAAGTATAATTAGCAAGGCTAAGGCGCCAATGCACAAGACGATTGGCCGGGTCTTTTACGGAGTGAAACCATACGAGCGGCTTGTGATCCGATACCAACAAGAACTCACGGCCGTAGACATAAGGTCTGAAATGATTTACACAATAAATGATAGCCAACAATTCCTTCTCGATCACTGAGTAATTTACTTCGTGTTTTCCAAGAGTTCGAGAGGTGTAACTAACGGGTTTATCTTTACCAATTTCGCCTTGGCTCAAAATTCCGCCAATGGCGTGATCGGATGCGTCCGTTGTTATGATGAATGGTTTTGTGAAATCCGGATATTAAAGAATAGGTTCTTTACATAACGCCTCGATAAGCGTATCAAAGGCTTTTTGGTGAGATTCGGTCCATTTGAAGGTCGATCCCTTTTTTAAAAAATGTGTGAATGGCTTTGCAATGCCTGAAAATTTTTCGATAAACCTGCGGTAATAACCTTCAAGTCCTAAAAATTGTTTTATTTTTTTCGGAGTGGTAGGCCTAGGGTGTCCCTGTAGAGCCTCCAATTTTTTGGGATCGGGTTTAACTCCGTCCTCGCTTATGATGTGACCCAAATATGCCACTTCTCGTCTTAAAAATTCACACTTGTCCGGTTGTAATTTTAAGTTGGCTTGCCTTAATTTTTTCGCAAGTTTGTTGAATTTATTTTCGTGTTCAACTAGTGTCTTTGCATAAATGACGATGTCGTCCAAATAAAAAAACAGTTCGATGCCTTGAAGGCCTATTAAGACTCGATCCATTAATCTTTGAAATGTCGCCGGAGCGTTTCTTAAACCAAACGGCATTCGGTCGAACTCGTAGTGACCGAACGGTGTAGCAAATGCTGTCTTGTGAGAATAATCTGCATGTACTTTAATTTGATGGAAACCGCTGGCCAGGTCGAATACTGAAAAATATTTCGCATTACCCAATTGATCGAGAATTTCGTTTATTTGAGGTAATGGATAAGCATCGCCAATTGTCTTTTCGTTCAAGTTCCTATAATCAATGACCATGCGCCACTTTGGATTTCCTTGTGAATCCGCCTTTATGGGAACGATCCACAGAGGCGAACTATACGGGGAGTTTGACGGTTTTATTACTTCCCCTTCAATTAGTTCTTTAACGTGTTTTGTAATTTCGTCTTTATGAACGGGCGGGAATCTATACTGCCGCGTAAAAACTGGTTGATCGTCGTTCGTCGTTATCTTATGCTCGATTTTATCTGTAAAGCCTAGGACTTTTCCTGGCAAATGAAATAGGTCCGAATTCTCGCTTATAATTTATCCACGCTTGACCGTTCTTCATCGTTTAGATGGTTGAGATGGAGTAAGTCGCGAATTTCTTTTACTTTATCTTTCTTTTCAACTTTTAAAACTTTTTTGTTGCGCGCAATTTCAAACTGTAATATGCCCTCTTCCCGAGACGCCTTTTGGTCGTCCGGGTGGGGAACAATTAAACTTTTCTCCTCTTCCTCCAACGCCTTTTGGTCGTCCGGAGTGAGGGAATTATTTTCACATCGGGTCCTATCCTCTTCCTGAAACGCCTTTTGGTCGTCCGGAGTGAGGGAACCCTTTTGATTTATATCCTCTTCCTGAAACGCCTTTTGGTCGTCCGGAGTGAGGAAATTATTTTCACCTTCGGTCCTATCCTCTTCCTGAAACGCCTTTTGGTCGTCCGGAGTGAGGGAACCATTTTTCGTGCCTTTGCACCTGAATTCCTCGGCTACTACCGTTGGCATAGTTAGTAACAAATTATCATCGGTTGAATTGTGCCCAATAAGATAAGCGATACCATTCTTGACCGAAACGACTGCTTCGCCAAAAATGATCCCTTCTCCCAAGTAGAGCATGGGAATATATCCTTCTTTGATTTTGGCATTACTTACTTTGACGTAACAGACCGTTTTGGACCGTTTTGGAATCGAAATAGTTTGTTTACTTTTAAACGGGATTCTTTGATTTCCCCAAGTTAATTGTTCATGTCTCCAATCTACGAGAGCTCTATTTTCAGCAAGAAATTCGGTACCAAGTAATGCATGTTGGTCCATCGGAACCAATCATCGACGACGTGAAATTCCGCGGGGGTATCATTGATCATTATTCTTATAGACCCCTTTGTTCTTACGGGGATACTCGAGATCCCCTCCAATTTTAATAAATCGTATTTATTTATATACGTATGAGCATTGACGATTTGATTTTTGACGAGATTCACTTCCGAGCCTGAGTCTATTTAAAATTCGTTAAGTCCCGATAAGTTGGGTGAGTCGAGGTCTACGGAAGCTATTTGTTTTGAACGCGTTAATAAGACGTGGACGGATCGCACGGAGACCCGTCTATTAATTTTACTGGGCGCTCCGTCGATTTCTCGTCCCGCGGGGAGGCCCGTGCCACTGGTCGAGAATTCTCGTTTTTTGGCAATTCGGTTGCCCTGTTCCTTTCTTCGTTTCGTTTTTTAAAGCAGGTTGTCTCGAGGTGGCCCGCCCTGTTGCAATAATTACACATCGACGGGGGTCGAGATCCCTGTATGTTTGTGGGCCTTGACCACGTGATTCTACTGTTTGAATTTTGTTTATTTGAATTTCCCGGTTTTTTATCCGGAAAGTTTGACCAGCAATCATCGGACGTGTGATTGCGGTTGCAATGTTTACAAATCGGTCCTCCTGAAGGGGAGACCGCTTTTATTTGGGCCGACTGATTTTGAGTTCGGCTTTCGAAACGCGTGTCCTTGAAATGTGACCTATCGCGTTCCATATCTTTTTCAACTTTTATTGCCTTTGAATAGGCATCTTCTAGATTATCGAATCCCTCGAGTTTGAGACGGATTCGAAAGTCGGGTGGAAGACCCTTGACGAAACAATCCAGCGTGTCGTTTTCGAAGATATCGTATTGACCGTTTCGAAGAGTTCCGTGATTATCAATTTCGGCTTCGAGAATCGCCGTATAAAAATCTTTGGTTCGACTGATATAGTCGATAATATGTTCGTTTTTGTTTTTTGAAATATTTCCAAGTTCACCACGATATTCGTTCAAAGTTTTCGCGGCACCAAATAACGTTTTCAACCGCTCACCGAATTGGTGAACGTTCTGGAAGTTATAATCTTCCAGTGCCGTTGCGGCATGACCTTTCAATTTGTTACGTAGAAGCTGAGTGAGGCCCAACTCCTGATGGGGGCGGAACATGTCCCTTGCCCTTTTACAAGCACGAACAAACCGGAGAACCGGTACGTTGTATCCATTGAAGATGGGCACAGATTCGAGTGCGTCTTTTAATTTTATGTTCGCGCGTAATTCTTGATCGTCGCGGACGTTAACTTCGTTTTGTTGTACGTGAGGGACTGGACCTGATTGTCGTTGACCCTCACCATTTTTAATTGAACCGATTTCCCTACTAATTCGACTGACCTCATTTATCATCGTCGAAAGGGTTTTTTGCATAGCCTCGAGGGCGTGATGAGTGGTTGAGATTGGTTCATCCCTATTATTCACTTGATCACTAAATTCACATTCACGAGCACTCAGGGCTTCTAATTTTTCGTGCGTTTCTAATTCTCTTTTTAATAACGGCTGTTCTTGTTCACGAAGTATTTCGCGTTTTTTATCTAATTGATCCGCTAATACGCGGAGTTCCTCTTCACTTAAACGTTTCGAATTTTGGGAATGCTCAGCCATTTTGAACCTCTTATTTTATTTTACACTTTGCGATATGTAAACATGAATTTTTTATATTGATTTTAATTTTACACCAAAGACTTTAAGCGTATCCCACCGCTGCCACCAATTTTGTTTTACCTCCTGTTACGTCGTGGGTCCCATTTTTAATCGATAATTAATCGTCTTTTAATTTACCTTTCAGGATTTGAATTTACGAACGGGAAGTGTGCCACGAACGTACGGATTATAATGGATTAAGTCGTATATGACTTATGTGACGGTAAGTTACCGTCGTAGAAGAAAAGCCCCACGTTTAAGCGGGAATGTGCCCACTTGGGATAGGCGCTTGGTAAAGTCGTTGGAGTATAATTTGACGCATGAGCGACAGGTAAGCAAATAAGAAAGTAGCGTGAAATTATGCTTACCTTGGTGAGAAAGAGCGGTGGTGCGTAGCGGGTCAAAACTACTCGACCGTGTGACCGAATTTGTCCAGGAATCGCAAAGCTGTTCCAGCTCGACCCGACCTGTCGTTGCCCAGACGGGTGCCCGGTGATCGTCCGAATGCGATGGCCCGGTGATGCCGATGTTTTTGGGAGCAGTCGGAGACTACGAGGACTGGATTAATTTATGAGGGATACATTCGCTTCGAAATATGAACATAAATGTATAGATTTTATAATTATTTGAACAGCTGGGTGAGTGCAAGACGTGCCAGGTTTCAGCACCGTCGACTCACCACGTCTGGCTCCATCTCCGCCCGGTTACGGCGATTGGCGGCCAGCCGCTAGAACAAATGTTGAGAATATCGGAAGCCGACGCCCGAACACTAAGCACCGGTGTGACCGTGCCAGTCGCTGACCTACCGAATTACGGCGGGTCGGCGGGTGTGGCGTGCTCGTGCGGCAAACCTTCCGAATTCCTCGGAAAATGCCTGTTAATACGTCCGATTTTGGACGATTGAGGTTCTTTATTTGTTCAGCGAATGCATCGGGAAACGTATTCGTCTAACGCATAGGTAAAGATTAGTATAACATAAAATTTGGTACGCTGAGCGAGTCTAATGCGTGCCAGATTACGGCACCGCCGACTCGCTCCGTCTGGCCCACCTCCGCCCGGTTACGGCGATTGGCGGCCAGCCGCGAATACAAATATGAAGGTCGAGGGAAATCGACGTCCGAACACTAAGCACCGGGTTAACCGTGCCAGTCGCTAACCTGCCCGATTACGGCGAGTCAGCGAATGTAGCGTGTTCGTGCGTCACCTTTCCCAAGCCTCGTGAAAAAGCACTTCCAGATTTGTCCAATTTTGGACAAGTATGATTTTATGAGTGAGACGAATACGTGCGTTAGGGAAAATGGCGTGAGCGAGAGGAAGAGAGAAAGAGAGAAAGAAATGCACTACGATGATTTGTTCGTTGCGTGTTTACACGCACGAACGAGAGACAAATGTATTTTAATTGCTTGCTCGGGAAATGTTACACTTTTGCGCGGTCGCCGTATTTTGGGTGATTTAAATAGCGCGAAGAAATCGAATGTTATATAAACAATTATGTATTTTACACGTGAATAAACGTAGTTACATTCAATAAAGACAATAATATATGTTTTGTAAATTTATTTGTTGCAGTGTTTGACTTGTTATGTTTCCTTTTATTTTTATTACGATTAAAACAATTAATACCGGTTTTACAGAGACTTATAGTTACACTGACGAAGAGACCAGGGTAAACTCGAAAAGAAATAAAATAAAATAAAGGTACCGGTTTTCAGAGCGTCGACTGCGATGCGCGCTGTTGGAGCGACCGGACGGAAGTGACTGGCCAGCTCCCGGAGCGCAATATGTATCCTCGCCCTCTTTGTCTCGGAGACAAAGGGCTTGGCGTCATTACCCTCGCTCTCGAGCTCGGTCCCCATGTAACCGAATATTAGCACTGATAACGTTATTTTTCTCGAGCTGTACATGAGCAATGAAATTTCCTTTTACGGTGATTTAAACTAATCCTTTTCCGGTGATATATGTCAGATATCAAGAATATAGAGAGAGCCAGGAATTCCGTTCATGAATTAGAGAACAATGTCTATCTCACTGACTGCCGCAGTGACACGGCTTACACGATTTATTGGTGTCTCGATTCAATAAAATATTCGGTACACAGTATAATCACCGGATAGCAGTGCTAGTGAGGTGTGTTACACAGAGCCTTTTCGAAAACTAGTCCTTTCGACCCAATGACCCGAGAAGGAGTGACGTCGTGACCCGAAACGCATACGTCTCCTACTCCACTTCTTCTAGGCCTCTATGCAACACAACACACTCGTGGATCATCATTACACCACGCACTACCACCGGGGTAGGTTCTTCTCCGAACGCCTTGACGCCTTTTCGTCACTCGATGCCCACCACTTGACTCTCCATAAACATCGTCAAGAAATCGAAAGCGCTGTTGAAAAAGCCATTCCCATGGCGATGCGACACGGCCATACTGACTAGCCCGCGTCTCGAGGGCCCAGCATCTATCCGTCTAGTTTACTTCTGAAATAAAACAGGCATCGAACAAACAAGCGTTAGTTTACGTTCGGCTTTCCTGACTTTACAAGTCTGTTATTGCCCTACAGGCTTTTACTGTCTCCATTCACGTGTGCAACCATGTGTATCGTTTCCCGTTTTTTTGCCATCAGTATTGTACAGTTAGACTGCAACTTTTTTTTTTTAATGTCAAAACGAATTCCTCACAAATTCGATCTCCAAGGCACCAATAGCTCTGTAGGCATGTCTTACACATCCATACAATTTCTAACTATTATCATTTACTCATAATAGCTCTGTAGGCATGTCTCACACATCCGTACATTTTCTAACTATTATATTTTACTCATAATAGCTCTGTAGGCATGTCTCACACATCCGTACATTTTCTAACTATTATATTTTACTCATAATAGCTCTGCAGGCATGTGTTACACATCCGTACATTTTCTAACTATTATTTTCTATTCATAATAGCTCTGTAGGCATGCCTTGCGCATCCGTACATTTTCTAACGATTATAATGCCAACAAGTTTACATTGAATCATTCTTAAGTTACTCTTAGGCTTTGGGTTCGAGGGTTCTGGGTGATCAAGTCCAGCGAACATCGAGGGCCAAAGTCGCACTCTTAAATTGAAACAATGGAAACCAACAGTCTCATGCTCCTTGCGGATTTCTACATATAAATCCGCCTCAATTAGAACCAGAAGTTCTATGCGAATCCTCAACAGCATTCAACAACGAATAAAACCAGACTGCGTCTGTTTCATAATTCATAGTCTTGATTCTCTTTGCCAAACACGATGTTTGCACTCACGATCAAGCACTGAAATAATTCTACAAATCACATCAAACAGATTGTTGTACAATTTTGTTCTCACCTTTTTCTTTCTCTCCGACATAGCTATCCTGACTCGCCTCGTTTCCTGGAGCTGCGATCAGTTTGTCATGAGATACTTTGATACTATTTCGGCCTCGTAATCCAGAGCCTACCTTCTTGGCAAGGTATCTATCGTTCGGTAACACCGCAACAACTTCAACTGGGCCCCGATATTTTGGCATCCAATTTTGTCTTTATTCTATCATTATTTCTAACCATCACAAAATCTCCAATTTTGAGTGGGTTTACCGGTTTATTCTTCTTATCATGTCTTGCCTTTTCTTTTGCCCCTTCGGCTCTCATTCTATCTGTAGCTGCAGTTCTAATCTCGCTCAAGTCAACGCTATGAGTTATCACGCTGTCGTGTTTCACACGTTCGATTTCTATCGAGTTTACTTTTGTACCAAACAAAATCTCAGCGGGACTTTTCCCCAACGTTTTATGAACTGTTGAATTTATTGCTAGCTGTACTCTTCCTAATTCGTTCTGCCATTGCTTTCCTTGAGCTTTGCTAATAGATAACATATTCCTCATCGTGGACATAATTCTTTCAACCTGACCATTAGCTCTCGGTGTTCCCGAAGCTATTAAATGAAGCGAAATATTATTTTCGTTGCAGAATTCTTTAAATCGCGCATTTGTAAACCCTGCACCTTGATCACAAATAATTCGTTTCGGCGCCCCAAACGTAAACGCATGTTTTTCAATCTGGTTGATTGCTGTTTCCACGTCTAAACGGTTTATCCAATTCAACGTTACAAATTTCGTGAATGCGTCTATGATCACGAAAACGTATTCTTTTTTCTCAGAGGGACCTGATAATTTTCCCGAGATGTCTATGTGAATCGTACACCACGGAATGCTGTCTTTTTCTATTGGATGCAGCTGTGCTTGCGTCGGTCTCGATACTGATTTACAAGTTTGACACATAATACAATTTGCTACAAATTTCTTTACTTGCTTTGACATATGAGGGAACCAATAAAGTTCGTATAATTTTTTCCAAAGTCTTCTCCCAGCCTAAATGGCAAATATTTTCGTGTACGTGATGGATGAGTGACCATACCATCATCCTCGGCACTACAGGTAATGTGATTTGTTTACCTTTTCTTTCTATTGTTCGCGTTAAGATTTTGTCTTTTATCGAGTAAGTCTTTGTGGTTTCTGATCCGTCCAATACTTCGCGGTATAATGGTTTTATTCCGTCGTCTTTCTGCTGAGCTACGAATAACCAGTCATCTGCCAATTCTGTTATTTTGTTCATGTCTTTTTTAACTCTTTTCAATAATTTGTCTTCAAGAACGGGGTTACGCGATAGAAAGTCCGCGTGTTTCATTCTTTCACCCGCACGATATTCAATTTCAAAGTCAAAAGATTGTAGGAATGCCCACCATCGATACACTTGTGGCGTTAAATCTTTCTTAAGGCTTGCAGCCTTTAGTGAGTTACAGTCCGTGACCACTAAAAATTTCCGGCCAACCAAATATTGTCGAAAGTGTTTTACCGCGTTTACGACTGCAAGGGTCTCGAGTTCGTATGAGTGGTAACGAGTTTCAGCGTCTACGGTGCGTTTGCTGTAGTATGCGATTGGATGTTTATTTTTTTCGATGCGTTGAAGGAGCACAGCGCCGTATCAAAGGGCGCTAGCGTCAGTATGTAATTCGATCGGTAGGCTAGGGTCAAATATACGGAGACACGGTTCTGACGTTAAACACTCGACGAGCTTAGTCCTAGCTTCATTGTGTTCGTTTGTCCATTTTATTGTCTTTGCATTCCCTGCCGTCAGTCTATACAGAGGAGCTGCTGTTTGTGAGAATTTTGGTACAAATCTACGAAAATAAGATGCTAACCCTAACAACTGCCTTACCTGGGTCTGCGTTCAAGGGATGGGCGATTGCGCCAGGGTTTCGAAGGTTGGGCCTCAGCTCTCCTTTCGATACAGTGTATCCCAGATAATCAATTTGTGTTTTCAAAAATTTACACTTATTTAAGTTAAACGAAAATCCGTTAGCGGCGAGTCTTTCCATTACAACTTTCAGTCGATCTATGGCCTCTTGTTCAGTTTTTCCAGGTATGAGTACATCATCCAAATAAACAATCGCATAAGAATATCTTAAGTCTCCCAACGCGTTATTAATTGCCCTCTGATACACGGAAGGAGCATTCGTCAGCCCAAATGGCATCGTTAAATATTCATAATGTCCGTCAGGTGTAATAAACGCGAGTTTCTCTATCGAATTTTCTTCGACGGGTATTTGATGGAACCCGGCTACCATGTCTAACGACGAAAAATATTGTGCTCCACTTAAGCGATCTAATTGATCTTGAATCAACGGCAACGGATAACGATCTGCTACCGTGTTTGAATTTAATTCTCGAAAGTCCACACACAATCTATCTGAACCATCTTTTTCTTTTACCAAAATGATTGGACTGGAGAACGGACTTTTACTTTCCCGAACGATTCCGGCCTCGATCATTTTGTCAACAAAACCTCTTACAGTTTCTCGCTCTACAGTACCTAACTTGTAAGGGCCTCTGTGCACGAGTTTGTTTACTTCTTTCAATCTTATCTCAAGCCTGCCCGAAGTTACTCGAATCTTAGGAGCCTCCGCACTCATATGTTGAGAATACAGTTTCAACAACTTGATCAGTGGTTTTCTCATTTCGACTGAGTCACAATCGACAGCATTGACGTCGATCTCCAAGCTGCACGAGCCAACAAATCTATTTAATTTAGAAAATTTAATCGTGATTCCGTCCAACTTGACTGAGACTTTTGCTAACAATTCTTTACCCAAAAGTAAATCTGCAGACAAATTTTCATCCGGTACCACATATAAGTCAATCTCAACATTTATGCCATCAAGATCGGACCACACAGAGATTAGCTTACAGCAATCAACGTATCCATTTCCGATACCTCTCAGCCACGTAGAGACGCATCGTCTCCTACCGGGCAATCTTTCTTCCAATGTCTCTCCCACAAGAGAGCAATCCGAACCAGAATCAAAGGTAAATGTCAACACCTTACCTTCTGCCAGCTTCAAAGTATCTTCAGTAGAGGTTGAGCTGCAAAGCTTCACGATTTTCTCGTCCTTCTTTGGACAATTCGGGGAGATATGACCGTCTTCCTTGCAGTTATAACAAGTCACCACCTTTCTGGAATACGACCCCTTGCCGTCCCGTGGCTGACTGCTGTGCGACTTCGAGGATGATTTACAATCAGCCTTACGATGTCCCTTCTTTCCGCAATTGTAGCACTCGATTTCCGAACGGTGCGACTTCCCATCTCGCGGCGTCGAAGGTTTAGTATGTGGACCAAGGGCTCCGAAGGATGCACGCGGTCGATGGTGATCGGTCGTTCGTCCATCGAGGTACGACATTGATTCTTGCAAATTACGAGGCGATTCGCGTACGAAGATGTTCCGCACAAATCGGTTCTGGAAAGAGTATGACAACCCGGCCAGTTGGGTAGCGGTCTCGTCCACCGATTTCCGTTCCTTGAGCCACGCTTTGATCTTCCTTCCCCTCTTCATAAAATTTTCGAGCGTGAACTCGGCGTCGTCCGTCCAAATGGTATGAAGTTCTGAAGCGACGTTTTTATTCTTCGCATACGCGCTCATGAATTCAGCACGAATTTCGGTCCAGGTTTTCCCGGAAGGATCCGTACCGGTGAACCACTGAGCTGCTTCGTCCTTAAAGGCTTTAGCCAGATGCTGGACGACTTCCCAATCGTCCGGTTTATAACGTCGAATCCATTCATCGACCATTTTTGCCCAGCCAGTTGCGTTGGTATTTTTCGGGTCAAATTTTACAAGATCCATAGGAGCTCGATCTCGTTGAGTAAGCAATGTAATCAATCGCTTGTTCTCCTTCTTCAGTTTTGAAGCACGTTTCCTCCGTTTATTTGCCTTTTGCACGGACTCATCAGCATTGTACTCGGATTCCGATGACGTTGGACAACAATCTCTCCTCCGATTCTCAGATAACACACTGCTTGTCTCACTCACACATTTTTCACCGTCTTTCATCATAGTCGTATTCCAACTTTTCAGCGACACAATTTTCACGTTAACTCTATCGCCCGAAACTCTGGATTAAACGTTCTTTATCCCACTTCTGATGTCAGATATCAAAAATATAGAGAGAGCCAGGAATTCCGTTCATGAATTAGAGAACAATGTCTATCTCACTGACTGCCGCAATGACACGGCTTACACGATTTATTGGTGTCTCGATACAATCAAATATTCGGTACAAAGTATAATCACCGGATAGCAGTGCTAGTGAGGTGTGTTACACAGAGCCTTTTCGAAAATTAGTCCTTTCGACCCAATGACCCGAGAAGGAGTGACTTCGTGACCCGAAACGCATACGTCTCCCACTCCACTTCTTCTAGGCCTCTATGCAACACAACACACTCGTGGATCATACACCACGCACTACCACCGGGGTAGGTTCTTTTCCGAACGCCTTGACGCCTTTTCGTCACTCGATGCCCACCACTTGACTCTCCATAAACATCGTCAAGAAATCGAAAGCGCTGTTGAAAAAGCCATTCCCATGGCGATGCGACATATATATGTATATTTGTGTGTGTCACTTTGGGGACTTATGTCCCCGAAGTGTGCATAAAAGTAGATATGTATTAATTATTGCCCCGGGACTCGGCTATGTGTCCCTGAAGCGTATGGCGTACGTATATGTATATATACCCATGTAGGATTTTAGAGTTGGGCCAACCTTGGCGCAACGATGATCGCCGGAGTTAGAACGGCGGCCCGACTCCGTTCACCAACGTAGGCTCGGCGTCCAATAAACGCCGGGATGATAACATCGGACCAACGTTACACCCAAGCGTCGGCCCTACGTTGGTTTCGCCGTCGACCCTACGTCGATTGCAGCATCGGCCTTACGTTGACTGCGGCATCGAGCCTACGTCGATACAAGCGTCTGCCCTACGTTGATTTCGGCATCGACCCTACGTCGGCCTTACGTTGACTGCGACACCGAGCCTACGTCGATACCAGCGTCGGCCCTACGTTGATTTCAGCATCGACCCTACGTCGATTGCAGCATCGGCCTTACGTTGCATTGCGGCATTGTCCCTACGTCGTTCGCAACGTCGGCCCTACGCTGATTGCAGCATCGACCCTACGTCGATCGCGGCATCGGCACTACGTTTAAGGGGTCTTTTCACTTTAGACGCTAAAGAAGGGTATTTTCATGATTTTTTCAGATAGGTTTATATTATAGATATTGCTATAAAAGTTGTTACACTTAATAAATACACTTTCGAAATAAATTACATTTTTTAAATGTATTTATGTAACCCAAACAAACTTTAAACGCGTTTCTCTCAAAACAACGTTTTTCGACGACTTGTTGATAAAATCTTCGAAACTACTGAACCGAACTTTATGAAATTTTAACCATATATTCTTTACAACTAAAGCTATAGCGCACATCTAGGATTTTTTTAAATTTTGATATTGACTAATTTTTTTTGCCAAAAAACGGTTAAAAAACGTTTTTTCTTGTTTTTTCGGAAAAAGTCCGCCATTTTGTTATTTTTGCATGTATAAAAAATCTGATGATATGCGCCATAGCTATTAACATACTGAATCTAAAAGAATTCTGTTCCGGATGATCCATCTCCGAAATTTCATCAACGGCGCAGACCTACAATTGTTTAGGGCATTCTTTAACTATCATTTTCGTCAATAAATAGTGACTTAAATTTAAAAAATTTTTTTTTTTTTTAAATGTATTTCGAAAGGGTATTTATTAAGTGTAACAACTTTTATATCAATATCTATAATATGAATCTATCAAAAAAATCATGAAAATAGCCTTCTTTTTAGCGTCTAAAGTGCAAAAACCCTTAATATAACATGAGTCCTGGGTGTCCAACATTAAATATTCGACTCGTGAGAAGCAGGTTCATTTGTAAAAAAAAAAAGCGAATAGTGCATATAGGAATTTATTGTTAACTCGTTATCATTACAATGAGAGTGCTAACGCTTCCAATACTTAAGCAACACTTATACTTTTAGCTTCGTTATCCCTTAAATTCTCTTTAAAAAATTCAGATTAAAAATAATAATACTGATTAAATGACGAAAAGACGTCTCTTCATTTTCTTTGCTTTCTACCACCAGTTCGATCACCAGCTCCAATGAACCATCGGCTCGTTTTCGAAATAATGGTTTTTGTAGAAACGGAGTACTTCTCAATCAAAACGGCTGTTGGGAAACGAAAGAGCGAGAACTTTATTTTATGGTTAAGTTTTATGAACAAACGTTCATAAAATATACTGTCAATGTATACAGTTAAACATTTACAGTTATTACAATTTATAAATTTCTGTCTAATAAAATATTGGCTATACCGTCCAAACATTTGAAAGTCTCCGTTTCACTGAAGTTTTTCTTCTTTGCTCCTCGGATTTCTCGCCCACACGCGCTGTACTGCAATTGTACCTCTTTGCCGAGCAGA
Source organism: Ophion obscuratus (assembly GCA_964007375.1). Lineage (NCBI taxonomy): Eukaryota > Metazoa > Arthropoda > Insecta > Hymenoptera > Ichneumonidae > Ophion > Ophion obscuratus. The sequence continues at coordinate 58,399,534 of OZ023312.1, forward strand.
CTTGATAAAATGGTCGACAGTGCTGCGGTGAACTCTTTGTTTCCGATTGTAGACTTCGTCATTAGACATTCCTGTGGAATATATAAATAACGACATTAGACGGGGCCAAAAAAATCGATGTTTTTTGTTATTTAAATTTTTGGTAAGACTGACAAAAACTGAATAGTGACGAAATGATAGCCCTTTATATTAATATTTAGGGGTTCCGCATCCCGATTTTCTATTTCCCATTCGTTTAAGGAGTAAGGCCACTGTAACGGCCCAAAAAAGAGGTTTTTTCACTAATTTTTTGCTCCCGAAATTGAAGGTATTTGAAAAAAAACTGTTAATGGTGTTATCGGGCATACATTAAACTTTATTATAAATTTTTTTTACAGTAAAAAAAAAACAAAATGGCGGTTCCACAGCTATCTTCCCGGGACATGTTTTCAAAATGGCACGCAGCATAACTCGAACAATTTTCATTTTTTTTACTTGAAATTTTAACCAGATGTGAACATTTACATTATCTTGAGAATGTCGATCGGAATTTTCAAGAACTTTATTTATTGATTTTTTATTAACAAAAAACTTGCCGTTTTTTTCGTCAAAAATCAATTTTTTTTTTCAAACACACGCCAAATCCACAAAAATTGATACTTTTTAAAATCCGATCGACATTCTCTAGCTATAGCCCTCTAGATCAATGGTTTTTTTTTTGTTCTAGATTCAAAAGTGCACCAGTGGTGCTGCGTGCCGCGGAGCCCTGGAAGCAAAACATGTCCCGGGAAGATAGCTGTGGAACCGCCATTTTGTTTTTTTTTACTGTAAAAAAATTTTATAATAAAGTTTAATGTATGCCCGATAACACCATTAAAAGTTTTTTTTCAAATACCTTCAATTTCGGGAGCAAAAAATTAGTGAAAAAACCTTCTTTTTGGGCCGTTACAGTGGCCTTACTCCTTAAAATAGTAAAAGTTTTGTTTGCCGTTCTCACAAGGAGCCGCCGTCTAGTCTAAATGGTTAGGGCTCGGTCTTTTTCGTGTTACGTCCTGGCGATCTTGCCCTCCACAATATATATATATATATATATATATATATATATATACACACATGTATACGCGAACATACACACACGTACATGGGTATATACATATACTTACACACACATACCCCTTTTTCAATCTAACATATGCAAATTAATATAACCGGGTACCTACATATGCAAGGACCCTATAACCCATAAGGAGTCATATGTAGACACACATATATATACGTATATTCAGATACATAGTTACATATATACTATAACCCACTACACTACATTACTATATATATATACGTATCCTTCTATAGTATAGGTACGCATACGCGCTCCTCCTATACCTTCCTCTTATCCTGATACTGTAGAGTCACGTCTCTATCTCTTTCTCTCTCTTCCTCAGTCTCCACGGATACCTCCTGCGTTTCCTCCTATCCCTATACATCTACCCAGCACCAATGAACTCCAAATTTCGTTTTCCAAAATAATACATATTCTCAGGATGCAAGAACACGTGCATTCACGAAACCCCGTTCCCATGCATAGCTGAGCTGGGAAAAATCCAGAAAAGTAGAAAACCGCTTGAAATCCATTAGTCTCCCTAATGCACTAAGTGCCCTAATGCACTCAAGTGCCCACGTGCACCCAAATGCTCACGTGCATCTTTTCCCAAAACATGCATTTCCCACGTTGTACGCCGCCACCGTGTCGCGCCGTCGCCGCCATGACAGTCGCCACGAGTCGCACGTACATACCGAGAAATCATTGTTAATAATAAATTGAATAAACATCCCGTCGAATATTACCCATCACCCCGAGACTAAACATCCTCGTCCGATAATCCCGTCACCAGCATATCGTGTATCACCCCGATCGCGTTAGCTATGTATAAAATATAATTATTTATTAATACCGTAAACTAGCAATAGTTAACAATTTCATACTTCTTTTATTATATTACAAATACTATAATAATCCTTACGAATTATACAATAAAGAATATTTACATATATTAACTATAATAAATGCAACAATACATTTACAACAAACAATAATATCGCAACGGTTGCATAATAAAATGCGGAACAGTAAAAAGCATTATTCCTTCAAACCGTATTAAATACTTTAAAACCTTATTAACATTTATTAAATTATACAATAATTAATTATTATAAAATAAGTAATTTCGACACAGTTATACAGGAAATTACACCACGGACAATTATAAATAATCACAAACAGAACAACATTGCGTAACAACAATTATTATAAATTATTACATACAAAACCATATTTAACAGCGACATAAACGATCTACGAATTATTATCACATATCGACTATTACTACCAAACACAATTGAACACACAAAATTATTTTGTACACCATAAACATTTATTTACACTCATTATAATAACAATAAACAATTACAAACGTCACGAATGTAAAAAACCGATCTTCCTACGGAAATATTATATACTAAATTCAAAACAATGTATAATATAAAATTGTAAACTAATAATAAGTTAATTAAATTAATTTATTATTAGTCCTCCATACATACCTATAAGAGCGAGCGAGAAGGCTATATCATCTACGTCACGCAGCCTCCTCCTCCATCGGTCCAGCCTACCAACCGGGGGAACCGCCTATAAGAGATGTGGTCCAGCGCTCCTCCTCAGTTCTCCGGTCTCTCCACCAGTCAGTCGCGTTTCTCCGTCCGTCGGACCCGCACGCTGGAAAATCGGCTCTTGTAATTTTTGAACCTTTTATTCCTTTCGGGTAACAGTTATACCCTTTTTGACTTTTATACGAATATTTATACCGTACGTTTATTTTTATTATATTCAATTTATTCTCCGTGATTAATTCATTTTTAAAAGTTGTAACAATATATTGATAATTTCCGAAAGTGATCACCGTCTCGTGTTAATTTATTGTATTAAACCTTAATTCCTCAATTTATTCAAAAGTGTCACTCATCGTTTTCTTCGGCATTTTTCACTCAGAATTCCCAGTGTTCAAAAATACTTGTCAAGGAAATTGTGCCAGTTTACCCAAAGTCTCTCTACTACTTTTACCTTGTGTTTTAGTGCTCCTTAGCTGAGCACGAAACGTCCACATCCTTTTCCGGTAAATTGGGTGATTTTCAGTGCTGCCTAGTGGCCAGGCACGATCATCACGATCTACCGTGCAATCTCATCTCCCAAATAAATTTGAATTTAGTGCTACTACATTTGCACGAATTCATATCCTTTTCAGTGTCGCGAGTGTGCTGCCTAGGGCCCAAGCACCCGCGCCATAATTTGGAAACTGGGACAATACCTGAAACAATTATTTTTAATTAAATGATTACCTTTACTTTTCTCTAATGCCAAGAAGACGTGCGGGTGCTCATTTTCAACGACGCCGCGCTCAGTCCAGCCGAGGCGAAACATCGGGCCGACATTCCCGCGGTAATAACCGAACTCTAGAACAACGATTCAATCAATTACCGCTTAGCGCAAGGTTGCGCATTATTTCAAATACCCTCTTCCATTCGCGAGTGTATATCGTGGACGATCGTTCGATCCGTCGCGTATCTCCGCCGTCGCCTGTCAGCGACTCGGGCGCATCCACGGTCGTTGCATCACCTGAACACGAAGTGACATTTCCGGTTATTTCATTCGACGTTGAATCCTGCTCTATCGTCGTCGAACCGGAAATCAATCCTGTCGCTACCGACTCACCTGTTGCTGATTCTCCATCTGTCGCCGAGTCCACACACAACTAGGTCATTTCCAGCTGGTACAATTGATGGGTGGATCATCATCTAAGCATAGGAAATCCGCCCCTCAACCAACCGTCGTCGAAGTCACCCTTCGTCTCGAGACCGTCATCACCGACGGAAGAACTTGCACTCGGGTACTTGATCACCCGTCGATAAACCCACTACGCACCGCCGCTCGTAGGGTAAGTCGCATGTTCACGTTACCTCTCGTTATTCTATTTACCGACTATCCTATTCTCGCGAGTGATAATTAATTACCGATCAAATTGTGACTGATCCTCATCCCTGTTGGGCACATTCCCGACTAAAGGCAGGATCTCAAGGCTGGCGTCCGTTTTCTGAAAATAGAAGAAAAATACACTTATCCAAAAATAACGTAAATTTAACCTCACAGTCCGAATTGCGTATTTCTTTTCTTTAAAAATATATTTTTTTATCCATAATAAATTCCCGGACGTAACATTCGCCGGAGGTCTCGGGTTCGATTCCTAAGAAACTTTGAATCGATTTTTCTTGAAATTTTCCGAGTAGTGCGTCCTACTACTTCAACCACGTGAGGTGCTAGGGGTCCTCTTTCACCACAAAAAAATTCGGCCAAATCCCCGACCCCACGGTCGTGCTATCTCCTTGTCAGATTTATAACTCGCCTACGGGCAAACACACAGAAATGCCCAAGACATTGTTTATAGGAAATTGAGAGCTCTACAAAAAGGTCTCCAGTCTTTATACGATAAATTGACTCGTTCGAATTTTATTCAACGTCAAAGTTGAATGTATGATAAATTTAATGATTTTGTGAGATTTTTGGATTTTGTCGACGAAATCATTAAAATTATTCCCTAGATATTTATTTATCATGCTATAGGCAATCGAATTCGGCTTAAGAATAGATGTTTGTACTAATGTACTTTTAAATAACAATAGATTTAAATCTATTAGGAATTTCAGAAACTATTTAGGGATTAATATGTGTAGGATACAATACTTTTCTAAATGAATTACAATAAAAAACAAAAAAAGTCAATTTCGTCGTGAAAGTCCAAAAATCTCACAAAATCATGAAATTTATCATAAATTCAACTTTAACGTCGAATAAAATTATAACGAGTGAATTTCAGTGAATTACAGGGTTACGTTGGATTTGAAGCAAAAAAAGCATATTTTCTCTATTTTGTTTAAAATATAATACATAAATTATTTTATTCAAAATGTTAAGCACATAAAAGGCAACAATTCAACAATATTTAAAAAAAATCTCATCCAAAAATTTGGGAAATTCAGCCGGTGGGACTTGATTTCTGGAGACCTCGAAAAAAAACGGCGGACGCGATTTCTCAAAAACTGATCCATCGATCTTATTTTTATTTTGCACACTTCTTCAAAATAGCATTGACTAGTGATTGAACGAAGTTTTTTTTTCTTTCGGTTACAACTAATTTTACAAGGCTATATATACGTAGTGTAAATTGTACAAAAAATTGAACTATTTTGCATACAACCCTGCCAAAAAATGAAATTGAAAAATCCCTCGTTCAATCACTAGTCAATGCTATTTTGAAGAAGTGTGCAAAATTTCAATAAGATCGGTGCATTGTTTTCTGACAATCGTGTCCACCGTTTCTTTAGGGGTCTCCGGAAACCACGTCCCACTGGCTGAATTTCCCAAATTTGTAGATGAATTTTTTTTTAAAATATTGTTGAAATTTGATGTGCTTAACATTATGAATAAAATAATTTATATATTCTATTTTGTTTAAATAGAGAAAATATGCTTTTTTGGCTTCAAAACCCACGTAACCTCTTAAATTTCATATAAAAAAATGGGCATTTCCGCGTGTTTACCCGTAGCCGAGTTGGAAAGCTGAGAAGCGGCAAATAAAACTTTTACCATATTAAATGAATGGGAAATAGAAAATCGCGATGCGGCGCCTCTTAATATTAATATAAAGAGCTAAAATTTCATCAGAATTCATTTTTTGTCATTATCAACATTTTCAATAAAAATGTAAATAAAAAAAAATCGATTTTATTGGCCCAGTCTACGGTACATTGTTGTTTTTTTTTCATCGTCCTGTTATCATTGTATATCGAACTTACCAACTATTTTCGTTTTTCTCCATCGGCAGCTACCACTGCATCGAATGCCTCGAAATGTTCAACGGTTTTAAAAGGAAGTTCGAATCCCAAACGTTCTATGTGCTGAGAAATATCTGTGCTCAGTGAGGAAACGCTGTTGAGTACCACTGTGTTCTTCACTTCGTCAGCTCGTGCCTGTGCGTCGTATAAAATACTTCGTTTGACTCCATCGAGCTCACGGAGTATCCGTTTTTCTGAGAGGTGGATTTGGGATACCACTGTTGCCATAAATTTGTCTGCAAATAAAAACAATATTTATTCGAATTTCGTTAAACCTTCTGTAATGATGAATGATTGTTGTAAATAGATTTTGATATAAAATACGTACCAAAATCTATGGCACCGACCAAGTTTTCTTCCGCCCCTGTATATATGATCGAAAAAAATTAGTTCAGAAGAATGCACTACAATTGATTGATAATAATCATTTTGTCATAGCTTCATTGTGTGACAATGTTAATAAAACAAAAGCACACCTGCAAGCATTTCTGTTTTATCAGTGTTGTTGATGCCATGTCTGTTATTTTGATTATTCTCTCGTTGGACACTTTTTCTAGTGGAGTTGGAAGGATCGGTCGGTCTCTCGTCCGCTCTCGAGTGACTTCGTGTGATTGTTTCGTCTGTCAAAAGAAATATCATAAACATATGAGGCATTCCATGTCGCTTCGGCCAGCAAAAAAAATCCACAAATAATTTTGAAAAATTGAGTTACTTTATTGAAAAACATTCACCGGGTCTCAAATTTGTAAAAAAATTTCTGACGTTCTTTCTCGTTGATTACCATTTTTTAAAATTTTTTCATTCAAATGGCTGGATCTTTGGTAAGATTTTACGTATTTACATTCGTAAATACGATTCGAAATTTCGAAATTTCGAATATTCGAAAAACGAAAATGTGCGTCTTTTTCCAGCCTTCCAGAAATAAATTAATTTATATTTTATTGAGCAAGTCGAACGTCCCCGTTTCAGGGCAAAATATGCAAAAATATTTGTTTTCTCAAGGAAAGACACTCGTTATTTAATTTTTTTAAATTTCCCGGAATTGTGAATACGAAAAACGGATTTTTGGTATTTTTTTTATTATGGAATTCCTAAACACCGTGAAGTAACAACTATTTTAATTTAAAAAATTAATAAAAATAGCTGTTACTTCACAGTGTTTAGGAATTCCACCGGAAAAAGACGCACATTTTCGTTTTTTACGAATGTAAATACGTCAAATCCTATCAAAGATATAGATATTTAAATGGAATAATGTTAAAAAATGGTAATCAACGAGAAAAAACGTCAGAAATTTTTAAAAATTTCGAGACTCAGTGAATATTTTTCAATAACGTAACTCGATTTTTCAAAATTATTTGTGGATTTTTTTTACTGGCTGAAGTGACGTGGAATGCCTCATATATGCATAGCGAATCCACAAAACCAAATCGTTGAAGAATGTTCTATTTTTTATCCTTAATTTTTTTATAATTATGTATTTTTGTGAATTCATTCTTTTGTTACACAATAAAATTATGAATTTTTTTCAACTTAGTTTAAAATAATTGTATTTATCTTACCTGAAGCAAAACAGTCGTTGGGAACCATAGGAGGCAGATTTTGCAATTCCAATTGGCTCTCCGTCACAGTGAAAATGTCGATATTATTATTCAGCGTGTCCGTTTCTTCTGGTGCATCTTCACCGGTGCTAAGAACTACGTCGTCAGTGAAAAACTTTTTCAGACGTCGAAGTCCTTTTTCATAGATCGCTAAGCAAAATAATTTGTTGTCCGATAACTCGTTGAACATGATTAATATGATGACCAATAAATGATTCAACGTACCTGCTTCTTTTAAGATGCAGATTTCGCTTCCTTTCCACAATCGATCTCTGCATTTCGAGGTCTTTATCCAATAATTAATCTTTGGCCAATCTTTTTTTGGCGGATAGTATCAAATCCATTTTTCCCCCACGCGATCCAGCCACCCGCGAGGGACCAGCTCGATCGATGCCTTATTATTGCAAATCTTTTCGTGCACGAATTCGACGACGACGTGGGAAACTTGGCCCGAGAAAAAAATTCAGCGAATGAAAAAAAAATGAACCACGTATAATTGATTTATCACTTACACGCGAACAATTTGAGGTTAAGAGAAGCGTCTTAACCTCCCGGCATACAAAATACATAAAAACGAATTTTCCTTACTCGGTCTGTTGATAGTCCATCTCGTCCGACGTTCAGCTTCCCACTAAAGATAGATATTATATAAGTGTACGTCGGCAAATAAGAGATGAATACGGAAATTATGTACGAGCAGGACGACTCGAATGCTCGATCAGTCGATGACCACGTGCATGAGACGCCGGAACAACATGGCGCGCGCAGCGACGCCGGTTTTTGCGCGGCAAGATTGATCTCGCACTAGCTCCACTTCCGTGAACGCTCGAAAATGTCAATCAGCGCGAAATAAAATGATGTAATTTTTAAGCACTCGTAGCACACTTCCGTAGATTTATATTTGATTTAAAGAGAATTTTTATAATTCATTGATTAAGTTTTTCTTTTTTTTATTTTCTTAAAATTTTCTTGTATTCTATTTTTTTCTTGGTTGTCTGGTTTTCAATGGAGAAGGGTGACTGCATATGTTTTATTAAGAATCTTAAAAAATATACATTTTTTGTCGAAGTCAGCCCCGGAACGTTCTACTGAAGTGTTCACTCGTTTCCCCAGTTTGTATATTCCAAAAACCGATTAATCTTGTGGATATTTGAATGCATCGCCCTTAATATTTATCAAATAACCTTCTATTAAAAGATCACTAACTTGAAGCTCAGCATTCTTGGTAGCAGTTAATTTTGTTATTCTAATAATACTGCCATCGTTCAACAGAGCAAGATTATTGGGCCGAGAGGAGCTAAGAACAACATTTTTAATCTCGATCTTCTCAATCGTTGATTTAGGCCCTTCACTTCCTTTAGCTAATTTAAAACTACCGAGCAATCTGCGAGGGCGCATACTGTAATCTGGCAAGGCGTCTGCTTCGGTTAGACGGTTCACAACCTGCACCCCTGGATTTTTCGGCGATCGGATCAATTTTTTAATTTTTCCCAATTCGTTTTCAAAGGGAAACGCCGAGATGTTACTCAACGGAGCTTGCATGTAATTTACATCGTCTGCAATATGGATTAAATTATGGAAATTCATCATTTGACACGCACTACCATAATACGTTGGCATTAGATGAAAAAATTTTCTCAATAGTTCTTTGGCATAAAACGTGTAATTCGTAGCATTTTCTGAACTATTGAATATCCTGCAAGCTACAAATAGCAGTAAAAAATGCTGATATCGGACTGGTGACAAGATTTCCTCCAAACGATACCGCCACAATAAAACAGGAAAAACCGAAACTGCGTAGCTTTCCAATTTATCCAGTCTTCAAGATCAAACTCTTTACGTTGGAATTCACAGGGTACTGATGATGTTATCGCTCTCATTGTCTCTCTTAAAACTTTTCGCTTTGATCGCTTTACACGAGCTATGCTTTTACCTTTATTTTTGTTACCGTCGCCGAACCACTTCGTGAACAGAGAGCGCATTATACCAATGCACAATAAGTGCATGTAATCCAGTATTACACCGCTTATAATATCAAAGTTTGGTAGCTCTAATAACGGTGAAGATTCGCTTTGGTGATGATGTGCTTCTTGAGTTTTGTTTTCAAACGTTTCGTGGGTCCGAAGAGTAGCATCCATTTCTGGATAAACTCGCTTGTTTTTCCCTGTTGTGAGTCCTCTTGTTTCGCATCGCTTACATGCATAAAATGCATTGTGAGCCTTGCAACATTTGACGAATGCTCTTGCAGGTGTGTCACACACGAATGCCACTATTTTAAACGCGTATTGTGTCGATCCTATAACAATTCCGTCGTTTATCAATTGTTTAGCCTCCTGTACAAAATCACGCAAAAATTCTGCGACAGAAGCTGGCTTAGAATCTCCATAATATAGAGCAACGATGGCTGGAATACAGTGGTAGTTTTCATGAAAAACCTGAATCAATATCGGCCAAAATTGTTTTCGAGAACTGTTAAATATGGGCATTCCGTCTGTGCTAACAAGAATTTTGATGGTCTTGCACTTATAAATTCTACTATCTACCCTTTTTTTTTAGTGCATCCTCGATTCCTATACGGATGAAGCTACCTTCGACCCCTCGTTTTGAGAGCATTAGTTGCTTTGGCCGTACGTGGGTGGTAGCTAATAGGGTCCCTGCTGTACGTGGGAGCTCCGTATGACCTTCGCTTCTCAAAACATCTAGTAGCTCGGAAATGCACTTATTTGTCAACGTTGTAATATTCCTCAACGCTCAGTAACGTATTTTACCGGACATATTCTGCGGTGTGCAAATACTTTTGACTTGTTTATCTTCCATGCAAGTTACTTGAGCTGCTTCGCAATCTATAATCGACTCTGGGCTAGAACTTCCACTTGGAGGATGTTGAGTCTCTTGGTAATCACGTCCACTTTGATGCAAACTAGCTGCAGTCGCATCTGCAGTTTCCGAAACATAACTGTCAGAGGTTAAGTGAGACTCAAAAGTGTTAAGTTCGCCTTCCACATTATTGAGACAACGAAACTTTTTTACGCGACTATACGAAGACTTTTTTTTATCCGCCATTATTTCGCCCAATTGCTCGAATATTTTTAACGATTTTTATTTAATCCTTGTAATTATCGAAATTGTTTTCACACCTAAATGTTAAACACCGAAACTCAACCCGGATACAAGCGGTAGCCAACTACGACCGGGCGGTGATTGACCAGAGTCGGATGTAACATGGTAGCGAGCGTTGCGCCATCTACCGAGCCTTACGTCGGCGCGACGATCGCACGAAAGTTTCAACAACTCTGGGCCATAGTCGCGTTCCGACCGTCGGCTGCTGGTTGGACGCCGCCTTACCGCCAAGCGTTGGCTGTGCTTTGGGTCTGCAACCGTCGGCAAACTACACCCGGGCGACGATTAACCAGTGTAGGATGAAATGTGGTGGCCGGCGTTGTGACAACTACCGAGCCTAACGTCGACGCGATCATCGAACGAGAGTTTTGATAACTCTGGGCCATAGTCGCGATCCGATCGTTGACTGCCGACAGGCTGCCACTTGATAGCCAAGCATCGCTCGTACAGTGCCTTCAGTTAATGCCTGGACCTGTTGTATAAGAGCTAACTTCAAAGGGCGGAAATATTACCGTTCTGTGAAGTTAACGTCATCGGTAGATTTTCGAACGAATTTCAGACCGATGTGTCACGAGTCATTTCTAACCCGTGAGGCGATACAGCCTCGCGAAAAAATGACAGCGCTTATGCGTCGCAACTGCACTGTGAGTGCAGGCATGGAAATCTCGAAAGGATGAAAGATATGAATGCGAAATTGGAAAAAAAGAACATAGGGAGCCCATTTCAGAAGAAATATAAAACATTAATTAGATGCGTAAATACATCCGGAGCAACAATAACAAAGTATAGAGAATACTGGAGAAATAAATAAAAAGCCGACGCGGAACATTCTGTTTCTGTATGCAATATTTTCGAAGTCAGTGCCGGAGAAACAGAAATACGAACTAAAAAGAAATTCACTGTAACACTTGGTGCTTCTGAACATGGAATACCGATAAATTATAGACATCTGGTTTCGTATTTATATCTTAATTGTTAGCCATCAACATTTTCCATGATAAAATAAATTGTGTATTGGCTTTTAATATATGTAATTTTTACTCTCTATTGCCGTAGAAAATATTATCTTCAAGCGGGTTTCCTAACGCATGCGATTTTGAACGAACGTAACAAGTATTTGTTCTAAAACATATATTGTGACGTTTGATTGTTTCAAATTACTTAAAAAAACTACTCCTGGTGGATATCTTTTGGATATCACGAAGAATGCAAGGTAACAGAAGATTTCGTCAAATTATGTTTCGGCTCGCATTACCCAAGTGATGGCGCAAAGAATTAGATTCGTCTCTTGTTATTGATTAAAAACGATAGACGTTTGAGTTTTACGCTTTACGTAAAAGGCCTCAAAGTTTGCAGGAAAAAAGAGTCCTATCTCGTGACGATCTCTGTTGTGCTGAAAGGTTTTTACAGGTGGGAATTAATCCAAATGGGAATGCAAGTAGTTCTTGTGTAGAATAAATCCTACAACCGGAAAACACTGCCTAATGCATATGATTCATTTCTTTACGTTGGCTAGTGCAACGGTAGAGGTTGAAAAACGCTCTTTTGAGCATTGAAGAGTGTGTTTTTTTCCAAATTATGAAAAGGAAACGAATCCAACCACTGGAAACATGATTTCTATAAACGAACGTAAAACACTATCTGAACAAATCGTTCCGCACGTTGGATTCGTCTCGATACTCAACAAAAACATCTTCGAATTTTTCAAAGTTGAAAAAATCCGATTAGGACCTCACGTAAATATCCATTTAGATAAATGTTTTTCATAGCTGAAAACTAGTCCAAGTGTGCATGCAAGTGGTCTCGTTGCGGAATAACCTTGACAATCAGAAAACATTGCGCAAGACCTCGGTTTCTTGTCTTTTCGCAGTCCACCGCAGCAATAGTGATTCCAAAACGATGTTCTCAATATCGAGAGATACAATTTTTAGATCAATCAGAAAAACGAATCCAAACATTGCAAACGTGATTTCGATAAATAAACATAAGACATGATTTGATCGAATTGCTTTTCGGATTCGTTCACGTTCATAGTCCACAGCAGCAGTGATAGTCCTCAATGGCTAATTTCGTATCCAGGGTGATACATTTTAAAAAATCACACACTGAGAACGAATCCGAAGAATCCCAAGGTTATTTCGATAATGAAACACAAAACAGAAATTGTTGAAACCAGCGTATTTATCAACGCCGAATCTCATGTGAATTTCTCTCCGAGTCGACGACTTTTAGATCGGGAAACGAATCCGAGTCCGCATGCAAGCGTTGCTGTTGTGGAATAATCCCTACAATCTGAGAATGGCTATTTTCGTGCCGAGGGTGATCGATTTTGGAAAATCACCTACTGGGAACGAAACCGAACATTCTCGAAGTTATTTCGACAATGAAACACAAAACACAATTTGAATGGACTGTTTTTCATTTGGGATTCCTCTTGATACGATAAAAGATACTGTTGAAACAGGCGTAATTATCAACGTCGAATCTCACGTGAATTTCTTTTAGAGTCGACGACTTTTAGATCGGGAAACGAATTCGAGTCCGCATGCAAGTGTTTCTGATACTGAATAATCCCTACAATCTGAGGATGCCGCGCCGATCATCGAATTCGTTCACGTTCATCGTCCACAGCAGCAGTAGTAGTCCTCAATGGTTTTTTTTCGTGCCGAGGTTGATAGATTTTTAAAAATCACCTACTGGGACCTAAACCTAACAATCTCGAGGTTATTTCGACATAAAATAGAAAACAGAATTTGAAGGGATCGTTTTTTATTTTGTATTCCTCTCGAACCGATAAAAGAAACGGTTGAAACAGGCGAATGTATCAACGTCGAATCTCACGTGAATTTCTTTTCGAGTCGACGACTTTTAGGGCGGGAAACAAATCCGAGACCGCATGCAAGTGTTTCTGTTAAGGAATAATCCCTACAATCTGAGGATGCCGCGCCGAACATCGGATTCGTTCACGTTCATCGTCCACAGCAGCAGTAGTAGTCCTCAATGGCTATTGTCGTGCCGAGGGAGATCGATTTTAAAAGATCACCTACTGGGAACGAAACCGAACAATCCCGAGGGTATTTCGACAATGAAACACAATGCAGAATTTGAATGGATCGTTTTTTTATTTTGGATTCCTCTCGAACCGATAAAAGCATCGGTTGAAACCGGCCCATTTATCAATGCCGAATCTCACGTGAATTTCTTTGCGAGTCGACGACTTTTAGATCGAGAAACGAATCCGAGTCCGCATGCAAGTGTTTCTATTACGGAATAATCCCTGCAATCTGAGGATGCCGCGCCGATCATCGGATTCGTTCACGTTCATCGGCCACAGCAGCAGTAGTAATCCTCAATGGCTATTGTCGTGGCGAGGGAGATCGATTTTTAAAAATCACCTACTGGGAACGAAACCGAACAATCTCGAGGTTATTTCGACAATGAAACACAATACAGAAATTGAATGGATCGTTTTTTTATTTTGGATTCCTCTCGAACCGATAAAAGAAACGGTTGAAACAGGCGAATTTATCAACGTCGTATCTCATGTGCCTTTCTTTTCGAGTCGATGACTTTTAGATCGGGAAACGAATCCGAGTCCGCATGCAAGTGTTTCTGTTGTGGAATACTCCCTACAATATGAGAATGCCGCGCCGATCATCGGATTCGTTCACGTTCATCGTCCACAGCAGCAGTAGTAGTCCTCAATGGCTATTTTCGTGCCGAGGTTAATAGATTTAAACAAATCACCTACTGGGACCGAAACCGAATAATCTCGAGACTATTTCGACATAAAATACGAAACAGAATTTGAATGGATCGTTTTTTATTTCGGATTCCTCTCGAACCGATAAAAGAAACGGTTGTAACAGGCGTATTTATCAACGCCGAATCTCACGTGAATTTCTTTTCGAGTCGACGACTTTGAGATTGGGAAACGAATCCGAGTCCGCATGCAAGTGTTTCTGTTACGGAATAATCCCTACAATCTGAGGATGCCGCGCCGATCATCGGATTCGTTCACTTTCATCGTCCACAGCAGCAGTAGTAGTCCTCAATGGCTATTGTCGTGCCGAGGGTGATAGATTTTAAAAAATCATCCCCTGGGAACGAATCGGAATACCTCGAGGTTATTACGATAATGAAACCCAAAACAAGATTTAAATGGACCGTTTTTCATTTGGGATTCTTCATGATCGTATAACAGACACTGTCGAAAGAGGCGTATTTATCAACGTCGAATCTCACTTGAATTTCGTTTCGAGTCGACGACTTTTAGATCGGAAAACGAATGCGAGTCCGCATGCAAGTGTTTCTGTTACGGAATAATCCCTACAATCTGAGGATGCCGCGCCGATCATCGGATTCGTTCACGTTCATCGTCTACAGCGGCAGTAGTAGTCCTTAATGGCTATTTTTGTGCCGAGGTTGATAGATTTTTAAAAATCACCTGCTGGGACCGAAGCCGAACAATCTCGAGGCTATTTTGACATAAAATACAAAACAGAATTTTAATGGATCGTTTTTATATTTTGGATTCCTCTCGAACCGATAAAAGAAACGGTTGAAACAGGCGTATATATCAACGTCGAATCTCATGTGACTTCCTTTTCGAGTCGATGACTTTTAGATCGGGATACGAATCCGAGTCCGCATGCAAGTGTTTCTGTAACGGAATAATCCCTACAATCTGAGAATGCCGCGCCGATCATCGGATTCGATCACGTTTATCGTCCACAGCAGCAGTAGTAATCCTCAATGGCTTTTTTCGTGCCGAGGTTCATAGATTTTTAAAAATCACCTACTGGGACCGAAACCGAACAATCTCGAGGTTATTTCGACATAAAATAGAAAACAGAATTTGAATGGATCGTTTTTTATTTTGGATTCCTCTGGAACCGATAAAAGAAACGGTTGAAACAGGCGTATTTATCAACGTCGAATCTCATGTGAATTTCTTTTCGAGTCGACGACTTTCAGATAGGGAAACCAATCCGAGTCTGAATGGAAGTGCTTCTGTTGTGAAATAATCCCTACAATCTGAGAATGCCGCGCCAATCATCGGATTCGTTCACGTTCATAGTCCACAGCAGCAGAAGTAGTCCTCAATGGCTATTGTCGTCCCGAGGGAGATCGATTTTAAAAAATCACCTACTGGGAACGAAACCGAACAATCTCGAGGTTATTTCGACAATGAAACACAATACAGAATTTGAATGGATCGTTTTTTATTTTGGATTCCTCTCGAACCGATAAAAGAAACGGTTGAAACAGGCGTATTTATCAACGCCGAATCTCACGTGAATTTCTTGTCGAGTCGACGGGTTTTAGATCGGGAAACGAATCCGAGTCCGCATGCAAGTGTTTCTGTTACGGAATAATCCCTACGATCTGAGAATGCCGCGCCGATCATCGCATTCGTTCACGTTCATCGTCCACAGCAGCAGTAGTAGTCGTCAATGGCTATTTTCGTGCCGAGGTTGATAGATTTAAAAAAATCACCTACTGGGACCGAAACCGAATAATCTCGAGGCTATTTCGACATAAAATACAAAACAGAATTTGAATGGATCGTTTTTTATTTCGGATTCCTCTCGAACCGATAAAAGAAACGGTTGAAACAGGCGTATTTATCAACGCCGAATCTCACGTGAATTTCTTTTCGAGTCGACGACTTTGAGATTGGGAAACGAATCCGAGTCCGCATGCAAGTGTTTCTGTTACGGAATAATCCCTACTATCTGAGGATGCCGCGCCGAAGATCGGATTCGATCACGTTGATCGTCCACAGCAGCAGTAGTAGTCCTCAATGGCTATTGTCGTGCCGAGGGTGATAGATTTTAAAAAATCATCCCCTGGGAACGAATCGGAATAATCTCGAGGTTATTTCGATAATGAAACCCAAAACAAGATTTAAATGGACCGTTTTTCATTTGGGATTCTTCTTGATCATATAAAAGACACTGTCGAAATAGGCGTATTTATCAACGTCGAATCTCACGTGAAATTCGTTAAGGGTCGACGACTTTTAGATTGGAAAACGAATCCGAGTCCGCATGCAAGTGTTTCTGTTACGGAATAATCCCTACAATCTGAGGATGCCGCGCCGATCATCGGATTCGTTCACGTTCATCGTCCACAGCGGCAGTAGTAGTCCTCAATGGCTATTTTTGTGCCGAGGTTGATAGATTTTTAAAAATCACCTACTGGGAGCGAAACCGAACAATCTCGAGGTTATTTCGACATAAAATACAAAACAGAATTTTAATGGATCGTTTTTTATTTTGGATTCCTCTCGAACCGGTAAAAGAAACGGTTGAAACAGGCGTATATATCAACGTCGAATCTCATGTGATTTCCTTTTCGAGTCCATGACTTTTAGATCGTGAAACGAATCCGAGTCCGCATGCAAGTGTTTCTCTTACGGAATAACCCCTACTATCTGAGGATGCCGCGCCGATCATCGGATTCGTTCACGTTCATCGTCCACAGCAGCAGTAGTAGTCCTCAATGGCTATTGTCGTGCCGAGGGTGATAGATTTTAAAAAATCATCCCCTGAGAACGAATCGGAATACCTCGAGGTTATTTCGATAATGAAACCCAAAACAAGATTTAAATGGACCGTTTTTCATTTGGGATTCGTCATGATCATATAAAAGACACTGTCGAAACAGGCGTATTTATCAACGTCGAATCTCACGTGAATTTCGTTTCGAGTCGACGACTTTTAGATCGGAAAACGAATCCGAATCCGCATGCAAGTATTTCTGTTATGGAATAATCCCTACAATCTGAGGATGCCGCGCCGATCATCGGATTCGTTCACGTTCATCGTCCACAGCGGCAGTAATAGTCCTTAATGGCTATTTTTGTGCCGAAGTTGAAAGATTTTAAAAAATCACCAGCTGGGACCGAAACCGAACAATCTCGAGGTTATTTCGACATAAAATAGAAAACAGAATTTTAATGGATTGTTTTTTATTTTGGATTCCTCTGGAACCGATAAAAGAAACGGTCGAAACTGGCGTATTTATCAACGTCGAATCTCATGAGACTTTCTTTTCGAGTCGATGACTTTTAGATCGGGAAACGAATCCGAGTCCGCATGCAAGTCTTTCTGTTGTGGAATACTCCCTACAATCTGAGAATGCCGCGCCGATCATCGGATTCATTCACGTTCATCGTCCACAGCAGCAGTAATAGTCCTCAATGGCTTTTTTCGTGCCGAGGTTGATAGATTTTTAAAAATCACCTACTGGGACCGAAACCGGACAATCTCGAGGTTATTTCGACATAAAATAGAAAACAGAATTTCAATGGATCGTTTTTTTATTTTGGATTCCTCTCGAACCGATAAAAGAAACGGTTGAAACAGGCGTATATATCAACGTCGAATCTCATGTGACTTCCTTTTCGAGTCGATGACTTTTAGATCGGGATACGAATCCGAGTCCGCATGCAAGTGTTTCTGTTATGGAATAATCCCTACAATCTGAGAATGCCGCGCCGATCATCGGATTCGATCACGTTTATCTTCCACAGCAGCAGTAGTAATCCTTAATGGCTTTTTTCGTGACGAGGTTCATAGATTTTTAAAAATCACCTACTGGCACCGAAACCGAATAATCTCGAGGTTATTTCGACATAAAATAGAAAACAGAATTTGAATGGATCGTTTTTTTATTTTGGATTCCTCTGGAACCGATAAAAGAAACGGTCGGAACAGGCGTATTTATCAACGTCGAATCTCATGAGACTTTCTTTTCGAGTCGATGACTTTTAGATCGGGAAACGAATCCAAGTCCGCATGCAAGTCTTTCTGTTGTGGAATACTCCCTACAATCTGAGAATGCCGCGCCGATCATCGGATTCGTTCACGTTCATCGTCCACAGCAGCAGTAGTAGTCCTCAATGGCTATTTTCGTGCCGAGGTTGATAGATTTAAATAAAATCACCTACTGGGACTGAAACCGAACAATCTCGAGGCTATTTCGACATAAAAGACAAAACAGAATTTGAATGGATCGTTTTTTATTTCGGATTCCTACCGAACCGATAAAAGAAACGGTTGAAACAGGCGTAATTATCAACGTCGAATCTCATGTGACTTTTCGAGTCGATGACTTTTAGATCGGGAAACGAATCCGAGTCCGCATGCAAGTGTTTCTGTTGTGCAATACTTCCTCTAATCTGAGAATGCCGCGCCGATCATCGGATTTGTTTACGTTCATCGTCCACATCAGCAGTAGTAGTCCTCAATGGCTATTTTCGTGCCGAGGTTGATAGATTTTTAAAAATCACCTACTGGGACCGAATCCGAACAATCTCGAGGTTATTTCGACATAAAATACAAAACAGAGTTTTAATAGATTGTTTTTTATTTTGGATTCCTCTCGAACCGATAAAAGAAACGGTTGAAAAAGGCGTATTTATAAACGTCGAATCTCATGTGACTTTCTTTTCGAGTCGATGACTTTCAGATCGGGAAACGAATCCGAGTGCGCATGCAAGTCTTTCTGCTGTGGAATACTCCCTTCAAATTGAGAATGCCGGGCCGATCATCGGATTCGTTCACGTTCATCGTCCACAGCAGCAGTAGTAGTCCTCAATGGCTTTTTTCGTGCCGAGGTTGATAGATTTTTAAAAATCACCTACTGGGACCGAAACCGAACAATCTCGAGGTTATTTCGACATAAAATAGAAAACAGAATTTGAATGTATCGTTTTTTTATTTTGGATTCCTCTCGAACCGATAAAAGAAACGGTTGAAACAGGCGTATCTATCAACGTCGAATCTCACGTGAATTTCTTTTCGAGTCGACGGCTTTTAGATCGGGAAACGATTCCGAGTCCGCTTGCAAGGGTTTCTGTTACGGAATAATCCCTAAAATCTGAGGATGCCGCGCCGATCATCGGATTCGTTCACGTTCACCGGCCACAGCAGCAGTAGTTGTCCTCAATGGCTATTGTCCTGCCGAGGGAGATCGATTTTAAAAAATCACCTACTGGGAACGAAACCGAAAAATCTCGAGGTTATTTCGACAATGAAACACAATACAGAATTTGAATGGATAGTTTTTTTTCTGGATTCCTCTCGAACCGATAAAACAAACGGTTGAACCAGGCGTATTTATCGACGTCGAATCTCATTTGAATTTCGTTTCGAGTCGACGAATTTTAGATCGGGAAACGAATCCGAGCCCGCATGCAAGTGTTTATGTTGTGAAATAATCCCTACAATCTGAGAATGCCGCGCCGATCATCGGATTCCTTCACGTTCGTAGTCCACAGCAGCAGTAGTAGTCCTCAATGGCTATTGTCGTGCCGAAGGAGATCGATTAAAAAAAATCACCTACTGGGAGCGAATCTAAATAATCTCGAGGTTATTTCGATTATAAAAACCGAAACATAATTTAAATAGACCGTTTTTCATTTTGGATTACTCTTGATCCGATAAAAGACACTGTTGAAACAGGCGTATATATCAACATCGAATCTCATGTGATTTCCTTTTCGAGTCGATGACTTTTAGATCGTGAAACGAATCCGAGTCCGCATGCAAGTGTTTCTCTTACGGAATAACCCCTACTATCTGAGGATGCCGCGCCGATCATCGGATTCCTTCACGTTCATCGTCCACAGCAGCAGTAGTAGTCCTCAATGGCTATTGTCGTGCCGAGGGTGATAGATTTTAAAAAATCATCCCCTGGGAACGAATCGGAATACCTCGAGGTTATTTCGATAATGAAACCCAAAACAAGATTTAAATGAACCGTTTTTCATTTGGGATTCTTCATGATCATATAAAAGACACTGTCGAAACAGGCGTATTTATCAACGTCGAATCTCACGTGAATTTCGTTTCGAGTCGACGACTTTTAGATCGGAAAACGAATCCGAGTCCGCATGCAAGTGTTTCTGTTACGGAATAATCCCTACAATCTATGAACCTCGGCACGAAAAAAGCCATTGAGAACTACTACTGCTGCTGTGGACGATGACCCTGAACGAATCCGATGATCGGCGCGGCATCCTCAGATTGTATGGATTATTCCGTAACAGAAACACTTGCATGCGGACTCGGATTCGTTTCCCGATCTAA
Organism: Ophion obscuratus; assembly: GCA_964007375.1. Lineage (NCBI taxonomy): Eukaryota > Metazoa > Arthropoda > Insecta > Hymenoptera > Ichneumonidae > Ophion > Ophion obscuratus. The sequence continues at coordinate 58,420,280 of OZ023312.1, forward strand.
AAGCCGTCGACTCGAAACAAAATTCACTTGAGATTCGACGTTGATAAATACGCCTGTTTCAACAGTGTCTTTTATGGGATCAAGAGGAATCCCAAATGAAAAACGGTCCATTTAAATTTTTTTTTGGGCTTCATTATCGAAATAACCCCGAGATCATTCAGATTCGGTCCCAGTGGATGATTTTTTAATATCTATCACCCTCGGCACGACAATAGCCATTGAGGACTACTACTGCTGCTGTGGACGATGAACGTGAACGAATCCGATGATCGTCACGGCATCCTCAGAACGTAGGGATTATTCCGTAACAGAAACACTTGCATGCGGACTCGGATTCGTTTCCCAATCTCAAAGTCGTCGACTCGAAAAGAAATGCACGTAACATTCGGCGTTGATAAATACGCCTGTTTCGACCGTGTCTTTTATCGGTTCGAGAGGAATCCGGAATAAAAGACGATCCATTCAAATTTTGTTTTGTATTGTATGTCGAAATAGCCTCGAGATTGTTCGGTTTCGGTCCCAGTAGGTGATTTTTAAAAATCGATCACCCTCGGCACGACAATAGCCATTGAGAACTACTACTGCTGCTGTGGACGATGAACGTGAACGAATACGATGATCGGCGCGGCATCCTCATATTGTAGGGATTATTCCGTAACAGAAATACTTGCATGCGGACTCGGATTCGTTTCCCGATCTGAAAGTCGTCGACTCGAAAAGAAATTCACGTGAGATTCGACGTTGATAAATACGCCTGTTTCAACCGTTTCCTTTATCGTTTCGAGAGGAATCCAAAATAAAAAACGATCCATTCAAATTCTGTTTTCTATTTTATGTCGAAATAACCTCGAGATTGTTCGGTTTCGGTCCCAGTAGGTGATTTTTAAAAATCTATCAACCTCGGCACGAAAATAGCCATTGAGGACTACTACTGCTGCTGTGGACGATGTACGTGAACGAATCCGAAGATCGGCGCGGCATTCTCAGATCGTAGGGATTATTCCGTAACAGAAACACTTGCATGCCGACTCGGATTCGTTTCCCGATCTAAAACCCGTCGACTTGAAAAGAAATTCACGTGAGATTCGGCGTTGATAAATACGCCTGTTTCAACCGTTTCTTTTATCAGTTCGAGAGTAATCCAAAATAAAATACCATCCATTCAAATTCTGTATTGTTTTTCATTGTCGAAATAACTTCGAGATTGTTCGGTTTCGTTCCCAGTAGGTGATTTTTTAAAATCGATCTCCCTCGGCACAACAATAGCCATTGAGGACTACTTCTGTTGCTGTGGACTATGAACGTGAATGAATCCGATGATTGGCACGGCATTCTCAGAATGTAGGGATTATTTCACAACAGAAACACTTGCATGCAGACTCGGATTCGTTTCCCGATCTAAAATTCGTCGATTCGAAAAGAAATTCACATGAGATTCGACGTTGATAAATACGCCTGGTTCCACCGTTTCTTTTATCGGTTCCAGAGGAATCCAAAATAAAAAAAGATCCATTCAAATTCTGTTTTCGATTTTATGTCGAAATAACCTCGAGATTGTTCGATTTCGGTCCCAGTAGGTGATTTTAAAAAATCTATGAACCTCGGCACGAAAAAAAGCCATTTAGGATTACTACTGCTGCTGTGGACGATGAACGTGAACGAATCCGATGATCGGCGCGGCATTCTCAGATCGTAGGGATTATTCCGTAACAGAAACACTTGCATGCGGACTCGGATTCGTTTCCCGAATTAAAACCCGTCGACTCAACAAGAAATTCACGTGAGATTCGGCGTTGATAAATACGCCTGTTTCAACCGTTTCTTTTATCGGTTCGAGAGGAATCCAAAATAAAAAACGATCCATTCAAATTCTGTATTGTGTTTCATTGTCGAAATAACCTCGAGATTGTTCGGTTTCGTTCCCAGTAGGTGATTTTTTAAAATCGATCTCCCTCGGCACGACAATAGCCATTGCGGACTACTTCTGCTGCTGTGGACTATGAACGTGAACGAATCCGATGATTGGCGCGGCATTCTCAGATTGTAGGGATTATTTTACAACAGAAACACTTGCATGCAGACTCGGATTCGTTTCCCGATCTAAAAGTCGTCGACTCGAAAAGAAATTCACATGAGATTCGACGTTGATAAATACGTCTGTTTCAACCGTCTCTTTTATCGGTTCCAGAGGAATCCAAAATAAAAAACGATCCATTCAAATTCTGTTTTCTATTTTATGTCGAAATAACCTCGAGATTGTTCGGTTTTCGTCCCAGTAGGTGATTTTTAAAAATCTATGAACCTCGGCACGAAAAAAGCCATTGAGGATTACTACTGCTACTGTGGACGATAAGCGTGATCGAATCCGATGATCGGCGCGGCATTCGCGGATTGTAGGGATTATTCCGTAACAGAAACACTTGCATGCGGACTCGGATTCGTTTTCCGATCTAAAAGTCGTCGACTCGAAACGAAATTCACCTGAGATTCAACGTTGATAAATACGCCTGTTTCGACAGTGTCTTTTATACAGGGTGCGCCAGAGAAACTTACTTATTTGAAAAAATTCCCGCGCGGCGAGTTGGGCGGGTAGAGGGGCGAGATGGGGCGCATCTGGAGGGGGAAGTTCCCAAGTTTGTTTCTCCCTCCAGTCAGTTGCCATCATGCTCTGGTCTAGAGAGCAGCGGGTCTTCGCAGTTAAGAGCTACTTTTCTAACGGTCGCTCACTTGTTGCTACGCAACGTGCCTTCCGCGCTCGCTTTGAAATTCCTCCTCACAGACTCGTTCCTGGCCGTAATTCGATTCTGTCGTGGGTTAACTCATTTCGGGAGTGTGGAAGTGTCGCTAAACCCAGAAATGGACTTCAACGGACCATCAGAACTCCGGAAAATGTCGAAAGAGTGAGGCAGTCAGTTGTGCGTTCTCACCGGCGTTCGGCTCGCAAACACGCAGCTGCTATGGGAATTTCTGACACCACTGTTCGACGAATTCTCCATGAAGACCTTCAATTTCATCCCTATAAATTGGCTGTTGTGCAAGAATTAACTGAACGCGATTTTGTTGCCCGTCAAAATGCATGTGAAATGCTGGTTGACAACCTGCCTGAAGACGCGGTCGTCTTTTTCAGTGACGAGGCTCACTTCCACATTTCCGGCTGCGTCAACAAGCAAAACATGCGTTATTGGTGTGGTTTAAATCCACGTGAGCTTCACCAGAAGCCACTTAATTGTGAGTGAGTTACTGTCTGGTGTGCGATGTCGGTAATGGGAATAATTGGTCCTTATTTTTTTTAAGAAAACGAACGCGCAGTTACCGTGAATGGACCTCGTTACAGGAACATGATCGAGGAATTTTTTCTTCCAAGACTCGAAGAAATAAACGTTAGGAACGTGTGGTTTCAGCAAGATGGAGCCACAGCACACACAGCACGAGACTCAATGAATTTGTTGCGACAACATTTCCCCGACCGCCTCATCTCTCTCAGAGGCGATCTCCAATGGCCGGCACGCTCTCCAGATTTGACTCCATGCGATTTCTTTTTATGGGGTTATTTGAAATCTCTGGTTTATGTCGATCGACCACGGACCATAGCACACCTCAAGAACAACATTCGCGACGCCATTGCCAACATACCGATTGATATGCTGCAAAGAGTGGATACGAATTTCAAAAATCGACTTCATCAGTGTATGCGCAATGGGGGTCGCCATTTATCCGATGTCATTTTCAAGACTGCATGAAAAAAAATTGGGATATTGTATTCTCAAATAAAAAAAAAACTTAAAACAATAATTGAAGTACTTTTGTTTTTATTGACCTTTCAAATAAGTAAGTTTCTCTGGCGCACCCTGTATGATCATGAAGAATCCCAAATGAAAAACGGTCCATTTAAATCTTGTTTTGGGTTTCATCATCGAAATAACCTCGAGGTATTCCGATTCGTTCCCAGGGGATGATTTTTTAAAATCTATCACCCTCGGCACGACAATGGCCATTGAGGACTACCACTGCTGCTGTGGACGATGAACGTGAACGAATCCGATGATCGGCGCGGCATCCTCAGATAGTAGGGATTATTCCGTAACAGAAACACTTGCATGCGGACTCGGATTCGTTTCCCAATCTCAAAGTCGTCGACTCGAAAAGAAATTCACGTGAGATTCGGCGTTGCCAAATACGCCTGTTTTAACCGTTTCTTTTATCGGTTCGAGAGGAATCCGAAATAAAAATCGATGCATTCAAATTCTGTTTTGTATTTTATGTCGACATAGTCTCGAGATTGTTCGGTTTCGGTCCCAGTAGGTTATTTGTTTAAATCTATCAACCTCAGCACGAAAATAGCCATTGAGGACTACTACTGCTGCTGTGGACGATGAACGTGAACGAATCCGATGATCGGCGCGGCATTCTCATATTGTAGGTAGTATTCCACAACAGAAACACTTGCATGCGGACTCGGATTCTTTTCCCAATCTAAAAGTCATCGACTCGAAAAGAAAGGCACATGAGATTCGACGTTGATAAATACGCCTGTTTCAACCGTTTCTTTTATCGGTTCGAGAGGAATCCAAAATAAAAAAACGATCCATTCAATTTCTGTATTGTGTTTCATTGTTAAAATAACCTCGAGATTGTTCGGTTTAGTTCCCAGTAGGTGATTTTTTAAAATCGAACTCCCTCGGCACGACAATAGCCATTGAGGACTACTACTGCTGCTGTGGACGATGAACGTGAACGAATCCGATGATCGGCGCGGCATTCTCATATTGTAGGGAGTATTCCACATCAGAAACACTTGCATGCGGACTCGGATTCTTTTCCCGATCTAAAAGTCATCGACTTGAAAAGAAAGGCACATGAGATTCGACGTTGATAAATACGCCTGTTTCAACCGTTTCTTTTATCGGTTCGAGAGGAATCCAAAATAAAAAAACGATCCATTCAATTTCTGTATTGTGTTTCAGTGTTAAAATAATCTCGAGATTGTTCGGTTTAGTTCCCAGTAGGTGATTTTTTTAAAATCGATCTCCCTCGGCACGACAATAGCCATTGAGGACTACTACTGCTGCTGTGGCCGATGAACGTGGAAGAATCCGATGATCGGCGCGGCATCCTCAGATTGTAGGGATTATTCCGTAACAGAAACACTTGCATGCGGACTCGGATTCGTTTCCCGATCTGAAAGTCGTCGACTCGCGAAGAAATTCACGTGAGATTCGGCGTTGATAAATACGCCTGTCTCAACCGATGCTTTTATCGGTTCGAGAGGAATCCAAAATAAAAAAACGATCCATTCAAATTCTGTATTGTGTTTCATTGTCGAAATAACCTCGAGATTGTTCGGTTTCGTTCCCAGTAGGTGATCTTTTAAAATCGATCTCCCTCGGCACAACAATAGCCATTGAGGACTACTACTGCTGCTGTGGACGATGAACGTGAACGAATCCGATGTTCGGCGCGGCATCCTCAGATTGCAGGGATTATTCCGTAACAGAAACACTTGCATGCGGTCTCGGATTCGTTTCCCGCCCTAGAAGTCGTCGACTCGAAAAGAAATTCACGTGAGATTCGACGTTGATACATTCGCCTGTTTCGACCGTTTCTTTTATCGGTTCGAGAGGAATGCAAAATAAAAAACGATCCCTTCAAATTCTGTTTTCTATTTTATGTCGAAATAACCTCGAGATTGTTCGGTTTCGGTCCCAGTAGGTGATTTTTAAAAATGTATCAACCTCGGCACGAAAAAAGCCATTGAGGACTACTACTGCTGCTGTGGACTAGGAACGTGAACGAATCCGAAAAGCAATTCGATCAAATCATGTCTTATGTTTATTTATCTAAATCACGTTTGCAATATTTAGATTCGTTTTTCTGATTGATTTAAAAAATGTATCTTCTCTCGATATTGAGAACATCGTTTTGGAATCAATATTGCTGCGGTGGACTGCGAAAAGACAAGAAACCGAGGTCTTGAGCAATGTTTTCTAATTGTCAAGGTTATTCCGCAACGAGACCACTTGCATTCACCCTCGGACTAGTTTTCAGCTATGAAAAACATTTATCTAAATGGATATTTACGCGAGGTCCTAATTGGATTTTTTCAACTTTGAAAAATTCGAAGATGTTTTTGTTCAGTATCGAGACGAATCCAACGTGCGGAACGATTTGTTCAGATAATGTTTTACGTTCGTTTATAGAAATCATGTTGCCAGTGGTTGGATTCGTTTCCTTTTCATAATTTGGAAAAAAACATACACTCTTCAATGCTCAAAAGAGCGTTTTTCAACCTCTACCGTTGCACTAGCCAACGTAAAGAAATGAATCGAATGCGTTAGGCAGTGTTTTCCGGTTGTAGGATTTATTCTACACAAGAACTACTTGCACTCCCATTTGGATTAATTCCCACCTGTAAAAAACGTTCAGCACAACAGAGATCGTCACGAGATAGAACTTTTTTTTCCTGCAAACTTTGAGGCCTTTTACGTAAAGCGTAAAACTCAACCGTCTATCGTTTTTAATCAATAACTAGAGACGAATCTAATTCTTTGCGCCATCAATTCGGTAATGCGAGCTGAAACATAATTTGACGAAATCTTCTGTTACCTTGCATTCGTCGTGATATCCAAAAGATATCCACCAGGAGTAGTTTTTTTTTATAATTTGAAAGAATCAATCGTCACAATATATGTTTCTGAACAAATACTTGTTACGTTCGTTCAAAATCGCATGCGTTAGGAAACCCGCTTGAAGATAATATTTTCTACGGCAATAGAGAGTAAAAATTACATATATTAAAAGCGAATATACAATTTATTTTATCGTGGAAACTCCTTTATGTTGGTGGCTAACAATTAAGATATAAATACGAAACCAGATGTCTATAATTTATCGGTATTCCATGTTCAGAAGCACCAAGTGTTACAGTGAATTTCTTTTTAGTTCGTATTTCTGTTTCTCCGGCACTGACTCCGAAAATATTGCATACAGAAACAGAATGTTCCGCGTCGGCTTTTTATTTATTTCTCCAGTATTCTCTATACTTTATTATTGTTGCTCCGGATGTATTTACGCATCTAATTAATGTTTTATATTTCTTCTGAAATGGGCTCCGTATGTTCTTTTTTTCCAATTTCGCATTCATATCTTTCATCCTTTCGAGATTTCCATGCCTGCATTCACAGTGCAGTTGCGACGCATCAGCGCTGTCATTTTTTCGCGAGGCTGTATCGCCTCACAGGTTAGAAATGACTCGTGACATATCAGTCTGAAATTCGTTCGAAAATCTACCGATGACGTTAACTTCACAGAACGGTAATATTTCCGCTCTTTGAAGTTAGCTCTCATACAACAGGTCCAGGCATTAACTAAAGGCACTGTACGTTTCGCAAACGCTGGGTCGTCGTAGACCGACGATCGTTGGCAGCCGACGAGCTGCCGCAATACAGCCAAGCGTCGGCCGTACGCGGAACGTTGGCTTCCCGCACATGGGTATATGTATACATGTATAGATATTCACTAAAGTTATTCCGAGGACTAATGCCTTCGAAGTATGCATATGAGTATACGAATAGTATATGGGGACTCTGAGGTCCTAGGGTATGTATATATATATATATATTCATTGAAGTTAGTTCGAGGACTTATGTCCCTAAAGTATGCATGGAAATAGACATGCGGAATTATTATAGGAGGTACTCCAGGGACTCTCGTATATGTCCCTAAAGCATGCAGGTACGTGTATATATATGTATATATGAGACATTATAATATGGTACTCCGGGGACCCATGTGCGTGTCCCAGAAGTGTACAGGCAAACAGATATGTACGTGTATATGAGGCTATTTGTAAAGTTAATCCGAGCACCCATGTGCTCGTCCCTGAAGTTACGGGTAAGCTTAGCGGTAGAGTTATTATGGGAACTGTTTGTCCCTAAAGTATACGGGTAGACATACGCGTGCTAAATTTAAAGATATATTTAAGAATATTCGACATAACGGGGTTTTCTAAGTGAAATCGACCATATATGGATCGTTCTGATTAATATGTTACCCAAGAAAAACATAATTGAGCGCGTTTAGCACGAGGAAAAAATCTTAATAATTATTACAATTCGTACCAGATATGAATATTTGGAGGGCGAGAGTGCTAGGACGTAACAGCCGCGCAAAAGCCGCGCCCGGCATCTCGGGGAAACAACTCGTCTGTGTTCAAACAAATTATTACACGCCGTAACATTACATTCGGTGAAAATTGGACCGAGAATTGTGTCGAATGTTCCGTTTTATGGAAGTCTTCCTTATCGATCCCCGTGGGTACATCCGTGTAGTGACTCGATCGACCGGCAGCGTCACTTCAGACGCATCCACCGCAGTTGTATCATCGGACATCGAGATTATCATCATCGGCTAATTTTCTCCCGTCGCCAACATCGTTTCCTTCGCTCCACGAGTTCGTCACCGCGGTCGGACGACAGGAACCCGTCCTTACCTACAACAAGTCGGAACATCGATGGGCGGATGCTCGTCGAAAAATAAGAAACCTACCTCACCGACCATCGTTGAAATCGTTGTTCGCCTAGAGAGCGTCATTACCGACGGAAGGACCTCTCTCCGGGTACCAGATCATCCGTCGATAAACCCGCTACGCACCGCCGCTCGTAGGGTAAGTCGCATGTTCACGTTACCACTCACTATCTTCTTTACCGACTGCCCTATCCCCGCGATCCGTTGTCCGATCGCGGTGACGAACTCGTGGAGCGAAGGAAACGATGTTGGCGACGGGAGAAAATTAGCCGATGATGATAATCTCGATGTCCGATGATACAACTGCGGTGGATGCGTCTGAAGTGACGCTGCCGGTCGATCGAGTCACTACACGGGTGTACCCACGGGGGTCGATAAGAAGGACTTTTCCGTAAAACGGAACGTTCGACACGACTTTTGGTCCAATTTTCACCGAATGGAATGTTAGTGCGGCACGAATAATTTGCTTGAACACGGACGAGTTGTTTCCACGAGATGGCGGTCGCGGCTTTTGCGCGGCTATCGCGATTGCGCGGCGAAGATTAAACTTAGTACCACCTCGTCTTCTTGGCATTTATGGATTTGAATAAATACAGATAAATATTTTCGGAAAAATCAATTGACCGTTAATTGGGTAAATGAGAGGATGAGTGAGATTATCATGCAGCAAGGGTTCGAGATACGAATCAATCGACGTGCAGGAGAAGCACAACCGGTAGATTCAATCTCGAAATTTAAGCGAGGTAAGAATTGACGACGTGCAGGAGAAGCACAACCGACGATTCTTCGGAAAATGGAGGGAGGATTGGTGAAGGATTAATTTAATTAACGGACGGTTGATTTCTATACACGATGTGCAAAATTGCAAAATAAAATATGTTCGATAAATTGAAATGCCAAGGAGTCGAGGGTGAGAGATTGTTGACTCAAATAAATTCGTGAGAGATTGACTGAATAAATTAAACGACACGAAATACGTTGAGCGAATATTTTGATGAGGGATAAGGGTCGCGAAATAACTTTCACTGACTCTAAGATGTACGCGTATATATATATTGTTACAAACTTGAAAAATAAGTTTAATTACATAAAGCTTCTTTGATGAGATTTTCGACACAAAAATCAGACTCAGACTTGGAGTTACAATGACAAAAAGAGATAAAAATGTAAAAAGGAAATATTAAAGAATTATTCCGATTTTCCAGCGTGCGGGTCCGACACGAACGCGGCGAGCGGAGAAGCGCAACTGACTGGTGGAGAGACCGGAGAACAAGCGAGCAGCGGAGGACTCGGCATTTTATTGGTGCGGCGGTGAGGCGGTGTGGTGCGCATGCGCCGCGGAGAGGAGACGCCGAAGCTGATGTTCCTTCTCGCTTGCTCTTACGGCGTTAAACGGAGGATTCGATGATAAATTAATTATTTAAATGTTATGATAAATAATTATGTTGGTTGGACTAACGATAAGTTAATATTTTTAATTTATCGTTAGTCTCACAATTTGTTACAATAATATCGGTTTAAATAAAGAAATATAATTTTATATAAATTCCAATTGTTGTTATTTATTCTTTCGTGTGCGAAGCAGATTCGATGTAAAAATACGGCGGTGAAATGAGAGAATAATAATTACGATGCGAAATATACGAGTTGCGTATAATAATTATAAATGTGTAATTTTTAATTAATAAAATAGAGCGCACTATTATTTATGCGAAAGTAATCGTATTTAATATTCGGCTTTAGTCGAGGAATAATACTTCTTATTTGTATGTACGCGAAATATATAAATGTTCATAATGGCTAATTGTTTTTATATTAATAGCGCGTGACATATTTGATATACTGATGATACTGAATTATAATGATTATCGCTTAACTAAATGATTAAAATAACGTGTATAATTCATTTGTCGCATTAAACATTTATTATAATTATTAATAATATTGTAAGTTGCATTGTGACGGCGTTAATTATTATTTGAATAATTTCTTTATTAATTAGAGCGTGTATGAAATTGTTCTAGAATATTCTGCACGCGGAAATAATAATAATGATACGGGGTTGGAAACAAAGGAGACAAAGAGGTGGTATGTGATATTGGCGTTGGAGCGGATGTTTAGTCTACAAGGTATGGAGTGATAGCGATTTGTTTATCTCTTAATTAATTCTTAGGATTCGGCATGATGTGATATTGTTTAAATTATTATTTCTTAGAAGCCTACGTGCAACACGTGGCTTGCATCATGGCGGCGCGTCCGAGAGAGACGCGGCGAGTGCGAGAGAGAAAGAGATATACATGCGCTGGGAAAGTTCGGGAAAAATCTGGCTAATGTCTTCTATTATGTACTTGAAAATGGGAAAGCGTACGAGAAAAGACTTATACTGTAAAAAGAGCGCTTGCTCGTTTCGAGAGGCAATAAAGTAATTCAAGTGTTTTCTGGAAAATGACTCGAAGGGAAGCGTTCGCTCGACTCGAGGGGCAATAAAGTAATTTGGGAAAAAGTCACGTAGCGTCTATTTGCCATAGTAGCCATGAGTAAGAGAGAGAGGATTAGGCTGGGTGAGAGTAAGAGAGAGAGAGAGACTCTATATACGAGGCGAGTCGCGGGGTCGCGAGTATATCGCGAGTCCGCGGATTACGCAATCTCGCGGTTTTTCGCGAGCACGTGAAAATAGGGGTGAGCGGGTTAATAGTCGTGATCCGTGGGTCACGAATTATATCGCGGATCCGCGGAAAACGAGATTCGCGGTTAAGGAAGAAGGTTTTTGTGATACGGGTTACATGAGCGTGAAGGAGGTACGCGGGTAACCCGAAGGAGAAGGATGGAAGATGAGAAAGATTCGATTGAGCGCGCGAAGTATTAGGCGAGCAGGAGGAGTACGTTGGTCTCCTAGCGGAGCGCTAGAGAGAGATGGGGCGAGGGCGCGCGGGTACGCGCGAGCGTTAAGGAGAGACGAGGATAGAGAGTGAGTGCGCGCAGGCGCTGAAGAGAAACAAGGATGGAGAGCGAGTGCGCGCGGGCGCTAGAGAGAGACAAGGATGGAGAGCGAGTGCGCGCGGGCGCTGGAGAGAGACAAGGATGGAGAGCGAGTGCGCGCTCTCCATCCTTCGCGTTCAGCGGAAGTAGGTACGTACTAGGGAAAGTCGTATGTATACAGACAAAATAAGAAATGATGAGAAATAAATGCGCTCGTCACAATGTGAGTTAAGGTTAACGAAAAAATATTCCTGTATTGTGGATTATAAATTTATATATATGTATGTATAGCAATGTATATATCTATAGGTATAATATGTGTATGTGTATAGATATATGTATGTATACGTATATAAATATATATATATATATATATATATGCGTATTCGTATAAAATAAAGGACAAGATCGGTATATGTATGTGTGTATATGTATATGGAGAATGGAGGGCAAGATCGCCAGGACGTAACATCATTTGAATTGAAGAGTTGAGATTGAATAATTATTCAATCTCGTATCCTAAATCGGGTATTTCTCTTTCAAAGGTATTAATTTTTTTTAATAAAAATAAATTCCCGGACGTAACAGGAATACTCCCTACAATCTGAGAATGCTGCGCCGACCATCAGATTCGTTCACGTTCATAGTCCACAGCAGCAGTAGTAGTCTTCAATGGCTATTTTCGAGACGAGGGTGATCGATTTAAAAAAATTCCCTACTGGGAACAAAACCCAATAATCTCGAGGGTATTTCGACAATGGAACACAAAACCGAATTTGAATGGATCTCTTTTTGTTTTGGATTCCTCTCGAACCGATAAAAGAAACGGTTGAAAAAGGCGTATTTATCAGCGTCGAATCTCATGTGAATTTCTTTTCGAGTCGACGACTTTTAGAACGGGAAACGAATCCAAGTCCGCATGCAAGTGTTTCTGTTGTGGAATAATCCCTGCAATCTGAGAATGCCGCGCCGAACATCGGATTCGACCACGTTCATCGCCCACAGCAGCAGTAGTAATCCTCAATGGCTATTTTCGTGCCGAGGGAGATAGATATAAAAAAATCACCTACTGTGAACGAAACCGAACAATCTCGAGCTTACTTCGACAATGAAATATAAAACAGAATTTGAATGGAACGTTTTTTCTGTTGGATTCCTCTCGAACCGATAAAAGGAAGGCTGAAAGAGGCGTATTTATCAACGTCGAATCTCATGTGAATTTCTCTTCACGTCGACGACTTTCAGATCAGGAAACGAATCCGAGTCCGCATGCAGATGTTTCTGTTGTGGAATACTCCCTACAATCTGAGAATGCCGCGCGGACCATCGGATTCGTTCACGTTCATAGTCCACGGCAGCAGTAGTAGTCTTCAATGGCTATTTTCGTGCCGAGGGTGATCGATTTTTAAAAATCACGTACTGGCACCGAAACCGAAAATTCTGGACGTTATGTTGACAATGAAACCCAAAACAGAATTTGAATGGACCGTTTTTTATTTTGGATTCCTCTCGAACCGATAAAAGAATTGGTTGAAACAGGCGTATTTATCAACGTCGTGCCTCACGTGAATTTCTTTTCGAGTCGACGATTTTTAGATCGGGAAACGAATCCGAGTCCGCATGCAAGTCTTTCTGTTCTGGAATAATCCCTACAAACTGAGAATGCCGCGCCGACCATCGGAATCGTTGACTTTCATCGTCCACATCAGCAGTAGTCGTGCCGAGGGTGATCGATTTTTTTAAATCACCTACTGGGAACAAATCCGAACAATCTCGAGGTTATTTCGACAATAAAACACAAGACAGAATTTGAAAGGACCGTTTTTTATTTTGGATTCGAATCGAACCGATAAAAAAAAGGTTGAAATCGGCGTATTTATCAGCGTCGAATCTCATGTGAATTTCTTTTCGAGTCGACGACTTTTAGATCGGGACACGAATCCGAGTCCGCATGCAAGTGGTTCTTTTGTGGAATAATCCCTACAATCTGAGAATGCCGCGCCGACCATCGGATTCGTTCACGTTCATCGTCCACAGCAGCAGTCGTAGTCCGCAATGGCTATTATCGTGCCGAGGGTGATCGATTTTTTTAAATCACCTACCGGGAACAAATCTGAACATTCTTGAGGTGATTTCGTCAATAAAACACAAAACAGAATTTGAAAGGTCCGTATTTATTTTGGATTGGCCTCGAACCGATAAAAAAAGGTGGAAATCGGCATATTTATCAGCGTCGAACCTCATGTGAATTTCTCTTCGAGTCAACGACTTTTATATCGGCAAACGAATCCGAGTCCGCATGCAAGTGTTTCTTTTGTGGAATAATCCCTACAATTTGAGAATGCCGCGCCGACCATCGGATCCGTTCACGTTTATAGTCCACAGCAGCAGTAGCAGTCCTCAACGGCTATTGTCGTGCCGAGGATGATCGATTTTTTAAAATCGCCTACTGGGAACAAATCCGTGCAATCTCGAGGTTATTTCGACAATGGAACACAAAACAAAATTTGAATGGACCGATTTTCATTTCCGATTCGTCTTGATCCGATAAAAGACACGGTTAAAACAGGCGTATTCATCAACGTTGAATCTCATGTGAATTTCTTTTGGAGTCGAGGAATTTTAGATCGGGAAACGAATCCGAGTTCGCATGCTGATGTTTCTATTGTGAAATAATCCCTACATATTGAGAACGCTTCGCCGATCATCGGATTCGTTCACGTTCATAGTCCACAGCAGCAGAAGCAGTCCTCAATGACTATTTTCGTGCCGAGGGTGATCGAATTTTAAAAATCACCTACTGGGAACGGAACCGAACAATCTCGAGGTTATTTCGGCCATGAAACACAAAACAGAATTTGAATGGATCGTTTGTTATTTTGGATTCCTCACGGACCGATAAAAGAAACTGGTGAAACAGACGTATTTATCAACGTCGAATCTCATGTGAATTTCTGTTCGAGTCGACGACTTTCAGATCGGGAAACGAATCCGAGTCCGCATGCAAGTGTTTCTGTTGTGGAAAACTCCCTACAATCTGAGAATGCCACGCCGACCATCGGATTCGTTCACGGTCATAGTCCACAGCAGCAGTAGTAGTATTCAATGGCTATTTTCGAGCCGAGGGTGATCGATTTAAAAAAATTCCCTACTGGGAACAAAACCCAATAATCTCGAGGTTATTTGGACAATGGAACACAAAACCGAAATTGAATGGATCTCTTTTTATTTTGGATTCCTCTCGAACCGATAAAAGAAACGGTTGAAAAAGGCGTATTTATCAGCGTCGAATCTCATGTGAATTTCTTTTCGAGTCGACGACTTTTAGATCGGGACACGAATCCGAGTCCGCATGCAAGTGTTTCTGTTATGGAATAATCCCTGCAATCTGAGAATGCCGCGCCGAACATCGGATTCGATCACGTTCGTCGCCCACAGTAGCAGTAGTAGTCCTCAATGGCTATTTTCGTGCCGAGGGAGATGGATTTAAAAAAATCACCTACTGGGAACGAATCCGAACAATCTCGAGTTGACTTCGACAATGAAATATCAAAGAGAATTTGAATGGAACGTTTTTCCTGTTGGATTCCTTTCGAACCGATAAAAGAAAGGCTGAAACAGGCGTATTTATCAACGTCGAATCTCATGTGAATTTCTCTTCAAGTCGACGACTTTCATATCAGGAAACGAATCCGAATCCGCATGCAGATGTTTCTGTTGTGGAATACTCCCTACAATCTGAGAATGCCGCGCCGACCATCGGATTCGTTCACGATCATAGTCCACAGAAGCAGTAGTAGTCTTCAATGGTTATTTTCGTGCCGAGGGTGATAGATTTTTAAAAATCACCTACTGGCAACGAAATCGAAAATTCTCGAGGTTATTTCGACAATGAAACCCAAAACAGAATTTGAATGGACCGTTTTTCACTTTGGATTCCTCTCGAACCGATAAAAGAAATGGTTGAAACAGGCGTATTTATCAACGTCGTGCCTCACGTGAATTTCTTTTCGAGTCGACGACTTTTAGATCGGGAAACGAATCCGAGTCCGCATGCAAGTCTGTCTGTTCTGGGATAATCCCTACAAACTGAGAATGCCGCGCCGACCATCGGAATCGTTCACTTTCATCGTCCACCGCAGCAGTAGTAGTCCAGAATGGCTATTATCGTGCCGAGGGTGATCGATTTTTTTAAATCACCTACTGGGAACAAATGCGAACAATGTCGAGGTTATTTCGACAATAAAACACAAGACAGAATTTGAAAGGACCGTTTTTTATTTTGGATTCGCCTGGAACCGATAAAAAAAAGGTTGAAATCGGCATATTTATCAGCGTCGAATCTCATGTGAATTTCTCTTCGAGTCGACGACTTTTATATCGGGAAACGAATCCGAGTTCGCATGCAAGTGTTTCTGTTGTGAAATAAGTCCTACAATTTGAGAATGCCGCGCCGACCATCGGATTCGTTCACCTTTATAGTCCACACCAGCAGTAGCAGTCCTCAATGGCTATTGTCGTGCCGACGATGATCGATTTTATACGATCGCCTACTGGGAACAAATCCGTGCAATCTCGAGGTTATTTCGACAATGAAACACAAAACAAAATTTGAATGGACCGATTTTCATTTCCGATTCGTCTCGATCCGATAAAAGAAACGGTTGAATCAGGCATATTCATCAACGTCGAATCTCATGTGAATTTCTTTTGGAGTCGAGGAATTTTAGATCGGGAAACGAATCCGAGTCCGCATGCAGATGTTTCTATTCTGAAATAATCCCTACAAATTGAGAACGCTGCGCCGATGATCGGATTAACGAATCCGATGATCGGCGCAGCGTTCCCAGTACGTGATTTTTAAAAATCGATCACCGTCGGCACAAAAATAGCCATTGAGGACTGCTTCTGCTGCTGTGGACTATGAACGTGAACGCACGTTCATAGTCCACAGCAGCAGAAGCAGTCCTCAATGGCTATTTTCGTGCCGAGGGTGATCGATTTTTAAACATCACCTACTGGGTGAAAACAGAATTTGAATAGATCGTTTTTTATTTTGCATTCCTCACGGACCGAAAAAGAAACTGGTGAAACAGGCGTATTTATCAACGTCGAATCTCATGTGAATTTATTTTCGAGTCCGCATGCAACTGTTTCTGTTGTGGAATAATCGCGGCAATCTGAGAATGTCGCGCCGATCATCGGATTCGATCACGTTCATCGCCCACAGCAGCCGTAGTAGTGTTACGTCCTAGCACTCTCGCCCTCTAAATATTCATATCTGGTACGAATTGCAATAATTATTAAGATTTTTTCCTCGCGCTAAACGCGCTCATTTATGTTTTTCTTGGGTAACATATTAATCAGAACGACCCATATATGGTCGATTTCACTTAGAAACCCCGTTATGTCGAATATTCGTAAATATATCTTTAAATTTAGCACGCTTTGTCTACCCGTATACTTTAGGGACAAACAGTTCCCATAATAACTCTACCGCTAAGCTTACCGTTACTTCGGGGACGAGCACATGGGTCCCCGGAGTACCTCCTATAATAATTCCGCATGTCTATTTCCATGCATACTTTAGGGACATAAGTCCTCGAACTAACTTCAATGAATATATATATATATATATATATATACATACCGTAGTACCTCAGAGTCCCCATATACTATTCGTATACTCATATGCATACTTCGAAGGCATTAGTCCTCGGAAAAACTTTAGTGAATATCTATACATGTATTTATCCAGGGTGCGCCAGAGAAACTTACTTATTTGAAAGGTCAATAAAACCAAAAGTACTTCAATTATTGTTTAAAATTTTTTTTATCTGAGAATACAATATCCCAATTTTTTTTTCATGCAGTCTTGAAAATGACATCGGATAAATGGCGACCCCTATTGCGCATACACTGATGAAGTCGATTTTTGAAATTCGTATCCACTCTTTGCAGCATATCAATCGGTATGTTGGCAATGGCCTCGCGAATGTTGTTGTTGAGGTGTGCTATGGTCCGTGGTCGATCGACATAAACCAGAGAGCTTCACCAGAAGCCACTTAATTGTGAGCGAGTCACTGTCTGGTGTGCGATGACGGTAATGGGAATAATTGGTCCTTATTTTTTTTTTAAGAAAACGAACGCGCAGTTACCGTGAATGGAGCTCGTTACAGGAACATGATCGAGACATTTTTTGTTCCAAGACTCGAAGAAATGAACGTTAGGAACGTGTGGTTTCAGCAAGATGGAGCCACAGCACACACAGCACGAGACTCAATGAATTTGTTGCGACAACATTTCCCCGACCGCTTCATCTCTCGCCGAGGCGATCTCCAATGGCCGGCACGCTCTCCAGATTTGACTCCATGTGATTTCTTTTTATGGGGTTATTTGAAATCTCTGGTTTATGTCGATCGACCACGGACCATAGCACACCTCAAGAACAACATTCGCGACGCCATTGCCAACATACCGATTGATATGCTGCAAAGAGTGGATACGAATTTCAAAAATCGACTCCATCAGTGTATGCGCAATGAGGGTCGCCATTTATCCGATGTCATTTTCAAGACTGCATGAAAAAAAAATTGGGATATTGTATTCTCAAATAAAAAAAAATTAAAACAATAATTGAAGTACTTTTGTTTTTATTGACCTTTCAAATAAGTAAGTTTCTCTGGCGCACCCTGTATATATATACATATATGGACGCCATACGTTTCAGGGACATATAGACGAGTCCCGGGGCAATAATTAATACATATCTACTTTCATGCATACTTCGGGGACATAAGTCCCCAAAGTGACACACACAAATATACATATATATATATATATATATATATATATATATATATATATATATATGCGGTAAACTCCCGGGACATCCAAGAGAGTCTCCGGAGTACAAATAATAATACTAATATCTATACTTACATGTATATTTCAGGGACATTCACGAGTCCCCGAAATAGTATCCAACATATATATGTATATTCGTGTTGGCCATAATGCAATGGTCCTAGAAATAAGAAATATTGTTATATCTATATAATGTATATATTGGGGACGCGAGAGTCCTCAAATAACCCGGGAAACTGTTCCCAAGCGGTCAGCTTCATCGCAAGTTTTCTCACAGACCTCCTCGGAGCTTGGTCACCACGTAGTCAGCACATCCTGCCGATAACGAAAAATATTCATTTCATTGCTCATGTACAACTCGAGAAAAATAACGTTATCAGTGCTAATATTCGGTTACATGGGGACCGAGCTCGAGAGCGAGGGTAATGACGCCAAGCCCTTTGTCTCCGAGACAAACAGGGCGAGGATACATATTGCGCTCCGGGAGCTGGCCAGTCAGTTCCGTCCGGTCTCTCCAACAGCGCGCATCGCAGAGTCGACGCTCTGAAAACAGGTACATTTATTATATTTTATTTATTTTCGAGTTTACCCCGGTCTCTTCGTGAGTGTAACTATAAGTCTCTGTAAAACCGGTATTAATTGTTTTAATCGTAATAAAAATAAAAGGAATCATAACAAGTCAAACACTGCAACAAATAAATTTACAAAACATATATTAGTGTCTTTATTGAATGTAACTACGTTTATTCACGTGTAGAATACACAATTGTTTATACCACATTCGATTTCTTCGCGCTATTTAAATCACCCAAAATACGGCGACCGCGCAAAAGTGTAACATTTTCCGAGCAAATAATTAAAATACATTTGCCTCTCGTTCGTGCGTGTAAACACGCAACGAACAAATCATCGTAGTGCATTTCTTTCTCTCTTTCTCTCTCCCTCTCGCTCACGCCATTTTTCCTAACGCACGTATTCGTCTCACTCATAAAATCGTACTTGTCCAAAATTGGACAAATCTCGAAGTGCTTTTTCATGAGGCTTGGGAAAGGTGACGCACGAACACGCTACATCCGCTGACTCGCCGTTATCGGGCAGGTTAGCGACTGGCACGGTTAACCCGGTGCTTAGTGTTCGGACGTCGATTTCCCTCGACCTTTGTTACGTCCTGGCGATCTTGCCCTCCATTCTCCATATACACATACACATATACATATACCGATCTTGCCCTCCATTCTCCATATACATATACACATATACATATACCGATCTTGCCCTCCATTCACCATATACATATACACATATACAGATACCGATCTCGTCCTTTATTCTATACGAATACACACACATATATATATATATGTATGTATATACGTATATATACACTTCGCACAAAAATTTAGGGAGCAAGAAAAAAATCCAAATTTTTCGGGGATTTTCAACAGGCTGTAACTCATACAAAAATGGTCGTACAGCAAAAATAAAAAAAGCAAATTGTAGCTCTAAGTGTCTAGTTTTCGGATCTGAGTTTGAAAATTTTTTTTTTGAAATTTTTTTTCGAATAATCATAAGAAAACCACCGAAAAAAAAATGTTCGAAATTTTTTTGGTTCTTTTTTTTAATCTACGGACGTGGAAATTTTTTTTTCGACTTAACCTCTATTGTTTGGTGTTTGAATGGAAAAAGATCATTTTGTCTTTGATTACCAATATCTCAGCAACCAATGATCGCACAGAAATTTTGAGGTTGGTTTCAAAAACTTGAATAAATTCTCTACAAGGATTGGCAATTGAATTTTGAAAAAAAATTTTTTTTTCAATCATTACATGAATTTGAAAAAGCGACCAAAAAAGGGCTTTTTGTGGTTTTTTGGAAAATCAAGCGCCCAATCAAAAATATTGCGGAAACCACTAATGTTAAGTGTGCCTTTTACTGTTCAATATACCCACAAAAACCCTACGAAGTTTCAATTTAATCCAGCCAACCGTTTTTTTTTCCCACTTGATCGAATTTGTGAAAAAATTAAAGGTGCAAGAATTTCGCTCTGAAAATGTCACAATTTTTATCAAAAATGAAAAAAAAAAAAAAAATCATTTTTCTCTCAATTCTGTATTAGTGGCTTGGAAAATTTAAGAAAAAAAAAAAAATCGAAAATTTTTGAAAAAAAAACTTGCCTTGGGGGTCAACTTTTAATTTATTCAATTAATTTGTGACTAGGAAAATTAAAGTGCGGAAGAGGAAAATCGGTGAGAAAGTGAGTCGCTACATTTCTTTAATTTAGGGCCAATTGAAAAAAAAAAATTAAAATTTTTTTTTTTTTTCAACAATTTTGGAATTTTTTTTTTTCAAAAATTTTCGGTTTTTTTTTTTCTTAAATTTTCCAAGTCACTAATACAGAATTGAGAGAAAAATGAAATTTTTTTTTTTTTTTCATTTTTGATAAAAATTATGACATTTTCAGAGCGAAATTCTTGCTCCTTTAATTTTTTCAAAAATTCGATCAAGTGGGAAAAAAAAACGGTTGGCTGGATTAAATTGAAACTTCGTAGGGTTTTTGTGGATATATTGAACAGTAAAAGGCACACTTAACATTAGTGGTTTCCGCAATATTTTTGATTGGGCGCTTGATTTTCCAAAAAACCACAAAAAGCCCTTTTTTGGTCGCTTTTTCAAATTCATGTAATGATTGAAAAAAAAATTTTTTTTCAAAATTCAATTGCCAATCCTTGTAGAGAATTTATTCAAGTTTTTGAAACCAACCTCAAAATTTCTGTGCGATCATTGGTTGCTGAGATATTGGTAATCAAAGACAAAATGATCTTTTTCCATTCAAACACCGATATCTCAGCGAGAAATGCTCGTATCGAGATTTTCAAAAAACCAAATTAAAGCTGAATAAACACGCTATCCGATCCATATAGAGGTTAAGTCGAAAAAAAAATTTCCACGTTCGTAGATTTAAAAAAAAACCAAAAAAATTTCGAATATTTTTTTTTCGGTGGTTTTCTTATGATTACTCGAAAAATATTTTCAAAAAAAAATTGTCTAACTCAGATCCGAAAACTAGACACTTAGAGCTACAATTTGCTTTTTTTATTTTTGCTGTACGACCATTTTTGTATGAGTTACAGCCTGTTGAAAATCCCCCAAAAATTTGGATTTTTTTCTTGCTCCCTAAATTTTTGTGCGAAGTGTACATATATATACACATACGCATATATACGATACCTATAGATATATACATTGCTATACATACATATATACAAATTTATAATCCACAATACAAGAATATTTTTTCGTTAACCCTAACTCATATTGTGACGAGCGCATTTATTTTTCATCACTTCTGATTTTGTCTGTGCACATACGACTTTCCCTAGTATGTACCTACTTCCGCTGAACGCGCCTAGCTAGCGCGCCGAGCTCAACGCTCGCGCGCACTCGCTTTCTATCCTTGTCCCTCTTCAGCGCCCGAGCGCCCACACTCGCTATCCTCGTCTTTCCTTAACGCTCGCGCGCACCCGCGCGCCCTCGCTCCGTCTCTCGCTACCGCTCCGCTAGGAGACCAACGTATTCCTCCTGCTCGCCTGATACTTCGCGCGCTCAATCGAATCTTTGTCATCTTCCATCCTTCCCCTTCGGGTTACCCGCATACCTCCTTCATGCTCATGTAACCCGTATCACAAAAACCTTCCTCCTTAACCGCGAATCTCGTTTTCCGCGGATCCGCGATATAATTCGCGACCCACGGATCACGACTATTAACCCGCTCACCCCTATTTTCACGTGCTCGCGAAAAACCGCGAGATTGCGTAATCCGCGGACTCGCGATATACTCGCGACCCCGCGACTCGCCTCGTAGATAGAGTCGCTCTCTCTCTTACTCTCACCCGGCCTAACCCTCTCTCTCTTACTCATGGCTACTATGGCAAATGGATGCTACGTGACTTTTTCCCAAATTACTGTATTGCCCCTCGAGTCGAGCGAACGCTTCCCTTCGAGACATTTTCCAGAAAACACTTGAATTGCTTTATTGCCTCTTGAAACGAGCAAGCGCTCTTTTTACAGTATAAGTCTTTTCTCGTACGCTTTCCCATTTTCAAGTACATAATAGAAGACATTAGCCAGATTTTTCCCGAACTTTCCCAGCGCATGTATATCTCTTTCTCTCTCGCACTCGTCGCGTCTCTTTCGGGCGCGCCGCCATGATGCAAGCCACGTGTTGCATGTAGGCTTCTAAGAAATAATAATTTAAACAATATCACATCATGCCGAATCCTAAGAATTAATTAAGAGATAAACAAATCGCTATCACTCCATACCTTGTAGACTAAACATCCGCTCCAACGCCAATATCACGTATCGCCTCTTTGTCTCCTTTGTTTCCAACCCCGTATTATTATTATTATTTCCACGTGCAGAATATTCTAGAACAATTTCATACACGCTCTAGTTAATAAAGAAATTATTCAAATAATAATTAACGCCGTCACAATGCGACTTACAATATTATTAATAATTATAATAAATGTTTAATGCAACAAACGAATTATAAACGTTATTTTAATCATTTAGTTAAGCGATAATCATTATAATTTAGTATTATCAGTATAACAAATATGGCACGCACTATTAACGTAACTAAAAACAATTAGCCATTATGAACATTTATACTATTCACGTACATACAAACAAAAGTATTATTAAAACCAAATATTAAATACGACTACTTTCGCATAAATAATAGTGCGCTCTATTTTATTAATTAAAAATTACACATTTATAATTATTGTACGCAACTCGTATATTTCGCATTGTAATTATTATTCTCTCATTTAACCGCCGTATTTTTACATCGAACCTGCTTCGCACACGAAAGAATAAATAACAACAATTGGAACTTATATAAAATTATATTTCTTTATTTAAAAACGGAATATTATTGTAACATATTGTGAGACTAACGATAAATTAAAAATATTAATTTATCGTCAGTCCAACCATGACAAACCGACATAATTATTTGTTATAACATTTAAATTAAATAACTGATTTATCGTCGAATCCTCCGTTTAACGCCATAAGAGCAAGCGAGAAGGAACATCAGCGTCGGCGGCTCCTCTCCGCGGCGCATGCGCACCACGCCGTTCCACCGCCGCACCAATAAAAAGCCGAGTCCTCCGCTGCTCGCCAGTTCTCCGGTCTCTTCACTAGTCAGTTGCGCTTCTCCGCTCGCCGCGTTCGTGTCGGACCCGCTTGCTGGAAAATCGGAATAATTCTTTAATATTTTCTTTTTACAATTTTTTAATATCTCTTTTTGTCATTGTAACTCCAAGTCTGAGTCTGATTTTTGCGTCGAAATCTCGTCGAAGAGCTTTATGTAATTATACTTATTTTTCAAGTTTGTAACAATATATATATATATATATATATATATACGTGTACATCTTAGAGTCAGTGAAAGTTATTTCGCGACCCTTACCCCTCATTGAAAATATTCGCTCAACGTATTTCGTGTCGTTTAATTTATCCAGTCATCTCTCACGAATTTATTTGAGTCTACATTCTTTCACCCTCGTTTCCTTGGCAAATCAGTTATAGAATATATTTCATTTCGCAATTTTGCATACTATGTATAAAAATCAACCGTCCGTTAATTAAATTAACCCTTCACCCGTCCTCCCTCCATTTACCGAAGAATCGTCGGTTGTGCTCGTACTACTGCACGTCGTCAATTCTTACCTCGCTTAAATTTCGAGACTGAATCTACCGGTTGTGCTCCACCTGCACGTCGATTAATTCGTGTCTCGAACTCCTGCTGCATGATAATCTTGCTCATTCCCCCCTTCACCAATTAACGGTCAATTGATTTTCCAAAAATACTTATCTGTATTTACTCAAATTCATAAATGCCAAGAAGACGAGGTGGTACCAAGTTTAATCTTCGCCGCGCAAACGCGATAGATACGCAAAAGCCGCGACCGGCATCTCGGGGAAACAACTCGTCTGTGTTCAAACAAATTATTCGTGACGCCCTAACATTACATTCGGTAAAAATTGGACCAAAAGTCGTGTCGAACGTTCCGTTTTATGGAAAAGTCTTCCTCGTCAACCCCCGTGGGTACATCCCTGTAGTGACTCGATCGACCGGCAGCGTCACTTCAGACGCATCCACCGCAGTTGTATCATCGGACATCGAGATTATCATCACCGACTAATTTTCTCCCGTCGCCAACGTCATTTCCTTCGCTCCACGAGTTCGTCACCGCGGTCGGACGACACGAACCCGTCCTTACCTACAACAAATCGGAACATCGATGGGCGGATGCTCGTCGAAAAATAAGAAACCTACCTCACCGACCATCGTTGAAATCGTTGTTCGCCTAGAGATCGTCATTACCGACGGAAGGACCTTTCTCCGGGTACTAGATCATCCGTCGATAAACCCGCTACGCACCGCCGCTCGTAGGGTAAGTCGCATGTTCACGTTACCACTCACTATCTTCTTTACCGACTGCCCTACCCCCGCGAATGATTCTTAGTTACCGATCAAACTGTGGCTCGATCCTCATCCCTGTTGGGCACATTCCCGACTAAAGGCAGGATCTCAAGGCTGGCGTCCGTTCCTGAAAAATAAAGAAAAGTTGCATTAATTAAACAATCAACGTAAATTCAATCTCGTATCCGAAATCGGGTACTCTTTCAAAGGTATTTATTTTTTTTTATTAAAATTAAATTCCCGGACGTAACACCTTCATATTTGTATTCGCGGCTGGCCGCCAATCGCCGTAACCGGGCGGAAGTGGGCCAGACGTAGCGAGTCGGCGGTGCCGTAATCTGGCACGCATTAGACTCGCTCAGTGTACCAAATTTTATTTTATACTAATCTGTACCTATGCGTTAGACGAATACGTTTCCCGATACATTCGCTGAACAAATAAAGAATCTCATCCGTTCAAAATCGGACGTATTAACAGGTATTCTCCGAGGAATTCGGAAGGTTTGCCGCACGAACACGCCACACACGCCGACCCGTCGTAATTCGGTAGGTCAGCGACTGGCACGGTCACACCGGTGCTTAGTGTTCGGGCGTCGGCTTCCGTTATTCTCAACGTTTGTTCTCGCGGCTGGCCGCCAATCGCCGTAACCGGGCGGAGGTTGAGCCAGACGTGATGGGTCGACGGTGCCGAAACCTGGCACGTCTTGCACTCACCCAGCGGTTCGAACAATTATAAAATCTATACATTTATGTTCATATTTCGACGCGAATGTATCCCTCATAAATTAATCCAGTCCTCGTAGTCTCCGACTGCTTCCAAAAACATCGGCATCACCGGGCCATCGCATTCGGACGATCACCGGGCACCCGTCTGGGCAACGACAGGTCGGGTCGAGCTGGAACATCTTTGCGATTCCTGGACAAATTCGGTCACACAGTCGAGTAGTTTTGACCCGCTACGCACCGCCGCTCTTTCTCACCAAGGTAAGTATAATTTCACGCCACTTTCTTAGTTGCTTACCTGTCGCTCATGCGTCAAATTATGAACCAACGACTTTACCAAGCGCCTATCCCAAGTGGGCACATTCCCTCTTAAACGTGGCGCTTTTCTTCTCCGACGGAAACTTACCGTCACATAAGTCATATACGACTTAATCCATTATAATCCGTACGTTCGTGGCACGCTTCCCATTTGTAAATTCAGATCCTAAAAGGTAAAATAAAAGAGGATTAATTATCGATTAAAAATGGGACCCACGACGTAACAGATAAAAAAAATTTGGTGGCAGCGGTGGGATACGCTTAAAGTCTTTGGTGTAAAATTAAATTCAATTTAAAAATTTCATGTTTACATATCGCAAAGTGTAAAATAAAAAAAGAGGTTCAAAATGGCTGAGCATTCCCAAAATTCGAAACGTTTAAGTGAAGAGGAACTCCGCGTATTAGCGCATCAATTAGATAAAAAACGCGAAATACTTCGTGAACAAGAACAGGCGTTATTAAAAGAAGAATTAGAATCGCACGAAAAATTAGAAGCCCTGAGTGCGCGCGAATGTGAATTTAGTGATCAAGTGAATAATAGGGATGAACCAATATCAACCACTCATCACGCCCTCGAGGCTATGCAAAATACCCTTTCAACCATGATAAACGAAGTCAGTCGAATCAATAGGGAAATTGGTTCAATTATAAATTGTGAGGGTCAACGACAAACAGGTCCGGTCCCTCACGTAGATAAAAAAAAGTGTTATTAAATTTGGAGGGGATCTCGAGTATCCCCGTAAGAACAAAGGGGTCTATAAGAATAATGATCAATGATACCCGCGCGGAATTTCACGTCGTCGATGATTGGTTCCCGATGGACCAACATGCATTACTTGGTACCGAATTTCTTGCTGAAAATAAAGCTCTCGTAGATTGGAGACATGAATAATTAACTTGGGGAAATCAAAGAATCCCGTTTAAAAGTAAACAAACTATTTCGATTCCAAAACGGTCCAAAACGGTCTATTGTGTCAAAGTAAGTAATCCCAAAATCAAAGAAGGATATATTCCGATGCTGTACTTGAGAGAAGGGATCTTTTTTGGCGAAGCAGTCGTTACGGTCAAGAATGGTATCGCTTATCTTATTGCGCACAGTTCAACCGATGATAATTTTTTACTGACTATACCAACGGTAGTAGTCGAAGAATTCAGGTGCAAAGGCACGAAAAATGGTTCCCTCACTCCGGACGACCAAAAGGCGTTGCAGGAAGAGGAGAAAAGTTTAATTGTTCCCCACCCGGACGACCAAAAGGCGTCTCGGGAAGAGGGTATATTACGGTTTGAAATTGCGCGCAACAAAAAAGTTTTAAAAGTTGAAAAGCAAGATAAAGTAAAAGAAATTCGCGACCTACTCCGCCTCAACCATCTAAACAATGAAGAACGGTCAAGCGTGGATAAAATTATAAGCGAGAATTCGGACCTATTTCATTTGCCAGGAAAAGTACTAGGCTTTACAGATAAAATCGAGCATAAGATAACGACGAACGATGATCAACCAGTTTTTACGCGGCAGTATAGATTCCCGCCCGTTCATAAAGACGAAATTACAAAACAAGTTAAAGAACTAATTGAAGGGGAAGTAATAAAACCGTCAAACTCCCCGTATAGTTCGCCTCTGTGGATCGGTCCCAAAAAGGCGGATTCTGTTACGGCCTGGCGATCTTGCCCTCCACTAAATAAGCTAGAACATAAAAAACAAAGACAATTACCCACATATTTGTCCTAAACACTATGCTACTCCAAATAAGAGTACGAATATGCATTAAGAACCACTACCCAAAAATATCTTCGCTTATGTAGTATAAAATAGACAACGTAAACAATAATATAATTCTTTATTTTTACAAGAAACAATATGTCTCACAATACTTTTATGCCCTAAATGGCTCAAATATAAATAATCACGTAATTCTGCATTATATGCATAATACTACATACACTTAAGAATAAATAAAGCCTATGTTTAACTTCATAAAAACATATTGTTCCCGCTTAAATTCCTTAAGGGTAGGATAAAACATAAGATTAGGTAAAACCCTTTTGTCACCAAATATAACGCAATAAAAGGATAATAATGAAATAAATACGAAATCATAATAATAATTCAATCTCCTTAAAAACGCTTAAAACCAGGTTAAAATAGAACTTTTCAAAGCTTGACTTTTACAATATTAAACGGCACATTCACTAGTAAATAACGCCCCAAATACCATATTTTTACGACCAACCAAGTACGTACGGCTATCCGCCATATTAAAGAGGGAAAAATCCCGATTCCAACTATACCCTTCTCATAATTTTAAAACAATTAGGACTATTTAATTTCGATTTTTCAAAAGAGGAGTTCTTGCTTCAACTTCCGATGACGTCATGTTCTCCTGATACTCCTGCTCTTAGACGCGACCCGCGAAATTCGTGTCCCTTAAAACTAAAAATCGTACCGCGGTTCCACGGGTGTCAAAATTTCCCTAAAAATCCATTCTTTCATATAGACCCAACTCGCGGCCCTGGCGGCCATTGTTTTCTCCCAAAAAACTCAAAAAACCTGCAAATCCACGGTTACCCCGTGTTACTGTATACCTACAGCGTTCTCTCATGCATGCTTCACCTAAGGAGGCCGCCATGATGGTTTCGGGCCGCCAAGATGGCTAATAGCCGCCATATTGGAATCCCGCTAATATCGTAGAATCCTCCGGGAACCCCTGTGGTCCTGTAGGCCGCCATGACACCTCCCATAGGCATCCCTTTTCATCCCAGTATATGCATCCTTAAGGGGGGCCCCCTATGATTGTTCCCCAATACCTCAGTGCACATGCACTTGGACCTTGGCTCCACGTACAGCCGCCAAGACAGTCGCCACGAGGCGCACGGGCACCATCGAAATCACGTTCCGTCAATATTATTGGTAACTCAAAACTACATCTCGCAGAAATCACGTATCATAAACATTGATATTAAAAGTCGGGGCCACCTCGCTATCTACCCAGACTAAACATCCGGCGGATACTGTAAGCAATTACGCACCATTGCTCTGTTCCAAAATTGTTAATGCAAAGTCCCTTGTTATCCAAGATAGAGTGATTGTTAAATCTCATAAATGTTCCCTGTAGTCTCGAATAGTACATTCTATTTTGAATCTTGAATTTAGAGTAATATTAGCTATTTTAGAATGTTAATAATAAATTTTGATAGCAAAATAACCACGTAAAAATAAGTTACCAATGTTAATAAAACTCTCAACCTATTCTAACGTTCGCAACATATTCTAATGCGCACCGCTAACTTTAATAGATATTTAATAAGATATTTTAATAAAATGTTTTACCGTCAGTATACCTATATATAACGGGTGACAATTATAAAGTGGCCACCCATTTTTTTAAATTCTTGCGCGGCCATTTTGGGACGGCAAAGGTGCGCTTTTGAAATGGTTTTTCGAGAACTCTTCGAAAAAAAATATAGCGCCTATGTGGGAAAAGTATATTCCACCAAAAAAAAATTCTGGGTAAAAATAAAAATGGCATTCCACGCTTACAGAAGCAAAGTGGACTTGATTCTGAACACGTAGGACGCGGATGAGGGCCTCAAAAAAATGGTACCATTGAGAAAAAGACCATTAAAAAATCAATATCGAACGGTAGTTCAAACTGAAGTCCGAGGAACGGTGGAGTTGGAATGGCCCGGAACGGAGTGGGCGTTGGAGCGTTCGCCGCTATCTTCTTGACGTGGCTGTCATGAGGTTGCAGAAGTCACCGAGAGATGTCGGGTCGTGGCTGACGTTACGATGACAGGCGTTCGAGTGTGCGAGTGTAACGTGGAATATGAATGTCGAACGGGCTTCATTTGTTTGCAGGACCCGCGGAATCGGCGAAGAAAAAATACGAAAGCACCTAAAAGCCCTGGCCATGAGTCAATAATTAAACGAGCAATTGTCGTGAGACACTCAACTACTGGCCCAACGATTCGAGCCGCGCTGGGTGGATGTACCGTTTGTGAACGCAAAGAAAACGGTTTTCCCGAAATCGTGTTTAAGGGGTCAATTAAGATAACAAAGAATGCGTGACGATTAAAAGTGAATGCGGTCTTAAAGATCATGAGGAAGTAAGTTCACCTTAGAGTTTTACTCTAAGGTGCATTCACGAGGAAGTAAGTTCACCTTAGAGTTTTACTCTAAGGTACTTTCAATTTTAACTAGGCAACAAAATCTTGGCGACGAAGGACGTGGATTTTGCAAAATAATCACGCGTGGGATTGACTCGATCAAAGATTTGGAAGGAAATAAGTGAAATAAAGATAATGATGACATCCGATTCATTGTTGTCTCCGTCGCTAAATTTTGGTTTGTGAGTACTGCGACCAGACGTGCCATCGCATTCCCACTTGCATATCAATTCTAAATTACCAACTTTATTTTGAGAATACTTCCAATAACATCCGATTGTACCATTAATATTATTTCAGCTGTATGATATAGCAATTCTTGAAGTCCAACTACGGCTCCACTTTGGTCACAGAAATTTCTGACTTTACAGGGTAACATTTTGTTTAGAATACAATACACGTTTATGAGGCGGGTACAATTTAGAATTTTTTTCACGCTTACAGAACGTATTAATTGGTATCGACTTTTGGTTTCTTTACCTTCTACATGGGTTTTTTAAGGGTCTTGCGCGGTGATTTTACGACTGAAAAAATATGCTTTTTGATGGTTTTTCAAGCTCCTTTTGAAAATAAATGTATCGTATTTTTGTCATGAACAGTATTTTCCAGGGAAAATAGCGTATTCTGGAAAAAATGAAATTTCCATTCGGCGTGCAGGAGAATGAAGTCTGGAAAATTCCGTACGAATGAGGAACACTCCCGAAAAACTTTATTTGAGCCCCCCGTCATGCAGAAAAAATTATCAAACATACGATTTAAGGTCGATAGATCGAAATTTCATCAGTGGAACAAATGAGCTAAATCAGACACAGGCGCGCTATAGGAAGTGCTAGTCTGCTGACGTCACAGCTGCAACTTCCGAATGTTCGGCTGTCACAGGAAGTTGGTCCTATGACACGCGGTCGAACAGAGGGATCTGAATGTGTCCCTATCCGAGAACGTTATTGAAAAGAATGTCAATTTCGAAAATGTTCGAGGATTCGCTAATAACTTTGAGAATAAATAATTCTAGCAATAAACTTTGTAAGTAATTTGACGTGAAATGATTATTTTTTAACAAATACTACGAGTATTTTTGTTTTTTAATGTTGCATAAATAATCTGAACATTCTGTAGTTACTTAATTTTTAAATCGTAAATTCTAAATACATACTTATTCTACATAATTGTAAATATAAAAATAAATATCGTAAAATTCCGGAGTTACAGGATTTTAAGATAATTTATGAAACAGCGAAAGAAACAAAAATACATGTAGGATTTGGTAAAAGTTAATAATTTCACGCGAAATTATTTAAAAATGTAGTGTTAGGATTATTTATTCCAAAAGTTGTTCGCGAATCGCATATGATTTAAAATATTACTTGCGGAGCATGAAATCCTCGAACATTTGCGAAATGGACATTATTTTCAATGAAGTTCACAATCGATCGATTAAATTCAATCGGTTATCTTAACCCTTAATCCGTGAAGGTACTTGAGGCACCTTAATCCCGTGAACCTGGGTCGTTTTCGTTTTTGCACTACCAAACCAACAATTGTCAATGAACAACATCTGAAAAAATTGTCAATGAACAACATCTGAAAAAATGCATTGTCAATCTTTTGGCCGCACTTCTCAAGGGAAATAGGGTTCTTTTCTTTCTTATGTTTGATATTTTTTTAAATTAAATATTAAGCAACCTGCGAAGAAAATCATCATGGGCAGGATGAAAACGACCCACGTTCGCGAAATGCGGGTTAAAATTCTCTGCACTATCGGTCAGATTGGATCGAAAAGTCTGACGATTGTGCGATAACGACGGTAGGAGCATTGTTTATTTAACAAAGAAAAAATCGGTGCTCGGAATGGTTCTTGGGGCATCGATCGGACATTCCCGATATTACTGCCCCGAATTCGTCTCCGATTTTATCGTACTTCCGGTCAGATTGGATAAGGAAGTCTGACGATGCTGCGGGAACGACGGTAGGAGCTTTGTTTATTTAATGAAGATAACATCGATGCTCGAAATGGTTCTCGGAGCCTCAATCGGACATTCCCGATATTACTGCCCCGAATTCGTCTCCGATTTTATTTTCTTTCCGGTCAGATTGGGTCGAGAAGTCTGACGATGCGGGTTGAATATGGATTGAATACCCTCCATATTCAATACGTCCACAGCAGCAGTCCTCATGGTTATTTTTGTGCCGAGGGTGATAAATTTCTAAAAATCACTCACTGGGAATAAATCCGAACAATCTGAAGGTTATTTTGATAATAAAAGACAAAACAGAGTTTCAATGGACCGTTTTTTCATATTGGATTCGTCTCGATCCGATAAGAAAAAACAGTTGAAACAGGCGCATTTATCAACGTCGAATCTCATGTGAATCTCTCTTCGAATCGACGTCTTTTACATCTGGGAACGAATCCGAGTCCGCATTTAAATGCTTCTGTTGTGGAATAATCCCAAAAAACTGAGAACGCCGCGCTGATAGTGGGATTCGTTCACGTTCATAGTCCGCAGCAGCAGTAGTAGTCCAATAACGATTTTCGTGTCGAGGGTGGTAAATAAAAGAAAAAAAAACATTCTGTGGTAACGAATCCGAAAACTCTGAAGGTTTTTTCAAAGATGAAATACTAAACAACATTCGAATAGACCGTTTTTCCTATTGGATTCGTCTCCATCTGAAAACAAATGGTTGAAACAGGCGCGTTTATCAACGTCGAATCTCATGTGCATCTGTTTTCGAATCGACGTTTTTTACATCCGGGAACGAATCCGAGTGCGCATGCAAGTGTTTCTGTTGTGGAATAATCCCTACAAACTGAGAACGACGCGCTGAACATTGGTTTCGTTCGCTTTCATAGTCCACAGCAGCAGTCGTCATGGTTATTTTTCTGACGAGGGTGATAAATTTCTAAAAATCACTCAATGGGAATGAATCCGAACAATCTGAAGGTTGATTCCATAATAAAAAACAAAACAGAAATTCAATGGACCGTTTTTTCATATTGGCTTCGTATCGATCCGATAAGAAATAAAACCGTTGAAACAGGCATATTTATGAACGTCGAATCTCGTGTGAATCTCTCTGCGAATCGACGTCTTTTACATCTGGGAACGAATTCGAGTCCGCGTGCGAGTGTTTCTGTTGTGGAATAACCCCACAAATCTGAGAACGCCGCGCTGATAGTGGGATTCGTTGACGTTCATAGTCCACAGCAGCAATAGTAGCCCAATAACTATTTTCGTGTCGAGGGTGGTAAATAAAGGAAAAAAATCCTTCTGTGGTAACGAATCCGAACAATCTGAAGGTTATTTCAAAAAATAAATACAAACCAGTATTCGAATATACCGTTTTTCATATTGGATTTGTATCGAGGCGATAAAAAGAACGGTTGAAACAGACGCGTTTATCAAAGTCAAATCTCATGTGAATTTTTCTTCGAAAGAAGCCTTTTACATCTGGGAATCCGAACAATCTGAAGGTTGATTCGATAATAAAACACCAATAGAATTTCAATGGACCGTTTTTTCATATTGGTTTCGTATCGATCCGATAAGAAAAAAACTTTGAAACAGGCATATTTATCAACGTCGAATCTCATGTGAATCTCTCTTCGAATCGACGTATTTTACATCTGGGAACGAATCCGAGTCCGCATGCGAGTCTTTCTGTTGTGGATAACCCCAAAAAAATGAGAACGCCGCGCTGATAGTGGGATTCGTTCAGGTTCATAGCACACAGCAGCAGTAGCAGTCCAATGACTCTTTTCGTGTCGAGGGTGGTAAATAAAGAAAAAAATCATTCTGTGGTAACGAATCCGAAAACTCTGAAGGTTTTTTCAAAGATAAAAGACAAAACAAAATTCGAATGGACCGTTTTTCTTATTGGATTCGTCTCGATCTGATACAAAATTGTTGAAACAGGCGCGTTTATCAACGTCGAATGTCATGTGCGTCTGTTTTTGAATCGACGTTTTTTACATCCGGGAACGAATCCGAGTGCGCATGCAAGTGTTTCTGTTGTGGAATAATCCCTACAAACTGAGAACGACGCACTGAACATTGGTTTCGTTCGCTTTCATAGTCCACAGCAGCAGTCGTCATGGTTATTTGTCTGACGAGGGTGATCAATTTCTAAGAATCACTCAATGGGAATGAATCCGAACAGTCTGAAGGTTGATTCGATAATAAAACACAAAAGAGAAATTCAATGGACCGTTTTTTCATATTGGATTCGTCTCGATCCGATAGGAAAAAAAACCGTTGAAACAGGCATATTTATCAACGTCGAATCTCATGTGAATCTCTCTGCGAATCGACGTCTTTTACATCTGGGAACGAATCCGAGTCCGCGTGCGAGTGTTTCTGTTGTGGAATAACCCCACAAAACTGAGAACGCCGCGCTGATAGTGGGATTCGTTGCCGTTCATAGTCCACAGCAGCAATAGTAGCCCAATAACTATTTTCGTGTCGAGGGTGGTAAATAAAGGAAAAAAATCCTTCTGTGGTAACGAATCCGAAAAATCTGAAGGTTATTTCAAAAAATAAATTCAAACCAGTATTCGAATATACCGTTTTTTATATTGGATTTGTCTCGAGGCGATAAAAAGAACGGCTGAAACAGACGCGTTTATCAAAGTCAAATCTCATGTGAATCTTTCTTCGAATCGACGTCTTTTACATCTGGGAACGAATCCGAGTACGCATTTAAGCGCTTCTGTTGTGGCATAACCCCTACAGACGGAGACCGTCGCGCTGACAATGGGATTCGTTCACGTTCACAGTCCACAGCAGCAGTAGTAGTTCAATGACTTTGTTCGTGTCGGGGGTGGTAAATAACGAAAAAAAAACATTCTGTGGTAACGAATCCGAAAACTCTGAAGGTTTTTTCAAAGATGAAATACAAAACGATATTCGAATAGACCGTATTTCCTATTGGATTCGTCTCGATCTGATAAAAAATGGTTGAAACAGGCGCGTTTATCAACGTCGAATCTCATGTGAATCCATTTTCGAATCGACGTTTTTTACATCCGGGAACGAATCCGAGTGCGTGTGCAAGTGTTTCCGTTGTGGAATAATCCCTACAATCTGAGAACGCCGCTGTGAACATTGGATTCGTTCACGTTCATAGTCCACAACAGCAGTCGTCATCCAATGGCTATTTTCGTGCCGAGGGTGATAAATTTCTAAAAATCACCTACTCGGAGCGAATCCAAAGAATCTGAAGGTTATTGCGACAATAAAACACAAAACAGAATTTCAATGCACCGTTACCACGGAAGGAATTTTTTCCTTTATTTACCACCCTCGACACGAAAATAGTTATTGGACTACTACTGCTGCTGCGGACTACGAACGTGAACGAATCCCACTATCAGCGCGGCGTTCTCAGTTTTTTGGGGTTATTCCACAACAGAAATACTCGCATGCGGACTCGAATTCGGTCCCAGATGTAAAAGACGTCGATTCGAAGAGAGATTCACATGAGATTCGAGGTTGATAAATATGCCTGTTTCAACCGTTCTTTTTATCGCCTCGAGGCAAATCCAATATGAAAAACGGCATATTAGAATACTGGTTTGTATTTAATTTTTGAAATAACCTTCAGATTGTTCGGATTCGTTACCACAGAAGGATTTTTTTCCTTTATTAACCACCCTCGACACGAAAATAGTTATTGGACTACTACTGCTGATGCGGACTATGAACGTGAACGAATCCCACTATCAGCGCGGCGTTCTCATTGTTTTGGGGTTATGCCACATCAGAAATACTCGCATACGGACTCGGATTCGGTCCCAGATGTAACAGACATCGATTCGAAGAGAGATTCACATGAGATTCGACGTTGATAAATATGCCTGTTTCAACGGTTTTTTCTTATCGGATCGATACGAATCCAATATGAAAGAACGGTCAATTGAAATTCTGTTTTGTGTTTTATTATCGAATCAACCTTCAGATTGTTCGGATTCGTTCCCAGTGAGTGATTTTTAGAAATTGATCACCCTCGTCACAAAAATAACCATGGCGACTGCTGCTGTGGACTACGAACGCGAACGAATCCAATGTTCAGCGCGGCGTTCTCAGTTTGTAGGGA
This sequence comes from Ophion obscuratus, assembly GCA_964007375.1. Classification (NCBI taxonomy): domain Eukaryota; kingdom Metazoa; phylum Arthropoda; class Insecta; order Hymenoptera; family Ichneumonidae; genus Ophion; species Ophion obscuratus. Next base: position 58,456,446 of record OZ023312.1, read on the forward strand.
TTATTTCGCAACAGAAACACTTGCATGCGGAATTGGATTCGTTTCCGGATGTAAAAAACGTCGATTCGAAACAGATTCACGTGAGATTCGACGTTGACGAACGCGCCTGTATCAACCATTTTTTATCAGATCGAGACGAATCCAATAGGAAAAACGGTCTATTCGGATTTCGTTTTGTATTTCATCTTTGAAAAAACCTCCAGAGTTTTCGGATTCGGTACCACAGATTGTTTTTTTTTCGTTATTTACCACCCTCGACACGAAAAAAGTCATTGAACTACTACTGCTGCTGTGAACTGTGTACGTGAACGAATCCCATTATTAGCGTGACGGTCTCCGTCTGTAGGGGTTATGCCACAACAGAAGCGCTTAAATGCGGACTCGGATTCGTTCCCAGATGTAAAAGACTTCGTTCGAAGAAAGATTCACATGAGATTTGACTTTGATAGACGCGTCTGTTTCAACCGTTCTTTTTATCGCATCGAGACAAATCCAATATGAAAAACGGTATATTCGAATACTGGTTTGTATTTATTTTTTGAAATAACCTTCAGATTGTTCGGATTCGTTACCACAGAAGGATTTTTTTCCTTTATTTACCACCCTCGACACGAAAATAGTTATTGGACTACTACTGCTGCTGTGGACTATGAACGTGAACGAATCCTACTATCAGCTCGGCGTTCTCAGCTTTTTGGGGTTATTCCACAACAGAAATACTCGCATGCGGACTCGGATTCGTTCCCAGATGTAACAGACATCGATTCGAAGAGAGATTCACATGAGATTCGACGTTGACGAACGCGCCTGTATCAACCATTTTGTATCAGATCGAGACAATTCCAATAGGAAAAACGGTCTATTCGAATTTCGTTTTGTATTTCACCTTTGAAAAAACCTTCAGAGTTTTCGGATTCGTTACCACAGAATGTTTTTTTTCGTTATTTACCACCCTCGACACGAAAAAAGTCATTGAACTACTACTGCTGCTGTGGACTGTGAACGTGAACGAATCCCATTGTCAGCGCGACGGTCTCCGTCTGTAGGGGTTATGCCACAACAGAAGCTCTTAAATGGGGACTCGGATTCGTTCCCAGATGTAAAAGACGTCGATTCGAAGAAAGATTCACATCAGATGTGACTTTGATAAACGCGTCTGTTTCAACCGTTCTTTTTACCGCCTCGAGACAAATCCTATATGAAAAACGGTATATTCCAATACTGGTTTGTATTTAATTTTTGAAATAACCTTCAGATTGTTCGGATTCGTTACCACAGAAGGATTTTTTTCCTTTATTTACCACCCTCGACACGAAAATAGTTATTGGACTACTACTGCTGCTGTGGACTATGAACGTGAAGGAATCCCACTATCAGCGCGGCGTTCTCAGTTTTTTAGGGTTATTCCACAACAAAAAGACTCGCATGAGGACTCGGATTCGTTCCCAGATGTAAAAGACGTCGATTCGAAGAGAGACTGACATGAGATTCGACGTTGATAAATATGCCTATTTCAACGGTTTTGTCTTATCGGATCTATACGAATCCAATATGAAAAAACCGTCCATTGAAATTCTGTTTTGTACAGGGTGCGCCAGAGGAACTTACTTATTTGAAAAAATTCCCGCGCGGTGAGTTGGGTGGGTAGAGGGGCGAGAGGGGGCGCATCTGGAGGGGGAAGTTCCCAAGTTTGTTTCTCCCTCCAGTCAGTTGCCATCATGCTCTGGTCTAGAGAGCAGCGGGCCTTCGCAGTCGAGAGCTTCTTTTCTAACGGTCGCTCACTTGTTGCTACGCAACGTGCCTTCCGCGCTCGCTTTGAAATTCCTCCTCACAGACTCGATCCTGGCCGTAATTCGATTCTGTCGTGGGTTAACTCATTTCGGGAGTGTGGAAGTGTCGCTAAGCCCAGAAATGGACTTCAACGGACCATCAGAACTCCGGAAAATGTCGAAAGAGTGAGGCAGTCAGTTGTGCGTTCTCCCCGGCGTTCGGCTCGCAAACACGCAGCACGAGACACACGGCACACACAGCACGAGACTCAATGAATTTGTTGCGACAACATTTCCCCGAGCGCCTCATCTCTCTCAGAGGCGATCTCCAATGGCCGGCACGCTCTCCAGATTTGACTCCATGCGATTTCTTTTTATGGGGTTATTTGAAATCTCTGGTTTATGTCGATCGACCACGGACCATACCACACCTCAAGAACAACATTCGGGACGCCATTGCCAACATACCGATTGATATGCTGCAAAGAGTGGATACGAATTTCAAAAATCGACTTCATCAGTGTATGCGCAATGGGGGTCGCCATTTATCCGATGTCATTTTCAAGACTGCATGAAAAAAAAATTGGGATATTGTCTTCTCAAATAAAAAAAATTTAAAACAATAATTGAAGTACTTTTGTGTTTATTGACCTTTCAAATAAGTAAGTTTCTTTGGCGCACCCTGTATATTATTATCGAATCAACCTTCAGATTGTTCGGATTTGTTCCCTGCGAGTGATTTTTAGAAATTTATCACCCTCGTCACAAAAATAACCATGACCACTGCTGCTGTGGACTATGAACGCGAACGAATCCAATGTTCAACGCGGCGTTCTCAGTTTGTAGGGATTATTTCACAACAGAAACACTTGCATGCGGACTCGGATTCGTTCCCGGATGTAAAAAATGTCGATTCGAAAACAGATTCACATGAGATTCCACGTTGATATACGCGCCTGTTTCAACCATTTTTTATCGGATCGAGACGAGTCCAATAGGAAAAACGGTCTATTCGAATTTCGTTTTGTATTTCATCTTTGAAAAAACCTTCAGAGTTTTCGGATTTGTAACCACAGAATGTTTTTTTTTTTTTTCGTTATTTACCACCCTCGACACGAAAAAAGTCATTGAACTACTACTGCTTCTGTGGACTGTGAACGTGAACGAATCCCATTGTCAGCGCGACGGTCTCTGTCTGTAGGGGTTATGCCACAACAGAAGCGCTTAAATGCGGACTCGGATTCGTTCCCAGATGTAAAAGACGTCGATTCGAAGAAAGATTCACATGAGATTTGACTTTGATAAACGCGTCTGTTTCAACCGTTCTTTTTATCGCCTCGAGACAAATCCAATATGAAAGACGGTATATTGGAATACTGGTTTGTATTGATTTTATGAAATAACCTTCAGATTGTTCGGATTCGTTACCACAGAACGATTTTTTTCCTTTATTTACCACCCTCGACACGAAAATAGTTATTGGACTACTACTGCTGCTGTGGACTATGAACGTGAACGAATCCCACTATCAGCGCGGCGTTCTCAGTTTTTTGGGGTTATTCCACAACAGAAAGACTCGCATGCGGACTCGGATTCGTTCCCAGATGTAAAATACGTCGATTCGAAGAGAGATTCACATGAGATTCGACGTTGATAAATATGCCTGTTTCAACGTTTTTTTCTTATCGGATCGATACGAAACCAATATGAAAAAACGGTCCATTGAAATTCTATTTGTGTTTTATTATCGAATCAACCTTCAGATTGTTCGGATTTCCAGATGTAAAAGACTTCGTTCGAAGAAAGATTCACATGAGATTTGACTTTGATAAACGCGTCTGTTTCAACCGTTCTTTTCATCGCCTCGAGACAAATCCAATATGAAAAACGGTATATTCGAATACTGGTTTGTATTTAATTTTTGAAATAACCTTCAGATTTTTCGGATTCGTTACCACAGAAGGATATTTTTCCTTTACTTACCCCCCTCGACACGAAAATAGTTATTGGACTACTACTGCTGCTGTGGACTATGAACGTGAACGAATCCCACTATCAGCGCGGCGTTCTCAGTGTTTTGGGGTTATTCCACAACAGTAACACTCGCATGCGGACTCGGATTCGTTCCCAGATGTAAAAGACATCGATTCGAAGAGAGATTCACATGAGATTCGACGTTGATAAATATGCCTGTTTCAACGGTTTTTTCTTATCGGATCGATACGAATCCAATATGAAAAAACGGTCCATTGAAATTCTGTTTTGTGTTTTATTATCGAATCAACCTTCAGATTGTTCGGATTCGTTCCCAGTGAGTGATTTTTCGAAATTTATCACCCTCGTCACAAAAATAACCATGGCGACTGCTGCTGTGGACTACGAACGCGAACGAATCCAATGTTCAGCGCGGCGTTCTCAGTTTGTAGGGATTATATCACAACAGAAACACTTGCATGCGGAATCGGATTCGTTCCCGGATGTAAAAAACGTCGATTCGAAAACAGATTCACATGAGATTCGACGTTGACGAACGCGCCAGTTTCAACCATTTTTTATTAGATCGAGACGAATCCAATATGAAAAATTGCTGCATTGAAATTCAGTTTTGTGTTTTATTATCGAATCAACCTTCAGACTGTTCGCATTCGTTCCCAGTGAGTGATTTTTAGAAATTTATCACCCTCGGCACAAAAATAACCATGAGAACTGCTGCTGTGGACTATGAACGTGAACGAATCCAATGTTCAGCACTGCGTTCTTTGTTTGTAGTGATTATTCCACAACGGAAACACTTGCATGCGCACTCGGATTCGTTCCCAGATGTAAAGGACATCGATTTGAAGAGAGATTCACGAGATTCGATGTTGATAAAGACGCCTGTTTCAATTTTTTTTTTATTGGATCGAGACGAATCCAATATCAAAGCCGGTCCATTGAAATTCTGTTTTGTGTTTTATTATCGAAATAACCTTTAGATTGTTTGGATTCGTTCCCAGTGGGTGATTTTTAAAAATGTATCACCCTTGGCACGAAAATAGCCATTGGACTACGACTGCTGCTGTGGACTATGAATGTGAACGAATCCAATGTTTACCGTGGCGTTCTCAGTTTGTAGGGATTATTCTACAACAGAAACACTTGTCTGCGGACTCGGATTCGTTCCCAGGTGTTAAAAACGTCGATTCGAAAACAGATTCACTTGAGATTCGATGTTGACAAACGCGCCCGTTTTAACAATTTGTTTATCATACCGAGACAAATCCAATAAGAAAAATGGTCTATTCGAATTCTGTTTTGTATTTCATTTTCGAAATAACCTTCAGAGTTTTCGGATTCGTTGCCAGAGAATGATTTTTTTCTTTATTAACCACCCTCGACACGAAAATAATCATTGGACTACTACTGTCACTATCAGCGCGGCGTTCTCAGTTTGTTGGGGTTATTCCATAACAGAAACACTCGCATGCGGACTCGGATTCGTTCCCAGATGTAAAAGACGTCGATTCGAAGAGAGATTCACATGAGATTCGACGTCGATAAATGCGCCTGTTTCAACTGTTTTTTCTTATCGGATCGAGACGAATCCAATATGAAAAAACGGTCCATTGAAACTCTGTTTTGTCTTTTATTATCAAAATAACCTTCAGATTGTTCGGATTTATTCCCAGTGAGTGATTTTTAGAAATTTATCACCCTCGGCACAAAAATAACCATGAGGACTGCTGCTGTGGACGTATTGAATATGGAGGGTATTCAATCCATATTCAACCCGCATCGTCAGACTTCTCGACCCAATCTGACCGGAAAGAAAATAAAATCGGAGACGAATTCGGGGCAGTAATATCGGGAATGTCCGATTGAGGCTCCGAGAACCATTTCGAGCATCGATGTTATCTTCATTTAATAAACAAAGCTCCTACCGTCGTTCTCGCAGCATCGTCAGACTTCCTTATCCAATCTGACCGGAAGTACGATAAAATCGGAGACGAATTCGGGGCAGTAATATCGGGAATGTCCGATCGATGCCCCAAGAACCATTCCGAGCACCGATTTTTTCTTTGTTAAATAAACAATGCTCCTACCGTCGTTATCGCACAATCGTCAGACTTTTCGATCCAATCTGACCGATAGTGCAGATAATTTTAACCCGCATTTCGCGAACGTGGGTCGTTTTCGTCCTGCCCATGATCATTTTCTTCGCAGTCTGCTTCATATTTAATTTAAAAAAATATCAAACATAAGAAAGAAAAGAACCCTATTTCCCTTGAGAAGTGCGGCCAAAAGATTGACAATGCATTTTTTCAGATGTTGTTCATTGACAATTGTTGGTTTGGTAGTGCAAAAACGAAAACGACCCAGGTTCACGGGATTAAGGTGCCTCAAGTACCTCCACGGATTAAGGGTTAAGATAAACGATTGAATTTAATCGATCGATTGTGAACTTCATTGAAAATAATGTCCATTTCGAAAATGTTCGAGGATTTCATGCTCCGCAAATAATATTTTAAATCATATGCGATTCGCGAACAACTTTTGGAATAAATAATCCTAACACTACATTTTTAAATAATTTCGCGTGAAATTATTAACTTTTACCAAATCCTACATGTATTTTTCTTTCTTTCGCTGTTTCATAAATTATCTTAAAATCCTGTCACTCCGGAATTTTACGATATTTATTTTTATATTTACAATTATGTAGAATAATTATGTATTTAGAATTTACGATTTAAAAATTATGTAACTACAGAATGTTCAGATTATTTATGCAACATTAAAAAACAAAAATACTCGTAGTATTTGGTAAAAAATAATCATTTCACGCCAAATTATTTAAAAAGTTTATTGCTAGAATTATTTATTCTCAAAGTTATTAGCGAATCCTCGAACATTTTCGAAATTGACATTCTTTTCAATAACGTTCTCGGATAGGGACACATTCAGATCCCTCTGTTCGACCGCGTGTCATAGGACCAACTTCCTGTGACAGCCGAACATTCGGAAGTTGCAGCTGTGACGTCAGCAGACTAGCACTTCCTATAGCGCGCCTGTGTCTGATTTAGCTCATTTGTTTCACTGATGAAATTTCGATCTATCGACCTTAAATCGTATGTTTGATAATTTTTTCTGCATGACGGGGGGCTCAAATAAAGTTTTTCGGGAGTGTTCCTCATTCGTACGAAATTTTCCAGACTTCATTCTCCTGCACGCCGAATGGAAATTTCATTTTTTTCCAGAATACGCTATTTTCCCTGGAAAATACTGTTCATGACAAAAATACGATACATTTCTTTTCAAAAGGAGCTTGAAAAACCATCAAAAAGCATATTTTTTCAGTCGTAAAATCACCGCGCAAGACCCTTAAAAAACCCATGTAGAAGGTAAAGAAACCAAAAGTCGATACCAATTAATACGTTCTGTAAGCGTGAAAAAAATTCGAAATTGTACCCGCCTCATAAACGTGTATTGTATTCTAAACAAAGTGTTACCCTGTAAAGTCAGAAATTTCTGTGACCAAAGTGGAGCCGTAGTTGGACTTCAAGAATTGCTATATCATACAGCTGAAATAATATTAATGGTACAATCGGATGTTATTGGAAGTATTCTCAAAATAAAGTTGGTAATTTAGAATTGATATGCAAGTGGGAATGCGATGGCACGTCTGGTCGCAGTACTCACAAACCAAAATTTAGCGACGGAGACAACAATGAATCGGATGTCATCATTATCTTTATTTCACTTATTTCCTTCCAAATCTTTGATCGAGTCAATCCCACGCGTGATTATTTTGCAAAATCCACGTCCTTCGTCGCCAAGATTTTGTTGCCTAGTTAAAATTGAAAGTACCTTAGAGTAAAACTCTAAGGTGAACTTACTTCCTCGTGAATGCACCTTAGAGTAAAACTCTAAGGTGAACTTACTTCCTCATGATCTTTAAGACCGCATTCACTTTTAATCGTCACGCATTCTTTGTTATCTTAATTGACCCCTTAAACACGATTTCGGGAAAACCGTTTTCTTTGCGTTCACAAACGGTACATCCACCCAGCGCGGCTCGAATCGTTGGGCCAGTCGTTGAGTGTCTCACGACAATTGCTCGTTTAATTATTGACTCATGGCCAGGGCTTTTAGGTGCTTTCGTATTTTTTCTTCGCCGATTCCGCGGGTCCTGCAAACAAATGAAGCCCGTTCGACATTCATATTCCACGTTACACTCGCACACTCGAACGCCTGTCATCGTAACGTCAGCCACGACCCGACATCTCTCGGTGACTTCTGCAACCTCATGACAGCCACGTCAAGAAGATAGCGGCGAACGCTCCAACGCCCACTCCGTTCCTGGCCATTCCAACTCCACCGTTCCTCGGACTTCAGTTTGAACTATCGTTCGATATTGATTTTTTAATGGTCTTTTTCTCAATGGTACCATTTTTTTTGAGGCCCTCATCCGGGTCCTACGTGTTCAGAATCAAGTCCACTTTGCTTCTGTAAGCGCGGAATGCCATTTTTATTTTCACCCAGAATTTTTTTTTTTGGTGGAATATACTTTTCCCACATAGGCGCTATATTTTTTTTCGAAGAGTTCTCGAAAAACCATTTCAAAAGCGCACCTTTGCCGTCCCAAAATGGCCGCGCAAGAATTTAAAAAAATGGGTGGCCACTTTATAATTGTCACCCTGTATACTCCGATATTTTCTTTAAGCTCTATAACATTATAACAGTTAACAATTCCTATACGAAATACTTACCCGCCGTATAAAGAAATAAAAGGTACATAACAATCAAATTTTATTCAATATTTGCAAGACTTGTATAACAAAAATCATACATTAAACAACCAGGACAAGTTGCGAAATTATGAAACATTTATTGTAAAACCACATACAAAAATTGAACAATATGAACTAATGTAATAAATTGTAAGACTCATGATAAATTAATTAGAATTAATTTATCAAGAGTCCCATTTGATCCTGTAAGAACAAAAGAGAAAGACGCCGGTACTCCATACCGTCCCATAAGAGTAAGGGAGAAGGAAGGATGCCTACGTCACAACAGCGCCCACTTCCCCGACGCTGGATGCTGGCCCCACCAAGATGGCCGCCGCCTCCACTCGAGAAGTATATAAAAGGAGGGGTACCTCTCCTTCACTAGTTCTCCGGTCTCTCCACCAGTCAGTCGCGCTTCTCCGTTCGTTGGACCCGCACGCTGGAAAATCGGCTCTTGTCATTTTTTGAATCTTTGATTCTTTTTGGGTAACAGTTATACCCTTTTTGATTTTTATACGAATATTCATTTCGAACGTTTATTTTCATTATATCCAATCTATTCTCCGTGATTTAATTCATTTTTTGTAACAATATATCGATAATATCCAAAAGTGATCATCGTCTTGTGTTAACTTATTGTATTAAACCTGAATTCCTCGATTTAATCAAAAAGTGTCACTCATCGTTTTCTTCGGCATCTTTTATTCAGAATTACAAGCATATTCAAAAAATACTTGTCAAAGGAATTGTGCCAGTTTATCCAAAGTTTCTCTACTACTTTTTACCTTGTGTTTTAGTGCTCCTTAGCCGAGCACGAAACGTCCCCATCCTTTTCCGGTGATTAGGTGATCTTTCGTGCTGCCTAGTGGCCAGGCACGGTCACCGCGATCTACCGTGCAATCTCATTTCCTAAAATAAATTTGAATTCAGTGCTATTGCGTTTGCACGAATTCATATCCCTTTCAGTGTTGCAAGTGTGCTGCCTAGGGCCCAAGCACCTGTACCACAACTTGGAAACTGGGACAATACCAGAAACAATTATTTTGAATTAATTAGTTAACTTATGTTTTTCTCTAATGCCAAGAAGACATGCAGGTGTTCACTTCCAACGACGCCGCGCTCAGTCTAGCCGAGGTGAAACATCGGGTCGACATTCCCGCGGTGATAATAGAACTCTAGAACAACGGTTCAATCGATTACCGCTTAGCGCAAGACTGCGCATTATTTCAAATACTCTCCTCCATTCGCGAGAGTATATCGTGTACGATCGTTCGATCCGTCGCGTGTCTCCGCCGTCACCTGTCAGTGATCCAGACGCATCGACGGTCGTTGCATCACCTGAACACGAAGTAACATTTCCTGTTATTTCATTCGACGTCGAAGCTTCCTCTATCGTCGTCGAGCCAGAAATCAGTTCTTACGTCGTGGATTCACCTGTTGCTGATTCCTCATCGGTCGTTGAGTCCGCACACGATTAGGTTCCATTCCTATGGGTGCGTGTACATCGTCTTCTAGGAGGCCTGCTGTGGAACTTGCTGTCCCTGAAATCATCATTCGGTTCGAGATAGTCCACACCGATCGCGGAAGTTCCCTTCAGATACGGCAGCGTCCTCTCCCTCCACCCGCTACGCACCGCCGCTCGTAAGGGTAAGTTAGATTAATTCGCGCTACTTTCATTTCTACCCTCTTACCCTAATTTTGTATTTTCTACTTTTTATAACAATACTTACCAATTGCCGATTGTGACCTGATCCTCATCCCTGTTGGGCACATTCCCGACTAAAGGCAGGATCTCAAGGCTGGCGTCCGTTTTCTGAAAATAGAAGGAAAATACACTTATCCAAAAATAACGTAAATTTAACCGCACAGTCCGAATATCGTACTTCTTTTCTTTAAGAATATATTTTTTTTTATCTATAATAAATTCCCAGACTTAACAACGTCCTGGGTTTCCACCCTCTTCAAACCAGAAAAACCTCAAGGAATCGACAAATACACGTAAATATACAATACTTAATACGTCCTGGCTATCTTGCCCTCCATTAAATAACCTAGAACATAAAAAACAAACACAATTACCCACATATTTTTCCTAAACACTGTGCTACTCCAAATAAGATTATGAATACGCATTAAGAACCACTACCCAAAAATATCTTTGCTTATGTAGTATAAAATAGACAACGTAAACAAGAACCAAATAGACAACGTAAACAAGACACCAAATATAACGCAATAGGAGGATAATAAAAAATAAATACGAAATCATAATAATAATTCAATTTCCTTAAAAACGCTTAAAACAAGGTTGAAATAGAACTTTTCAAAACTTAACTTTTACAATATTAAACGGCACATTCAATAGTAAATAACGCCACAAACATCATATTTTTACGATCAACCAATCATGTTGAAATTACTTAAAGCATAGTTAAAATCAGGTTACAATGAGTACGTCTATCCGCCATATTAAAGAGGGAAAAATCACGATTCCAACCATGCCCTTCACATGATTTTAAAACAATTAAAACTATTTAATTTCGATTTTTCAAAAAGAAAAGATACTTGACGGGTTGCCTACTTGCAGGGGCAATATACCTCTTGTGCCATCCTGTTCCCCTGATACTCGAATTTTAATTCGCACCCCGCGAATTGATTTTACCCCAAAATAAAATGTAATTCGCGACCCCGCGACTGTCCAAATTAACCCCTTACCTGTTACACACCCACAACCTGTAAAATTTCAATTTAAATTAAAAATAAGAGAAAGGTATATAGCACGTCTATCCCCGTAGATATTACTGGTACATCCTAAACTTCGAGGACAAACCAAAGTATATGCCCTCATACGGTCAGAAATTTCAGGGACCTAATAATCAATATATATATATATATATATAATTTATAAGTACACTATCGAAGTTTAAGGACAATATAAATCACATACATATGCACTTTGGGAACACCACCAATTTCAAGGACAATCTCAATACACATGAATGTACATTACGGGAACATTGGAACTATTAAGACAGTAATTTTAACCATGAAGTATATTGGGAGGACGCTCTCGCAATTTTGAGGACAAAGAATATACCTTCACGTACATTGCACGGACGTTCTCGTAATTTTAAGGACAAATGTATGTATACTCACGTATGCTTCGAGAACGTTCTAGAACCATCCAGAGAATTCGAGGACGATCCTGAAAAGAACAAAGGATTGCATAACCAAATGCAACCTCAAGTCAGACAAAAGAAATTCCTAAGGGTCAGATTACACCTCGAGCTCAACCGAAAGAGATAAGGAAAGAATGCACACGTGCACCTACAACGCAATACCCAAAGGAATATTACACATAATCTAGAACCTTCTCGAACATTATAATTTTATTACAAAACTCTAGTTAAATATAAAAACTTTACTAAATAAACGTAGTTACTACGACAGTAATTAACAATACGTATATTGACAACAAGAAACAATATTATATAATGAAGAAAAGCGAATAAATTAAGAATAAATAAAAATAAATTGTAAAAGCAATGGTAAATTAACAAAACAGATTAATTTATCAATGCTTCTAATTAATCAAATGTATATTCACAAAGAAAAACAACAGAGAACCGAAAAACAAAAATTACGCCATAAGAGGGGAAGGCTCTCCGTCATCACCACTCCCGCGGAAGACATATATACAGCAGGCCCAAGCCGGGGCCCCTCAGTTCCAGCCGGTCTCTCCACGAAGCAACATCGCGTTCGGTCGCTCTGAAAATCGGTTATTTTATTACAAAAGATTGTAACAATATACGTACGAAAAGTGAATTATCGTGTCTGAGTTACTCTTACCCAATCCATCGTCATCTCTACGTCGTAACGCGCTAGAGAAAAGGGGTATAAAGAAAAATTATTTGAAATCAAGTGTTACTCACAGAAATTGAAAAGAAATAGTGAAACAAATGTACGGAATAGATTGAAAAGCTACCCGAACATTACCAGTCCAATATCCCGTTATTTGTGCAGATGTATATGCACGATAACAACCTACAGTAACCCCAAGTTATTAATGCAGATACCTATGCACGATAACTTGTCCACTTTACCCTTGTCTATTCAACCTCTTCCGTATGCCTAGACGACGGGGAGGTAAACATTACCGTTCCCGTCGAGTTATTGCTGAGGCTTTGGGCCAACCTCCTCGTGGCCCCAGGGGAAACAATAAGATTTCAGGGAAAAATTCAACAATCCCTGACAAATCTTTATCGCCTTTCGACGGAGAATTGGTATCGCCCATAAATAGCGTCGCGTTCCCTATAATTGACTTTTATACGGAAAGTTTCCATGTCAAAGAACCTCTAAGTGTTGCAAACTATTTTTCTGCATCAAACATCGAAACATTCGAAAATCCTCATATGAAATCATCAAGACCTACGGAATCCGGCCGAGTTCAGCCCAAGGTAATCTCCAATATCCCGGTGAACACCGAAATCCACCTGGTCGACAAGAAAGGGTGCATCCGGGTCATTCGCCCAAATTCCAGCGATTCTTCGCAGGTGAAACAATAGGAGCAACTCCGTACGACCCGCTACGCTTCCACGCTTGGACGGTGAGTAAATCTTCCACGCTTACCTCATTCTCAATTACTCACCAGATCTTCAAATCATTGATAATTTGATTACTTCTAACGGATTGATCCCCATCCCTAACGGGCGCATTCCCGTTTAAACTCCTGGGATCCCCGTTTACCTGTGAAATCTTCCTCTTGAACGAAATTTAGTATCATCTGAAATTGAAATAAAGAATTAAAACCTAATTTTACAACCACGACGTAACAATAACGATCCTTTCGGCGCTAGGGACAACGTGGTCGTCCAAGCCTCAGTGAGGATCACTCTTACCAGCTACGAAGCAACGGTCAACTTGGCGACCAACAAAGTAATCCTTCGATCAGGAACCCATTGCCAATTATCGGATGGGACCTGCTTCGATATCGAGGGCAACGCCGTATTCTGGAAAACGGAACCAGCAGATACCTGCGCGTTTAATAGATACGGCGTATTATTCGAGGGTACAGCTACCAAATTAAGGACTTTCGACAACTCTCACCAAATCCCGGACGTCTACACGCTGACTACCCAGGATACTACCTTCGCGCTAGCCGCAATATCTGAAAAACATGTTTGCGGCTATACTCTTGTGCGAACGGAACATCCGAAATTGTAGGTCCTTGAAATTCAAAATCACGAATATTTCGCTACGCGGAAAAGGGTACTTGTTAGTAACCTCGACAAATTCGCGTACGTGAACTCGAAGTTTATTTGCGTCGAAAAGCATATTAAGGCGCAAATAAAAACGCTGTACAAGGACATTCTCACACAACGATGCAATCTGAAAAGACAAATGCTACAAAACGCTCTCTCAACGGCTTCCATCCTACCCGGAAAATTCGCCCGGGCCGTCATGAAAGCCCCGGGATACATGGCCGTCATCGCAGGAGAGGTAGCACACATCGTCAAGTGCACACCTGTGGAATGCACCCTTCGTCGAACGGACGAATGTTACAACGAACTTCCCGTCACGTTCCGGAACCAATCATTCTTCCTGTCCACAATCTCAAGGACACTTATCCGGACGGGAACATATATCGAGTGCAACCCCATGCTGCCTGCCGAATATTGGATCGACGGCACTTGGTATCGGTTCACACCACATCCAGTCGAGGTACCGCCTCCTGGACAACTACATCCCGCTTCCATGCCTATCTGGAGATACAACCCTATTGGAAATTTGGCATCCAGCGGAATTTATTCTGACCACGAGATCAACCAGCTGAGGGACAGGATCATGTTCCCCGCTGAAAAACCAGCATTACTCAACAACATCGCAAGGGGTTTCGCAGGACACGACATACCCCCGGGAAGCGTTTCCCTCAAGACACTGATGGACGAGGACGCTCTCCAACACGTGGCTGATGGAGTAATGCACAAAATCTGGGGTGGTTTCGAAAAATTCGGGATCATCAGTGCGGGACTGTTCGGGGTCCTCGCAATCCTCACCATCATCAAGGCGATCATCGATACTTGCATCCCTGGATATACACTCCACACTCTGTACGGACGGAGTTTCGCCCTTCTAGGAGCCATCTGGAACTCGGTGACAAGCCTCCTAATTAGCAGAGCTAACCATGCTGAACAACGGTCGTCGAAGATTACCAACGACGAACCTCTGGAGCTGGTATCCATCAATGACAATCGCGACCATCCGACGACGTCGAGGCGTTTGTCGAGCGTCGACCACGGACTCTTGGAGCGGCTCAACGCCGGTCCTCAGCAAAGCTGAAGCATTGCTTCAGACTTTTAGGGGGGAGGTGTTACGTCCTAGCACTCTCGCCCTCCAAATATTCATATCTGGTACGAATTGTAATAATTATTAAGATTTTTTCCTCACGCTAAACGCGCTCATTTATGTTTTTCTTGGGTAACATATTAATCAGAACGACCCATATATGGTCGATTTCACTTAGAAACCCCGTTATGTCGAATATTCGTAAAGATATCTTTAAATTTAGCACGCGTATGTCTACCCGTATACTTTAGGGACAAACAGTTCGCGCTAAGCTTACCCGTAACTTCAGGGACGAGCACATGGGTGCTCGGATTAACTTTACAAATAGCCTCATATACACGTACATATCTGTTTGCCTGTACACTTCTGGGACACGCACATGGGTCCCCGGAGTACCTCCTATAATAATTCCGCATGTCTATTTCCATGCATACTTTAGGGACATAAGTCCTCGAACTAACTTCAATGAATATATATATATATACATACCCTAGGACCTCAGAGTCCCCATATACTATTCGTATACTCATATGCATACTTCGAAGGCATTAGTCCTCGGAATAACTTTAGTGAATATCTATACATGTACACATATATATATACATATACGTAAGCCATACGCTTCAGGGACATATAGCCGAGTCCCGGGGCAATAATTAATACATATTGACTTTCATGCACACTTCGGGGACATAAGTCCCCAAAGTGACACACACAAATATACATATATATATATATTCGGTAAACTCCCGGGACATCCAAGAGAGTCTCCGGAGTACAAATAATAATATAAATATCTGTACTTACATGTATATTTCAGGGACATTCACGAGTCCCCGAACTAGTATCCAACATATATATGTATATTCGTGGTGACCATAATGCAATGGTCCTAGAAATAAGAAATATTGGTATATCTATATAATGTATATATTGGGGACGCGAGAGTCCTCAAATAACCCGCGAAACTGTTCTCAAGCGGTCAGCTTCATCGCGAGTTTTCTCACAGACCTCCTCGGAGCTTGATCACCACCTAGTCAGCACATCCTGCCGATAACGAAAAATATTCATTTCATTGCTCGTGTACAGCTCGAGAAAAATAACGATATCAGTGCTAATATTCGATTACATGAGGACCGAGCTCGAGAGCGAGGGTAATTACGCCAAGCCCTTTGTCTCCGAGACAAAGCGGGCGAGGATACATATTGCGATCCGGGAGCTGGCCAGTCAGTTCCGTCCGGTCTCTCCAACAGCGCGCATCGCAGAGTCGACGCTCTGAAAACCGGTACATTTATTATATTTTATTTCTATTCGAGTTTACCCCGGTCTCTTCGTCAGTGTAACTATAAGTCTCTGTAAAACCGGTATTAATTGTTTTAATCATAATAAAAATAAAAGGAAACATAACAAGTCAAACACTGCAACAAATAAATTTACAAAACATATATTATTGTCTTTATTGAATGTAACTACGTTTATTCACGTGTAGAGTACACCATTGTTTATACCACATTCGATTTCGTCGCGCTATTTAAAACACCCAAAATACCGCGAACGCGCATAAGTGTAACATCTTCCGAGCAAATAATTAAAATCCATTTGTCTCTCGTTCGTGCGTGTAAACACGCAACGAACAAATCATCGTAGTGCATTTCTTTCTCTCTTTCTCTCTCCCTCTCGCTCACGCCATTTTTCCTAACGCACGTATTCGTCTCACTCATAAAATCGTACTTGTCCAAAATTGGACAAATCTCGAAGTGCTTTTTCATGAGGCTTGGGAAAGGTGATGCGCGAACACGCTACATCCGCTGACTCGCCGTTATCGGACAGGTTAGCGACTGGCACGGTTAACCCGGTGCTTAGTGCTCGGACGTCGATTTCCCTCGAGGTTCATATTTGTAATCGCGGCTGGCCGCCAATCGCCGTAACCGGGCGGAGGTGGGCCAGACGTAGCGAGTCGGCGGTGCCGTAATCTGGCACGCATTAGACTCGCTCAGCGTACCAAATTTTATTTTATACTAATCTGTACCTATGCGGTCGACGAATACGTTTCCCGATACATTCGCTGAACAAATAAAGAACCTCATCCGTTCAAAATCGGACGTATTAACAGGTATTTTCCGAGAAATTTGGAAGGTTTGCCGCACGAACACGCCACACACGCCGACCCGCCGTAATTCGGTAGGTCAGTGACTGGCACGGTCACACCGGTGCTTAGTGTTCGGGCGTCGGCTTCCGTTATTCTCAACGTTTGTTCTCGCGGCTGGCCGCCAATCGCTGTAACCGGGCGGAGGTGGAGCCAGACGTGGTGAGTCGACGGTGCCGAAACCTGGCACGTCTTGCACTCACCCAGCGGTTCGAACAATTATAAAATCTATACATTTATGTTCATATTTCGACGCGAATGTATCCCTCATAAATTAATCCAGTCCTCGTAGTCTCCGACTGCTCCCAAAAACATCGGCATCACCGGGCCATCGCATTCGGACGATCACCGGGCACCCGTCTGGGCAACGACAGGTCGGGTCGAGATGGAACATCTTTGCGATCCCTGGACAAATTCGGTCACACGGTTGCGTAGTTTTGACCCGCTACGGACCGCCGCTCTTTCTCACCAAGGTAAGCATAGTTTCACGCTACTTTCTTATTTGCTTACCTGTCGCTCATGCGTCAAATTATACACCAACGACTTTACCAAGCGCCTAACGCAAGTGGGCACATTCCCGCTTAAACGACTTAATCCATTATAATCCGTACGTTCGTGGCACACTTCCCATTTGTAAATTCAGAACCTAAAAGGTAAAATAAAAGACGATTCATTATCGATTAGAAATGAGACCCACGACGTAACAGTAGTCCTCAATGGCAATTTTCGTGGCGAGGGAGATAGATTTAAAAAAATTACCTACTGGGAACGAAACCCAATAATCTCGAGGTTATTTCGACAATGGACCACAAAACCGAATTTGAATGGATCTATTTATATTTTGGATTCCTCTCGAACCGATAAAAGAAACGGTTGAAAAAGGCATATTTATCAGCGTCGAATCTCATGTGAAATACTTTTCGAGTCGACGACTTTTAGAACGGGATACGAATCCGAGTCCGCTTGCAAGTGTTTCTGTTGTGGAATAATCCCTGCAATCTGAGAATGCCGCGCCGATGATCGGATTCGATCACGTTCATCGCCCACAGCAGCAGTAGTAGTCCTCAATGGCCATTTTCGTCCCGAGGGAGATGGATTTTAAAAAATCACCTACTGGGAATGAAACCAAACAATCCCGAGTTTACTTCGACAATGAAATATAAAACAGAATTGTAATGGAACGTTTTTTCTTTTGGATTCCTCTCGAACCGATAAAAGAAAGACTGAAACAGCCGTATTTATCAACGTCGAATCTCATGTGAAGTCTCTTCGAGATGACGACTTTCAGATCGGGAAACGAATCCGAGTCCGCATGCAAGTGTTTCTGTTGTGGAATACTCCCTACAATCTGAGAATGCCGCGCCAACCATCGGATCCGTTCACGTTTATCGTCCACAGCAGCAGTAGTAGTCCTCCAATGGCTATTGTCGTGACGAGGGTGATCGATTTCAAAAAATCACCTACTGGGAACAAAACCCAATAATCTCGAAGTTATTTCGACAATGGAACACAAAACCGAATTTGAATGGATCGTTTTTTATTTTGGATTCCTCTCGAACCGATAAAAGAAACGGTTGAAAAAGGCGAATTTATCAGCGTCGAATGTCATGTGAATTTCTTTTTGAGTCGACCACTTTTAGATCGGGAAACGAATCCGAGTCTGCATGCAAGTGTTTCTTTTGTGGAATAATCCCTACAATCTGAGAATGCCGCGCCGACCATCGGATTCGTTCACGTTCATCGTCCACAGCAGCAGTGGTAGTCCACAATGGCTATTATCGTGCCGAGGGTGATCGATTTTTTTAAATCACTTACTGGGAACAAATCCGAACAATCTCGAGGTTGTTTCGACAATAAAACACAAAACAGAATTTGAAAGGACCGTTTTTTATTTTGGATTCGCCTCGAACCGATAAAAAAAAGGTTGACATCGGCATATTTATCAGCTTCGAATCTCATGTGAATTTTTCTTCGAGTAGACGACTTTTATATCGGGAAACGAATCCGAGTCCGCATGCAAGTGTTTCTGTTGTGGAATAATCCCTACAATTTGAGAATGCCGCGCCGACCATCGGATTCGTTCACGTTTATAGTCCACAGCAGCAGTAGCCGTCCTCAATGGCTATTGTCGTGCCGAGGATGATCGATTTTTTCATATCACTTACTGGGAACAAATCCGTGCAATCTCGAGGTTATTTCGACAACGGTACACAAAACAAAATTTGAATGGACCGATTTTCATTTTCGATTCGTCCCTTTCCGATAAAAGAAACAGTTGAAACTGGCGTATTCATCAACGTCGAATTTCATGTGAAGTTCTACTGGAGACGAGGAATTTTAGATCGGGAAACGAATCCGAGTCCGCATGCAGATGTTTCTATTGTGAAATAATCCCTACAAATTGAGAACGCTGCGCCGATCATCGGATTCGATCACGTTCATCGCCCACAGCAGCAGTAGTAGTCCTCAATGGCTATTTTCATGCCGAGGGAGATAGATTTAAAAAAATCACCTACTGGGAACGAAACCGTACAGTCTCAAGTTTACTTCGAGAATGAAATACAAAACAGAATTTGAATGAAACGTTTTTTTCTTTTCGATCCTTCTCGAATCGATAAAAGAAAAGCTGAAACAGGCGTATTTATCAACGTCGAATCTGATGTGAATTTCTCGTCGAGTCGACGACTTTCAGATCGGAAAACGAATCCGAGTCCGCATGCAAGTGTTTCTGTTGTGGAATACTCCCTACAATGTGAGATTGCCGTGCCGACTATCGGATTCGTTCACGTTCATAGTCCACAGCAGCAGTAGTAGTCTTCAATGGCTATTTTCGTGCCGACGGTGATCGATTTTAATAAATCACTTACTGGGAACGAAACCGAAAATGCTCGAGGTCATTTCGACAATGAAACTCAAAACCGAATTTGAATGGACCGTTTTTCATTTTGGATTCCTGTCGAACCGGTAAAAGAAATTGTTGAAACAGGAGTGTTTATCAACGTCGTGTCTCACGTTAATTTCTATTCGAGTCGACGACTTTTAGATCGGGAAACGAATCCGAGTCCGCATGCAAGTCTTTCTGTTCTGGAATAATCCCTACAATCTGAGAATGCCGCGCCGACCATCGGATTCGTTAACGTTCATCGTCCACAGCAGCAGTAGTAGTCCTCAATGGCTATTGTCGTGCCCAGGGTGATCGATTTTAAAAAATCCCCTACTGGGAACAAAACGCAATAATCTCGAGGTTATTTCGACAATGGAACATAAAAAACCGAATTTGAATGGATCGTTTTTTATTTTGAATTCCTCTCGAACCGACAAAAGACACGGTTGAAAAAGGCGTATTTATCAGCGTCGAATCTCATGTGAATTTCTTTTCGAGTCGACGACTTTTAGAACGGGAAACGAATCCGAGTCCGCATGCAAGTGTTTCTGTTGTGGAATAATCCCTACAATCTGAGAATGCCGCGCCGACAATCAGATTCGTTCACGTTCATCGTCCACAGCAGCAGTAGTAGTCCTCAATGGCTATTGTCGTGCCGAGGGTGATCGATTTCAAAAAATCCCCTACTGGGAACGAAACCCAATAATCTCGAGGTTATTTCGACAATGGAACACAAATCCGAATATGAATGGATCGTTTTTTTATTTTGGATTCCTCTCGAACCGATAAAAGGCACGGTTGAAAAGTGTGTTTTTATCGGCGTCGAATCTCATGTGAATTTCTTTTCGAGTCGACGACTGTTAGATCGGGAAACGAATCCGAGTCCGCATGCAAGTGTTTCTTTTGTGGAATAATCCCTACAATCTGAGAATGCCGCGCCGACCATCGGATTCGTTCACGTTCATCGTCCACAGCAGCAGTAGTAGTCCACAATGGCTATTATCGTGCCGAGGGTGATCGATTTTTTAAAATCACCTACGGGGAACATATCCGAACAATCTCGAGGTTATTTCGACAATAAAACACAAAACAGAATTTGAAAGGACCGTTTTTTATTTTGGATTCGCCTCGGACCGATAAAAAAAAGGTTGAAATCGCCATATTTATCAGCGTCGAATCTCATGTGAATTTGTTATATCCTAAATTGGGTTAGTAATAAGAGAGAGAGAGAGAGAATGGGAAGACAATGATTTTAATTTAATTCGATTTTATTCTTTACAGGTACACGGACACGAGAAGTCACGTGCTGAGTTGGGTGAGTTATAACAAGGAGAAAATGAGGAAGCAGAATCTAATTTATTTTAACTTTTACCTTTGTTTTAGGAACACGACATTTGGTCGGGAATGCGCCCGACGGGGACGAGGACCAGGTCACAATCGGCAATTGGTACGTTTTGTTGTAAAATGTAGAAAATACAAAATTAGGGTAAGAGAGTAGAAGAGATAGTAGCGCGAATTAATTTAACTTACCCTTACGAGCGGCGGTGCGTAGCGGCTGGAGGGAGAGGCCGCTGCTGTATCTGGAGGGAACATCCGCGATCGGTGTGGACTATCTCAAACCTAATGGTGATTTCAGGGAAATCAAGTTCCACCGCAGGCCTCTTAGAAGACGATAATCGTCTTCTTGACGATGATCTTCTTCTTGACGTAAGAAGATGACGTACACGCACCCCTATGGATGCGTGTACATCGTCTCCTTACGTCGTGGATTCACCTGTTGCTGATTCTCCATCTGTCGTTGAGTCCGCACACAACTAGGTTCTATTCCTATGAATGGAACCTAGATGTATGCGGACTCAACGACAGGTGGAGAATCAGAAACAGGTGAATCCACGACGTAAGAACTGATTTCTGGCTCGACGACGAAAGAGGAAGATTCGACGTCGAATGAAATAACAGGAAATGTTACTTCGTGTTCAGGTGATGCAATGACCGTTGATGCGTCTGAATCGCTGACAGGTGACGGCGGAGATACGCGACGGATCGAACGATCGTCCACGATATACACTCGCGAATGGAGGAGAGTATTTGAAATAATGCGCAATCTTGCGCTAAGCGGCAATTGGTTGAACCGTTGTTCTAGAGTTCATTACCGCGGGAATGTCGACCCGATGTCTCACCTCGGCTAGACTGAGCGCGGCGTCGTTGGAAGTGAACACCTGCACGTCTTCTTGGCATTAGGGGAAAACAGGTTAACTAATTAATACAAAATAATTTGTTTCAGGTATTGCCCCAGTTTCCAAATTGTGGTACAGTTGCTTGGCCTCGAGGCAGCACATTTGCAACACTGAAAGGGAAATGAACTCCTGCAAATGTAGTAGCACTGAATTCAAATTTATTTTAGGAAATGAGATTGCACGGTAGATCGTGGTGACCATGCCTGGCAACTAGCCAGCACGAAAGATCACCTAATCACCGGAAAAGGTTGGGGACGTTTCGTGCTCAGCTAAGGAGCAATAAAACACAAGGCAAGAGTAGTAGAGAAATTTTGGATAAACTGGCACAATTCCTTTGACAAGTATTTTTTTTTGAATATGCTTGTAATTCTGAATAAAAGATGCCGACGAAAACGATGAGTGACACTTTTTGATTAAATCGAGGAATTCAGGTTTAATGAATTTAATTAACACAAGACGAAGGTCACTTATGGAGATTATCAATATATTGTTACAACTTTAAAGATGAATGAAATCGCGGAAAATAGATTGAATATAATGAAAATAAACGTACAATATGAATATTCGTATAAAAATCAAAAAGGGTATAACTGTTACCAAAAAGAATCGAAGATTCAAAAATGACAAGAGCCGATTTTCCAGCGTGCGGGTCCGACGAACGGAGAAGCGCGACTGACTGGTGGAGAGACCGGAGAACTGGTGAAGGAGGGTACCCCTTCTTTTATATACTTTTCGAGTGAAGGCGGCGGCCATCTTGGTGGGGCAAGCATCCAGCGTCGGGGAAGTATGCGCTGTTGTGACGTAGGCATCCTTCCATCTCCCTTACCCCTATGGGACGGTATGGAGTACCGGCGTCTTCCTCTTTTCTTCTTACAGGATCAAATGGAGCTCTTGATAAATTAATTCTTATTAATTTACCATGAGCTTTACAATTTATTACATTAGTCCATATTATTCGTATTCGTGAATATGATTTTACAATAAACATTCCATAATTTCGTAACCTGTCCTGGTTGCTTAATTTATAATTTTTGTTATACAAGTCTTGCAATTATTGATTAAAATTTGATTGTTATGTTCCTTTTATTTCTTTATACGGCGGGTAAGTATTTCGTATAGGAATTGTTAGCTGTTATAATGTTATAGAACTTAAAGAAAATATCGGAGTCCATATAACTATATCTGCGCGTAAACGGTTTTATTAAAATATCTTAATATGTATTAAAAAGCGATGCGCGTTAAAATATGACGTGCATGGGTTGATAGTTTTATTAATGTTGGTAACTTATTCTTATATGGTTATTCTACTATCGATATTGAGTATTAACATTGTACAATGGTTAATATTGCTCGAAATTCATGATTCAAAGTGGAATATAATATTTGAGTCTACAGGGTACATTTATGAAATTTCATAATAATTCTATCTTGGATAACAAGGGATTTTGCATTAACAATTTTGGAACAAAGGAATGGTGCGTAGTTGGTTACAGTATCCGCCGGATGTTTAGTCTGGGTAGATGACGAGGTGGCCCCGAGTTTTAATATCAATGTTTATGATTCGTGATTTCTGCGAGATGTAGTTTTGAGTTACCGATAATATTGACGGGACGTGATTTCGATGGTGACCGTGCTCCTCGTGGCGACTGTTATGGCTGCTGTACGTGTAGCTAAGGTCCAAGTGCATGTGCACTGAGGTATTGGGGAACAATCATAGCGGGTCCCCCTTAAGGATGCATATACTGCGATGAAAAGGGATGCCTATGGGAGGTGTCATGGCGGCCTACAGGACCACAGGGGTTCCCGGAGGATTCTACGATATTAGCGGAATTCCAATATGGCGGCTGTTAGCCATCTTGGCGGCCCGAAACCATCATGGCGGCCTCCTTAGGTGAAGCGGGAATGAGGGCACGCTTTAGGTATACAGTAACACGGGGTAACCGTGGATTTGCAGGTTTTTTGAGTTTTTGGGAGAAAACAATGGCCGCCGGGGCCGCGAGTTGGGTCTATATGAAAGAATGGATTTTTAGGGAAATGTTGACACCCGCGGGACCACGGTACGATTTTTAGTTTTGAGGGAAACGAATTTCGCGGGTCGCGACTAAGAGCAGGAGTATCAGGAGAACATGACGTCATAGGAAGTTGAAGCAAGATCTCCTCTGTTGAAAAATCGAAATTAAATAGTTCTAATTTTTTTTTAATTATGGGAAGGGTATAGTTGGAATCGGGATTTTTCCCTCTTTAATATGGTGGATAGACATACTCATTTTCACCTGATTTCAACTATATTTTAAGTAATTTTAATATGATTGGTTGGATGTAAAAATATGGTGTTTGGGACGTTATTTACTACTGAATGTGCCGTTTAAAATTGTAAAAGTCAAGCTTTAAAAGTTCTATTTTAACCTGGTTTTTAAGCGTTTTTAAGGAGATGAATTATTATTATGACTTCATATTTATTTCTTTATTATCCTTTTATTGCGTTATATTTGGTGACAAAAGGGTTTTACCTAATTTTATGTTTTATCCTACCCTGAAGGAGTTTAAGGGGGAACAATATGTTTTTATGAAGATCATGGGCTTTATTTAGTCTTAAGTATATGTAGTAACATGTGTATAGTGCAGAATTACGTGATTATTTATATTTGAGCCATTTAGGGCATTGTGAGACACACTGTTTCTTGCATAAATAAGGAATTATATTGTTTTATATGTTGTCTATTTTATTCTACATGTAGAAAAATACGCCTGGGAAGTGGTACTTAATACATATTCGTATTCTTATTTGGAGTAACATAGTGTCTAGGGTAAGTATATGGATAACTATGATTGTTCGATATGTTCTAGGTTATTTAATGGAGGGCAAGATCGCCAGGACGTAACAAATTTCTCTTCGAGTCGACGACTTTTATATCGGGAAACGAATCCGAGTCCGCATGCAAGTGTTTCTGTTGTGGAATAATCACTACAATTTGAGAATGCCGCGCCGACCATCGGATTCGTTCACGTTCATCGTCCACAGCAGCAGTAGTAGTCCTCAATGGCTATTGTCGTGCCGAGGGAGATAGATTTTAAGAAATCACCTACTGGGAACGAAACCGAACAGTCTCGAGTGTACTTCGACAATGAAATACAAAACAGACTTTGAATGGAACGTTTTTTCTTTTCGATTGTTACGTCCTAGCACTCTCGCCCTCCAAATATTCATATCTGGTACGAATTGTAATAATTATTAAGATTTTTTCCTCGCGCTAAACGCGCTCATTTATGTTTTTCTTGGGTACACATTAATCAGAACGACCCATAAATTGTCGATTTCACTTAGAAACCCCGTTATATCAAATATTCGCAAATATATCTTCAAATTTAGCACGCGTATGTCTACCCGTATACTTTAGGGACAGACAGGTCCCATAATAACTTTACCGCTAAGCTTACCCGTAACTTCAAGGACGAGCACATGGGTGCTCGTATTAACTTTACAAATAGCCTCATATACACGTACATATCTGTTTGCCTGTACACTTCTGGGACACGCACATGGGTCCCCAGAGTACTGTTACGTCCTAGCACTCTCGCCCTCCAAATATTCATATCTGGTACGAATTGTAATAACTATTAAGATTTTTTCCTCGCGCTAAACGCGCTCATTTATATTTTTCTTGGGTAACATATTAATCAGAACGACCCATATATG
Source organism: Ophion obscuratus (assembly GCA_964007375.1). Lineage (NCBI taxonomy): Eukaryota > Metazoa > Arthropoda > Insecta > Hymenoptera > Ichneumonidae > Ophion > Ophion obscuratus. The sequence continues at coordinate 58,482,294 of OZ023312.1, forward strand.
GTCGATTTCGCTTAGAAACCCCGTTATGTCGAATATTCGTAAATATATCTTTAAATTTAGCACGCGTATGTCTACCCGTATTCTTTGGGGACAAACAGTTCCCATAATAACTCTACCGCTAAGCTTACCCGTAACTTCAGGGACGAGCACATGGGTGCTCGGATTAACTTTACAAATAGCCTCATATACACGTACTGTCTGTTTGCCTGTACACTTCTGGGACACGCACATGGGTCCCCGGAGTACCATATTATAATGTCTCATATATAAATACATATACACGTACCTGCATGCTTTTGGGACATATACGAGAGTCCCTGGAGTACCTCCTATAATAATTCCGCACGACTATTTCCATGCATACTTTAGGGACATAAGTACTCGAACTAACTTCAATGAATATATATACATATACGTACTCCATACGCTTCAGGGACATATAGCCAAGTCCTGGGGCAATAATTAATACATATCCACTTTCATGCACACTTCGGGGACATAAGTCCTCAAAGTGACACACACAAATATACACATATATATATATATATTCAGTAAACTCCCGGGACATCCAAGAGAGTCTCCGGAGTACAAATAATAATATTAATAACTATACTTACATGTATACTTCAGGGACATTCACGAGTCCCCGAACTAGTATCCAACATATATATGTATATCCGTGTTGACCATAATACAATGGTCCTAGAAATAAGAAATATTATTATATCTATATAATGTATATATTGCGGACGCGAGAGTCCTCAAATAACCCGCGAAACTGTTCCCAAGCGGTCAGCTTCATCGCGAGTTTTCTCACAGACCTCCTCGGAGCTTGGTCACCACGTAGTCAGCACATCCTGCCGATAAGGAAAAACATTCATTTCATTGCTCATGTACAACTCGAGAAAAATAACGTTATCAGTGCTAATATTCGGTTACATGGGGACCGAGCTCGAGAGCGAGGGTAATGACGCCAAGCCCTTTGCCTCCGAGACAAAGAGGGCGAGGATACATATTGCGCTCCGGGAGCTGGACAGTCAGTTCCGTGCGGTCTCTCCAACAGCGCGCATCGCAGAGTCGACGCTCTGAATACCGGTACATTTATTATATTTTATTTCTTTCGAGTTTACCCCGGTCTCTTCGTCAGTGTAACTACAAGTCTCTGTAAAACCGGTATTAATTGTTTTAATCGTAATAAAAATAAAAGGAAACATAACAAGTCAAACACTGCAACAAATAAATTTACAAAACATATATTATTGTCTTTATTGAATGTAACTACGTTTATTCACGTGTAAAATACATAATTGTTTATATAACATTCGATTTCTTCGCGCTATTTAAATCACCCAAAATACGGCGACCGCGCAAAAGTGTAACTCTCGTTCGTGCGTGTAAACACGCAACGAACAAATCATCGTAGTGCATTTCTTTCTCTCTTTCTCTCTTCCTCTCGCTCACGCCATTTTTCCTAACGCACGTATTCGTCTCACTCATAAAATCGTACTTGTCCAAAATTGGACAAATCTGGAAGTGCTTTTTCACGAGGCTTGGGAATGGTGACGCACGAACACGCTACATCCGCTGACTCGCCGTAATCGGGCAGGTTAGCGACTGGCACGGTTAACCCGCTGCTTAGTGTTCGGACGTCGATTTCCCTCGACCTTCATATTTGTATTCGCGGCTAGCCGCCAATCGCCGTAACCGGGCGGAGGTGGGCCAGACGTAGCAAGTCGGCGGTGCCGTAATCTGGCACGCATTAGACTCGCTCAGCGTACCAAATTTTATTTTAATCTGTACCTATGCGTTAGACGAATACGTTTCCCGATACATTCGCTCAACTAATAAAGAACCTCATCCGTCTAAAATCGGACGTATTAACAGGCATTTTCCGAGGAATTCGGAAGGTTTGCCGCACGAACACGCCACACCCGCCGACCCGCCGTAATTCGGTTGGTCAGCGACTGGCACGGTCACACCGGTGCTTAGTGTTCGGGCGTCGGCTTCCGTTATTCTCAACATTTGTTCTCGCGGCTGGCCGCCAATCGCCGTAACCGGGCGGTGGTGGAGCCAGACGTGGTGAGTCGACGGTGCCGAAACCTGGCACGTCTTGCACTCACCTAGCGGTTCAAATAATTATAAAATCTATACATTTATGTTCATATTTCGACGCGAATGTATCCCTCATAAATTAATCCAGTCCTCGTAATCTCCGACTGCTCCCAAAAACATCGGCATCACCGGGCCATCGCATTCGGACGATCACCGGGCACCCGTCTGGGCAACGACAGGTCGGGTCGAGCTGGAACACCTTTGCGATTCCTGGACAAATTCGGTCACACGGTCGAGTAGTTTTGGCCCGCTACGCACCGCCGCTCTTTCTCACCAAGGTAAGCATAATTTCACGCTACTTTCTTATTTGCTTACCTGTCGCTCATGCGTAAAATTATACACCAACGACTTTACCAAGCGCCTATCCCAAGTGGGCACATTCCCGCTTAAACGTGGCGCTTTTCTTGTCCGACGGTAACTTACCGTCACATAAGTCATATACGACTTAATCCATTATAATCCGTACGTTCGTGGCACACTTCCCATTTGTAAATTCAGATCCTCAAAGGTAAAATAATCTAGTAAAAATGGGACCCACGACGTAACAGAGAAAAAAAATTGGTGGCTGCGGTGGGATACGCTTAAAGTCTTTGGTGTAAAATTAAAATCAATATAAATTTTTTTTCATGTTTACATATCGCAAAGTGTAAAATAAAATAAGAGGTTCAAAAGGCTGAGCATTCCCAAAATTCGAAACGTTTAAGTGAAGAGGAACTCCGCGTATTAGCGGATCAATTAGATAAAAAACGCGAAATACTTCGTGAACAAGAACAGGCGTTATTAAAAAGAGAATCAGAGACGTACGAAAAATTAGAAGCCCTGAGTGCTCGTGAATGTGAATTTAGTGATCAAGTGAGTAATAGGGATGAACCAATCGCAACCACTCATCACGCCCTCGAGGCTATGCAAAATACCCTTTCGACGATGATAAATGAGGTCAGTCGAATTAGTAGGGAAATCGGTTCAATTAAAATTGGTGAGGGTCAACGATAATCAGGTCCAGTCCCTCACGTACAACAAAACGAAGTTAACGTCCGCGATGATCGAGAATTACCCGCCAACATAAAATAAAAAGACGCACTCGAATCTGTGCCCATCTTCAATGGATACAACGTACCGGTTCTCCAGTTTGTTCGTGCTTGTAAAAGGGCAAGGGACATGTTCCGCCCCCATCAGGAGTTGGGCCTCACTCAGCTTCTACGTAACAAATTAAAAGGTCATGCCGCAACGGCACTGGAAGATTATAACTTCCAGAACGTTCACCAATTCGGTGAGCGGTTGAAAACGTTATTTGGTGCCGCGAAAACTTTGAACGAATTTCGTGGTGAACTTGGAAATATTTCAAAAAACAAAAACGAACATATTATCGACTATATCAGTCGAACCAAAGATTTGCATACGGCGATTCTCGAAGCCGAAATTGATAATCACGGAACTCTCCGAAACGGTCAATACGATATCTTCGAAAACGACACGCTGGATTGTTTCGTCAAGGGTCTTCCACCCGACTTTCGAATCCGTCTCAAACTCGAGGGATTCGATAATCTCGAAGATGCCTATTCAAAGGCAATAAAAGTTGAAAAAGATATGGAACGCGATAGGTCACATTTCAAGGACACGCGTTTCGAAAGCCGAACTCAAAATCAGTCGGCCCAAATAAAAGCGGTCTCCCCTTCAGGAGGACCGATTTGTAAACATTGCAACCGCAATCACGCGTCCGATGATTGCTGGTCAAAATTTCCGGATAAAAAACCGGGAAATTCAAATAAACAAAATTCAAACAGTAGAATCACGTGGTCAAGGCCCACAAACATACAGGGATCTCGACCCCCGTCGATGTGTAATTATTGCAACAGGGCGGGCCACCTCGAGACAACCTGCTTTAAAAAACGAAACGAAGAAAGGAACAGGGCAACCGAATTGCCAAAAAACGAGAATTCTCGACCAGTGGCACGGGCCTCCCCGCGGGACGAGAAATCGACGGAGCGCCCAGTAAAAATAATAGACGCGTCTCCGTGCGATCCCTCCACGTCTTATCAACACGTTCAAAACAAATAGCTTCCGTAGACCTCGACTCACCCAACTTATCGGGACTTAACGAATTTTTAATAGACTCAGGCTCGGAAGTGAATCTCGTCAAAAATAAAATCGTCAATGCTCATACGTATATAAATAAATACGATTTATTTAATTTGGAGGGGATCTCGAGTTTCCCCGTAAGAACAAAGGGGTCTATAAGAATAATGATCAATGATACCCCCGCGGAATTTCACGTCGTCGATGATTGGTTCCCGATGGACCAACATGCATTACTTGGTACCGAATTTCTTGCTGAAAATAAAGCTCTCGTAGATTGGAGACATTAACAATTAACTTGGGGAAATCAAAGAATCCCGTTTAAAGGTAAACAAACTATTTCGATTCCAAAACGGTCCAAAACGGTCTGTTACGTCAAAGTAAGTAATCCCAAAATCAAGGAAGGATATATTCCGATGCTCTACTTGAGAGAAGGGATCTTTTTTGGCGAAGCAGTCGTTACGGTCAAGAATGGTATCGCTTATCTTATTGCGCACAGTTCAACCGATGATAATTTTTTACTGACTATACCAACGGTAGTAGTCGAAGAATTCAGGTGCAAAGGCACGAAAAATGGTTCCCTCACTCCGGACGACCAAAAGGCGTTGCAGGAAGAGGAGAAAAGTTTAATTGTTCCCCACCCGGACGACCAAAAGGCGGCTCGGGAAGAGGGTATATTACGGTTTGAAATTGCGCGCAACAAAAAAGTTTTAAAAGTTGATAAGAAAGATAAAGTAAAAGAAATTCGCGACTTACTCCGTCTCAACCATCTAAACGATGAAGAACGGTCAAGCGTGTATAAAATTATAAGCGAGAATTCGGACCTATTTCATTTGCCAGGAAAAGTCCTAGGCTTTACAGATAAAATCGAGCATAAGATAACGACGAACGACGATCAACCAGTTTTTACGCGGCAGTAAAGATTCCCGCCCGTTCATAACGACGAAATTACAAAACAAGTTAAAGAACTAATTGAAGGGGAAGTAATAAAACCGTCAAACTCCCCGTATAGTTCGCCTCTGTGGATCGTTCCTATCAAGGCGGATTCACAAGGAAATCCAAAGTGGCGCATGGTCATTGATTATAGGAACTTGAACGAAAAGACAATTGGCGATGCTTATCCATTACCTCAAATAACCGAAATTCTCGATAAATTGGGTAATGCGAAATATTTTTCAGTATTCGACCTGGCCAGCGGTTTCCATCAAATTAAAGTACATCCAGATGATTCTCACAAGACAGCATTTGCTACACCGTTCGGTCACTACGAGTTCGACCGAATGCCGTTTGGTTTAAAAAACGCTCCGGCGACATTTCAAAGATTAATGGATCGAGTCTTAACAGGCCTTCAAGGCATCGAACTGTTTTTTTATTTGGACGACATCGTCATTTATGCAAAGACACTAGTTGAACACGAAAATAAATTCAACAAACTTGCGAAACAATTAAGGCAAGCCAACTTAAAATTACAACCGGACAAGTGTGAATTTTTAAGACGAGAAGTGGCATATTTGGGTCACATCATAAGCGAGGACGGAGTTAAACCCGATCCCAAAAAATTGGAGGCTCTACAGGGATACCCTAGGCCTACCACTCCGAAAAAAATAAAACAATCTTTAGGACTTGCAGGTTATTACCGCAGGTTTATCGAAAAATTTTCAGGCATTGCAAAGCCACTCACAAATTTATTAAAAAAGAGATCGACCTTCAAATGGACCGAATCTCACCAAAAAGCCTTTGATACGCTTATCGAGGCGTTATGTAAAGAACCTATTCTTCAATATCTGGATTTCACAAAACCATTCATCATAACAACGGACGCATCCGATCACGCCATTTGCGGAATTTTGAGCCAAGGCGAAATTGGTAAAGATAAACCCGTTAGTTACACCTCTCGAACTCTTGGAAAACACGAAGTAAATTACTCAGTGATCGAGAAGGAATTATTGGCTATCATTTATGGTGTAAATCATTTCAGACCTTATGTCTACGGCCGTGAGTTCTTGTTGGTAACGGATCACAAGCCGCTCGTATGGCATCACTCCGTAAAAGACCCGGCCAATCGTCTTGTGCATTGGCGCCTTAGCCTTTCTAATTATACTTATAAAATTGTATACAAACCAGGAAGGGTAAACAGCAATGCTGACGCCCTTTCCCGGAACCCGCCAGTAAAAATCAGATTGTGCTCATGGTAAAGCATACGCCATGTAAAAGAAAATCCGAATCGCCTATCGTTGGCTCAAGTCGGGCAAAAATTGGTAAACCGACTCCTAGCGGAAACGACGATTCGGACTCGGACGAAAGATTGTTCGATCCACCAGCTGCAAGAAATCCAGCTAAAAAACGAAAACCTACCTTAAATCCTGAACCGGATACGGAGGAAATCCCCGATCCGTCGGACGGCAACCAGAAGAAAAATCCACCTGAAAAAAGGAAAAAGTTAGCCGACTCCGCGGACGAAGACGATTTCCTCGGTTTCCAAAATTTCCCGACAATTTCGCAAACGTCTGGTAAAACGCCTCGTCGTTGGGAAAAGGAAAAGGAAACTCCGAAAACCCGGAACCTGGAAGAACCGCCTTCCCATCCTCAATCCGTCGAACCTGTGGAAGAAACAACCTTGCACACGTCTATTCTGGACGCAAGTCCAGACGACTGAATCGCGGAAAATTTTCAAATAACGCAACTTTTAGAAGATCGAGAAATAGCCCCATTTCCTGAGGATTCCGTCATCACAGAACCGTCAGAACATGGAGAAAACATTGAGAATATCGAGGATCTCACCGAAAGCTCAGGCGACTCAGACGACGACTCTGTAAATAGCGACATATTTGATAACGAAAACCCCGAGTATGCATTACCGAGGGTAAACAGTGAAGTCCAAGGTAGGCTCACCATACGCGAAACGCGTGACAATTTTTCCGTGTTCAAGGACAATCTCGTCGTCTTTGTCACCACTTCCGGGAGACCTATCGATGATGGAGCAAAAGACCTCCAAACTCAAAATTTGTTTCCCAAAATCGAGGAAACCACGTATTTACGACTTAAGGTAATAAATGAAAATTCAAGATGCATATTAGCTATACCGTTATTGGCTAATGTACACGAAAATCTTTTGATCGAGGACCTTGAGGAAGCCCTCGACTCCTTGAAAAATGTTGTCTGCGAAAGATCTACGAAATTAATTCATGTCGCGAAAACAAACTCAATCGGAAATGTATCATGGAACGAAATTAAAAACCTTTTGGTACAAACGCTAGGCAACGACGAAGTTACGTTGACTATCTGTAAATAATATCGCAAGGTGGCCATCAACGTGGTCCCGGTTCCGAAGATGGGAACCAGTCCACGCCGACCGCCCAGGGCTGACGCCCAAAGTGCCCTTTGGCACCCCAATCAAGAAGACGCCTACCGACATCAGCGAAGCGTTCTTGGTTACAGGATGACGTGGAAAATTTACCTTGCCGTCCTGTTTTGCATCCGCCCAACTGCCGGTCTTGTCGGGTACGATTGTGGCGGACCATCTCTAAACGTATCGACCATCTCCTTGGGAACCATTGGCGAATGTGACATCCCTTTGGTCGATCCGATACCGACACCAGTGAAGATTCAACTCCTGCAACTTTCGGAGTTCTCGTCAACTGGCGTAGTCCAATGTAAGGTCGAAATCGAACGGACAATTTACTACTGTGGGATGAGTTCCCACAACTCCATTGTACATAATGGACGCCAAATTTACCTGCACGAAGCCGACGAACGATCGTGCCAAAAAATTCACGAAACAGGGCCACTGCAAGTAGGCCTGACAGCAATAATTTCCGGGATCCGGAAAAACAGCACCACAACTCGGGGCGTGACCCTAGCCGGATCTTTTGATAACCAGGGGAAATGCTCCGGCACACAATATAACGATCCTTTCGGCGCTTGGGACAACGTGGTCGTCCAAGCCTCAGTGAGGATCACTCTTACCAGCTACGAAGCAACGGTCAACTTGGCGACCAACAAAGTAATCCTTCGATCAGGAACCCATTGCCAATTATCGGATGGGACCTGCTTCGATATCGAGGGCAACGCCGTATTCTGGAAAACGGAACCAGCAGATACCTGCGCGTTTAATAGATACGACGTATTATTCGAGGGTGCAGCTACCAAATTAAGGACTTTCGACAACTCTCACCGAATACCGGACGTCTACACGCTGACTACCCAGGATACTACCTTCGCGCTAGCCGCAAAATCTGAAAAAACATGTTTGCGGCTATACTCTTGTGCGAACGGAACATCCGAAATTGTACGTCCTTGAAATTCAAAATCACGAATCTTTCGCTGCGCGGAAAAGGGTACTTGTTAGTAACCTCGACATATTCGCGTACGTGAACTCGAAGTTTATTTACGTCGAAAAGCATATTAAGGCGCAAATATAAACGCTGTACAAGGACATTCTCACACAACGATGCAATCTGGAAAGACAAATGCTACAAAACGCTCTCTCAACGGCTTCCATCCTACCCGGAAAATTCGCCCGGGCCGTCATGAAAGCCCCGGAATACATGGCCGTCATCGCAGGAGAGGTAGCACACATCGTCAAGTGCACACCTGTGGAATGCACCCTTCGTCGAACGGACGAATGTTACAACGAACTTCCCGTCACGTTCCGGAACCAATCATTCTTCCTGTCCACAATCTCAAGGACACTTATCCGGACGGGAACACATATCGAGTGCAACCCCATACTGCCTGCCGAATATTGGATCGACGGCACTTGGTATCGGTTCACACCACATCCAGTCGAGGTACCGCCTCCTGGACAACTACATCCCGCTTCCATGCCTACCTGGTGTAACGTCCTGGCGACCTTGCCCTCCACAAAAAAAAAATATATATATACACACACATGTATACGCGAACATACACACACGTACATGGGTATATACATATACTTACATACACATACCCGTTTTTCAATCTAACATATGCAAATTAATATAACCGGGTACCTACATATGCAAGGACCCTATAACCCATAAGGAGTCATATGTATACATACATACATACATACACACATATATATATATATATATATATATATATATATATATATATACACACATAAGGAGTCATATGTAGACACACATATATATATACGTATCCTTCTATAGTATAGGTACGCATACGCGCTCCTCTTATACCTTCCTCGTACCCAGATACTGCAGAGTCACGTCTCTATCTCTTTCTCTCTCTTCCTCAGTCTCCACGGATACCTCCTGCGTTTCCTCCTATCCCTATACATCTACCCAGCACCAGTGAACTCCAAATTTCGTTTTCCAAAATAATACATATTCTCACGATGCAAGAACACGTGCATTCACGAAACCCCGTTCCCATGCATAGTTGAGCTTGGAAAAACCCAGAAAAGTAGAAAACCGCTTGAAATCCATTAGTCTCCTTAATGCACTCAAGTGCCCTACTGCACTCAAGTGCCCACGTGCACTCAAATGCTCACGTGCATCTTTTCCCAAAACATGCATTTCCCACGTTGTACGCCGCCACCGTGTCGCGCCGTCGCCGCCATGACAGTCGCCACGAGTCGCACGTACATACCGAGAAATCATTGTTAATAATAAATTGAATAAACATCCCGTCGAATATCACCTATCACCCCGAGACTAAACATCCTCGTCCGATAATCCCGTCACCAGCATATCGTGTATCACCCCGATCGCGCTAGCTATGTATAAAATATAATTATTTATTAATACCATAAACTAGCAATAGTTAACAATTTCATACTTCTTTTATTATATTACAAATACTATAATAATCCTTACGAATTATACAATAAAGAATATTTACATATATTAACTATAATAAATGCAACAATACATTTACAACAAACAATAATATCGCAACGGTTGCATAATAAAATGCGGAACAGTAAAAAGCATTATTCCTTCAAACCGTATTAAATACTTTAAAACCTTATTAACATTTATTAAATTCCACAATAATTAATTATTATAAAATAAGTAATTTCGACACAGTTATACAGGAAATTACACCACGGACAATTATAAATAATCACAAACAAAACAACATTGCGTAACAACAATTATTATAAATTATTACATACAAAACCATATTTAACAGTGACATAAACGATCTACGAATTATTATCACATATCGACTATTACTACCAAACACAATTGAACACACAAAATTATTTTGTACACCATAAACATTTATTTACACTCATTATAATAACAATAAACAATTACAAACGTCACGAATGTAAAATACCGATCTTCCTACGAAAATATTATATACTAAATTCAAAACAGTGTATAATATAAAATTGTAAACTAATAATAAGTTAATTAAATTAATTTATTATTAGTCCTCCATACATACCTATAAGAGCGAGTGAGAAGGCTATATCGTCTACGTCACGCAGCCTCCCCCTCCATCGGTCCAGCCTACCAACCGGGGGAACCGCCTATAAGATGATGTGGTCCAGCGCTCCTCCTTAGTTCACCGGTCTCTCCACCAGTCAGTCGCGTTTCTCCGTCCGTCGGACCCGCACGCTGGAAAATCGGCTCTTGTAATTTTTGAATCTTTTATTCTTTTCGGGTAACAGTTATACCCTTTCTGATTTGTATACGAATATTTATACCGTACGTTTATTTTTATTATATTCAATTTATTCTCCGTGATTAATTCATTTTTAAAAGTTGTAACAATATATTGATAATTTCCGAAAGTGATCACCGTCTCGTGTTAATTTATTGTATTAAACCCTAATTCCTCGATTTAATCAAAAGTGTCACTCATCGTTTTCTTCGGCATTTTTCACTCAGAATTCCCAGTGTTCAAAAATACTTGTCAAGGAAATTGTGCCAGTTTAACCAAAGTCTCTCTACTACTTTTACCTTGTGTTTTAGTGCTCCTTAGCTGAGCACGAAACGTCCACATCCTTTTCCGGTAAATTGGGTGATTTTCAGTGCTGCCTAGTGGCCAGGCACGATCACCACGATCTACCGTGCAATCTCATCTCCCAAATAAATTTGAATTTAGTGCTACTACATTTGCACGTATTCATATCCTTTTCAGTGTCGCGAGTGTGCTGCCTAGGGCCCAAGCACCCGCGCCATAATTTGGAAACTGGGACAATACCTGAAACAATTATTTTTAATTAAATAATTACCTTTACGTTTCTCTAATGCCAAGAAGACGTGCGGGTGCTCATTTTCAACGACGCCGCGCTCAGTCCAGCCGAGGCGAAACATCGGGCCGACATTCCCGCGGTAATAACCGAACTCTAGAACAACGATTCAATCAATTACCGCTTAGCGCAAGGTTGCGCATTATTTCAAATACCCTCTTCCATTCGCGAGTGTATATCGTGGACGATCGTTCGATCCGTCGCGTATCTCCGCCGTCGCCTGTCAGCGACTCGGGCGCATCCACGGTCGTTGCATCACCTGAACACGAAGTGACATTTCCGGTTATTTCATTCGACGTTGAATCCTGCTCCATCGTCGTCGAACCGGAAATCAATCCTGTCGCTGCCGACTCACCTGTTGCTGATTCTCCATCTGTCGCCGAGTCCACACACAACTAGGTCATTTCCAGCTGGTACAATTGATGGGTGGATCATCATCTAAGCATAGGAAATCCGCCCCTCAACCAACCGTCGTCGAAGTCACCCTTCGTCTCGAGACCGTCATCACCGACGGAAGAACTTGCACTCGGGTACTTGATCACCCGTCGATAAACCCGCTACGCACCGCCGCTCGTAGGGTAAGTCGCATGTTCACGTTACCTCTCGTTATTCTCTTTACCGACTACCCTATTCTCGCGAGTGATAATTAATTACCGATCAAATTGTGACTGATCCTCATCCCTGTTGGGCACATTCCCGACTAAAGGCAGGATCTCAAGGCTGGCGTCCGTTTTCTGAAAATAGAAGAAAAATACACTTATCCAAAAATAACGTAAATTTAACCTCACAGTCCGAATTGCGTATTTCCTTTCTTTAAAAAATATATTTTTTTATCTATAATAAATTCCCGGACGTAACACTGGGGATACAACCCTATTGGAAATTTGGCATCCAGCGGAATTTATTCTGACCACGAGATCAACCAGCTGAGGGACAGGATCATGTTCCCCGCTGAAAAACCAGCATTACTCAACAACATCGCAAGGGGTTTCGCAGGACGCGACACACCCCCGGGAAGCGTTTCCCTCAAGACACTGATGGACAAGGACGCTCTCCAACACGTGGCTGATGGAGTAATGCACAAAATCTGGGGTGGTTTCGAAAAATTCGGGATCATCAGTGCGGGACTGTTCGGGGTCCTCGCAATCCTCACCATCATCAAGGCGATCATCGATACTTGCATCCATGGATATACACTCCACACTCTGTACGGATGGAGTTTCGCCCTTCTAGGAGACATCTGGAACTCGGTGACAAGCCTCCTAATTAGCAGAGCTCACCGTGCTGAACAACAGTCGTCGAAGATTACCAACGACGAACCTCTGGAGCAGGTGTCCATCAATGACAATCGCGACCATCCGACGACGTCGAGGCGTTCGTCGGGCGTCGACCACGGACTCTTGGAGCGGCTCAACGCCGGTCCTCAGCAAAGCTGAAGCATTGCTTCAGACTTTTAGGGGGGAGGTGTTACGTCCTAGCACTCTCGCCCTCCAAATATTCATATCTGGTACGAATTGTAATAATTATTAAGATTTTTTCCTCGCGCTAAACGCGCTCATTTATGTTTTTCTTGGGTAACATATTAATCAGAACGACCCATATATTGCCGATTTCACTTAAAAACCGCGTTATGTCAAATATTCGTAAATATATCTTTAAATTTAGCACGCGTATATCTACCCGTATACTTTAGGGACAAACAGTTCCCATAATAACTTTACCGCTAAGCTTACCCGTAACTTCAGGGACGAGCACATGGGTGCTCGGATTAACTTTACAAATAGCCTCATATACACGTACATATCTGTTTGCCTGTACACTTCTGGGGCACGCACATGGGTCCCCGGAGTACCATATTATAATGTCTCATATATACATACATATACACGTACCTGCATGCTTTAGGGACATATACGAGAGTCCCTGGAGTACCTCCTATAATAATTCCGCATGTCTATTTCCATGCATACTTTAGGGACACAAGTCCTCGAACTAACTTCAATGAATATATATATATATATACATACTCTAGGACCTCAGAGTCCCCATATACCATTCGTATACTCATATGCATACTTCGAAGGCATTAGTCCTCGGAATAACTTTAGTGAATATCTATACATGCATATATATATATATATATATACATATACGTACTCCATACGCTTCAGGGACATATAGCCGAGTCCCGGGGCAATAATTAATACATATCTACGTTCATGCACACTTCGGGGACATAAGTCCTCAAAGTGACACACACAAATATACATATATATATATATATATATATATATATATATATTCGGTAAACTCCCGGGACATCCAAGAGAGTCTCCGGAGTACAAATAATAATATTAACCCGGCGTGTGTATACTGGGACTTTAAAGGAACAGTTGAAATTTCGAACTCAAAATTCTTTCTTGCCGATAGAGTGCAGGCTCCGGTTACCCTCCCTAAAAAATCTAGATCGTAGTAGGGACTAAATGCCTAAGGGACCGCCGGCTCCGGCATTTTACCTAGAAACGCCAGTGAGTGTAAGTCGCTGCCGTTCCCTGAAAGGGTCAGTGTACACACCGCGTCAGTATTTTTGAAGGTAAGTGGATGGTGTTGTATTTTTCGTTTTCGTAGTTTTTCTGTTTTTTTGTTTTTTTTTTATACTGAAATAAATGTTGCATGTTGTAGAATCCTATGGAATAGATACACTACACATGTATTTGACGCTGTTGCGGCCTTTGTTTACGAACTTTAACCTCCATAAAAAAACTTTTTGTGTATTTTTGACGTATCAGTCAGTTGTTTTTCCATTCTTTCTAGCAGTTTTTCAAAATGGGTGAAAGGAGCTCATCCCAGATTATGTACAGCTTACGCGACCGTGGTTCTCAATGTTTTTACGATCAGGAAAGTGACAATGAACCCGACGGAGAAGAGATTCACGACGACATACCCAGCGAACAAGATTGCGACGAAGACCACGATTTCGACCGACCAAAAAGACAACGAGCCAACGAAAGAGCGGAAACTAACGAACCTGAGGAAAAACCAGAACAGGCAGGTCGTCGAAGATCAATTATCAAAGGCAAAAACAATTTCCGGTGGTCGCTGAATGCACCTGAAACGAGAGGACGCCATTCACTTCGAGTGTACTTGCCGTCAGCAAAAGGGGAAGCGAAAAATATCACAACACCCTTGGAAGCTTGGGCCCTATTATTTACTCAAGAAATGCTCGAAATGATTGTTCAGCACACCAATGAAGAAATCGATCGAAAACGAGAAGCAAACGCAAACAATCCTACGTTTGCTAAAAACACCGATATAGTCGAACTAAAAGCTTTCATCGGGTTGTTGTATTTTGCCGGTATGGAGAAGAACAATCACAGCAATTTGGAAGATCTGTGGAACCCTGAGTTTGGGTATAACTTGTACCGAGCTGTAATGTCAGAACGTCGATTTCAGTACCTTCTGGAAAATCTTCGGTTCGACGACAAGAATACGCGAAATGCAAGAAGAAAAGAACACGCTTTAGCCCCCATAAAAGATCTGCGGGATGTATTCATTGCGAATTGCAAAAAAATACTATTCGCCATCGTCTAACTGTACGATCGATGAACAACTCCTTGGATTTCGTGGCCGTTTTGGAGCAAGAGTTTACATTGCTAATAAGCCAGATAAATACGGAATAAAAATTGTCACCTGCAACGACGCACAAACATCGTACCTGTTAAACGCTGAACCTTATGTTGGAAGGGTAACAACAGCCGCAGGTGACACCGTACCAAGTTATTATATCAAGAAATTGACTGAGCAGATCCACCATTCTCAACGCAACGTAACCTGCGACAACTGGTTCATGTCCGTGAAGATTGTTCAAGAAATGAAGCACGATTACTCCTTGACAATGGTGGGCACGTTGCGAAAAAACAAGCCCGAAATACCAACGACGTTTACACAATCAGCTGCTGCCGGCACGGTGCGGTACGCTTACGCCGATGGAATGACGCTACTTTCCTACTGCCCGAAAAAAAAACAAGGTAGTTGTGCTATTATCCAGCTTGCATAAAGCCGGCCGAGTCGATGAAAAAATCGGCAAGCCAGAAATCGTAGGTTTTTACAACGTTACGAAAGGTGGAACGGACACCTTTGACGAGCTGTGTAAGAATTATACAACAAGCCGAATCACCAAACGATGGCCTATGCGCTTCTTTTACGGGATGCTGGATCAAGCAGGAGTGAACAGCGCAATATTATATAATTTGCGAGAAGTCAACCCCACGTTGATTCGTCGCACTTTTACTAAACAATTGATTCAAAGTATGGTGAAGCCACATTTAGAGGCGCGTTTACAAAAATCCACCTTACGGATAAATATTAGAAGCCTCATTACCGATATTCTCGGAGTTAATGAACGTGGACCCTTAAGGACGGGGAAACTAGAAAAACGGAAAAGGTGTTCTGTCTGTAATTGGAACGAGAACAAGAAAACACTTTACTGTTGCGTCTTGTGCGAAACGCCGGTTTGCGAGGACCATCGAATCCATTTCTGTAACAATTGCGCACAGTAATTTCGGTTTTCCAGATGATTATCTTTAATGTATCATTTCTTTGTATTTTGAATAATAAAAAATCATTTTTGTATCGTAAAATTACCTTTTCGTTTATTTTATGACATGCATGAATCCATAAAATATTCCCCACTTTTAGGTGCTCAAATAATTCAACTTTTTGGAACCCACACAAAAAACACTATATTCTTTTGAAAGTTCATAGTCTAAGCTACAAAACCCTAGAACCGTTTTTTTTTATATTTGTTTATTGTAGAGTTACGAATTTGTTAACAAAATTCCGTTTTTCCCACTTTTTAGACGATTGTTTCATTTTTATTAACAACGGTTTTTAACTTTTGAGTTAGGTAGCTGCTGGGCCATGTAGTAGACACTTCAATAAGTAACCCAGAATTTTTTCAGATTTTTTGGAAGCCTAAAAAACTTTGTAAACTCGAGTGTTCCTTAAAGTACCCAGTGTACACACCGTGCACCGAAAAATATAGTGTACACACGCCGGGTTAAAATCTATACTTACATGTATATTTCAGGGACATTCACGAGTCCCCGAACTAGTCTCCAACATATATATGTATATTCGTGTTGACCATAATGCAATGGTCCTAGAAATAAGAAATATTGTCATATCTATATAATGTATATATTGGGGACCCGAGAGTCCTCAAATAACCCGCAAAACCGTTCCCAAGCGGTCAGCTTCATCGCGAGTTTTCTCACAGACCTGCTCGGAGCTTGGTCACCACGTAGTCAGCACATCCTGCCGATAACGAAAAATATTCATTTCATTGCTCATGTACAGCTCGAGAAAAATAACGTTATCAGTGCTAATATTCGGTTACATGGGGACCGAGCTCCAGAGCGAGGGTAATGACGCCAAGCCCTTTGTCTCCGAGACAAAGAGGGCGAGGATACATATTGCGCTCCGGGAGCTGGCCAGTCAGTTCCGTCCGGTCTCTCCAACAACGCGCATCGCAGAGTCGACGCTCTGAAAACCGGTACATTTATTATATTTTATTTATTTTCGAGTTTACCCCGGTCTCTTCGTCAGTGTAACTATAAGTCTCTGTAAAACCGGTATTAATTGTTTTAATCGTAATAAAAATAAAAGGAAACATAACAAGTCAAACACTGCAACAAATAAATTTACAAAACATATATTATTGTCTTTATTGAATGTAACTACGTTTATTCACGTGTAAAATACATAATTGTTTATATAACATTTGATTTCTTCGCGCTATTTAAATCACCCAAAATACGGCGACCGCGCAAAAGTGTAACATTTCCCGAGCAAGCAATTAAAATACATTTGTCTCTCGTTCGTGCGTGTAAACACGCAACGAACAAATCATCGTAGTGCATTTCTTTCTCTATTTCTCTCTCCCTCTCGCTCACGCCATTTTTCCTAACGCACGTATTCGTCTCACTCATAAAATCATACTTGTCCAAAATTGGACAAATCTGGAAGTGCTTATTCACGAGGCTTGGGAAAGGTGACGCACGAACACGCTACATCCGCTGACTCGCCGTAATCGGGCAGGTTAGCGACTGGCACGGTTAACCCGGTGCTTAGTGTTCGGACGTCGATTTCCCTCGACCTTCATATTTGTATTCGCGGCTGGCCGCCAATCGCCGTAACCGGGCGGAGGTGGGCCAGATGTAGCGAGTCGGCGGTGCCGTAATCTGGCACGCATTAGACTCGCTCAGCGTACCAAATTTTATTTTAATCTGTACCTATGCGTTAGACGAATACGTTTCCCGATACATTCGCTCAACAAATAAAGAACATCATCCGTCCAAAATCGAACGTATTAACAGGCATTTTCCGAGGAATTCGGAAGGTTTGCCGCACGAACACGCCACACCCGCCGACCCGCCGTAATTCGGTAGGTCAGCGACTGGCACGGTCACACCGGTGCTTAGTGTTCGGGCGTCGGCTTCCGTTATTCTCAACATTTGTTCTCGCGGCTGGCCGCCAATCGCCGTAACCGGGCGGAGGTGGAGCCAGACGTGGTGAGTCGACGGTGCCGAAACCTGGCACGTCTTGCACTCACCCAGCGGTTCAAATAATTATAAAATCTATACATTTATGTTCATACTTCGACGCGAATGTATCCCTCATAAATTAATCCAGTCCTCGTAGTCTCCGACTGCTCCCAAAAACATCGGCATCACCGGGCCATCGCATTCGGACGATCACTGGGCACCCGTCTGGGCAACGACAGGTCGGGTCGAGCTGGAACACCTTTGCGATTCCTGGACAAATTCGGTCACACGGTCGAGTAGTTTTGACCCGCTACGCACCGCCGCTCTTTCTCACCAAGGTAAGCATAGTTTCACGCTACTTTCTTATTTGCTTACCTGTCGCTCATGCGTCAAATTATACACTAACGACTTTACCAAGCGCCTATCCCAAGTGGGCACATTCCCGCTTAAACGTGGCGCTTTTCTTCTCCGACGGTAACTTACCGTCCCATAAGTCATATACGACTTAATCCATTATAATCCGTACGTTCGTGGCACACTTCCCATTTGTAAATTCAGATCCTAAAAGGTAAAATAATCGATTAAAAATGGGACCCACGACGTAACAGTGACTTCGAGGGTTCAATGATGTTCAATTGTAGCAGATCGTTCATTTGTTTTTCTATTTCTGGTCTTCGGAATGGCGGATGTCTGTATTGTCCTGCATTGACCGGTCGATCCTCCACAGAGGGAATTCGATGTTTGCATTCATTTGTTGATCGGAGGGGTTCACCAGGTAGATGAAAGAGGTCTACGTATTCTTCTACTAGTGTAGATACCCGTTACGCTCTTCGTCGTTGAGGTGAATAAGCCGCAAAAGACTCATTACTTGGCACGGTTTTCTCGCATCCGAGGACTTTTGTGCTCTAGGGACTGTGTATTCGCGGTGTGATCATCCTCTTCATCGATCTCGTCTGTACTCATATCGAAAGGATAGAGTGAAATTACGGGAACCTCTACTCTGACGCTCTCGTTCAAGGTATTGATAGCGTACAGGTATGCTTTATACGTTATCGTTGGTATTTTTAACCAATGATTGGCTTGCAACGATACCATCTTGAAGTGGTATACGGGGTACATAACCTGTCTCTAGTGGGTTTTCGACTCGAATAAACATGGTCGTTTTCTGTCTGGCCCGCAGACGAAATGATTCCGTGTTTGTAAATGGGATGTCCACGTTATTGACTCGTACGTGTCGCCCTACCCAGTCGATTCTACTTCTTCTTTCTCCGATTATTTCACGACCGAGGATTGCGTCGAATTCAACAGGGAAGTCGGCCGCACAACATTGAATGGTACGGATTGGTCATGAAGTGCGATGTTAATTTGTCCGAGTGTCCTGGGTCATTTGATGATCGAAATTCCGTATAATTCGTAAATGATGAGAATATTTATGAGATTTGGGTGGAGAATATTCGATCTTGATCAAATTTAATTGTGAGACCGAGTCTGCGAGAAATAATGTTTGCGTTTCCTTGAAATCTTTCGGGTAAATGCTAATTGTAGGTGAGTGGTAGTTATTCGTTCGTGTGCTCAGGTTACAAGAGGCTCGGAGGATTTTTTGTTTCGTTTCCGATTTGACTGTGTCTGGCGTCCTTGGGTGTTTGGGCCCATCGAGACGCCTGGTTGAGGTGTCGTTGACTCGTTTCCCTGCTGTTTTCTAGCTTGGGCTTCGTCTTTTCCCCCGTTATTATATGCTCGTTTACGGCATTGATTTATGGAGTGGCCCGGCTTTTTGCAATAGTTGCATGATATGTTGCTTCTGTTTATAGCGCCTTTTGGTGAGTTGCCTTTTGCCAGAAGGTAGCAATCATTTGTTGTGTGTTTTGTCTTTTTGCAATAATTGCAGAATTTACTCGGGTTCGCACGAAAGGTTGAGCTTCCGGGTTTGTTTTCGTTCTGACTATTTGATTTATTGAAAGGTTGAATTGGTAGGCAAGTCGACTGTGAATTTTCTGGGTCGATTGGTCCTAACATTTTTTGGATATCCGTTGCTTGTTTGAAACTGCTTCCAAGATTTGGGTACCCTTTGCATGCTATATGGGAGCGATAAGCGGCGTTAAGACCTCTTCGGAATTGATCAGTCGCTATGTCCTCCGAAAATTTTCGCTCCTTCGATGGAACGTAAGTTCGAGTTCTCGATGGCTTGGTTTGTCTTTTTCAAGTGAATGTTTAGTATACTGTAGAAGCTGAGTACCGTTTCTTTATCTTTTTGGGAAAATGTGCTCATTTCCGTGATCCAGGTGAGAGGGAGCTTGGAAGGGATGAATTTTCGTTTTAGGATGTCTGTGAACTCATCGATTGTTGTTATTGTAAAGCTTTCGAGACTATCGCAAACGATTACTTTGCATTTACTCTTTAAGAGTGTGATTATTAATAGCAATAGTGCAAAAATTGTTTAACGAACAAGTTTAGGCGTCCCATCGAACTCTTGTGTAAATATCTTGTGAAATCTCGATAATTAGCGTGTAGTGGGTATACATTATTTTCGAAAGACGCTTGATAATAGTTATGCTCATTTGATGGTGGAATCGTTGTCTGTGGTATGTAGATTTGACTCTGTTGAGCTGGGTGATGGGCTTCCGACGTCTCCAATAGGATTGGTGTACACATTATGAGTTTATGACTTACTCAGTGATGATCTTGTAGGTCGCTCGTGCCAATGATGTTGTTTGGTTGCAGCCAAGTAGTGTTTGACCTGCAGTCCGGTTGTGCGTCGCTCGCTCGGGTCTGCTCTTCGGCCTTGCGTCCTTCGTTAATTTATGGCTCTGCGTCCCTTGTGTTGATCTCGGTGCGACGTTGGCGTGGAGCACGTGGTCGTTTCACATGGAAGAGAGTCTTTTTTTAAATTTTTACACGATAGTTTATTCTGCGTTCGTCATCCGTTTTTCACCGACACCGGATTGATTGTCATCAGTATTATAACCGATGAATTATCTCTTTTTTCCCCTGCCACCAGTTTTAATACTGGTGGATTATTTATTTTTATTTTTTTCCGCAGCCACCAGTTTTATAACTGATGGGTAATTTTTTTTTATTTCACTGCCACCAGTTTTGTTATCCGATGGGTTATTTATTAAAAGTTTTTTTTCTTTTTTCCGCTGCCACCAGTATTTTCCCTTTTTTTCTGTTGCCACCAGTTTTAATACCGGTGAATTATTTATTTTGACTTGTTTCCACTGCCACCAGATTTATTGTATACTAAACTGTCACGTCCCGGAAAGAGATTCAGGTGGGTCTCGCGAGGTTGCCGTTTTAGAGCGCGAAAGTTTGAATTGATTTAAATTGCGCAGTGAGTCTTTGTTTGGCTTTCACGTGAGTTCCAAATACAGTTTAATAACAATTTGGATTTAGACGAATTTGCGGTGCGTGATTCTGGTAAGAGAGTTGCATCCACCCGATGGATTGATCATTGATCAAATAAATGTTCAGACGCGTAGATTTTGTCTTAATTCGCGTAGTTCACGTTTATTACGTTGAACTCTTACAAACTTATAATTTCGGTACACAAATAGTTACGCGTACAATGGTTACACGGAAACGCAGAGCGAAAGGGTTTAGCCTTGTAAGTCAACTGTTCTGTTCGGAGTTCGAGTACAGAGTGTCTGCTCCTTCGTGATATAAAAATTAAGAAAGTCTGATTGTAGGAGAAGGAGAGCTCTTTTGGGGGAATGCATTTTCGGATTGGAGCTTCTTAGTGATTGGTTAATCAATCACTAAGAGAATGTACGCTGACATACGTGATAGTTCGGCGTCATGCGTGGGAATAGTTTGTTCTTCTACTTATTAAGTTACCGCTATGGTAAATGCGGCCATTATTCTATGTCCAAGAATCGGGTTCACCGACTGCGGTTTCGTAAGTCTTGCTATATGACCAGGTGACGTGTTCTGACGCGGGCGAATTTTCCTCGTCGGATTGTTTGGGTTTTAGGACAAGGTAAGATTGTGGCACAGTTTAGTCTGTATATTTGTTCGAGTGCTCTAGGCGTAAGGTTTCTCTTCCGCGGCTGCGAGTACGCTCCTCTCGTAAATTCTTCTGTCGTTGGCTATGTTTATGCGTGGGGACTTACGTGCGACGGTTTTGCTTTTGGTCTTGTGGTACGCTTCGGCTATCGCTCGCTTAGCGTTAAAGAAATATAGGTTTTTCGTCGATGAGTGAGGGTGCTGCTACCGTGCGTATTTACCATCGTGGTTTCAAAAAAGAGACAACAAAGAGTGAAGGCTGGGACGTAACACATCAGCCCAGGTTAACGCTTTGGAACGATACGCGTCAGACGCAGTCGCGCCGAAATATTTGTAATGATTTAAAAGTGATCGAACACACCAAGTTGATGCTTGATGTATTCGATTTGAATGCTGCTTGATAGAGAGTACTATCAACTAGAAATTAGAAGCTTCAAAATGCTTTTTTCCTATCTTGATACGACCATTGTTCACAAAGATACAACGTTTGAAAAAAAAAACTAAAAAAAAATTGAAGAAATTTTATGTTCCGTTAATTGTGTTGGAGTAGTGTATATTTCAATCGATTATGTTTGTATTGAAACTTCAGATACCCGACGTGTAGTATGCACTCAAAGAGAAATATTCGAGATGATCAAGGGAATTTTCAATTAAGTTTGAATGCGCATCTTTTAATTATGGAAGAAAATGTGCGCGCCACCGCTGCAATGCCTTTCGAAATACATGCAATTGATAAGGCCTCTTGGAAAACGCTAGCGAACAAAATAAAATTTAAATGACAAGCAGCTACTAGAGTATCTGGAACATTTGATAAAAATAATGAAGATTGGCTAAGGGCAACAATAACTATTACGGTAAGAACATCCACACGCACGCACATGCATATTCTCGCGCATGAACCTAATAAATAAAACTATAATGTTGATTATTTTGCAGAATGGAATAACGACTGCGATCAGAAAACCAGCAAAGATAACTAATATCCGCATGCAGTCTGCACCTTCACCCTCGCCGTCTGCACAACCAAGTAAAATGGGTCGACCTCTCTCAGCGTTTGAAGACGTAAGTGAGAGATTGAACTGCTATCAGCACACACAACACGTCGCAGCTGGCGCATGCAACACAACTAGGTCTACGCAAATCCGGAGCCATTGAAGCTACAAATATTGTGAGGGATATCTCAACAAAATCACCAACGCGAGCTGCAAAGTACGAAGCGGCTACAAAAGAATCCGACATTACACATCTCATTGAAATGAGTCATGAAACCGCACTTTCATTAATTCTCGAGTCTAAATTGACTGTAGCGGGTTATTTGAGTCAAAGAAAGATCGCGATGGAGTGCCATGCCCCTACACAGTAAACTCCTGTTTATCCGAAATAATCGGGACGGCGGCTGATTCAGATAACGAAAATTTCGTTCGGATACGAAAAAGTTTGTTCGGATATGGCGGATTACGGATAAACGCGATTCGAATAAACGGGAATTTACTGTATATCCCGCTCATCATAGAGTTTTAGAAGCATAAAAGCGCTGTTATCTCATCGGGAATTGAGGTAACCGAGACCAGTGCGGAGGTAGCGTTAAGGTAGGTTTACACTACGACACTTTGGTGTATACACTCAATGTATACATCGAGTGTCTGTGTGTGAACACCACTGTCTAATCTCGCGACATTTAGTGCGACATCTCGCTAGGTGTCGCGTCGAGCGCCGTGTGAACAGGTTGTGTCGGAGTGTCTGCCGCAGTGTTCAAGTTTTCGAACCGGCACAAAATTATCCAGACACTCGCGACCCGCGTTAAATCAAAATGGCCATTACGTGGAGCAAGGAGAACATTAAAAATTTGATATTTTTTGTGGAAGGACTGCCTGAACTTTGGCAAATATGTTGTGCTGATTATAAAAATAGAGTAAAAAAACAGGCAGCACTTCAATGCTTGGCGGAACAGTTTGGCACAATATCGGCTAAAGTCGGCAGAAAAATTCATAATTTAAGAACACAGCTTAAGGGGCTATACCAGTGTGGATGCTGGAAATTTGGGTGATTTTCAGGATTTTTTGGACGAAACGTACTCAATTAAGTCTTTTGGAAAATTAAAAATATATTTGACCTATATTACATAATTTTTTCGTAGAAAAATATTGAGATCCCCAAGCGACTTATGCGATGCCTTCGCAGGCGCAAAAAAAAATTCCTCCACTGCTGACATGATTCCGGCTAATTGAGTAGCTGAAACCGAAAAAGGAAAAATGTCATAATCTAACAAAATGGCGTAGTTATGAAAAATATCTCTTTTCTTGCGTATAAAATGGTCGTTTTTTCAATGCCAAGTCGTGATTTTTCATCCAATTAAAAATATCCTACGTCGTTGTAGAGTACATATATTCAAGAGTACTCAGTTCAAATTTCAAGTCAATCGGATCTCTTTGAGTTACAATGTCAGCAAATTTGAAAAATCTCATTACGAGAAAAATGCGTTTAGAGATTTAAGTATCGATTTTTGCAAGATAAAATGATATTGACAAATATAATATAAATGATAATGATATTCATGAAAAAATAAACTGGCGAAAAAGGCAAAAAAATCGATCTTTTTAAAGTGTCACACTGGTATAGCCCCTTAATAACAGCGCACAAAATTACGGCTGCCGCCGCATGGCGTTTCTCCATGGCGTCTGAGCGGGTACCGCAGACGTGTCAGTAGTTTTGTGTGTGAACATCTGAGACACTTGTATCACGACATCACAGTACAGACACTTTCTGGGACACCGAAACCGTCTTATGTGTGAACAGAACGAACATTAGTGTCAGACATTTGTGTCGCAATAAGTGTCGTAGTCTATGCAGACCTTTACAGCAACTGTTAGACCACACCTCTAAAAGGATTTTACTGGCACAAAGTGATGTCATTACAGCGTTAGATCCAGAAACTGTACAAAATCTCACATTTATTGTTAAATGGGGACGTGATGGAAGCTCCGGACGAAATGAGTATAAACAAAGTTTCAGCGATAAGAAAAGCTCAAACGCCAGTATCCTCATTATACCTCTAGTTCCACTGCGAATTATTACCACTTGTAATGAAACGCAAGCGGAAATACTGATTTGGAAAAATCTGCGGCCTTCGTCTCCTCGCTACTGCAGACCCATAAAGGTACAATTTGCGCAGGACAATGTGCAGTTGACTCTGAGTAAAAAGCATCTTATTGATGAACAAATTAAGTGTATCGTTCCCTACAAAACGGTCGTTGACGGAAAATCGATTACAATCAAGTAAAAAATAGATAGAGAATTCGTAATAGATAACAGGTACAACCTTGGCAAGGTGCTATTTGTGCGGACTTACATCGAAGGATTTCAATAACCTTGAGCTTGTTTGCGGAAGAGAAATTAATTCATCATACTTGAGCTTCGGTTTGTCATCGTTGCATGTACGGTTTCGCTTTTTTTATGTTGTGTGCTTATTGGGTACAAACTCGGCACTAAGCCATGGCAATCGCGCGGGAAGAAAAACAAAAAGATAATAGTTGGAAGAAAAAAGCCATTCGGAATGCGTTCAAGACAAAATTGTCTCTAAAAGTCGATATTCCCAAGCAGGGTTATGGTGTTACGTCGTGGGTCCCATTTTTAATCGATAATTAATCGTCTTTTAATTTACCTTTCAGGATTTGAATTTACGAATGGGAAGTGTGCCACGAACGTACGTATATGACTTATGTGACGATAAGTTGCCGTCGGAGAAGAAAAGCGCTTATCCCAAGTGGGCACATTCCCGCTTAAACAAGCGGGAATGTGCCCACTTGGGATAGGCGCTTGGTAAAGTCGTTGGTGTATAATTTGACGCATGGGCGACAGGTAAGCAAATAAGAAAGTAGCGTGAAATTATGCTTACCTTGGTGAGAAAGAGCGGCGGTGCGTAGCGGGTCAAAACTACGCAACCGTGTGACCGAATTTGTGCAGGGATCGCAAAGGTGTTCCTGCTCGACCCGACCTGTCGTTGCCCAGACGGGTGCCCGGTGATCGTTCGAATGCGATGGCCCGGTGATGCCGATGTTTTTGGGAGCAGTCGGAGACTACGAGGACTGGATTAATTTATGAGGGATACATTCGCGTCGAAATATGAACATAAATATATAGATTTTATAATTATTTGAAACGCTGGGTGAGTGCAAGACGTGCCAGGTTTCGGCACCGTCGACTCACCACGACTGGCTCCGCCTCCGCCCGGTTACGGCGATTGGCGGCCAGCCGCGAGACCAAATGTTGAGAATGACGGAAGCCGACGCCCGAACACTAAGCACCGGTGTGACCGTGCCAGTCGCTGACCTACCGAATTTCGGCGGGTCGGCGTGTGTGGCGTGTTCGTGCGGCAAACCTTCCGAATTCCTCGGAAAATACCTGTTAATACGTCCGATTTTGGACGAATGAGGTTCTTTATTTGTTCAGCGAATGCATCGGGAAACGTATTCGTCTAACGCATAGGTACAGATTAGTATAAAATAAAATTTGGTACGCTGAGCGAGTCTAATGCGTGCCAGATTACGGCACTGCCGACTCGCTACGTCTGGCCCACCTCCGCCCGGTTACGGCGATTGGCGGCCAAATTCGATTCGAGGGAAATCGACGTCCGAACACTAAGCACCGGGTTAAACGTGCCAGTCGCTAACCTGCCCGATAACGGCGAGTCAGCGGATGTAGCGTGTTCGTGCGTCACCTTTCCCAAGCCTCATGAAAAAGCACTTCGAGATTTGACCAATTTTGGACAGGTATAATTTTATGAGTTAGACGAATACGTGCGTTAGGAAAAATGGCGTGAGCGAGAGGAAGAGAGAAAGAGAGAAAGAAATGCACTACGATGATTTGTTCGTTGCGTGTTTACACGCACGAACGAGAGACAAATGTATTTTAATTATTTGCTCGGGAAATGTTACACTTTTGCGCGGTCGCCGTATTTTGGGTGATTTAAATAGGGCGAAGAAATCGAATGTTATATAAACAATTATGTATTTTACACGTGAATAAACGTAGTTACATTCAATAAAGACAATAATATATGTTTTGTAAATTTATTTGTTGCAGTGTTTGACTTGTTGTGTTTCCTTTTATTTTTATTACGATTAAAACAATTAATACCGGTTTTACAGAAACTTATAGTTACACTGACGAAAAGACCGGGGTAAACTCGAAAAGAAATAAAATATAGTAAATGTACCGGTTTTCAGAGCGTCGACTCTGCGATGCGCGCTGTTGGAGAGACCGGACGGAACTGACTGGCCAGTTCCCGGAGCATAATATGTATCCTCGCCCTCTTTGTCTCGGAGACAAGCGTCATTACCCTCGCTCTCGAGCTGGGTCCCCATGTAAACGAATATTAGCATTAATACCGTTATTTTTCTCGAGTTGTACATGAGCAATGAAATGAATATTTTTCGTTATCGGCAGAATGTGCTTAGTACGTGGTGACCAAGCTCCGAGGAGGTCTGTGAGAAAACTCGCGATGAAGCTGACCGCTTGGGAACAGTTTCGCGGGTTATTCGAGGACTCTCGCGTCCCCAATATATACATTATATAGATATAACAATATTTCTTATTTCTAGGACCATTGCATTATGGTTAACACGAATATACATATATATGTTGGATACTAGTTCGGAGACTCGTGAATGTCCCTGAAATATACATGTAAGTATAGATATTAATGTTATTATTTGTACTCCGGAGACTCTCTTGGATGTCCCGGGAGTTTACCGAATATATATATATATATATATATATATATATATATATATATATATATACACACACACACATATATATATATATATATATATATATTTGTGTGCATCACTTTGAGGACTTATGTCCCCGAAGTGTGCATGAAAGTAGATATGTATTAATTATTGCCCCGGGACTCGGCTATATGTCCCTGAAGCGTATGGAGTACGTATATGTATATATATATATATATATATATATATACATATATATATATATATATATACATGTATAGATATTCACTAAAGTTATTCCGAGGACTAATGCCTTCGAAGTATGCATATGAGTATACGAATGGTATATGGGGTCTCGGAGGTCCTAGAGTATGTATATATATATATATTCATCGAAGTTAGTTCGAGGACTTATGTCCCTAAAGTATGCATGGAAATAGACATGCGGAATTATTATAGGAGGTACTCCAGGGACTCTCGTACATGTCCCTAAAGCATGCAGGTACGTGTATATGTATGTATATATGAGACATTATAATATGGTACTCCGGGGACCCATGTGCGTGTCCCAGAAGTGTACAGGCAAACAGATATGTACGTGTATATGAGGCTATTTGTAAAGTTAATACGAGCACCCATGTGCTCGTCCTTGAAGTTACAGGTAAGCTTAGCGTTAAAGTTATTATGGGAACTGTTTGTCCCTAAAGTATACGGGTAGACATACGCGTGCTAAATTTAAAGATATATTTACGAATATTTGATATAACGGGGTTTCTAAGTGAAATCGACCATATATGGGTCGTTCTGATTAATATGTTACCCAAGAAAACATAAATGAGCGCGTTTAGCGCGAGGAAAAAATCTTAATAATTATTACAATTCGTACCAGATATGAATATTTGGAGGGTAAGAGTGCTAGGACGTAACAATGGCAGCTCAAACGATGGTAACACAGCTCGGAAATTTTTTGAAGCTGCGGATATTTCGGCTCAAATCCTGGAGGTAGATGTTGAATTAATAAGGCATTTCCATGTTATTTTGCAAGTACTCACATGCGGCTCCTCCGTGGATGTAGAAGCATTCGACAAGTACTGTTTGATGACAGCGGATATGTTTGTGCAGAAATATCCTTGGTTTAATCTGCCGACAACCGTGCACAAAATTCTTATGCACGGGTCTCAAATAATTGAGGCCGAAGAAGCGCAGGAAGCCAGAAACTGTTATGTTCCCGCGCCTACGCGCGCGCAGTGACCCAACCCCACCCTTGGCGCAGGGCCCAGTACAAGCACCAAGGGATAAGCAAAGATGAAAGCCCAGACCGGAGGGGATATGTGACCCCCTAGCATAAGAAGTTTCTCTCCATCCAAAGTTGTAAGAAGGAAATGTGAAGGGTGGGAGACGGGAAGTTCCACCAATAAGGAAATTTTCCCTCACCCACCCCCAAATTTTTCGGGTATAAAAAGCCCGGTTTTGTAACAAATGGTCAGTACGGAGATAGATTTCTGACACAAAAATACAAGACTCTAAGTTCAAAATCAACGAAAGAGTAAGATACTTCTTCACTCTCCACCATTCATCAGAGTAGCGCGGATCACCTCGTACTCTGAATCTTCACTCTCCACCTTCCATCAGAGCAGCGCGGACCACCTCGTGCTCTGGATTCCTCTCTCCGTATTCAACAGAGTAGCGCGGACGACCTCGTACTCTGAATATTTTCCTCTCACCTCTCATAGAGCAGCGTGGACCGCCTCATGCTCTGGATATTCCAATTCCTGGTCAAATAGCGCGGCCCACCGCGAATTTGACAATTTCCTTAATGTCGTCGCCCTGGGTAATCGCCCCGTTTTTCTTTTATTACAAAAGAAAAACCGGTCAATTTACCAAATTACTGTGCCCGGATCCCTGACTAATTAGCCGTAGGTCAAAAACAGGGCAAATTTTATTTATGTTATCCGGACGTAACAAAACAAGGATTTCAAGAAATATCGAGAGAACTATGCTCGAAAAGTTTCCTGAAAAAAAAACTATGCAAGACGTCTTTCACTGGCTTATGGCATCTTCGGATTCTGTAGTTTTTAGCCTTAGGATAATAGCTCAAAAAAAGCAAAAGCTTATCACATGACGCGATTAAAAATGTTGCTGTCCTCCAATGGTTCTCCACGCTCGAAATCTGATAACGATGATGTTAAGAGCCCATCAAGTGACGGAGATTGTTCTGTTGACGAATATTCGTAATATCATGCATTCTCTTGGCGTTCACCTCACACGTAATAAAAATTAATGTTTTCGATTATGATCTGATTATAATCAATTTAATTGACTACTCGCAACTTGACATTTTATTTATGTGGATTTTTAATCGAATGTAACTACTTTTTAAAAACAATGTCGGCAATTTTGGGATCGCCATTTTGAATTTCGAAAATTGGATCTGAGATTCGTTATCAGCAACCTTGGAAACCCTCACACATGAATTTTCGGACGAAACTGAGAGGTTTTTTTGTAACATATCGGCCATTTTGGACCAGCCACTTCGAGTTCCAAAATAGAGATTTCGGATTAGTCATTGGTATTGTCGAAAACCTCTATACACGGATTTTGAATCAAATCTGTCAATTTTTTTGCATACATGTCGACCATTTTGTATTCTCCATTTTGAGTTTTTCAATCTGCATTTCGAATTCGTCATCAGCAGCTTCGAAAACCCCTATATACGGATTTTGCGTCGAATACGACATTTCTTTGATATTTTGTCGCAATGCTCGAGACTTTGAAACACTGTGCAACGCCGAATACGACTATTTTGACGTTTGCAGTTTAAGCTGCGGTACGAAATTGATAAAATTGCTGAAATCAAGAGACGCGGTAGAATCTTGACGCCAAGTATGAGAAAAAAATTCTTCGACACTGACAAACGGACGACACGCCGCGACTCTTTAAACAGTAGATGGCCTTTTAGCAGACGAATTTTAACGTTGTTTCGACATTACGCGAAAACACGGCAACAAATCGAAAATCTAATAGCAGTTTGCCAATGTAATGTGATGTTTTCCTATCGATTTTGTTCGGGCTATTTTTCGATTCGTCCACTCAATCTCGAGATCTCATAATTTACCGCTGAATTTTCGAGTGACTTTTAACCCCTAAAAATTCTTCCACACTCGGTCATTGTCGCTCATTGAATGAAATAAAGTCATTGACTCATGTCGTAAACATATTACATACGCCGTTTTGTGAATTAACACTCTAGCGCAACAGACACAGCAACGCCATCGCTTTCTCGAACGGTACGACTCCAACTACACCCTGCTTGCAATATATATATATATTTGTATATATATATATATATATATATATATATATATATATATATATATATATATATATATGTCGCATCGCCATGGGAATGGCTTTTTCAACAGCGCTTTCGATTTCTTGACGATGTTTATGGAGAGTCAAGTGGTGGGCATCGAGTGACGAAAAGGCGTCAAGGCGTTCGGAGAAGAACCTACCCCGGTGGTAGTGCGTGGTGTATGATCCACGAGTGTGTTGTGTTGCATAGAGGCCTAGAAGAAGTGGAGTGGGAGACGTATGCGTTTCGGGTTACGAAGTCATTCCTTCTCGGGTCATTGGGTCGAAAGGACTAATTTTCGAAAAGGCTCTGTGTAACACACCTCACTAGCACTGCTATCCGGTGATTATACTTTGTACCGAATATTTTATTGTATCGAGACAACAATAAATCGTGTAAGCCGTATCACTGCGGCAGTCAGTGAGATAGACATTGTTCTCTAATTCATGAACGGAATTCCTGGCTCTCTCTATATTCTTGATATCTGACATCAGAAGTGGGATAAAGAACGTTTAATCCAGAGTTTCGGGCGATAGAGTACACGTGAAAATTGTGTCGGTGAAAAGTTTGAATACGACTATGACGAAAGACAGTGAAAAAAGTGTGAGTGAGACAAGCAGTGTGTTATCTGAGAATCGGAAGAGAGATTGTTGTCCAACGTCATCGGAATCCGAGTACAATACTGATGAGTCCGTGCAAAAGGCAAATAAACGGAGGAAACGTGCTTCAAAACTGAAGAAGGAGAACAAGCGATTGATTACATTGCTTACTCCACGAGATCGAGCTCCTATGGATCTTGTAAAATTTGACCCCAAAAATACCGACGCAACTGGCTCGGCAAAAATGGTCGATGAATGGATTCGACGTTATAAACCGGACGATTGGGAAGTCGTCCAGCATCTGGCTAAAGCCTTTAAGGACGAAGCAGCTCAGTGGTTCACCGGTATGGATCCTTCCGGGAAAACCTGGACCGAAATTCGTGCTGAATTCATGAGCGCGTATGCGAAGAATAAAAACGTCGCTTCAGAACTTCATACCATTTTGACGGACGACGCCGAGATCACGCTCGAAAATTTTATGAAGAGGGGAAGGAAGATCAAAGCGTGGCTCAAGGAACGGAAATCGGTGGACGAGACCGCTACCCAACTGGCCGGGTTGTCATACTCTTTCCAGAACCGATTTGTGCGGAACATCTTCGTACGCGAATCGCCTCGTAATTTGCAAGAAGCAATGTCGTACCTCGATGGACGAACGACCGATCACCATCGACCGCGTGCATCCTTCGGAGCCCTTGGTCCACATACTAAACCTTCGACGCCGCGAGATGGGAAGT
This sequence comes from Ophion obscuratus, assembly GCA_964007375.1. Taxonomy (NCBI): domain Eukaryota; kingdom Metazoa; phylum Arthropoda; class Insecta; order Hymenoptera; family Ichneumonidae; genus Ophion; species Ophion obscuratus. Next base: position 58,514,662 of record OZ023312.1, read on the forward strand.
CGCACCGTTCGGAAATCGAGTGCTACAATTGCGGAAAGAAGGGACATCGTAAGGCTGATTGTAAATCATCCTCGAAGTGGCACAGCAGTCAGCCACGGGACAGCAAGGGGTCGTATTCCAGAAAGGTGGTGACTTGTTATAACTGCAAGGAAGAGGGTCATATCTCCCCGAATTGTCCAAAGAAGGACGAGAAAATCGTGAAGCTTTGCAGCTCAACCTCTACTGAAGGTACTTTGAAGCTGGCAGAAGGTAAGGTGTTGACATTTACCTTTGATTCTGGTTCGGATTGCTCTCTTGTGGGAGAGACATTGGAAGAAAGATTGCCCGGTAGGAGACGATGCGTCTCTACGCGGCTGAGAGGTATGGGAAATGGATGCGTTGATTGCTGTAAGCTAATCTCTGTGTGGGTCGATCTTGATGGCATAAATGTTGAGATTGACTTATATGTGGTACCGGATGAAAATTTGTCTACAAATTTACTTTTGGGTAAAGAATTGTTAGCAAAAGTCTCAGTCAAGTTGGACGGAATCACGATTAAATTTTCAAAATTAAATAGATTTGTTGGCTCGTGCAGCTTGGAGATCGACGTCAATGCTGTCGATTGGGACTCAGTCGAAATGAGAAAACCACTGATCGAGTTGTTGAAACTGTATTCTCAACATATGAGTGCGGAGGCTCCTAACATTCGAGTAACTTCGGGCAGGCTTGAGATAAGATTGAAAGACGTAAACAAACTCGTGCAGAGAGGCCCTTACAAGTTAGGTACTGTGGAGCGAGAAACTGTAAGAGGTTTGGTTGACAAAATGCTCGAGGCCGGAATCGTTCGGGAAAGTAAAAGTCCGTTCTCCAGTCCAATCATTTTGGTAAAAAAAAAAGATGGTTCAGATAGATTGTGTGTGGACTTTCGAGAATTAAATTCTAACACGGTAGCAGATCGTTATCCGTTGCCGTTGATTCAAGATCAATTAGATCGCTTAAGTGGAGCACAATATTTTTCGTCGTTAGACATGGTAGCCGGGTTCCATCAAATACCCGTCGAAGAAAATTCGATAGAGAAACTCGCGTTTATTACACCTGACGGACATTATGAATATTTAACGATGCCATTTGGGCTGACGAATGCTCCTTCCGTGTATCAGAGGGCAATTAATAACGCGTTGGGAGACTTGAGATATTCTTACGCGATTGTTTATTTGGATGATGTGCTCATACCTGGAAAAACTGAACAAGAGGCCTTAGATCGACTGAAAGTTGTAATGGAAAGACTCGCCGCTAACGGATTTTCGTTTAACTTAAATAAGTGTAAATTTTTGAAAACACAAATTGATTATCTGGGATACACTGTATCGAAAGGAGAGCTGAGGCCCAACCTTCGAAAGATCGAAGCCCTGGTGCAATCGCCCATCCCTCGAACGCAGACCCAGGTAAGGCAGTTGTTAGGGTTAGCATCTTATTTTCGTAGATTTGTACCAAAATTCTCACAAACAGCAGCTCCTCTGTATAGACTGACGGCAGGGAATGCAAAGACAATAAAATGGACAAACGAACACAATGAAGCTAGGACTAAGCTCGTCGAGTGTTTAACGTCAGAACCGTGTCTCCGTATATTTGACCCTAGCCTACCGATCGAATTACATACTGACGCTAGCGCCCTTGGATACGGCGCTGTGCTCCTTCAACGCATCGAAAAAAATAAACATCCAATCGCATACTACAGCAAACGCACCGTAGACGCTGAAACTCGTTACCACTCATACGAACTCGAGACCCTTGCAGTCGTAAACGCGATAAAACACTTTCGACAATATTTGGTTGGCCGGAAATTTTTGGTGGTCACGGACTGTAACTCACTAAAGGCTGCAAGCCTTAAGAAAGATTAAACGCCACGAGTGTATCGATGGTGGGCATTCCTACAATCTTTTGACTTTGAAATTGAATATCGTGCGGGTGAAAGAATGAAACACGCGGACTTTCTATCGCGTAACCCCGTTCTTGAAGACAAAGTATTGAAAGTAGTTAAAAAAGACATGAACAAAATAACAGAATTGGCAGATGACTGGTTAATCGTAGCTCAGCAGAAAGACGACGGAATAAAAACATTATACCGCGAAGTATTGGACGGGTCAGAAACCACAAAGACTTACTCGATAAAGGACAAAATCTTAATGCGAACAATAGAAAGAAAAGGTAAACAAATCACACTACCTGTAGTGCCGAGGATGATGGTATGGTCACTCATCTATCACGTACACGAAAAGATTTGCCATTTAGGCTGGGAGAAGACTTTGGACAAATTATACGAACTTTATTGGTTCCCTCATATGTCAAAGCAAGTAAAGAAATTTGTAGCAAATTGTATTATGTGTCAAACTTGTAAATCAGTATCGAGACCGACGCAAGCACAGCTGCATCCAATAGAAAAAGACTTTACACCACGTACACCACGGAGCATTCCGTGGTGTACGATTCACATAGACATCTCGGGAAAATTATCAGGTCCCTCTGAGAAAAAAAGAATACGTTTTCGTGATCATAGACGCATTCACGAAATTTGTAACGTTGAATTGGATAAACCGTTTAGACGCGGAAACAGCAATCAACCAGATTGAAAAACATGCGTTTACGTTTGGGGTGCCGAAACGAATTATTTGTGACCAAGGTGCAGGGTTTACAAATGCGCGATTTAAAGAATTCTGCAACGAAAATAACATTTTGCTTCATTTAATAGCTTCGGGAACACCGAGAGCTAATGGTCAGGTTGAAAGAATTATGTCCACGATGAGGAATATGTTATCTATAAGCAAAGCTCAAGGAAAGCAATGGCAGAACGAATTAGGAAGAGTACAGCTAGCAATAAATTCAACAGTTCATAAAACGTTGGGGAGAAGTCCCGCTCAGATTTTGTTTGGTACAAAAGTAAACTCGATAGAAATCGAACGCGTGAAACACGACAGCGTGATAACTCATAGCGTTGACTTGAGCGAGATTAGAACTGCAGCTACAGATAGAATGAGAGCCGAAGGGGCAAAAGAAAAGGCAAGGTTTGATAAGAAGAATAAACCGGTAAACCCATTTAAAATTGGAGATTTTGTGATGGTTAGAAATAATGATAGAATAAAGACAAAACTGGATGCCAAATATCGAGGTCCAGTTGAAGTTGTTGCGGTGTTACCGAACGATAGATACCTTGTCAAGAAGGTAGGCCCTGGATTACGAGGCCGAAATAGTATCAAAGTATCTCATGACAAACTGATCGCAGCTCCAGGAAACGAGGCGAATCAGGATAGCTATGTCGGAGAAAAAGAAAAAGGTGAGAACAAAATTGTACAACAATCTGTTTGATGTGATTTGTAGAATTATTTCAGTGCTTGATCGTGAGTGCAAACATGGTGTTTGGCAAAGAGAATCAAGACTATGAATTATGAAACAGACGCTGTCTGGTTTTATTGGTTGTTGAATGCTGTTGAGGATTCGCATATAACTTCTGGTTCTAATTGAGGCGGATTTATATGTAGAAATCCGCAGGGAGCATGAGACTGTTGGTTTCCATTGTTTCAATTTAAGAGTGCGACTTTGGCCCTCGATGTTCGCTGGACTTGATCACCCAGAACCCTCGAACCCAAAGCCTAAGAGTAACTTAAGAATGATTCAATGTAAACTTGTGGGCATTATAATAGTTAGAAAATGTACGGATGCACAAGGCATGCCTACAGAGCTATTATGAATAGAAGATAATAGTTAGAAAATGTACGGATGCGCAAGGCATGCCTACAGAGCTATTATGAACAGAAGATAATAGTTAGAAAATGTACGGATGCGCAAGGCATGCCTACAGAGCTATTATGAATAGAAGATAATAGTTAGAAAATGTAGGGATGCGCAAGGCATGCCTACAGAGCTATTATGAATAGAAAATAATAGTTAGAAAATGTACGGATGTGTAACACATGCCTGCAGAGCTATTATGAGTAAAATATAATAGTTAGAAAATGTACGGATGTGTGAGACATGCCTACAGAGCTATTATGAGTAAAATATAATAGTTAGAAAATGTACGGATGTGTGAGACATGCCTACAGAGCTATTATGAGTAAAATATAATAGTTAGAAGATGTACGGATGTGAAAGACATGCCTACAGAGCTATTATGGGTAAATGATAATAGTTAGAAATTGTATGGATGTGTAAGACATGCCTACAGAGCTATTGGTGCCTTAGAGATCGAATTTGTGAGGAATTCGTTTTGACATGAAAAAAAAAGGGTGCGTGTGGGTTCGACACGCAAAAGAAGTGAATACGTATGCAGAGAGAGAGAGAGAGAGAGAGAGAGAGAGAGAGAGAGAGAGAGAGAAGGGAAGGAGAGGAGAGGTGAGGAAAAGTAAGTGATCGAATTATGAATTGGCAAGGAAATCAAAAGTAGCCTGAATGTTTATATTTTACTTTTTTTTATTTTATTTATCAATATGAAATGAAATATGTATGAAATGAAATATTTCGGCAATGGTGTCGTCATCCTTTAGTCTTCGGTGTGTTGACCCCGATTGAGATGGAACTGAAAAAAAAATTCTTTTTTATTTTAAATTTTTGCCATCTCTGTGTGTGCCTCTGGAGACACAACGGAGAGGCTGAGGAAAGGCTTGCAGAGAGCCAGCAGAGAGTTAGCGGAAAAGCAATAGAGAGTCAGCGGAGTCAGCAATCTAGAGTCAGTGAACTCAGCGGAGAAGGAATAGAGAGTCAGTGGAGTCAGCGGAGTCAGCAATATAGAGTCAGCGAACTCAGCGGAGAAGGAATAGAGAGTCAGTGGAGTCAGCGGAGTCAGCAATATAGAGTCAGCGAACTCAGCGGAGAAGGAATAGAGAGTCAGTGGAGTCAGCGGAGTCAGCAATATAGAGTCAGTGAACTCAGCGGAGAAGGAATAGAGTCAGTGGAGTCATCGGAGTCAGCAATATAGAGTCAGCGAACTCAGCGGAGAAGGAATAGAGAGTCAGTGGAATCAGCGGAGTCAGCAATATAGAGTCAGTGAACTTAGCGGAGAAGGAATAGAGAGTCAGTGGAGTCAGCAATAGAAACTTGTAAAGGGGCAGCGGAGATTATATAAAAGTTTTTGTATTGTGCAAGTTATTTACGAGCCATGCTGACTCGTACGTAACCTCGCATCGAACCACTTGAATATTGTTTAAATATTTTATTATTTTATGTATATTATTTTTTCAATTTTTATTCAATTTTTATTCATTTTTGAGTATTAATTTGCGAAATTTGATATATCTGTGCGTGTCTGGAGACACAACAGAGAGGCTGAAACTGAATGTATATAGAGAGGCATTCCGGGGCACGTGTATCATGCGAGGTTATGTATGAGCCATGCTACTCGTACATAACCTCGCTTCGAATGGCTCGAATATTTTTGTTTCTTAAAACGTTATTTAAAACGTTCAAATATATATCAAGAATACATACCTTCGTTAGCTGGGAGGTTTGTCGACGATTTATCCACTGCGGGATCCATTTTTTGGAATTGTCATTTATTCCCGCATTAAAATAATACACTACCACAAAGAACTATCAAAAACAGCACCAACAAATAACAATAATATAATTCACTTTAAAAATTCGCACTGTTTAACGGATAGCACAAAATTTGCCACGAGGCACGACGACACAGTACGAACTCGCACACACACACAGAGCTGTGCCAGCTGTGGGCTCACACGTACACGGGCAACCGCTACGAATAGAACGGCGCGCATGCGTGCACGCGATCCTACCCCCTCTCTGCATTGACTCGCCCGCTCTCACTCGCACTCACACGGCTCATGCATCATTCTCTCTCTCTCTCTCTCTTCTTCTATTCCTTCATTCTCTTGTCCGGTGCTACAACGCGGCTGGGGGCGGGGCCTAATACAGTCGCATTAGAAGTATTCACTTCAAAAAGTTGCAGTTTGACTGTACAATACTGATGGCAAAAAAAAACGGGAAACGATACACATGGTTGCATACGTGAATGGAGACAGTAAAAGCCTGTAGGGCAATAACAGACTTGTAAAGTCAGGAAAGCCGAACGTAAACTAACGCTTGTTTGTTCGATGCCTGTTTTATTTCAGAAGTAAACTAGACGGATAGATGCTGGGCACTCGAGACGCGTGCTAGTCAGTATGGCCGTGTCGCATCGCCATGGGAATGGCTTTTTCAACAGCCATTCCCTCAACTTTCGATTTCTTGACGATGTTTATGGAGAGTCAAGTGGTGGGCATCGAGTGACGAAAAGGCGTCAAGGCGTTCGGAGAAGAACCTACCCCGGTGGTAGTGCGTGGTGTATGATCCACGAGTGTGTTGTGTTGCATAGAAGCCTAGAAGAAGTGGAGTGGGAGACGTATGCGTTTCGGGTCACGACGTCATTCCTTCTCGGGTCATTGGGTCGAAAGGACTAATTTTCGAAAAGGCTCTGTGTAGCACACCTCACTAGCACTGCTATCCGGTGATTATACTTTGTACCGAATATTTTATTGTATGGAGACACCAATAAATCGTGTAAGCCGTGTCACTGCGGCAGTCAGTTTGATAGACATTGTTCTCTAATTCATGAACGGAATTCCTGGCTCTCTCTATATTCTTGATATCTGACATATATATATATATATATTGTGATACGATTTTCTGTACTCACGTCCCATAATTCGCTCTCGTCAGAGTCGTACGCGGCAAATTCATACGCGAAAAATTTATTTCTGCCGACGAATCGACGAGATGTCTTTTGCCCGACTGCCGAAGCTGCGAATTTAGTAGACGGGCGGGGCTGATCCGCGACGACAGTAAAAAATGAGTTATCAATAACACTCCGAGATTTGGCAAACACAGGAATCAATTTTATTCTCTCGCGACCCTCGCATACGGCGGGATCGGTTCAGGATACGCGCAATTCGCGATCCTCTTATTTTTCCAAATTTCTTCCCACACCACCCATTTATTTTTATTTATATCCTCTTATATTTCCAAATTTCTTCTCACACCACCCACTCTCTCAAAAAAAGCTATAATCTACATGCTAGTTGACAGAGCAATAAAACTATCTCACCCATCATTTCACAAGGACAATTTAAAACTCATCACTAACATAATGACCCAAAATTACTATCTAATCTTTTTCATAGAAAACATAATAAAACATCGGCTCTCCATAATCAACAATAAAAACACCAATAACAACAATTTCGGTTCTTCCAGAATGGTAAACCTTCCCTACACAAAAAACATACACCATCAACTAATTCGTCTCTTCCAACAATACAACATAACATTGGTCACAAACAACAAACACAACATCTCATCAATCATTGGCTCCACCAAAGACAAAATAACCAACAACCGAAAATTGAACATAGTTTACCAAATTGACTGTAAAGACTGCAACGCCACATACATTGGCCAAACCAAAAGATACCTCGAAACTAGAGTAAAAGAACACAAAAATAGCCTAAAACACACCACCACAATACACACAGCTTTAGCACAACATGCAATAGAACAAAAACACGATTTTTAATTTGTCAACGTACAAATTGTAAAAAATGAGAACTGGCTCAAAAAAGACTAATCTTGGAAATGATTCAAATTAAGGCACACTCCAACGCTATAAATTTTAGAACTGACATCCAAAAACTAAGCTGAATTTTCAACTCTATAATATAATTATTAAAACATTTTACAGTATTTACCTCACATAACAATTTTTAAATTACTGACACTATAAACTAATGAATACACTGACACGATAAACTCATTTTTTATGACATTATCACTAATCTTAAATATCCCTAACCTGACACATCTATTTATTTTCCTTGACACGTTACTGCCTAGAGGATTTTTCTCCCCCGATTCACCGTACAGAAACTCGAATAAGCTTCAGAAAATTACACACCTCTTAGTTTCTCTCGAACCTTCGTTGACCACAAAACTCAACGTGTAGGGGAAAAAAATATTGTAAATTTCGAGTTTTTGCTCATTTAGAAAAGAAAACAAATTCTTAAAAACTAATCTCAATAGGTAATTATCATAGTCCTGGGATGGTGAAATATTTTCACTTACAAAACACAAAACTCTTTTATAATTAATTATCCGTTACAGACAAGGGAAAAAATCGCCGATAAACGAGAATACCTTATCAATTGAGTACTTTCTCACCAAACATTATTTACATCCATAAATAATGTTCTACAAAATAACCTTCCTAATATCTGCAAAACCTTAAAATATCAACACTATCGAGGTTAGTTATATCACACATTTCATCTCTTTATTACTTCACTAGCTTTTGCCCGCGGCTTCGCCCGCGTGGATGTCGGAAAATATCCCACGGGAACATACTACCGTGATTAAAAGTACCCCATTTGTTAATCTAGGTAAACAATGTCTTCTCACATTGCTTATTATAGTATCCGAGGTGCGGCGCGCGGATTGATATATGATTGCTGGAGGTTAACAAATCCGAAATCTTACAATAATAACGGAAAACATAACGAAACGGAAAATTACCTACTTGAATGCCAAATTTGAAGGCAGCTGTAAAACGGAAATTTAAATCCTACCAAAAAAAAAGTTAAAGTTAAGGTAAATAGTTCCCTTAATAATTCAAATTAAGCTTTTACTTACATTGTTATTTCCAGGGGGTAGGACCATTTTTTATTTATACTTAAAGTACCTCTTTATATACTACATTAGAGGTTCAAAGTGACAGATCATGAGAAAAGCGTAGCGGTCCCACGGGGTTACCTGCAGTACCAAAACTTGTATACAGTTCACCGTTACGGTAAACTTCAAAGACCCACGGAAAGAGTTGGCCTGCCGCCTCCAGTTCACATAAACTACCATAAGTAAAAGAGCGTGACATGTCAATGCAGTATTCAGCGGCGCAGGAATAATTGTCCCCGTTACTATCGTGGGACATAATGGCAAACTCTTCCCAGTTGGCCGCCACATGGCTAACGATTTGCTCGCGCACCTCCCTGGCCATCGCTTGTGTGTCATACAGTAGATAGGAGAGGGCCCGAAACAGACAGGCTCCATCCCCAATTATAGGAACTATGGTATGAGGCACCAAAATCCCATCAATTGTTAATGATTCAACAGCCATTGTAATAGATAGCAAAACGTAACTGTTGTTTTTTTTTAACTGAGTCAGGGTAAAGAAAATATTATAAAAAATAATTTTGAAAACTTGGAAAACAAAGGAATGTGCTGAAAAGCACAGTTTTTAAAAGACAGTTTTGTACTAAAAAGTACAGTTCAGTTGTATTGTAAACGATCGCTGCGCTTGCGCTAAACGTGTTATCTGGACAAATGTTGCATTTATAATGAGTTGGCCCGCCTTCTCGCACTGCTTATATAGTATCCGAGGAGCGGCGCGCGGATTGATATATGATTGATGGAGGATAAAATCTCTAAAACCTAGTAATATAACGTAATAACGGGACGGAAAATTACCTACTTAAATGCCAAATATGAAGGCAACTTTAAAGTGAAAATATTAAATCCTCTTTATTCTCTATCCTGTGAGAATTAGAAAAAAATAGTTACGTAAATAATCCCCGTTAACCACCCCCCCCCCTAAACCCCTTAATGACAAACTTTATTACATAGGCAAGTATTTGTGTCAAGTTTCAAATAAGATCAAAGAAGATGTTTCAAAGAAGATAAGCCCCGCGATAAAATCCTCCCCTGTAAAAATGACTATCCCTTTTTAACCCGTTAGGGGTCGATTTTCGAAAAACCCTGATACACGTTATACTTTATTTTTGTTCTCAAGCATAAATACTGAGTTTCGAGTTAATCGAACCGCGCGTTAAAATTCTGCCATACAAACTTTGATACCCCCAAATCCCCTCTTAGGGGGTAGTTTAGGAAAAATAAAAGTGACAAAGTTTATAATTTACTTTATAATTTATGTGTGTCAAGTTTGTTAGGGTTTGTTTGGGTTTGTTCGACCCCTAACGGGTTAAACCCAAACAAACCCAAACAAACTTTCACCCCCAATTTAACTCCCTTAGGCGTTGAATTTCGAAAAATCCTTCCTTATTCCTTGTCTACATTATAAAGGGAACCTTTGTGCAAAATTTCAGCTTTCTAGGTCCAAGGGTTTGGGCTGGGCGTTGATGAGTCAGTCAGTCAGTCAGTCAGTCAGTCAGGACTTCTCTTTTTATTTATATAGAAGAAGATAGATAGATAATAGAATAACCCGCTCTCTCACATTTCGCACATCTCAACTCGCATACCGACTCTGGCGCACACGGTCTCGTGCGCCAGAGACGGTACCTCCATTGCCGTTTGATTCTCGACTCGTTCCTCGATCCTGTCCTATGTAACGGTGAGAACACGCCGTTCGCTCCGAAGTACAACATAAATTAAAAAATTAGAGTGTTAATATAATAATTTTGCGCTAAGCTGGGCCCTGGGAAATCGCTTGAGGGGTTCCTGGACGGCGGGAGGTGGTGCCTTTCCGGGACGGTGGGAGGTGGTGACGTGACAAATTGCCACATCACAAGTCCTCCCCCTCCCCTGTAAAAAGGGGAGGGGGAGGACTTGTGCTTGAGGACTCTCGCTCCAATCGCTCTGCGGCTCAGAGACACCAAAAAAAACTCGTCTTTCCTTAATGCCCACTGGAGAAATCCAGTGCCCCTCTCGCCATTCCGTCAGCAGTCAGACGCGAGGTAGTTAATCATAACCAGCCGAATATTTCCCTTTCAAATTTAGGAACCAAAGTCATCTATAGGTGGAAATCGAGACACCAACACCGGGAAGTTATAGGAAACTACTACCAAACTAAGGATAGGAATATCAGTCAAGGATCTCGGGTTAATAAACGACACTCATAATCCCGATGGGGTGTTATCTGGGCCGCTTGGCCTTCCGGATATATTTGCTCGTTGGCGACCGATCTGCCGCAGCACCAACCGAATAAAGTTGGTTCGGTGCGGTAGCTCCAGCGACCGTTCTCGTCACTCCTCTGGGAGCCTTTTTCTCCTCGTCTGCTCCTGGCACTCCGCTGTCGCTCACGCTCCCGCTACACGGACACCGGCCCTAAACTCTCCCTGTACGCGCGGCAAACGCCGCACGTCCTGGCCGTCATCTCCACGCGCCCGCAAACGAAGCAAAATCCCTCCTTCTTCAGAGGCTCCGGGCATTCGCCCTTATGGTGACCGAGGGAGCCACAATTCCAGCACCCCCGGCGGGGACATGGCGTGGGCCTCGGTAGCAGTGGTGGCGGAGGTGCTAATTCCAGGGTCCTCGGAGTGCATGGTGTCTCAGCCACGGCGTGAACTCAAATATTTCAGACGGGCTATCGGAGAAATTCCACAGTCGACGCCCGTGGTTTATTACGATTTCAAATTTTTCAAGAGTGTCTAATCCGAAAATTAAGAGCACCGGTAAAGACGGGAAAACCCTAGCGTTTATGGTACGCTCGCGACCTATTAAGGTTAACGGTACCTCGATTCCCTCATCGCACGTGATCTGTTCCCCATTCGCGATGGTAGTATCCTTCGGAGACATTTTCGCCTCGAGAACCCTAATCTCGCTGCGACCAACAGAGCCTTCTCTCCAACGTAAGTGTTGGTTGACCCGTTGTCAAACAGCGCGGCAAGGACTTGGTCTCGAATTTTAATCGCTACTATTAAAGGCTTGCGCCTGTAGCAACATCACAGCGGACTATATATGCCACCGAACTCTTGGGGAGATGCGCGGTTCTGAGTGGTGAGGGCGGTGTTTGGCCTCTCGGGAGTCTTTTCGGCACTCACTTGCGACTCCCGGTATCGTTTCCCGAACAGGTGTGCGAATGTCTAATCGTCACTCCCTTTTCCCCGCACCGATAACAATAAATCGTTTTTGGCGCGCGGCAGCCGATCGAAAGGTAGCTCGTGTCGCCGCAGTTCCAGCAACGGAGTTCCTTCAAGGGATCTCGGTTACCCTGGGTTTTAGAATCCCGGTTGCCCGTCCGGAAAGGCGGGCGGTCGCGACGACTACCGTATTTTTGCGGACCGCCGCGAGAGCCTTCCCGAGAGCCTCTCTGCTGGAGAGATTGTTCCCGAAATAAGGGAATAGCCGAGAAATGAGTGCTCGCATGCCGGGGCGTCTTTTTAGGTGAGCGATAGGCTAATGCCGGAATGAGGGACCTGTCAGGTGAGCGAGGTCGTGGTCAGTATCGCTTCTCCTCCCTACTATGTTCGATGCTTCGCGCGCGAGCCTCCAGATAGTCGAAATCGTGAACGGTACTGGGCTGAATGAGATATTTGAGATCCGAGCTCATATTACGCCACGCGTACATGAGTTGCTCCCCCATCGCGAACGGGGGCTTGACCCTATCTAACAGGGCACGCATGCACGTCAGACACCTTCAAAATGGCTCGTGCGCTCCCTGTACTCGCCCCAAAATTTCTTCTCTCGGCGCCATCTGATAATTTGGGCTTCCGAACCTGCTACGCATGGCTGACTCGAGATCGGAAAGAATCGAGAGGCTCGGTCGTTTCGTCCGGTACCACCATACCGCGATATCCCGGAAGAAGTGTTACGTCCTAGCACTCTCGCCCTCCAAATATTCATATCTGGTACGAATTGTAATAATTATTAAGATTTTTTCCTCGCGCTAAACGCGCTCATTTATGTTTTCTTGGGTAACATATTAATCAGAACGACCCATATATGGTCGATTTCACTTAGAAACCCCGTTATATCAAATATTCGTAAATATATTGTTACGTCCTAGCACTCTCGCCCTCCAAATATTCATATCTGGTACGAATTGTAATAATTATTAAGATTTTTTCTCGCGCTAAACGCGCTCATTTATGTTTTTCTTGGGTAACGTATTAATCAGAACGACCCATATATGGTCGATTTCACTTAGAAACCCCGTTATGTCAAATATTCGTAAATATATATTTAAATTTAGCACGCGTATATCTACCCGTATACTTTAGGGACAAACAGTTCCCATAATAACTTTACCGCTAAGCTTACCCGTAACTTCAGGGACGAGCACATGGGTGCGCGGATTAACTTTACAAATAGCCTTATATACACGTACATATCTGTTTGCCTGTACACTTCTGGGACACGCACATGGGTCCCCGGAGTACCATATTATAATGTCTCATATATACATACATATACACGTACCTGCATGCTTTAAGGACATATACGAGAGTCCCTAGAGAACCTCCTATAATAATTCCGCATGTCTATTTCCATGCATACTTTAGGGACACAAGTCCTCGAACTAACTTCAATGAATATATATATATATATACATATTCTAGGACCTCAGAGTCCCCATATACCATTCGTATACTCATATGCATACTTCGAAGGCATTAGTCCTCGGAATAACTTTAGTGAATATCTACACATGTATATATATATATATACATATACGTACTCCATACGCTTCAGGAACATATAGCCGAGTCCCGGGGCAATAATTAATACATATCTACTTTCATGCACACTTCGGGGACATAAGTCCTCAAAGTGACACACACAAATATACATATATATATATATATATATATATATATATATATTCGGTAAACTCCCGGGACATCCAAGAGAGTCTCCGGAGTACAAATAATAATATTAATATCTCTACTTGCATGTATACTTCAGGGACATTCACGAGTCCCCGAACTAGTATCCAACATATATATGTATATTCGTGTTGACCATAATACAATGGTCCTAGAAATAAGAAATATAGTTATATCGATATAATGTATATATCGGGGACGCGAGAGTCCTCGAATAACCCGCGAGACTGTTCCCAAGCGGTCAGCTTCATCGCGAGTTTTCTCACAGACCTCCTCGGAGCTTGGTTACCACGTAGTCAGCACATCCTGCCGATAACGAAAAATATTCATTTCATTGCTCATGTACAACTCGAGAAAAATAACGTTATCAGTGCTAATATTCGGTTACATGGGGACCGAGCTCGAGAGCGAGGGTAATGACGCCAAGCCCTTTGTCTCCGAGACAAAGAAGGCGAGGATACATATTGCGCTCCGGGAGCTGGCCAGTCAGTTCCGTCCGGTCTCTACAACAGCGCGCATCGCAGAGTCGACGCTCTGAAAACGGGTACATTTATTATATTTTATTTCTTTTCGAGTTTACCCCGGTCTCTTCGTCAGTGTAACTATGAGTCTCTGTAAAACCGGTATTAATTGTTTTAATCGTAATAAAAATAAAAGGAAACATAACAAGTCAAACACTGCAACAAATAAATTTACAAAACATATATTATTGTCTTTATTGAATGTAACTACGTTTATTCACGTGTAAAATACATAATTGTTTATATAACATTCGATTCCTTCGCGCTATTTAAATCACCCAAAATACGGCGAACGCGCAAAAGTGTAACATTTCCCGAGCAAGCAATTAAAATACATTTGTCTCTCGTTCGTGCGTGTAAACACGCAACGAACAAATCATCGTAGTGCATTTCTTTCTCTCTTTCTCTCTTCCTCTCGCTCACGCAGTTTTTCCTAACGCACGTATTCGTCTCACTCATAAAATCATACTTGTCCAAAATTGGACAAATCTGGAAGTGCTTTTTCACGAGGCTTGGGAAAGGTGACGCACGAACACGCTACATCCGCTGACTCGCCGTAATCGGGCAGGTTAGCGACTGGCACGGGTAACCCGGTGCTTAGTGTTCGGACGTCGATTTCCCTCGACCTTCATATTTGTATTCGCGGCTGGCCGCCAATCGCCGTAACCGGGCGGAAGTGGGCCAGACGTAGCGAGTCGGCGGTGCCGTAATCTGGCACGCATTAGACTCGCTCAGCGTACCAAATTTTATTTTATACTAATCTGTACCTTTGCGTTAGACGAATACGTTTCCCGATACATTCGCTCAACAAATAAAGAACCTCATCCGTCCAAAATAGGACGTATTAACAGGCATTTTCCGAGGAATTCAGAAGGTTTACCGCACGAACACGCCACACCCGCCGACCCGCCGTAAATCGGTAGGTCAGCGACTGGCACGGTCACACCGGTGCTTAGTGTTCGGGCGTCGGCTTCCGTTATTCTCAACATTTGTTCTCGCGGCTGGCCGCCAATCGCCGTAACCGGGCGGAGGTGGAGCCGGACGTGGTGAGTGGACGGTGCCGAAACCTGGCACGTCTTGCACTCACCCAGCGGTTCAAATAATTATAAAATCTATACATTTATGTTCATATTTCGACGCGAATGTATCCCTTATAAATTAATCCAGTCCTCGTAGTCTCCGACTGCTCCCAAAAACATCGGCATCACCGGGCCATCGCATTCGGACGATCACCGGGCACCCGTCTGGGCAACGACAGGTCGGGTCGAGCTGGACACCTTTGCGGTTCCTGGACAAATTCGGTCACACGGTCGAGTAGTTTTGACCCGCTACGCACCGCCGCTCTTTCTCACCAAGGTAAGCATAATTTCACGCTACTTTCTTATTTGCTTACCTGTCGCTCATGCGTCAAATTATACACCAACGACTTTACCAAGCGCCTATCCCAAGTGGGCACATTCCCGCTTAAAAGTGGCGCTTTTCTTCTCCGACGGTAACTTACCGTCACATAAGTCATATACGACTTAATCCATTATAATCCGTACGTTCGTGGCACACTTCCCATTTGTAAATTCAGATCCTAAAAGGTAAAATAAAAGACGATTAATTACCGATTAAAAATGGGACCCACGACGTAACAATATCTTTAAATTTAGCACGCGTATGTCTACCCATATACTTTAGGGACAAACAGGTCCCATAATAACTTTACCGCTACGCTTACCCGTAACTTCAAGGACGAGCACATGGGTGCTCGTATTAACTTTACAAATAGCCTCATACACGTACATATCTGTTTGCCTGTACTTCTAGGACACGCACATGGGTCCCCGGAGTACCATATTGTAATGTCTCATATATACATACATATACACGTACCTGCATGCTATAGGGACATATACGAGAGTCCCTGGAGTAACTCCTATAATAATTCCGCATGTCCATTTCCATGCATACTTTAGGGACGTAAGTCCTCGAACTAACTTCGATGAATATATATATATATATACAGGGTGCGCCAGAGAAACTTACTTATTTGAAAAAATTCCCGCGCGGTGAGTTGGGCGGGTAGAGGGACGAGAGGGGGCGCATCTGGAGGGGGAAGTTCCCAAGTTTGTTTCTCCCTCCAGTCAGTTGCCATCATGCTCTGGTCTAGAGAGCAGCGGGCCTTCTCAGTCGAGAGCTTCTTTTCTACCGGTCGCTCACTTATTGCTACGCAACGTGCCTTTCGCGCTCGCTTTGAAATTCCTCCTCACAGACTCGTTCCTGGCCGTAATTCGATTCTGTCGTGGGTTAACTCATGTCGGGAGTGTGGAAGTGTCGCTAAACCCAGAAATGGACTTCAACGGACCATCAGAACTCCGGAAAATGTCGAAAGAGTGAGGCAGTCAGTTGTGCGTTCTCCCCGGCGTTCGGCTCGCAAACACGCAGCTGCTATGGGAATTTCTGACACCGCTGTTCGACGAATTCTCCATGAAGACCTTCAATTTCATCCCTATAAATTGGCTGTTGTGCAAGAATTAACTGAACGCGATTTTGTTGCCCGTCAAAATGCATGTGAAATGCTGGTTGACAACCTGCCTGAAGATGCGGTCGTTTTTTTCAGTGACGAGGCTCACTTCCACATTTCCGGCTGCGTCAAGAAGCAAAACATGCGTTATTGGTGTGGTGTAAATCCCCGTGAGCTTCACCAGAAGCCACTTAATTGTGAGCGAGTTACTGTCTGGTGTGCGATGTCGGTAATGGGAATAATTGGTCCTTATTTTTTTGAAGAAAATGAACGCGCAGTTACCGTGAATGGAGCTCGTTACAGGAACATGATCGAATAATTTTTTCTTCCAAGACTCGAAGAAATGAACGTTAGGAACGTGTGGTTTCAGCAAGATGGAGCCACAGCACACACAGCACGAGACTGAATGAATTTGTTGCGACAACATTTCCCCGACCGCCTCATCTCTCTCAGAGGCGATCTCCAATGGCCGGCACGCTCTCCAGATTTGACTCCATGCGATTTCTTTTTATGGGGTTATTTGAAATCTCTGGTTTATGTCGATCGACCACGGACCATAGCACACCTCACGAACAACATTCGCGACGCCATTGCCAACATACCGATTGATATGCTGCAAAGAGTGGATACGAATTTCAAAAATCGACTTCATCAGTGTACGCGCAATGGGGGTCGCCATTTATCCGATGTCATTTTCAAGACTGCATGAAAAAAAAATTGGGATACTGTATTCTCAAATAAAAAAAAATTTAAAACAATAATTGAAGTACTTTTGTTTGTATTGACCTTTCAAATAAGTATGTTTCACTGGCGCACCCTGTATATACATAATCTAGGACCTCAGAGTCCCCATATACCATTCGTATACTCATATGCATACTTCGAAGGCATTAGTCCTCGGAATAACATTAGTGAATATCTATACATGTATATATATATATATATATATATATACAGGGTGATCCAGAATAGGTGTAACAGCGGGAAATGCCGGGTTCGGCAGGTTACGCCGAAGATTTTTACCGAGCCGTTTTCTTTTTTTCGCCTCCGTCATCAAATGGGAAGCATTAGAAAATAGGCGTTCGATCTTCGAAATTAACGCTCGAATCCGCCATGTTGGACGATCGAAAAGGGCAGAAGAGTAGACGAAGGGCCACGAAGTCGTAGCCGACGTCAAGAAGGTTCTGTGAAACAGCAGCGTCTGACAAATGCCAGCGCGCATGATCTGACGTTTAGCGAATCATTCGCTACGTTGCCTGTCAACCTATTCGGCCCGAGAATCGTGACACACGATTTGACGTTGCACCTATCGTCTGCTATCGCTTGTCGTATTGCGTGCCAAAGCGTGAAGCGCGCCGCAATTAATGACCATTACGAATTTTGCCGCGATTATCGATCGAAAGCGCCTGTTCTTCTTGCTTCCTTAAGAAATAAAAATTAACAAAACCAAAGAATTGTGAATGATTATCGAATTTCGATATACCGAGCGATTTTTTTGCGTATTGAAAAAAAATCAATACGTAAGTTGTTATTAACAAACTCTCAATAAATTGGCGCTACATTTTCGAGAATTGGATGTTTTCGGGATTTCATTTCTCATTCTAACACTCCGTTCAGTATCATAGTCGGATTGATCTCCAAAAATACATTTTTCTGAACGAATATCATCTCACAGTGTGATTGAGCTGGGTTAGTAAACATGAGGAGAAGCGAAAATCGATACGACGTTTTTTTAGGATTGAAAACAGATGAGAAGATCTTCTGCACCGCCTGAGATACAATTTTTCACGTACCGATACGGGTTGATTATGGAAATCCCAAAGCGTTGCGACTCTGTTTGCGGTTTCTCTTAAGGGGTAACACCACTCGAGCGGCAGAAAATTAGGCCTAACTTTGACAATTTGTTTTGGCAGTATGAACCAAGGAATAGGATTTCATATGAGAGGGTTTATGGAAGTCAAATTAAAGTATGTAAAAATTATTGTAATTTTCATACAAAACAGCGACTACAGAGCCCATCTTGAAAAAATTGTTTTTCAAACTGGGAGGCCGGAATACGCGAACCCTTAGCATGAGTCGATTTGAATTTTGATCGCAGCTTCATAATAACATTCTCTAATAGTCTGCGATTTTATCGTACTTTCGGTCAGAATGGGTAGCGCATTCTGACGATGGTGCGAGAACGACGGTAGGAGCATTGTTTATTTAACAAAGATAAAATCGGTGCTCGGAATGGTTCTCGGGGCCTCGAGCGAAAATTCCCGATATTACTGCCCCGAATGCGTCTCCGATTCTATCTTACTTCCGGTCAGAATGGGGCGAGAAGTCTAAAAATGCAGCGAGAACGACGATTGGAGGATTGTTTATTTAAGGGGTAAGGCCACTGTAACGGCCCAAAAAAAAGGGTTTTTCACTAATTTTTTGCTCCCGAAATTGAAGGTATTTGAAAAAAAACTTTTAATGGTGTTATCAGGCGTACATTAAACTTTATGATAAAATTTTTTTACAGTAAAAAAAAACAAAATGGCGGTTCCACAGCTATCTTCCCGGGACATGTTTTGCTTCCAGGGCTCCGCGGCACGCAGCACCACTGGTGCACTTTTGAATCTAGAACAAAAAAAAAACCATTAATCTAGAGGGCTATAGCTAGAGAATGTCGATCGGATTTCAAAAAGTATCAATTTTTGTGGATTTGGCGGGCGTTTGAAAAAAAAAATTGATTTTTGACGAAAAAAACGGCAAGTTTTTTGTTAATAAAAAATCAATAAATAAAGTTCTTGAAAATTTCGATCGACATTCTCAAGATAATGTAAATGTTCACATCTGGTTAGAATTTCAAGTAAAAAAAATGAAAATTGTTCGAGTTATGCTGCGTGCCATTTTAAAAAACCATGTTTCGAGAAAAACGCGTTTAAAGTTTTGCGAATAGTTTTTTATTGGAAAAAATTTAAAAAAGAAGTTTCGGAGAAACAAACTATTTTTTATTTTAAACTTAAACTATTTTTTAAGCCAATAAAAAAAAATCGATTTTTCAAAAAATTTACAGTGGCCTTACCCCTTAACAAAGATAAAATCGGTGCTCGGAATGCGTCTCGGGGCCTCGGGCGAACATTCCCCATAATACTGCCCGGAATTCGTCCTCGATTTTATCTTACTTCCGGTCAGAATGGGTCGAAAAGTCTGACGATGCTGCGAGAACGGCGGTAGGAGCATTGTTTATTTAACAAATATAAAATCGGTGCTCGAAATGGTTCTCGGGGCCTCGAACGAACATTCCCGATATTACTGCCCCGAAATCGTCTCCGATTATATATTACTTCCGGTCAGAATGGGTCGACAAGCCTGACGATGCCGTGAGTACGACGGTAGAAGAATTGTTTATTTAACAAAGATAAAATCGGTGCTCGGAATGGTTCTCGGGGCCGCGAGCGAACATTCCCGAATTCGTCTCCGATTTTATCTTACTTCCGGTCAGAATGGGGCGAGAAGTCTAAAGATGCAGCGAGAACGACGATTGGAGAATTGTTTATTTAACAAAGCTAAAATCGGTGCTCGGGATGGTTCTCGGGGCCTCGAGCGAATTTTCCTGATATTACTGGCCCGAATTCGTCTCCGATTTTATCTTACTTCCGGTCAGAATGGGGGAAGAAGTATAAAGATGCAGCGAGAACGACGATTGAAGCATTGTTTATTTAACAAAGATAAAATCGGTGCTCGGAATGGTTCTCGCTGCATCTTTAGACTTCTTGCCCCATTCTGACCGGAAGTAAGATAAAATCGAAGACGAATTCGGGACAGTATTATCGGGAATGTTCGCTCGAGGCCCCGAGAATCATTGCAAGCACCGATTTTATCATTGTTAAATAAACAATGCTCCTACCGCCGTTCTCGCAACATCGTCAGACTTTTCGACCCATTCTGACCGGAAGTAAGATAAAATCGGAGACGAATTCGGGGCAGTATAATCGGGAATGTTGGCTCGAGGCCCCGAGAACCATTCCGAGCACCGATTTCATCTTTGTTAAATAAGCAATGCTTCTACCGACGTTCTCGCAGTATCGTCAGACTTTTCGACCCATTCTGACCGGAAGTAAGGTAAAATTGAGGAGGAATTCGGGGCAGTTATATCGGGAATGTTCGCTCGAGGCCCCGAAAACCATTCCGAGCACCGATTTTATCTTTGTTAAATAAACAATACTCCTACCGTCGTTCTCGCAGCATCGCCAGAGTTCTCGACCCATTCTGACCGGAAGTAAGATAAAATCGTAGACGACTTCGGGGCAGAAACATCGGTAATGTTCGCTCGAGGCCCCGAGAACCATTCCGAGCACCGATTTTATTCGTGTTAAATAAACAATGCTCCAATCGTCGTTCTCGCTGCATCTTTAGACTTCTTCCCCCATTCTGACCGGAAGTAAGATAAAATCGGAGACGAATTTGGGGCAGTTTTATCGGGAATGTTCGCTCGAGGCCCCGAGAACCATTCCGAGCACCGATTTTATCTTTGTTAAATAAACAATTCTTCTACCGTCGTTCTCGCAGCATCGTCAGGCTTGTCGACCCATTCTCACCAGAAGTAAGATAAAATCGGAGACAAATTTGGGGCAGTATTATCGGTAATGTTCGCTCGAAGCCCCGAGAACCATTCCGAGCACCGATTTTATATTTGTTAAATAAACAATGCTCCTACCGTCGTTCTCGCAGTATCGTGAGACTTTTCGACCCATTCTGACCGGAAGTAAGATAAAATCGGAGACGAATTCGGCGCAGTATTATCGGGAATGTTCGCTCGAGGCACCGAGAACCATTCCGAGCACCGATTTTATCTTTGTTAAATAAACAATGCTCGAATCGTCGTTCTCGCTGCACCTTTAGACTTCTTCCCCCATTCTGACCGGAAGTGAGATAAAATCGGAGACGAATTCGGGGCAGTATTATCGGGAATGTGCGCTCGAGGCCCCGAGAACCATTCCGAGCACCGATTTTATCTTTGTTAAATAAACAATTCTTCTACCGTAGTTCTCGCAGTATCGTCAGGCTTGTCGACCCATTCTCACCAGAAGTAAGATAAAATCGGAGACAAATTTGGGGCCGTATTATCGGTAATGTTCGCTCGAGGCCCCGAGAACCATTCCGAGAACCGATTTTATCTTTGTTAAATAAACAATGCTCCTACCGTCGTTCTCGCAGTATCGTGAGACTTTTCGACCCATTCTGACCGGAAGTAAGATAAAATCGGAGACGAATTCGGCGCAGTAATATCGGGAATGTTCGCTCGAGGCCCCGAGAACCATTCCGAGCACCGATTTTATCTTTGTTAAATAAACAATGCTCCAATCGTCGTTCTCGCTGCATCTTTAGACTTCTTCCCCCATTCTGACCGGAAGTAAGATAAAATCGGAGACGAATTTGGGGCAGTATTATCGGGAATGTTCGCTCGAGGCCCCGAGAACCATTCCGAGCACCGATTTTATCTTTGTTAAATATACAATTCTTCTACCGTCGTTCTCGCAGCATCGTCAGGCTTGTCGACTCATTCTCACCAGAAGTAAGATATATCGGAGACAAATTTGGGGCAGTATTATCGGTAATGTTCGCTCGAGGCCCCGAGAACCATTCCGAGCACCGATTTTATCTTTGTTAAATAAACAATGCTCCTACCGTCGTTCTCGCAGTATCGTGAGACTTTTCGACCCATTCTGACCGGAAGTAAGATAAAATCGGAGACGAATTCGGCGCAGTAATATCGGGAATGTTCGCTCGAGGCACCGAGAACCATTCCGAGCACCGATTTTATCTTTGTTAAATAAACAATGCTCCAATCGTCGTTCTCGCTGCATCGCCAGACTTCTTCCCTCATTCTGACCGAAAGTAAGATAAAATCGGAGACGAATTCGGGGCAGTATTATCGGGAATGTTCGCTCGCGGCCCCGAGAAGCATTCCGAGCACCGATTTTATCTTTGTTAAATAAGCAATGCTTCTACCGCCGTTCTCGCAGCATCGTCAGACTTTTCGACCCATTCTGACCGGAAGTAAGATAAAATCGAGGGGGAATTTGGGGCAGTTATATCGGGAATGTTCGCTCGTGGCCCCGAAAACCATTCCGAGCACCGATTTTATCTTTGTTAAATAAACAATACTCCTACCGTCGTTTTCGCAGCATCGTCAGACTTCTCGACCGATTCTGAGCGGAAGTAAGATAAAATCGGAGACGAATTCGGGGCAGTAATATCGGGACTGTTCGCTCGAGGCCCCGAGAACCATTCCGAGCACCGATTTTATCTTTGTTAAATAAACAATGCTCCAATCGTCGTTCTCGCTGCATCTTTGGACTTCTCGACCGATTCTGACCGGAAGTAAGATAAAATCGGAGACGATTTCGGGGCAGTAATATCGGGAATGTTCGCTCGAGGCCCCGAGATCCATTCCGATCTACGATTTTATCTTTGTTCAATAAACAATTCCCCTACCGTCGTTCTCGCACCATCGTCAGAATGCTCGACCCATTCTGACCGGATGTAAGATAAAGTCGGAGACGATTTCGGGGCAGTATTATCGGGAATGTTCGCTCGATGCCCCGAGAACCATTGCGAGCACCGATTTTATCTTTGTTAAATAAACAATTTTTCTACCGTCGTTCTCGCAGCATCGTCAGACTTGTCGACCCATTCTGACCGGAAGTAAGATAAAATCGGAAACGAATTTGGGGCAGTATTATCGGTAATGTTCGCTCGAGGCCCCGAGAACCATTCCGAGCACCGATTTTATCTATGTTAAATAAACAATGCTCCCACCGTTGTTCTCGCAGCATCGTGAGACTTCTCGACCCATTCTGACCGGAAGTACGATAAAATCGGAGACGAATTCGGCGCAGTAATATCGGGAATGTTCACCCGAGGCACCGAGAACCATTCCGAGCACCGATTTTATCTTTGTTAAATAAACACTGCTCCAATCGTCGTTCTCGCTGCATCTTTGCACTTCTTCCCCCATTCTGACCGGAAGTAAGATAAAATCGGAGACGAATTCGGGGCATTATTATCGGGAATGTTCGCTTGAGGCCCCGAGAACCATTCCGAGCACCGATTTTATCTTTGTTAAATAAACAATTCTTCTACCGTCGTTCTCGCAGCATCGTCAGACTTGTTGACCCATTCTGACCGGAAGTAAGATAAAATCGGAGACGAATTTGGGGCAGTATTATCGGTAATGTTCGCTTGAGGCCCCGAGAACCATTCCGAGCACCGATTATGTCTTTGTTAAATAAACAATACTCCTATCGTCCTTTTCGCAGCATCGTAAGAATTCTCGACCGATTCTGACCGGAAGTAAGATAAAATCGGAGACGATTTCGGGGCAGTAATATCGGGAATGTTCGCTCGAGGCCCCGAGAACCATTCCGAGCACCGATTTTATCTTTGTTAAATAAACAATTCTTCTACCGTCGTTCTCGCAACATCGTCAGACTTGTCGACCTATTCTGACCGGAAGTAAGATAAATTCGGAGACGAATTTGGGGCAGTGTTATCGGTAACGTTCGCTCGAGGCCCCGAGAACCATTCCGAGCACCGATTTTATCTTTGTTAAATAAACAATGCTCCCACCGTCGTTCTCGCAGCATCGTGAGACTTCTCGACTCATTCTGACCGGAAGTAAGATAAAATCGGAGACGAATTTGAGGCAGTATTATCGGTAATGTTCGCTCGAGGCCCCGAGAACCATTCCGAGCACCGATTTTATCTTTGTTAAATAAACAATGCTCCCACCGTCGTTCTCGCAGCATCGTGAGACTTTTCGACCCATTCTGACCGGAAGTACGATAATATCGGAGACGAATTCGGCGCAGTAATATTGGGAATGTTCACCCGAGGCACCGAGAACCATTCCGAGCACCGATTTTATCTTTGTTAAATAAACACTGCTCCAATCGTCGTTCTCGCTGCATCTTTAGACTTCTTCCCCCATTCTAACCGGAAGTAAGATAAAATCGGAGACGAATTCGGGGCGTTATTATCGGGAATGTTCGCTCGAGGCCCCGAGAACCATTCCGAGCACCGATTTTATCTATGTTAAATAAACAATGCTCCCACCGTTGTTCTCGCAGCATCGTGAGACTTCTCGACCCATTCTGACCGGAAGTACGATAAAATCGGAGACGAATTCGGCGCAGTAATATCGGGAATGTTCACCCGAGGCACCGAGAACCATTCCGAGCAGCGATTTTATCTTTGTTAAATAAACACTGCTCCAATCGTCGTTCTCGCTGCATCTTTGCACTTCTTCCCCCATTCTGACCGGAAGTAAGATAAAATCGGAGACGAATTCGGGGCATTATTATCGGGAATGTTCGCTTGAGGCCCCGAGAACCACTCCGAGCACCGATTTTATCTTTGTTAAATAAACAATTCTTCTACCGTCGTTCTCGCAGCATCGTCAGACTTGTTGACCCATTCTGACCGGAAGTAAGATAAAATCGGAGACGAATTTGGGGCAGTATTATCGGTAATGTTCGCTTGAGGCCCCGAGAACCATTCCGAGCACCGATTATGTCTTTGTTAAATAAACAATACTCCTATCGTCCTTTTCGCAGCATCGTAAGAATTCTCGACCGATTCTGACCGGAAGTAAGATAAAATCGGAGACGATTTCGGGGCAGTAATATCGGGAATGTTCGCTCGAGGCCCCGAGAACCATTCCGAGCACCGATTTCATCTTTGTTAAATAAACAATTCTTCTACCGTCGTTCTCGCAGCATCGTCAGACTTGTCGACCTATTCTGACCGGAAGTAAGATAAAATCGGAGACGAATTTGGGGCAGTGTTATCGGTAACGTTCGCTCGAGGCCCCGAGAACCATTCCGAGCACCGATTTTATCTTTGTTAAATAAACAATGCTCCCACCGTCGTTCTCGCAGCATCGTGAGACTTTTCGACTCATTCTGACCGGAAGTAAGATAAAATCGGAGACGAATTTGAGGCAGTATTATCGGTAATGTTCGCTCGAGGCCCCGAGAACCATTCCGAGCACCGATTTTATCTTTGTTAAATAAACAATGCTCCCACCGTCGTTCTCGCAGCATCGTGAGACTTTTCGACCCATTCTGACCGGAAGTACGATAATATCGGAGACGAATTCGGCGCAGTAATATTGGGAATGTTCACCCGAGGCACCGAGAACCATTCCGAGCACCGATTTTATCTTTGTTAAATAAACACTGCTCCAATCGTCGTTCTCGCTGCATCTGTAGACTTCTTCCCCCATTCTGACCGGAAGTAAGAAAAAATCGGAGACGAATTCGGGGCGTTATTATCGGGAATGTTCGCTCGAGGCCCCGAGAACCATTCCGAGCACCGATTTTATCTTTGTTAAATAAACAATTCTTCTACCGTCGTTCTCGCAGCATCGTGAGACTTTTCGACCCATTCTGACCGGAAGTAAGATAAAATCGGAGACGAATTCGGCGCAGTAATATCGGGAACGTACGATCGAGGCCCCGAGAACCATTCCGAGCTACGATTTTATCTTTGTTGTTACGTCCTGCCGATCTTGCCCTCCATTCACCTTATACATATGCACATATACAGATACCGATCTCGTCCTTTATTCTATACGAATACACACACACACACACACACACACACACACACACACACACACACACACACACACACACACATATATATGTATATTCGTATACATACATATATATACACATACGCATATATACGATACCTATAGATATATACATTGCTATATATACATATATACAAATTTATAATCCACAATACAAGAATATTTTTTTTCGTTAACCCCAACTCATATTGTGACGAGCGCATTTATTTTTCATCACTTCTGATTTTGTCTGTGCACATGCGACTTTCCCTATTATGTACCTACTTCCGCTGAACGCGCCTAGCTAGCGCGCCGAGCTCAACGCTCGCGCGCACTCGCTTTCTATCCTTGTCCCTCTTCAGCGCTCGCGCGCACTCACTCGCTATCCTCGTCTTTCCTTAACGCTCGCGCGCACCCACGCGCCCTCGCTCAGTCTGTCTCTAGCGCTCCGCTAGGAGACTATCGTACTCCTCCTGCTCGCCTGATGCTTCGCGCGCTCAATCGAACTCTCCATCATCTACTACGTAATCTTTCTCATCTTCCATCCTTCTCCTTCGGGTGACCCGCGTACCTCCTTCATGCTCATGTAACCCGTATCACAAAAACCCTCGTCCTTAACCGCGAATCTCGTTTTCCGCGGATCCGCGATATAATTCGCGACCCACGGATCACGACTATTAACCCACGGACTCGCGATATACTCGCGACCCCGCGACTCGCCTCGCATATAGAGTCGGTCTCTCTCTTACTCTCACCCGGCCTAACCCTCTCTTTCTTACTCATGGCTACTATGGCAAATAGACGCTACGTGACTTTTTCCCAAATTACTTTATTGCCCCTCGAGTCAAGCGAACGCTTCCCTTCGAGACATTTTCCAGAAAACACTTGAATTACTTTATTGCCTTTTGAAACGAGCAAGCGCTCTTTTTACAGTATAAGTATTTTCTCGTACGCTTTCCCATTTTCAAGTACATAATGGAAGACATTAGCCAGATTTTTCCCGAACTTTCCCAGCGCATGTATATCTCTTTCTCTCTCGCACTCGTCGCGTCTCTCTCGAACGCGCCGCCATGATGCAAGCCACGTGTTGCACGTAGGCTTCTAAGAAATAATAATTTAAACAATATCACATCATGCCGAATCCTAAGAATTAATTAAGAGATAAACAAATTGCTATCACTCCATACCTTGTAGACTAAACATCCGCTCCAACGCCAATATCACGTATCGCCTCTTTGTCTCCTTTGTTTCCAACCCTGTGTCATTATTATTATTTCCACGTGCAGAATATTCTAGAATAATTTCATACACGCTCTAATTAATAAAGAAATTATTCAAATAATAATTAACGCCGTCACAATGCGACTTACAATATTATTAATAATTATAATAAATGTTTAATGCGACAAACGAATTATAAACGTTATTTTAATCATTTAGTTTAGCGATAATCGTTATAATTTAGTATTATCAGTATAACAAATATGTCACGCACTATTAACATAACTAAAAACAATTAGCCATTATGAACATTTATATTATTCACGTACATACGAACAAAAGTATTACTAACACCATATATTAAATACGATTACTTTCGCATAAATAATAGTGCGCTCTATTTTATTAATTAAAAATTACACATTTATAATTATTGTACGCAACTCGTATATTTGGCATTGTATTTATTATTCCCTCATTTAACCGCCGTATTTTTACATCGAATCTGCTTCGCACTCAAAAGAATAAATAACAACAATTGGAACTTATATAAAATTATATTTCTTTATTTAAAACGGATATTATTGTAACAAATTGTGAGACTAACGATAACTTAAAAATATTAACTTATCGTCAGTCCAACCGACATAATTATTTGTTATAACATTTAAATTAAATAATTGATTTATCGTCGAATCCTCCGTTTAACGCCATAAGAGCAAGCGAGAAGGAACATCAGCGTCGGCGTCTCCTCTCCGCGGCGCATGCGCACCACGCCGTTCCACCGCCGCACCAATAAAAAGCCGAGTCCTCCGCTGCTCGCCAGTTCTCCGGTTTCTCCACCAGTCAGTTGCGCTTCTCCGCTCGCCGCGTTCGTGTCGGACCCGCTCGCTGGAAAATCGGAATAATTCTTTAATATTTTCTTTTTACATTTCTTTAATATCTCTCTTTGTCATTGTAACTCCAAGTCTGAGTCTGATCTTTGCGTCGAAATCTCATCGAAGAGCTTTATGTAATTATACCTATTTTTCAAGTTGTAACAATATATATATATATATATATATATATATATATATATATATATATATATACGTGTACATCTTAGAGTCAGTGAAAGTTATTTCGCGACCCTTATCCCTCATCGAAAATATTCGTGTCGTTTAATTTATTCAGTCATCTCTCACGAATTTATTTGAGTCGACATTTTCTCACCCTCGTTTCCTTGGCAGTTCAATTCATCGAATATATTTCATTTCGCAATTTTGTATATTATGTATCGAAATCAACCGTCCGTTAATCGAATTAACCCTTCGCCCATCCTCCCTCCATTGTCCGAAGAATCGTCGGTTGTGCTCTTACTACTGCACGTCGTCAATTTTTACCTCGCTTAAATTTCGAGACTGAATCTACCGGTTGTGCTCTTACTACTGCACGTCGATTAATTCGTGTCTCGAACCGCTGCTGCATGATAATCTTGCTCATTCTCCCCTTCACCAATTAACGGTCCATTGATTTTCCAATAAATATCTATCTGTATTTATTCACATTCATAAATGCCAAGAAGACGAGGTGGTACCAAGTTTAATCTTCGCCGCGCAAACGCGATAGCCGCGCAAAAGCCGCGACCGGCATCTCGTGGAAATTACTCATCCGTGTTCAAACAAATTTTTCGCGACGCCGTAAAAGAACATTCGGTGAAAATTGGACCGAGAATTGTGTCGAACGTTCCGTTTTATGGAAAAGTCTTCCTTATCGATCCCCGTGGGTACATCCGTGTAGTGACTCGATCGACCGGCAGCGTCACTTCAGACGCATCCACCATCGTTGTATCATCGGACATCGAGATTATCATCATCGACTAATTTTCTCCCGTCGCCAACGTCGTTTCCTTCGCTCCACGAATTCATCACCGCGGTCGGACGACAGGAACCCGTCCTTACCTACAACAAGACGGAACATCGATGGGCGGATGCTCGTCGAAAAATAAGAAACCTGCCTCACCGACCATCGTTGAAATCGTTGTTCGCCTAGAGATCGTCATTACCGACGGAAGGACCTCTCTCCGGGTACCAGATCATCCGTCCATAAACCCGCTACGCACCGCCGCTCGTAGGGTAAGTCGCATGTTCACGTTACCACTCACTATCTTCTTTACCGACTGCCCTATCGCCGCGAGTAATTATTAGTTACTGATCAAACTGTGGCTCGATCCTCATCCCTGTTGGGCACATTCCCGACTAAAGGCAGGATCTCAAGGCTGGCGTCCGTTCCTGTAAAACAAAGAAAAATTGTATTAATTAAACAATCAACGTAAATTCAATCTCGTATCCGAAATCGGGTATTTCTCTTTCAAAGGTATTTATTTTTTTTTATTAAAAATAAATTCCCGGACGTAACATTGTTGAATAAACAATGCTCCTACCGTCGTTCTCGCACCATCGCCAGACTTCTCGACCCATTATGACCGGAAGTAAGATAAAATCGTAGACGACTTCGGGGCAGTAATATCGGGAATGTTCGCTCGAGGCCCCGAGAACCATTCCGAGCACCGATTTTATCTTTGTTAAATAAACAATGCCCCTACCGCCGTTCTCGCAGCATCGTCAGACTTTTCGACCAATTCTGACCGGAAGTAAGATTAAATCGGAGACGATTTCGGGGCAGTAATATCGGGAATGTTCGCTCGAGGCACCGAGAACCATTCCGAGCACCGATTTTATCTTTGTTAAATAAACAATGCTCCGACCGTCGTTCTCGCTGCATCGTCAGACTTCTCGACCCATTCTGACCGGAAGTAAGATAAAATCGGTGACGAATTCGGGGCAGTAATATCGGGAATGTTCGCTCGAGGCCCCGAGAACCATTCCGAGCACCGATTTTATCTTTGTTAAATAAACAATGCTCCAATCGTCGTTCTCGCTGCATTTTTAGACTTCTCGCCCCATTCTGACCGGAAGTAAGATAGAATCGGAGACGAATTCGGGGCAGTAATATCGGGAATCTTCGCTCGAGGCCCCGAGAATCATTCCGAGCACCGATTTTATCTTTGTTAAATAAACAATTCTTCTACCATCGTTCTCGCTGCATCGTCAGACTTCTCGACCCATTGTGACCGGAAGTAAGATAAAATCGATGACGATGTCGGGGCAGTAATATCGGGAACGTACGATCGAGGCCCCGAGAACCATTCCGATCTACGATTTTATCTTTGTTCAATAAACAATGCCCCCACCGTCGTTCTCGCACCATCGTCAGAATGCGCTACCCATTCTGACCGGAAGTAAGATAAAATCGCAGACTATTAGAGAATGTAATTATGAAGCTGCGATCAAAGTTCAAATCGATTCATGCTAAGGGTTCGCGTATTCCGGCCTCCCAGTTTGAGAAACAATTTTTTCAAGATGGGCTCTGTAGTCGCTATTTTGTATGAAAATTACAACAATTTTTACATACTTTAATTTGACTTCCATAAACCCTTTCATAAGAAATCCTATTCCTTGTTTCATACTGCCAAAATAAATTGTCAAAATTAGGCCTAATTTTCTGCCGCTCGAGTGGTGTTACCCCTTAAGCGAAACCGCAAACAGAGTAGCAACGCTTTGGGATTTCCATAATCAACCCGTATAGGTACGTGAAAAATTGTATCTCAGGCGGTGCAGAAGATCTTCTCATCTGTTTTCAATCCTAAAAAAACGTCGTATCGATTTTCGTCTGCCGGAACAGACTGATTTCGCCTCCTAATGAGGAAATGGAACGCTTCTCCTCATGTTTCCTAACCCTAACCCAGATCGAACACACTTTGAGATGATATTCGTACAGAAAAATGTATTTTTGGAGATCAATCCGACTATGATACTGAACGGAGTGTTCGAATGAGAAATGAAATCCCGAAAACATCCAATTCTCGAAAATGTAGCGTCAAGTTATTGAGAGTTTGTTAATAAAAACTTACGTATTGATTTTTTTTCAATACGCAAAAAAAAATCGCTCGGTATATCGAAATTCGATAATCATTCATAATTCTTTGGTTTTGTTAATTTATATTTCTTAAGGAAGCAAAAAGAACAAGCGCTCTCGATGGATAATCGCGGCAAAATTCGTAATGGTCATTAATTGCGGCGCGCTTCACGCTTTGGCACGCAATACGCCGAGCGATAACAGACGATAGGTGAAACGTCAAATCGTGTGTCACGATTTTCGGGCCGAATAGGTTGACAGGCAACGTAGCGAATGATTCGCTAAATGTCAGATCATGCGCGCTGGCATTTGTCAAACGCTGCTGTTTCGCAGAACCTTCTTGACGTCGGCTACGACTTCGTGGCCCTTCGTCTACTCTTCTGCCCTTTTCGATCGTCCAACATGACGGATTCGAGCGTTAATTTCGAAGATCGAACGCGTATTTTCTAATGCTTCCCATTTGATGACGGAGGCGAAAAAAAGAAAACGGCTCGGTAGAAATCTTCGGCGTAACCTGCCGAACCCGGCATTTCCCGCTGTTACACCTACTCTGGATCACCCTGTATATTCGGTAAACTCCCGGGACATCCAAGAGAGTCTCGGGAGTACAAATAATAATATTAATATCTATACTTACATGTATATTTCAGGGACATTCACGAGTCCCCGAACTAGTATCCAACATATATATGTATATTCGTGTTGACCGTAATACAATGGCCCTAGAAATAAGAAATATTGTTATATCTATATTATGTATACATTGGGGACGCGAGAGTCCTCGAATAACCCGCGAAACTGTTCCCAAGCGGTCAGCTTCATCGCGAGATTTCTCACAGACCTCCTCGGAGCTTGGTCACCACGTAGTCAGCACATCCTGCCGATAACGAAAAATATTCATTTCATTGCTCATGTACAACTCGAGAAAAATAACGTTATCAGTGCTAATATTCGGTTACATGGGGACCCAGCTCGAGAGCGAGGGTAATGACGCTAAGCCCTTTGTCTCCGAGACAAAGAGGGCGAGGACACATATTGCGCTCCGGGAGCTGGCCAGTCAGTTCCGTCCGGTCTCTCCAACAGCGCGCATCGCAGAGTCGATGCTCTGAAAACCGGTACATTTATTATATTTTATTTCTTTTCGAGTTTACCCCGGTCTCTTCGTCAGTGTAACTATAAGTCTCTGTAAACCCGGTATTAATTGTTTTAATCGTAATAAAAATAAAAGGATACATAACAAGTCAAACACTGCAACAAATAAATTTACAAAACATATATTATTCACTTTATTGAATGTAACTACGTTTATTCACGTGTAAAATACACAATTGTCTATATAACATTCGATTTCTTCGCGCTATTTAAATCACCGAAAATACGGCGACCGCGCAAAAGTGTAACATTTCCCGAGCAAATAATTAAAATACGTTTGTCTCTCGTTCGTGCGTGTAAACACGCAACGAACAAATCATCGTAGTGCATTTCTTTCTCTCTTTCTCTCTTCCTCTCGCTCACGCCATTTTTCCTAACGCACGTATTCGTCTCACTCATAAAATTATACCTGTCCAAAATTGGACAAATCTCGAAGTACTCTTCATGAGGCTTGGGAAAGGTGACGCACGAACACGCTACATCCGCTGACTCGCCGTTATCGGACAGGTTAGCGACTGGCACGGTTAACCCGGTGCTTAGTGTTCGGACGTCGATTTCCCTCGACCTTCATATTTGTATTCGCGGCTGGCCGCCAATCGCCGTAACCGGGCGGAGGTGGGCCAGACCTAGCGAGTCGGCGGTGCCGTAATCTGGCACGCATTAGACTCGCTCAGCGTACCAATATTTATTTTATACTAATCTGTATCTATGCGTTAGACGAATACGTTTCCCGATGCATTCGCTGAACAAATAAAGAACCTCATTCGTCCAAAATCGGACGGATTAACAGGTATTTTCCGAGGAATTCGGAAGGTTTGCCGCACGAACACACCACACGCGCCGACCCGCCGTAATACGGTAGGTCAGCGACTGGCACGGTCACACCGGTGCTTAGTGTTCGGGCGTTGGCTTCCGTTATTCTCAACATTTGTTCTCCCGGCTGGCCGCCAATCGCCGTAACCGGGCAGAGGTGGAGCCAGACGTGGTGAGTCGACGGTGCCGAAAGCTGGAACGTCTTGCACTCACCCAGCTGTTCAAACAACTATAAAATCTATACATTTATGTTCATATTTCGACGTGAATGTATCCCTCATAAATTAATCCAGTCCTCGTAGTCTCTGACTGCTCCCAAAAACAACGGCATCACCGGGCCATCGCATTCACACGATCACCGGGCACTTGTCTGGGCAACGACAGGTCGGGTCGAGCTGGAACATCTTTGCGATTCCTGGACAAATTCGGTCACACGTTCGAGTAGTTTTGACCCGCTACGCACCGCCGCACATAGATCGTTTTTCACGATTTAGGCGGCCAAAATTATTTTATGTGATATTTATATTACAAAATAGTTACATAAAAAGAATACAGTGTTTGGAATAATTTACCGAAATTATTTGTCGGTGCACGGTGGTAGCCTAACCTACTTGTGATTTTTTATCAAAAAATATTTTTGTCGAGATCGTAGTTGATTTCAAAGTGTTTTTTTAATATTATATTGAACATACATATAACATACACTCCCGGCTTTCCCCAAGGAGGGACAGCTGTCTACGTTTTAGTAATACTTTCGGGTATTATTAAATAAAACAAAGTTTATTTTATCCTACTAAGTAGGTAAATATATATTATTCAAATTATCTTTACATTCGTTATACAATAGGAAAGTCACTTATTCAGTCTTATTCATTTACATTTAAGTCTTCGCAGCTTTCATCAATTTCCATTGGTCGGTTTGGCTCAGCAGGAATTAATAGCTGCATTGTCTCAGGCAAAAATAATTTTGCAGCGGTTTTTTTTATCTTTCTCATGGAACTAATAAATGGGTCGGATGTTAATAGTAACCTATGATAAATATCTAAGTTACATTCTTCCCTCGAAAACTTGCGAACAAAGTTTAGGCGATAAGACCTAAAATGTTTATTGCGGGCCTCAGCAGCTTCTTCAGAAAGTTGCCCTATCGGCAACAACGAATTTTCTATTATTGAAGCTCCATGAATTAAGACCTTATGCATCGTTGGAGTCATAGGATGCCAGCCATATAACTCAACATATAGTTTCGCAGTTTCCATGGCGTATTTATCATATTTTGCTACGTCAATCTTATGGCCGCTTGATATGGCTTCTAATATCACTTTTAATCTAAAAATCAAGTGATAACCGAAGTTACTTTTTGGCATATCGACTAAGAGTCCTGTCTCCTCTCTAAATCTTTGCTGAATTTCAATTTTATTCTGCTTTTCTAGCTTTTTTTCTTCTTCGGTTCGTCTCTCGCGATATTTTTTCACGGGAAATTTATACGCTAAATGCAGCACACTTTCGAATATCCGGATTCTTGCATGTAATACGGAAAGGCCAAATTCAAGAGCTTCAGGGCATACATCATTCTTTTTTGTTAAATCATTAAAGTCTTTTGATGTAGCTCCACATATATAATACCTGCTGGTCGATTTGGTGTCTGTAGCTGCGTTGCAGACCTTTCCGTCAACCATAGTCATTTTAAAACTATGTTGAAAAAAAAATTCTCTCCATTGAGGTCTACTTTCGTCAAGTTTAATGAATTTTCTCTATTCTTTACATAATTGATTTCTTCTTTTGTGATGTCCGTAGATTCTTTTACGAATCTAAATCTTATTGGACGGCAATATCTAGGTGAAGATGGAGTTGGGTTCTGCCACACGATTTTACTTTTATCTTCACCACAAACCATTCGTAGAGGCACAAATGAGCTTATAAAAATATTAGCATCAGAGTCATCTTTATTTGAGAGTCTTTGTTTAAACTGGGCTTGTTGAGAGCCGTCACAACCCCATTTGCAGATTAACAGTAACGAGTTCCTTTCAACGGCATCAAGTGTGAGTAAGACTTCTTTTAAGAAGAGTGATAATCTGGTTACAGTGTGATCCAACAAAGATTGTAGGTTTCCTTCCACGCAGGTAGATGTCACTCGTAATGACTCCTTGGGTGGGTAGCAATCTTCTTTGGCCTTCAATAATAATTCATAATGTGAATAGAATCTTTTGTTCGTTGCTCGAATAATTTCGTATTGTCTTGTGGTCAAATCGGCTTCAACAAACATTGTCAGTGCTTGCAGAGGAGTAAGGGGCTCTATTTCTTTAGACTTTGAATGTCTGTTTTTACAATCGCTGGCAGACGCAGCAGAAATTGTAATGTCCTTTAAAACAGTAGACGCGTTTCTTTTTCCCTGTTTGTAAAATTACTTGTGCCGCGTGAACAATTACTTCTTCGTTGTAAGATGCGCGGACTCCTTCAGTTTTTTCTTCTCTTTGTCCTTTCGCTGGATTCGCTAAAGGGTTTGGTAGGTCGTCCTGGCCTTTGATGCGTGTCTACGGGGATCTCAAATGTTCCTTCCAACCAAGAATTATTGGCCGCCAAAAAGTTTTCAAGTATTCTGTGCGCCTGAGACCACCTCTTTATTAAATCACTTTTAAAATACGAAAACTTCTTTTTTATCAGATTTGTATGTTCTTCTGTGTCCCCGTAACACACGAGTAAATAATTTTCTAAATATTTAATTTTTTCATTTATCGATAATGAATGTTGCTCGTTCATTTTATCGAAGAGGTATTTACGGGTTAACATTTTCACCCCTGAGCAGCCAGATGAACCTATGACAATAAAAAAATAATATTAACACAAAAACATAAAATCCGATTTTTTCCTATTTTTGTCTTAAAAATTTCAAACTCGTTTATTTTGAAAACTAGCAAAAACTAGCAGCTGATTTTAAGCAGTTTTCTTTATTAGACTTTATATTATATAATGAAATCAAAAATTTAACTCGGAAAGGTGCGGAAGTAAAGTTTTTTTTCGATTGAAATTGAAAAACAAAGAAAAATCATTTCTAAAAAAGGGTATCATTGACGGCTCATTAAGTTATTTATTGACAATATATTTAATACTATTTCATATTAATTTAATAAAGGCTTACCTGGATTATTGGTATCCATCACTTAAACGAGCAAATATGCCACGACACATAAAGTGCGACAATCAAGTTTCGACTAGTAATGCAGCGCGCTCGCGCTGTCTAGGGGTGTGGGTGGGGTTGGCTATTGTTCGTCAGGTAGTCTACAATTGCAGGAAAAAAATTGTTTGTCATTAGTCAATTTTAGGAATTTTGACTTATGGCCGCCTAATTCCTAGAAAGCTACATATGTGCGCCACTCTTTCTCACCAAGGTAAGCATAATTTCACGCTACTTTCTTATTTGCTTATCTGTCGCTCATGCGTAACATTATACACCAACGACTTTACCAAGCGCCTATCCCAAGTGGACACATTCCCGCTTCAACGTGGCGCTTTTCTTCTCCGACGGTAACTTACCGTCACATAAGTCATATACGACTTAATTCATTACAATCCGTACGTTCGTGGCACACTTCCCATTCGTAAATTCAAATCCTGAAAGGTAAATTAAAAGACGATTAGGTATCGATTAAAAATGGGACCCACGACGTAACAGGAAAACAAAAATTGGTGGCAGCGGTGGGATACGCTTAGTCTTTGGTGTAAAATTAAAATCAATATAAAAAATTCATGTTCACATATCGCAAAGTGTAAAATAAAATAAGAGGTTCAAAATGGCTAAGCATTCCCAAAATTCGAAACGTTTAAGTGAAGAGGAACTCCGCGTATTAGCGGATCAATTAGATAAAAAACGCGAAATACTTCGTCAACAAGAACAGGCGTTATTAAAAAGAGAATTAGAAACGCACGAAAAATTAGAAGCCCTGAGTGCTCGCGAATGTGAATTTAGTGATCAAGTGAATAATAGGGATGAACCAATCTCAACCACTCATCACGCCCTCGAGGCTATGCAAAATACCCTTTCGACCATGATAAACGAAGTCAGTCGAATCAATAGGGAAATTGGTTCAATTATACATGGTGAGGGTCAACGACAAATAGGTCTGGTCCCTCACGTAGAACAAAAAAGTGTTATTAAATTTGGAGGGGATCTCGAGTATCCGCGTAAGAATAAAGGGGTCTATAAGAATAATGATCAATGACACCCCCGCGGAATTTCACGTCGTCGATGATTGGTTCCCGATGGACCAACATGCATTACTTGGTACCGAATTTCTTACTGAAAATAAAGCTCTCGTAGATTGGAGACATGAAGAATTTACTTGGGGAAATCAAAGAATCCCGTTTAAAAGTAAACAAACTATTTCGATTCCAAAATGGTCCAATACGGTCTGTCACGTCAAAGTAAGTAATCCCAAAATCAAAGAAGGATATATTCCGATGCTCTACTTGGGAGAAGGGATCTTTTTTGGCGAAGCAGTCGTTACGGTCAAGAATGGTATCGCTTATCTGATTGCGCACAATTTAACCGATGATAATTTGTTACTGACTATACCAACGGTAGTAGTCGAAGAATTCAGGTGCAAAGGCACGCAAAATGGTTCCCTCACTCCGGACGACCAAAAGGCGTTTCAGGAAGAGGATAGGACCGAAGGTGAAAATAATTTCCTCACTCCAGACGACCAAAAGGCGTTTCAGGAAGAGGATATAAATCAGAAGGGTTCCCTCACTCCGGACAACCAAAAGGCGTTTGAGGAAGAGGATAGGACCCGATGTGAAAATAATTCCCTCACTCCGGACGACCAAAAGGCGTTTCAGGAAGAGGAGAAAAGTTTAATTTTTCCCCACCCGGACGACCAAAAGGCGTCTCGGGAAGAGGGCATATTACGGTTTGAAATTGCGCGCAACAAAAAAGTTTTAAAAGTTGAAAAGAAAGAGAAAGTAAAAGCAATTCGCGACTTACTCTGTCTCAACCATCTAAACGATGAAGAACGGTCAAGCGTGGATAAAACTATAAGCGAGAATTCGGACCTATTTCATTTGCCAGGAAAAGTCCTAGGCTTTACAGATAAAATCGAGCATAAGATAACGACGAACGATGATCAACCAGTTTTTACGCGACAGTATAGATTCCCGCCCGTTCATAAAGATGAAATTACAAAACAGGTTAAAGAACTAATTGAAGGGGAAGTAATAAAACCGTCAAACTCCCCGTATAGTTCACCCCTGTGGATTGTTCCCAAAAAGGCGGACTCACAAGGAAATCCAAAGTGGCGCATGGTCATTGATTATAGGAACTTGAACGAAAAGACAATTGGCGATGCTTATCTATTACCTCAAATAACCGAAATTCTCGACCAATTGGGTAATGCGAAATATTTTTCAGTATTCGACCTAGCCAGCGGTTTCCATGAAATTAAAGCACATCCAGATGATTCTCACAAGACAGCGTTTGCTACACCATTCGGTCACTACGAGTTCGACCGAATGCCGTTTGGTTTAAAAAACGCTCCGGCGACATTTCAAAGATTAATGGATCGAGTCTTAACAGGCCTTCAAGGCATCGAACTGTTTGTTTATTTGGACGACATCGTCATTTATGCAAAGACACTAGTTGAACACGAGAATAAATTCAACAAACTTGCGAAAAAACTAAGGCAAGCCAACTTAAAATTACAACCGGGCAAGTGTGAATTTTTAAGACGAGAAGTGGCATATTTGGGTCACATCATAAGCGATGACGGAGTTGAACCCGATCCAAAAAAATTGGAGGCTCTACAGGGATACCCTAGGCCTACCACTCCGAAAAAAATAAAACAATTTTTAGGACTTGCAGGTTATTACCGCAGGTTTATCGAAAAAATTTCAGGCATTGCAAAGTCACTCACAAATTTATTAAAAAAGGGATCGACCTTTAAATGGACCGAATCTCACCAAAAAGCCTTTGATACGCTTATCGAGGCGTTATGTAAAGAACCTATTCTTCAATATCCGGATTTCACAAAACCATTCATCATAACAACGGACGCATCCGATCACGCCATTGGCGGAATTTTGAGCCAAGGCGAAATTGGTAAAGATAAACCCATTAGTTACACCTCTCGAACTCTTGGAAAACATGAAGTAAATTACTCAGTGATCGAGAAGGAATTATTGGCTATCATTTATTGTGTAAATAATTTCAGACCTTATGTCTACGGCCGTGAGTTCTCGTTGGTAACGGATCACAAGCCGCTCGTATGGCTTCACTCCGTAAAAGACCCGGCCAATCGTCTTGTGCATTGGCGCCTCAGCCTTGCTAATTATACTTATAAAATTGTATACAAACCAGGAAGGGTAAACAGCAATGCTGACGCCGTTTCCCGTAACCCGCCATTAAAAAATCAGACTGTGCTCATGGTAAAGCATACGCCATGTAAAAGAAAATCCGAATCGCCTATCGTTGGCCCAAGTCGGGCAAAAATTGGTAAACCGACTCCTAGCGGAAACGACGATTCGGACTCGGACGAAAGATTGTTCGATCCACCAGCTGGAAGAAACCCAGCTGAAAAACGAAAACCTACCTGCAATCCTAAACCGGATACGGAGGAAATCCCCGATCCGTCGGACGGCAACCAAAGGAAAAATCCACCTGAAAAAAGGAAAAAGTTAACCGACTCCGCGGACGAGGACGATTTCCTCGGTTTCCGAAATTTCCCGACAATTTCGCAAACGTCTGGCAAAACGCCTCGTCGTTGGGAAAAAGAAAAAGAAAAAGAAACTCCGAAAACCCGGAACCTGGAAGAACCGCCTTCCCATCCTCAATCCGTCGAACCTGTGGAAGAAACAACCTTGCACACGTCTATTCTGGACGCAAGTCCAGACGACGGAATCGCGGAAAATTTTCAAATAACGCAACGTTTAGAAGATCGAGAAATAGCCCCATTTCCTGAGGATTCCGTCATTACGGAACCGTCAGAACATGGAGAAAACATTGAGAATATCGAGGATCTCACCGAAAGCTCAGGCGACTCAGACGACGACTCTGTAAATAGCGACATATTTGATAACGGAAACCCCGAGTATGCATTACCGAGGGTAAACAGTGAAGTCCAAGGTAGGCTCACCATACGCGAAACGCGTGACAATTTGTCCATGTTCAAGGAAAATCTCGTCGTCTTTGTCACCACTTCCGGGAGACCAATCGATGATGGAGCAAAAGACCTCCAAACTCAAAATTTGTTTCCCAAAATCGAGGAAACCACGTATTTACAACTCAAGGTAATAAATGAAAATTCAAGATGCATATTAGCTATACCGTTATTGGCTAATGTACACGAAAATCTTTTGATCGAGGACCTTGAGGAAGCCCTCGACTCCTTGAAAAACTTTGTGCGCGAAACATCTACGAAATTAATTCACGTCGCGAAAACAAACTCAATCGGAAATGTATCATGGAACGAAATTAAAAGTCTTTTGATACAAACGCTAGGCAACGACGAAGTTACGTTGACCATTTGTAAACAACTCATTCAATATCCTCCCGAGGAAAATCGTACTGCAATTATAGAAGAAAACCACGACTCGTTGGTAGGAGGTCATAAGGGAGTAAATAAAACGTACAAACGAATCAGAGAAAATTTCTTTTGGAAAAACATGAAAAGCGAAATTCAAGAGTACATT
This sequence comes from Ophion obscuratus, assembly GCA_964007375.1. NCBI lineage: Eukaryota > Metazoa > Arthropoda > Insecta > Hymenoptera > Ichneumonidae > Ophion > Ophion obscuratus. The sequence goes on from OZ023312.1 coordinate 58,555,702, forward strand.
CAACATTGTAGAGGTTGCCAATTGAAAAAGTTAGTTCGAGTCAAAACTAAGCAACCCATGGTTATCACAGACACTCCACGGGCGGCTTTCGACAAGGTGGCCATGGACGTGGTCGGACCACTTCCTGTTACGAAGATAGGCAACGAGTACGTGCTGACCATCCAGGATCTTCTCACCAAGTACTCGTTGGCAATTCCGCTGAAGAGGACAACGGCGATCGACATCAGCGAGGCGTTTGTCAAAAACTTCATCGCCCGTTTTGGTGCTCCTCGCGCCCTTCTCACCGACCAGGAGGCGAACTTTCGGAGCAGTTTTATGAAGGCCATCGCGAAGAAATTCAGAATCAAAATGTACCAAACATCAGCCTACTACCCGCAGTCCAACGGGTCAATCGAAAGGTCTCACCATGTCCTTGCGGAATACCTGAAACAGTACGTGAACGAAAACAACGACTGGGACGAGCTAATCGAGTTGGCACTGTTCTCCTATAATACGAGCCAACACGAGGGTACAGGGTACGCCCCTGACGAGCTAGTTTTCGGTAAACTGGCCCGCCATCCGTCGGGCCATCAACAAATCGAGGAGCAACAGAATACGACTTATGCTGCATACCTGGAGGAGCTCTTCTCTCGAATTTACGATCTCCAACAACTTGCCGCCGAAAATCTGAAGAAATCCAAGGAGAAATCAAAAACGTATCACGATCGGAGGATTAATCCGAAAACCTTCAAGGTCGGCGACAAGGTTCTCATGTTGAAGGAACCAAAAAGGGGAAAATTCGGTGACCAATACACTGAACCATGTGAAATTCTTAAAATTTTATCCGGAGGAAACGTAAAGACCCTCTATAAAAATAAACCTCGGGTAGTCCACCCAAACAAATTAAGAGGCACCCGATTATAAACTCAGCGTGTGTGTGAAATGCACCCTTCGTCGAACGGACGAATGTTACAACGAACTTCCCGTCACGTTCCGGAACCAATCATTCTTCCTGTCCACAATCTCAAGGACACTTATCCGGACGGGAACACATATCGAGTGCAACCCCATGCTGCCTGCTGAATATTGGATCGACGGCACTTGGTATCGGTTCACACCACATCCAGTCGAGGTACCGCCTCCTGGACAACTACATCCCGCTTCCATGCCTACCTGGGGATACAATCCTATTGGAAATTTGGCATCCAGCGGAATTTATTCTGACCACGAGATCAATCAGCTGAGGTACAGGATCATGTTCCCCGCTGAAAAACCAGCATTACTCAACAGCATCGCAAGGGGTTTCGCAGGACACGACATACCCCCGGGAAGCGTTTCCCTCAAGACACTGATGGACGAGGACGCTCTCCAACACGTGGCTGATGGAGTAATGCACAAAATCTGGGGTGGTTTCGAAAAATTCGGGATCATCAGTGCGGGACTGTTCGGGGTCCTCGCAATCCTCACCATCATCAAGGCGATCATCGATACTTGCATCCATGGATATACACTCCACACTCTGTACAGATGGAGTTTCGCCCTTCTAGGAGCCATCTGGAACTCGGTGACAAGCCTCCTAATTAGCAGAGCTCACCATGCTGAACAACGGTCGTCGAAGATTATCAACGACGAACCTCTGGAGCTGGTGACTATCAATGAAAATCGCGACCATCCGACGACATCGAGGCGTTTGTCCGGCGTCGACCACGGACTCTTGGAGCAGCTCAACGCCGGTCCTCAGCAAAGCTGAAGCATTGCTTCAGACTTTTAGGGGGGAGGTGTTACGTCCTAGCACTCTCGCCCTCCAAATATTCATATCCGGTACGAATTGTAATAATTATTAAAAAAATTTCCTCGCGCTAAACGCGCTCATTTATGTTTTCTTGGGTAACATATTAATCAGAACGACCCATATATGGTCGATGTCACTTAGAAACCCCGTTATATCAAATCTTCGTAAATATATCTTTAAATTTAGCACGCGTATGTCTACCCATATACTTTAGGGACGAACAGATCCCATAATAACTTTACCGCTAAGCTTTCCCGTAACTTCAAGGACGAGCACATGGGTGCTCGTATTAACTTTACAAATAGCCTCATATACACATACATATTTGTTTGCCTGTACACTTCTGGGACACGCACATGGGTCCCCGGAGTACCATATTATAATGTCTCATATATACATACATATATACGTACCTGCATGCTTTAGGGACATATACGAGAGTCCCTGGAGTACCTCCTATAATAATTCCGCATGTCTATTTCCATGCATACTTTAGGGACATAAGTCCTCGAACTAACTTCAATGAATATATATATATATATACATACTCTAGGACCTCAGAGTCCCCATATACCATTCGTATACTCATATGCATACTTCGAAGGCATTAGTCCTCGGAATAACTTTAGTTAATATCTATACATGTATATATATATATATATATATATCTATACATGTATATATATATATATATATATATATATATATATATATATATATACATATACGTACTCCATACGCTTCAGGGACATATAGCCGAGTTCCGGGGCAATAATTAATACATATCTACTTTCATGCACACTTCGGGGACATAAGTCCTCAATGTGACGCACACAAATATATATATATATATATATATATATATATATATATATATATATATATATATATATATATATATATTCGGTAAACCCCCGGGACATCCAAGAGAGTCTCCGGAGTACAAATAATAATATTAATATCTATACTTACATGTATATTTCAGGGACATTCACAAGTCCCCGAACTAGTATCCAACATATATATGTATATTCGTGTTGACCATAATACAATGGTCCTAGAAATAAGAAATATTATTATATCTATATTATGTATATATTGGGGACGCGAGAGTCCTCGAATAACCCGCGAAACTGTTCCCAAGCGGTCAGCTTCATCGCGAGTTTTCTCACAGACGTCCTCGGAGCTTGGTCACCACGTAGTCAGCACATCCTGCCGATAACGAAAAATATTAATTTCATTGCTCATGTACAACTCGAGAAAAATAACGTTATCAGTGCTAATATTCGGTTACATGGGGACCCAGCTCGAGAGCGAGGGTAATGACGCTAAGCCCTTTGTCTCCGAGACAAAGAGGACGAGGATACATAATGCGCTCCGGGAGCTGGCCAGTCAGTTCCGTCCGGTCTCTCCAACAGCGCGCATCGCAGAGTCGACGCTCTGAAAGCCGGTACATTTATTATATTTTATTTCTTTTCGAGTTTACCCCGGTCTCTTCGTCAGTGTAACTATAAGTCTCTGTAAACCCGGTATTAATTGTTTTAATCGTAATAAAAATAAAAGGAAACATAACAAGTCAAACACTGCAACAAATAAATTTACAAAACATATATTATTGTCTTTATTGAATGTAACTACGTTTATTCACGTGTAAAATACACAATTGTTTATATAACATTCGATTTTTTCGCGCTATTTAAATCACCCAAAATACGGCGACCGCGCAAAAGTGTAACATTTCCCGAGCAAATAATTAAAATACATTTGTCTCTCGTTCGTGCGTGTAAACACGCAACGAACAAATCATCGTAGAGCATTTCTTTCTCTCTTTCTCTCTTTCTCTCGCTCACGCCATTTTTCCTTACGCACGTATTCGTCGCACTCATAAAATTAAACCTGTCCAAAATTGGACAAATCTTGCAGTGCTTTTTCATGAGGCTTGGGAAAGGTGACGCACGAACACGCTACATCCGCTGACTCGTCGTAATCTGGCAGGTTAGCGACTGGCACGGTTAACCCGGTGCTTAGTTTTCGGACGTCGATTTCCCTCGACCTTCATATTTGTATTCGCGGCTGGCCGCCAATCGCCGTAACCGGGCGGAGGTGGGCCAGACGTAGCGAGTCGGCGGTGTCGTAATCTGGCACGCATTAGACTCGCTCAGCGTACCAAATTTTATTTTATACTAATCTGTACCTATGCGTTAGACGAATACGTTTCCCGATGCATTCGGTGAACAAATAAAGAACCTCATTCGTCCAAAATCGGACGTATTAACAGGTATTTTCCGAGGAATTCGGAAGGTTTGCCGCACGAACACGCCACACGCGCCGACCCGCCGTAATACGGTAGATCAGCGACTGGCACGGTCACACCGGTGCTTAGTGTTCGGGCGTCGGCTTCCGTTATTCTCAACATTTATTCTCGCGGCTGGCCGCCAATCGCCGTAACCGGGCGGAGGTGGAGCCAGACGTGGTGAATCGACGGTGCCGAAACTTGGCACGTCTTGCAGTCACCCAGCGGTTCAAACAATTATAAAATCTATACATTTATGTTCATATTTCGACGCGAATGTATCCCTCATAAATTAATCCAGTACTCGTAGACTCCGACTGCTCCCAAAAACAACGGCATCACCGGGCCATCGCATTCACACGATCACGGGCACTCGTCTGGGCAACGACAGGTCGGGTCGAGCTGGAACACCTTTGCGATTCCTGGACAAATTCGGTCACACGGTCGAGTAGTTGTGACCCGCTACGCACCGCCGCTCTTTCTCACCAAGGTAAGCATAATTTCACGCTACTTTCTTATTTGCTTACCTGTCGCCCATGCGTCAAATTATACACCAACGACTTTACCAAGCGCCTATCCCAAGTGGGCACATTCCCGCTTAAACGTGGCGCTTTTCTTCTCCGACGGTAACTTACTGTCACATAAGTCATATACGACTTAATCCATTACAATCCGTACGTTCGTGGCACACTTCCCATTCGTAAATTCAAATCCTGAAAGGTAAATTAAAAGACGATTAATTATCGATTAAAAATGGGACCCACGACGTAACAGAAGAAATCGAGACAGTCTAGAAGATCTGTATCCAAGGCGGGAAGGATTTATCGGTCTCTCGCGAGCAATAATAACAAAAATTCTCGACGTCCTCCCTGACCTCGCCCGAGAAACGAATTCCCCATTTCCGCAAGGTCTCATACGTGGAGCGCATCGTGGCTGACTCGCTAGGCGTCGGTGTACTGAATTCGTACGGGGTGGGCTGTACTGGTAACTCCGTAACTTGGATTTCCGGATGGTTAGGATTTTTATTCGCGGCCCATTCCCGATTATCCCAAAAATGTCTCGACGTTCGATCGCGTTCCCTGGAAGGGAATGCAAAGGTAACGCGAGATGCGGGGTCTCGCGTCTCTGCCTCGTGCGCTCTCTCCCGTATACAGGGCAGCTGCGAGGGTTGTCGGTCATCCCCGGGAAAAAAGTTCATGTCTGTGTGGATATGTTGATATATATTACAGATATTGTCATATCTGTTCAGAATCTGTTCAGAATATCAGAATGTCAGATATATTTATATCTGACATTCTACAGTATCATAAATGATTAGGTCTGATCATATTCCACATCACATATGCATATAGAAGATCATATCTGATCAAATACAGTATCTGGCCTGACCATATATGAACTCATATCTGTTTATATCTGGCTAAGTACCAAGGCAAATCAGTACCGTAAATTCGTATCTGAACATACATGATGTGAACATACATGATATGTGAACGTATCTGTTCGTATAAGGTCATATCCGATCAAATACGGTACCAGACTCCGCTATATAGATCTCATATATGTTTTTATCTGGTCAGGTACCAAGGCGAGTTGGCAGCGTGAAACCATGTCTGAATATATATGATGTGATATATGAGCAGGCACGTTCATATAAAATTTCATCCCATCAGATACGATACCAAACCTGGAAAACATACGAAGTCTTATACACTCATACCTTATCGAATATGCAGTTCAGTTGTTCACACATGAAAACATCTGAATATATGAGGATATGGGGATATGGGATTCTATCATATGGGCAGATCTATTGTTCATAGATGTCCAGGTCTACTGGAATCCACGGTATTTTATTCTTATACGGACAGACAGATCAGGTCCAATAAGATTAGATTTGCCTGACATGATCAGATCTGGCCCAATAAAATCAGATCTACCCGACATGATCAGATCTGGCCTAATGAAATCAGATCTGGTCCAACAAGACCAGATCTTGCCTGGGGATTGGATTTCGTCAGACCTGCTGCGATATGGACGGGTCTGCTCTTAAAATTATCAAAATGGCTCTAACATGATCATACATGCTCAGATCTAAGCATAAATGATTTGTCATGTATGCTTAGAGAGAAAGAGAGTGCGAAAGAGAGAAAGGTAGAATTTACCCGAACGGGACCTGTCAAATCGCGAATACGCGGGACGCCGCGCTCTCTCTCTCTCTCGTTCAACGCGTTCGATGCGATACCCCCCACTCTTTCTTATTCTTCAGTTCGCACGCGCGGGTCTGTCGGTTTCCGATACACTAACCCGCGATCTCTCCCGACAATGCGAACGAAATTATTTTCGTCCGGGGTATACGAGGTTTAAGAAATACAAAGGTGAAATACACAGTTTATTCCTAAGATACGGTTAGCAGTTCTCGACGAGTGCCTCAAAATCTCCCTTGTTAAAAGGAAGAGAAAAAAAATGTATACGCCTCGTGTCGAAGCCTCGAGGAGCTCGAGAGCGTTAAAAAAAACAAAACAAACTCTTGGCCGTTCGGCGAGCGTGTCGCGCTACGACCTTGCAACCAGCGACTACCGTGGACTTCGACGCGATGGCAAAAAAAACTTCTCGGACAGACTTTCGGAACGTCTCGTTAATAACGGAGAACTTTTAAAACCTGCAATTACCAGCGATCTGAACGTGGGGAAAATGAACACCCAAAACAAAAAAAAATCTAAAGAAATAATGAGAATGTCCGTTTCCGAACGATTTTCCACTCGTCCCGGAAATAAAAACAAATGAAAAGTTTGAAATTAAAACGACACGACCGTCGGGAAGAGGCGTCACGAAATAAAGTGTCGAAAAAAAAAACATTTGAAAAATTTGTAATTCCGAACGATTCGACTGTCGAAATGGTAAGACGCGAAAGAAATGTTTAATTGAATAAAACAAAAAAAAAAACTTCCTGACTAATTCCGGATCGGCTTTCACATGATGAAGAATTTAAAAAATTGTAATCACAAACGACTCGACGGTCGGACAGAGACATCACGAAATAAAATATTAAAAAAAAAAATTTGCAAAATTTGTAATTCCGAACGATTCGACTGTCGAAATGGTAAGACGCGAAAGAAATGTTTAATTGAATAAAACAAAAAAAACTTCCTGACTAATTCCGGATCGGCTTTCACATGATGAAAAATTTAAAAATTTGTAATCACAAACGACTCGACGGTCGGACAGAGACGTCACGAAATAAAATATTAAAAAAAAAAAATTTGCAAAATTTGTAATTCCGAACGGCTCGACTGTCGAAATGTAAAACACCAAAGAAAATGTGAAACCAAATAAAAGAAAAGAAACTCTGCCCGAACACTTTTCGATCGTCGCGGCAATAAAGGAAGCTTTTCAAAGTCTGTCGTTTCCCATGGCTCGCTCGTCGGGAGGACGAACCGCAAAGAAAAAAGAACAAACAAACATCGAAGCACGTGATACGATATGCTCACCGTCCCCGTAAAGAAAATATACTTTCCCCAATTCGTTTTTTACCTTACACTGAAATTCGCACGCAAATTTTATCCACGGTTATCCAAATCAATTTTCGAGGGCACTCGATGAGATCACATTAATCTACGATGAGTAAACAAACTTTACCCGGATCTGCTTGTACCAGTCGGGATTCATTCCGTGCTCGGTACTCGCCGTTGGTCTCAGTATCTTTTTCTTTCTCATCTCCTTTCCTGACACCTTCGACGCACTTACTCTCCTTTTTTTTCACTGTATCTCTCTCGATCTTTCCCATCCGTTACTGATCCGCCGCGACAATATCGCCCGTGACTTTAATATTCTCGATAATCTTAAACTTTCGGTACTTTACCCAACGGACCACAGCGCGCGCATTACAACTGGTTTTGACGAGCGAAACGGCGGCCTCACCGCTACAGTTCCAGAAGATCTCGATCCGATAAAACCTCGGTCTCAATCTACAATATTTCCAGTGGAATGCTTTCTTGGGTGGCGGGAACGGCTGTGGCTTGCAAAGTGCACCTCTCCTCTCTCCAGACCAGAACTCAAGTAACGATATTTTCTCGAGGAGCCTTTCCGCGGACCTGAGTCCCGACCCCCACTCCTTGCCTAGTCACAGCCTTTTCGATTTTGCAGAGTTGACCATGCCGATAACGTCCGTATTTTCATAATTGCTGAACGTGAGAATTATCTTGGGCTCCCGTCCCGGGACCTGATTGGTTCACGGACTCATCACGATGATGACCGGCTGTAGAGGGAGACCGACAGCTCGAAGTGGGGCTTCGAGCCTGCGACCCATCCTTGGAACTTGCGATTTTTCGTTGTCGCTCGTTGATACCCAACGGAATCCATTGTACCGAGGTATAGAGGGCCGTTATTAGGCGAGACCCCCTCCCTCCTACTTATTGGGATCCGCGGGTATTGAGTGTACAGGAGCGACGCCTCGACGCGAGACCGTGTGCGCCAGGGTCGGTAAGTAGTGTAATGGTACCAGTTCTAACCGACGATTCCTACTACTGACATTTACTCACTTAGTTGAGAAACGAACCAAAAAAGGTTGATTCCCGACTTATCGGCGGATGGTCGGGTAGGGTTTCGGTTAGAACTGGTACCATGATCGACTGTCGATGTCTGTACTTACCGACCGATGGTAGGGCTGCACTGCTTACCGGCCGATGGTGAGGCTCACCTGCTTAATAACCGATGGTAGGGCTCACCTGCTTACCGACCGATGGTGGTAAGTCCCCCTTCGCCTCGAATGGAATTCGGCGGAAGGCCCCCCCCTTCCGCCGACATTTGTCTCTCTTTGTCTCTCTCTCACTCTTTGTCAGTCGTTGCGCGGCCTCGCTAGGAGTCGGATGTGTGTCCCGTGTTTACCGGGGGGGGGGGGGAAGGGTAAACACGGGGCATACGGGGGGGGGGGGGTAAACACGGGACACACATCCGACTCCTAGCGAGGCCGCGCAACAACTGACCAAGAGTCGTGCTTTGTAGTAAAAGGGAGTTCCCCTCCCCTCCCGCGGGGAGAGGGGGGCGGTGGAGGGAAGAGTGGAGGGTCCGATTTCTCAGAAATTGTTTTAAACATTTGTAGGTGGTGGTGGAAAGTTTATCGCATACGTCAAGGGTCATGAAAATCGAGAACAGCTAGCTCACATACTAAATATGAAAAATTATCTAGTTATTGAAACGTTGGAAGTGGACTCTGAAGATATGGATGCATAATGAAGGATACTAGAAAAGTACTTCAAGAACAAATCATCCTGTGTTCATGATTGGAAAGCATGAGAAAGAGCGCCCAACGTCTCGCTGTTTGGAACTCGATCTTGTGTATACAAACTCGACGTTCGAGCGCGTGCCAGCACACACACACACGCGCGCGCGCGCGCGCACACACACACATACGCGCGTGCGAGGTTGTATAGAGATTTCCTTCTTAAATGCATTGTGAGCCCTTCGGTATCGGTATTTCATTTCGATTCATCGAGCAGTCTGGACCATGGACGATTGCAATAAAATTATCGATAAGTTGAGCGGTGCGAGGAACAATTTCTCTCACGTGGATAAGTGGCAAAAGTTCTGTGAGGTGCACGTCAAACTTTTGGGGCAATCGTTGAAAAAACCGGGGCTCAACGTCGGTCAAAAACTGAAAATACAATCGACAATTGCAAAATTGTTGTCGTTGAGGGAAAAAATCGTGCGTGGAGCAAGTGTAAGCAGCGCAGGTGTAAGCGGTGCTGGTGTGAGTGACGCTCGCGAAAAACTAAAGTGTGTCGATCTCGAGTCGGCATTCAAAAATCGAATAAAGACAGGCTCGATTGTGAATTTCGAGCACGAAGATGTGCAAAATTTCCTCGAAGATGCGATGCGCGTGGTGGTTTCAAACCTGGACAAAATCGTGCGCGAGGAGGGTAACGTAAAGGTGAATGTGACCTTAGCGTGCAAATTTCACCTCATGAAGGTGAATGAAATCATTGAGGAGGAAAAGACATTTCAAACGACAAACGCGGTCATTTTACCATCGAGCGATATTGCCGAGTGGTTCATCGAGTGCGTCCAAGAAAAACTCTCCGCCAAAATCGAGGACTTTCAGGAAAAAGAGTCGGGTTGGACTTTACACGAAATCTCCCATCTACTTGTGAACGTTAACAAGTACGAACCGTTGCGAGGGAGCTTATCCACCTACACGCGTCTCCCGAGGGATATACAGACGAAACAGGCCGTCGTCAATATTCAAAACAATGACCCCTATTGTTTTCTCTGGTCCGTCACAGCAGCTCTCTCCCCACCACCTAGGAGACATCCTGAGTCCAGGAGTTCGTATCCTCATTACAGCGAGGTGCTCAACTACGAAGGCTCAGATTTTCCGATGAGCTTATCGAAGGTTACAAAATTTGAGCAATCAAATGGTCTATCGATCCATATGTATGGGATTGATGGTACGACAAAAGACGGCACTAGTAAATTGTACCGATATATCTGAGTAAACAAATGTCGGATACTCCAACCATCCATCTACTCATGATCAAAGCGGACATCGATGAGGAGGAGGAGGAGGAGGAGGATGCCGTTCCTAAGGTGTATCATCATTACGCGTGGATTAAAAACATGTCGCGACTCTTGAATGCGCAGGTGTCGAGGGATGGACATCGTGTATGGATTTGCGACCGATGTTTGTGTTACTTCAGCAGAGAAAAAATATTGCAACGACATAAAGAGGACGGCAGTAATAATTGTCGTGTTACTTTTCCCGAAGGTACAAATACAAAATTGCAATTCAAAAATTATCAGCACAAGGAGATAGTTCCATTTGTAATTTACGCAGATTTGGAATGTTTGCTCGAACCGGTCACAGCACCACAGGCTAACACTGAAAATTATCAGAAGCATACCCCTCATAGCGTTGCCTACTATAAGCATTGCAGTTTCAATGACGCTCTCTCGAAGTACAAGGCGTTTCGTGGAAAGAACTGTATCGAGTGGTTTATGCGTGAATTAGAAGGATGGCCGGCACTTTGCACGACATTTTCCAGACCATAGTATCGATGAAACCTTTGAGTAGCGACGAAAGTCGAAGTTTCAAGTTGGCTGAAATTTGTCACATTTGTGAAAAACCATTTGCGCCGACAAACGTAAGAGTCCGAGATCATTGTAACTTTACAGGAAAATTCCGCGGCGCCGCTCATCAAGACTGTAATTTGAATTACAAAATTGCCCACGTAGTGCCGATAGTTTTTCACACCTTGTCCGGATACGACGCACACTTTTTGATAGTAGCATTGGCTCGAACCTTCGAAGGATCCATGAGTCTTTTGCCGATTAACAAGGAGAAATATATTTCTTTTTCGGAGCGCGTCAAAGGTACACGCGTGCAGTATAAATTCATCAACTCTCTAAGGTTCATGCCGAGTAGTATCGAAAAATTAGCGTCTTACCTGAAAAATGATCAATAAAAAGTAACACGCAAGCATTGCGCTAACACCACGCAATTTGAATTGTTGACGCGAAAAGGCGTATTTCCCTATGACTATGTGGACTCTTGGCTGCGACTCGATGAGACGCAATTGCCTGCGAAAGATACATTTTTCTCCCGATTGAGTAGTGAAGATATTTCGGTAGACGATTACGCGCACGCGTGCAAAGTTTGGACTGTCTTTAATCTCAAAACGTTGGGTGAATATACCGACTTGTATTTGAAAACCGACGTACTCCTTCTGACAGATATTTTTGAGAATTTTCGACGAAATTGCATTAACACATACGGCCTCGATCCATTGCACTATTTTACCGCACCCGGTCTATCGTTTGATGCGATGTTAAAATGTACCGGCGTAGAACTCGAACTCCTGCTCGACGTTGACATGTTAATGTTCATCGAGAAAGGTATTCGCGGTGGTGTAGCGCAGTGCTGCAATAGGTACGGGAATGCAAATAATCGCTACACGCGTGATAACTTCAACCCAAATGAGCCCGAGTCATACTTGATGTATTACGATGTCAATAACCTGTATGGTGCAGCTATGTGTGAGTCATTACCATTCGGCTCGTTCGCTTGGGTGGAAAGTTTCGGGGAACGTATCGAGAGTATTCCCGACGACGTCGAAACGGGCTACATTTTCGAAGTCGATTTGGAGTATCCTCGAGAGTTACCCGACACGCACAAAGATCTTCCTTTGTGCCCCGAACACTACGTCCCTCCTGGCAGCACTCAACAAAAACTAACGACAACACTGCTTCGAAAAGAAAAATACGTCATTCATTATAGAAATTCAAAGCAATGCTTGAAATTGGGATTGCGTGTCCTAAAAATTCACAGAGTCCTCAAATTCAAACAGCGCGCATGGCTGAAAAAATATATCGATATAAATACGGAATTGCGAAAGCAATCGAACAATGACTTTGAGAAAAAATTTTACAAACTCATGAACAATGCAGTCTTTGGCAAAACAATGGAGAATGTCAAGAAACATCGGGAAGTGCGACTCGTGACAAAGTGGAAGGGGCGGTGGGGGGCCGAAGCGCAGATTGCCAAGCCAACGTTCCATAGCTGCACCATATTTGACAATGACATCGTTATAATCGAGCTCAATCAAGCATGTGTCCTATTCAACAAGCCTATATACACCGGATTTTCCATACTCGATATCTGCAAGCTCTGGATTTATAATTTTCATTACAATTTCATGCGCGAAAGATTCGACGATCGAGCAAAATTATTGTATACAGACACTGATAGCCTCATCTATCACATCAGCGTGCCTCACATGTATGAAACGATGAACCGCGATATTGACAAATTTGACACGTCTGATTATTCACCCAACAATCCGTACAATATGCCGTTGCGCAATAAGAAAGTAGTAGATCTCATGAAAGATGAGAATAATGATCGCATTATGACGGAGTTTGTAGGTTTGAGAGCGAAATTGTACTCGTTTAAAATTCTCGACTGTGACGATGCGAAGAAGAGAGCTAAGGGTGTACGGCGGTCAACCCTGAAATCCATCACATTCGACGACTTTAAAAATTACTTGTTTGCGCACGAAAATCTTGTCAACGCGCAACAATTGATCACGAGTAAAAAACACATCAAGAGACGCGGCAGCGTCTTGACGCCAAGTAATAAAAAACAAAAATGTTACGCCACTGATCGATGCCACCGATCTCGACGCCACTGACCGACTGACGACACGCCGCGACTCTTTATACAGTAAGTTGGGCTCTAGCAGACGACGTTTTAACTTTGTTCCGATATTACGCGAAAACGCGGCAACAAATCGAAAATCTAATGACAGTTTACCAATGTAATGTGATTTTTTCCTATCGATTTTGTTCGGGCTGTTTTTCGATTTGTCCATTCAATCTCGGGATCTCATAATTTACGGCCGAATTTTCGGGTGACTTTTTACCCCAAAAATTCTTCAACACTCGTCCATTGTCTTTCATTGAATGAAATAAAGTCGTTGGCTCATATCGTAAACATAACACATACGCCGTTCTGTGAATTGATTAACACTTTAGCGCAACAGGCACAGCAACGCCACCGCTCTCTCGAACGGCACGACTCGAACTACACCCTGCTTGCAATATATATATATATATATATATGTATTGTAATACAGTCGCGTTGACAGCTCGAGTAACCAAGCACGGTTAGTCGAGCGTGGATGTGAAAAAATAAAACAAACGGCTCTTATTAGAGCCAAAAATTTATTTAACAAAGGTTCACGTCGTTCAAATTTAGGTGTAGATTATTTATTTGATCCTAACATGCGTATATTAGCCGTGGCGCTCGCGCGGAAACCGTCGGAGAAACAGCGAGGACGATACGCAAATAGATACAGAGTAAGTTAAAAACAAGAATGTGCTCATTTCTTTCACTTGCTTATATAAAATCATTAAAAAATTAGCAGACAGACGTGCATGTGTAGCTTTTGTGTGCCCTGAGAGCATAACCTAGCTTCTATATGTCATTACCAATTTGTGTGTTCATAACCTCGTCCCATTAACATTTTATGAACATATCTTCAAAATTTTCTGAACAGAATCTTGTCATAGACGATGAAGTTTTTTTTTTTTGTAGAAAATGCATTCGGCTCTGTAGAATTTATATTGACGCAGAGCTTGACAATTATTTTGCCTGAAATATTATTCATCGCTGAAAAATCTCTCATGAGAAATAAAGGCTTTGTGCAACACGATATATAAACCTAGATCCCCTACGGCGTCCAATAGAACATGTAAAATAGAACGCCATTACACGACCATTCCAAGTTCTTGCGAATTTTGTTCATACGAACCCGTGATCAAACATACAGGTATCGAATAGGCAGCCTAATTAACATACATGCGATGCAATCGACACCTGTATATTTGATCACGGGTTCATACGAATAAAATTGGTGCGAACCTGTGATTGTCGCGTAATCGTGTTCTAGGACAACACCTAATGTTTGGCTCGATCTCACAGACTCAAGCCTGACAGCGCTTTCATATGCCTCGCCATTCTTTTCATACTGTGGTGATCACCATATTTCATTGTTGCGGCTGCACAATCTATGTCTACATGGAACGATGATAGTCCGCCATCTCCGAGAAATCTTCGAGTGCCACACCTGCATCGAAGACTTTCCTTGGTTATGTCGTTCAACGCCTTGAAGTTTATCGTCCCAAGTGCGCTCAATGTGTCAAATACTATGGAAAGCCAAACTTCAGATACTCCATGTCACTCGATGCCTCGAATCGAGCAACATTGGGGCATGAAACCCATTTCCGGTACGGAGAGCGACAACGAAACCTTTTGACATTTTTCCAGCTTGACATAACATAAAAATGATTAAAACATGAATTTTAGCATTTTTCATAAAATGAAAAGGCCTTAGAACTATTGTGCCATCTGGCCAAGGAAGGCCAGATTGTGAATGATTGTGCGCTTTTTAATGTTAACATGAAAATGTGATTGAAGCTGCATATTTTATGTGTTAAGTGATTATCGGCTATTATGTAAATTGAAAATAAGATGATTGTCAACAAAACCTTTTTTTGTCAGACCGGCTTTAGTTTTAATTTACTGTAAAACAACCTAAGATTTCTTGAATAAAAATCCTGAAACTGAGTATAAATGTGTGATAATAATTTCTCTAACTTCTATTGTGCCAAATTAAATATGGTTAATGAAACTGAATTGATTACATTTATCAAACATTTGAAACGTAGGGACCCTCAAACTTTTATTAATAGTCACATATAGGTGACTGGGTAAAAAAAAATATTTTACATTTTTTAGTACATTAAATAAAAGCTTGTCTAAAAGAAAAGTTTTTTTTATATACAAATTTTCCGTACCAATCTGACTGTGTTAAATGAAAAAAAAGAAAAACCGCGTTTCGAAAATATATGGTTCTGCACTTTAAGGTATTTCTTTCACGAACCCGAATATTTAACAAATAACTGATTTTCGTCTATTATTTTTACACGGTGTTTACATTCCTTTATTCCACCGAATTCATTTTGAACGATAAATGTCAATTGTCTAAAAGAAAGAAAAAAAAGATGAGTTCTCTTTGAAAATGAGCTTTATTGAAAGTATGGCCTGGCCACGGTGACCATTGGCATTGAGACATGTGTGCCATTAAGCCTTCATGCGACGTTGGCTCGCTCCACCTCTCGGTTTCGTCGCCGGGAGAAAAACTGACGTCTTCATTTACATAAAAGTCAATATTTAATAAATGCCGTAGACGGATCATTTAATTTTTGGGTGACAATTTTGTTAATATACTGAATGATTTGACATTTTTTCATAACATCCTTAACATTTTTTACACTATTCCGTGTGTAAAACTGCCGATCGGCATGAGTCTAGGCATCTTCTTATGTAAAAATTGTTTGTTGAATTCAAATTTAAAATTAAATTAGGAAATTAAAAATTCAATTCAAAATTATTAAAATCAAATATTAAAATTTGAAGGGTGCATTCAGTATATGTAACGAATCCACTATATAAATTTGAAGAAATGGTAACATTTGATCATTTGACCCGAAGCTTCTTAACGATATAAGGAAAGACGTGTTTTCTTGAGCAGCCTCCAGCAGGGTAAATGTGACGCGTTATCCAAGTGCATCCGGTTTTTGTTTACAATGAACAAATCGATTTGCATTCCACTCGCTGAACACGCAAATAAAATAACGCAATGAAGTTGGATTTTCGTAAAATATTTTTATTGATCTCTAGTTTTTTTAATTAAAAGTTTTCTCCTGCTGCAACAAACAAAGCGCAATTCATGAAACATGGAGACGGTATATCAAAAAGTAAAACATTAAGACGTACAGACTTGGGCGTAATTCTATTTATAAATACGAATATGAATTTATTCACATCGTGATTTTCATGTGAATATAAATACAAATGTATTCATACTTCACTTTTTGTATTCACATGCATGCATACAAATACAATTGTATTCACAAATATTCTGAACATACAAATAGATTCACAGAAAAAATTGTGAATATTCAAAAAAAAGTGAATATTTACAAAAAATCCTGTGAATTAAAAAAAATACACATCAAAATCTGTGAATGCAAATGTATTCATAAAAAATTGTAAATACAAAAAAATTCACAAAATAAGTTGTGAATTTTTTCATATTTAAGACAAATTAAAATAAAATTCACAATAATTAGATTAAAATTTACACCATTAGTGAGTTCGTACGCATTTTGAGAGAAAACATTGCCTCGAGACAAAGAAATTTTTGCACAAAACTTTTTGTACGAAAATTCCTTTGCCTCAACACAATGGTTTCTCTCAAAATACATAAGAACTCACTTGTGGCGTAAATTTTAATATAATTGTCGTGAATTCGATTTTAATTTTCTTCAACTTGAGGAAATTCACAACTCATTTTGTGAATTTTTTCATATTTATGATGTAATATTTGGAACTCACTTTTTTTGCAAAAATTTCTTCGCCTCGACGCAATGTTTTCTCTCAAAATACGTAAGAACTCACGTTTGGTGTAACGTGAGTTCTTACGTATTAATCGAATACGTTTTAATCTAATCATTGTGAATTTGATTTTAATTTGTCTTAAATACGAAAAAATTCTCAACTTATTTTGTGAATTTTTTTGTATTTACAATTTTTCGTGAATACATTTGCATTCATAGATATTGATATGAATTTTTTTTAATTCACAGGATTTCTTGTAAATATTCACATTTTTTGTGAATACAGTAGAACCTCGATTATCCGAACCAATTGGGACCGAGACCAGTTCGGATAATCGAAACGTGGGTTATTTGTGACAAGATCATAAACAACAACCTTTTACATAAAAACAGTACAGTACATGTCAAATTTTAATATATATATATATGTACTGTTTTTATGTACATACATATATCAGGTGTTAAAATATATATATATATATATATATATTAAACAGCTGAAAAAAGTCGAATGCCTTTTTTAATATATTTTTTATAAAATCGTCCATTTTTAATTGACGAACGGCCGTAACGCGTTTTTGAGCGGCTAAGTCTCGCAGCCGTTTGAGAAGGAGAAGTTGCATTGGGTTGCTCATTGTTGCTCACGGCAGTGGCAGCGAGCAACAATGTATCTTTCGCGCCAACGTTCGGATAATTGAGCGTTCGGATAAACTAAGTTATCGTTCGGATAATTGAGGGTTCGTATAATCGAGGTTCGGATAATCGAGGTTCTACTGTATATATTAAACACCTGAAAAAAGTCGAACGCCTCTTTTAATATTTTTTTAATAAAATCGTCCATTTTTAATTGACGAACGGCCGTAACGCGTTTTTGAGCGGCTAAGTCTCGCAGCCGTTTGAGAAGAAGTTGCGTTGGGTTGCTCATTGTTGCTCACGGCAGTGGCAGCGAGCAACAATGTATCTTGCGCGCCAACATTCGGATAATTGAGCGTTCGGATAAACTAAGCCATCGTTCGGATAATTGAGGGTTCGGATAATCGAGGTTCTACTGTATTCCCAATTTTTTTCTGTGAATTTATTTGTACACGTTCAGAATATTTGTAAATACAATTGTATTTGTATGCATGCATGTGAATACAAATAAGCGAACTATGAATAAATATTTCACTAACAGGCGTTTGTAAATCACTCTGCAAATACGTCGATTTAATAGTGGAAGGGACTGAAGACTTAAAAAAAAATATTTATAGCATTTGGTAATATACAAGTTTTCAGAAACGACGTGTCCTGTTTTTTTAACTATCTGTTTAAATCGTACCCTTTTAGAATCTTTGAAAAAGCGAAAAAAAATAATACCAAGTAATGAAAAGATATTTGAATTCACTCCTCTTTGAACTGGCGCAGAACGAAAAAAAGATTTTTCCCCTTTCAAAAAGATATGAAATCCCCTTTAAAAACTTTTAAAAAGTAAAAAAAGAACGCCAAGTAACAAAATACCCCCGAAAACATTATTGCTTGTTTGATCATATACAAAATTCTCATTTATCTTGAAATATTTTTTAATTTTATTTAACGAATGCTTTTATTATATTTTTTCAATTAAAATGTACAAAAAAAGTGAAATAACTTTTTATAAAGTAGCCAAGCAAGTTTACTAAAAACGTAAACAAAATTGTTAAACCTTAGAACTAATGTTTTCCTAAATATTTCATTTTTATTTTAAAAATCACATTACTTTTATAACAAAAAATTGGTATTACAATTATATAAAAATACAACGTATTTACCATATAAGTACACTGGAAATGCTGTGCAACGACTTGGCGTGCATGGTTAAGAAAAATAGCTCGGCGAAGGATTTCGTCTTTCCGACTACTTAACTCTCAGGTTGGAAAAACATAGACTGCTGCAATTGGTTATGTAACTGGAAATCAAATTTCGTGATCCCGCAAAGTATGGATCAAATCAGTGATGTCCCCCTAGACGACACGATACGTTAAATCTTTTTTTTTTATGCATAATTTAATACGATATATAAGGGAATAAGGGCAGGAAGGTAAGAAAGAGTGTGAATGAGAAAATCGGGGAGGAGGAATGGAGGAACTACTTTATGAGGCTGTTGGGGGGGGAAGAGAGAAGAGGGAGGAGAGAGGAGGGGGAGGGAAGAAGGGCAGATGAAGAGGAGGAAATAACGGAAGAAGAGGTCAGGAAAGCGGTGGAAAGGAGCAAGGAAGGGAAGGCAATGGGAGGGGATGAAATACCAAACGAAGCATGGAAGTGGGGGGGAAGGAAGGCGCAAGAGTGGGCGGGGGAGGTGTGCAGGAGGACATGGAGAGGAGAGGGATGGCCGGAGGAATGGAAGGAGGGGTTGATAGTGCCGATTGTCAAGAAAGGAGAGGGGAAGAGCGCGGAGGAGTATAGGGGGGTGACCCTGATGCCCTCCCTATACAAACTGTACGCGGGGATTTTAACGAAGAGGCTGGAGGAGGAGGTAGAAACGGGGAGGAAAGTGCCGCACAACCAGACGGGCTTTAGGAAGGGGATGGGGACGGTGGACAATATATATGTGTTGAATTACGTGATCGGGCGACAGATAGAGAGGAGAAAGGGGAAGTTAGTGGCAATGTTTGTGGATTTGAAGGCGGCATTTGACTCGGTGGACAGGAAGGTACTGTGGGAGGCGTTGAGGAAAAGAGGGATAAGAAAGGGTTTGAGAGACAGGATAGAGGAAATGTATGGGGAAACGAAGAGCAGGGTAAGGATAGGGGGGGAAGTGGGGGAGAGCTTCTGGACGGAGAGGGGAGTGAGACAAGGGTGCCCGTTAAGCCCGTTGCTCTTCAACATCCTGACGGCGGACCTGGAAGAGGAATTAGGTAAGGGGGAGTGGGGGGGCGTGAAAGTGGGGGGGGGGGGAATATACTCCTTGGCGTACGCGGACGATATAGTGGTGTTGGCAGAAAGGGAGGAGGAGATGGAGAACCTGATTAAGAGGATGGAAAGATATTTTGAGGGGAAAAAGTTGGAGGTGAATGTGGGGAAGACAAAGATAATGAGGTTTAGGAAAGGAGGTGGGCGCTTTAAGAAGATGGAATGGAAATGGAAGGGGTAAGGGATGGAAGAGGTGAGGGATTTAAATACTTGGGGTTTGTCTTCCAAAGGAACGGGGGACAGGAAGCACAGGTGAGGGATAGGGTGAGGAAAGCCGGGGGGGTGATGAAGCAGGCTTGGGGCATAGGGAAAAGGCTGTTTGGGAAGGATGTGATAAGAAGGTGGTGGCTGTTCGACACGCTAGTGTGGACAGTGATGGGGTACGGGGCGGAGGTGTGGGGCTGGGAGGAGAGGGAGAAAATGGAGGGAATGCAGGAGAGGTATTTGAGATGGACATTGGGACTGGACTGGAGGACGCCGGGGTACATGGTGAGAGAAGAGACGAAGAGGGTAAAGATAAGGACAAGGGCAGGTAGGAGGGCATGGAATTTTGAGGAAAAGCTGAGGAAGGGGGAGGGGAGCGAACTGGCGAGGAGGTGGCGGGAGGAGATAGGGGAGAGACAGCGAAGAGGGGCAAGAGAGAGGGGAAAATGGGAAAGGGGAAGGACAGATTTTAGGAGAGGGGGGGGCAGAGGGAGGGATACGTGCAGGACGAGGGAGAGGGGGGATACGAAAGGAAGGAAAGGGAGGATAGAAGGGAACAGGAAAGGGAGAGGGGAGAGAAAATAGCGGAATCTAGGTATAACAGATGGTATAGGGAGGTGAGAGTGGAGGGGTTACCAGGATACCTAAAGGCGGGGTGGGAAGAGAGAAGGTACGGAAGACTAGCCAGGTTTAGGATGGGAAATGAGATAAGGGAAGGGAGGTACTGGGAGACGGAAGAGGAACGGGCGTGTAGGTGCTGTGGGGAAGAGATGGAATCGTGGGAGCACGTGCTGGATAGGTGTGGAGGAGGAGAGGGGGTAGAAAGAGGAATAGGGGAAAGGATAAAGGAAATACTGGACGAAAAGGGAACGGGAGAGGACTGGATGAGGGCCCTGGAGGAAAAAAGGAAAAGAAGAGAAGAGGAGAGGTGGGCGGGAGAGGAGGATATGGATAGGGAATGGAATGAAAGAGGAATGGAATGAAAGGAGGAAACGGAAGTCGTGGAGAGGAGGAGGGGGAGAGAGTCGGCAAGGTGGGAGGAGGAGTTGGAGCGTGGGGAAGGAGAGAGGGGAGAGGCGAGCGTGGCGAGGGGCGAGCGAGGGGGAGGCGGCGGTGGTTTTAGGGATAAAGAGAAGGCGTAGCATGTAAGAGCCCGGCGGTCTTTGTTAGTTTAAGTTAAGTTAAGTGTAGGATAAGAGCGGTAAACATTGTAAAAATGGAAGTGTAAAGGGACGAGAAATGGAAGGTCTTTGTAACCCTACGGGGATCAAATAAAACACATAATACGATATATAAAAGTATATTCTTTCTCCTCTATCAGACAACTTTATACATTACATGAAATATATTTCGTATATACTTTTATGTATTGATCCGTCTGTTTGTGTATTGTATCCGTCTCTAAGCCACAGCATCGGCAATTTTAAAATTCGAATTACGGTGCCGTCGTCTTGCTGGTAAAAAACGAAATATCTGAGTATCTCTCCTGATATTCATTGCGCTATATTCGATGGTTTTTCCGAGTACAGTCGAATATTCGTCAATAGTGGATATAACGGAGCTCTGACACGGTCACGTGAATTGTGTGGACCGATATATACACCGATAACACTATATATCAATGTTATCTTGTCCGAATCACACTAGCGCAAGGTGCAGGAAATCGCATTGTTAATAACACTGGCAGTTGATGCGTTGTTACAGGTTATATATATATTGTGTATCTTCCCGAGCTATTTCTCTTAACCATGCACGCCAAGTCGTTGCACAGCATTTCCAGTGTACTTATGTGGTAAATACGTTGTATTTTTATATAATTGTAATACCAATTTTTTGTTATAAAAGTAATGGGATTTTTAAAATAAAAATGAAATATTTAGGAAAACATTAGTTCTAAGGTTTAACAATTTTGTTTACGTTTTTAGTAAACTTGCTTGGCTACTTTATAAAAAGTTATTTCACTTTTTTTGTACATTTTAATTGAAAAAATATAATAAAAGCATTCGTTAAATAAAATTAAAAAATATTTCAAGATAAATCAGAATTTTGTATATGATCAAACAAGCAATAATGTTTTCGGGGGTATTTTGTTACTTGGCGTTCTTTTTTTACTTTTTAAAAGTTTTTAAAGGGGATTGTACATACGGCGACGCAACAGAAAATTGCTCTCAGCTGGAGAGATGACAAAAGAGTGCTAATCCCAGATTCCACGGACACTCTTCCATGGGGTTATGATGATATGGAAACTGAATAAAAAGAAAGTTATGTGTGTGTAAAGACGTATTTTTTCCCATCCTCTCTCCTGGGAAAAGCGACCAATATCGGACCTATTCTGGATGTAAACAAACATTGGCTCGCTCTTCAACGTTTTCTCGTCAGAGTAAATTTTGTTTGGCCCTTTGAATCAGTCGAGAACTATGCATCGAGGAGACGAGATTTACCGAGTGTACACGTTTATCGCATTTTTATTCGAGCGTTATCCTTTGCTAAAAAATCGCTGGCCAGACTTAATATTACACGATTTGCATTATCTTCCGACTTCGGTGATTTGGCAGAAATTGCGAAAAGTTTTGAAGGGAGCGCGGCAAGAAGACTTTGCTGATGCGTTTGACAAAGGCCTGATAAACACTTTCGGTCTGCTACATTCTGTGGTGCGTGTAATCAAACGACGCAATAGGGAGGAATCGGATTCTGTTGCGCCCATCGTTGATAAACACGGTAAGAATTTTCTCTCTCTTTCACTCACGCACGCGCGCGCGCGCGCACACACACACACACACACACGGATATTTTTCAGCACAAATTTGTCTTCTTCAATCGAGTGACGAAGAGTCATTGCCACCATCACCACCATCCTCATCATCATCATCTTGTTCATCACCACCACCATTAAAGAGACCGCGTTTAATCGATGAGCAATCTGATGATTCGTCAGAAATCGAGTCGCCATATTGATCAAAATCAAGTAATGCATTTGTGCAATCTGATCGTGCTGTAGCTGGACCATCGGGAATAAACGCCCGTAGACTATCATCATCATCATCATCATCAACATTTTCGCTTCCGTCAATACGATCATGAGAACCGCCACAGCGACTATCAAGTAAGTGGGGGGGGGGGGGGGGGTTGCGTCGATGGGCGTCGGATAGCATCTATGCGACGACGGGCGTCGAATTGCATGAGTTGTTCGTGAGAGCTATTTCTTCATATTGGGTAAGACAAAGGGCAACGGCCCGAGGCTAGAATTTTTCTTCCGAACTCTAGCCAACATTCTTCTGCAGTAGATGTAAACGGGTGCATTCAAATAAACCGCGCACCCATTCAACGTGAGCAGATTGACGTCAATCACGAACCACCCGACGAACCTGCTCAAGCCGACGAGAGTGACGACGACGACGATAGCTCACGGCGCAGTGAAGTCAGCGAACATACGAGTGAAGATCTTTTTGAAGAAGATAGTGAAGATTCAGGTAAAAAGACAAAAATTTTGGGGGGAAAAACGCATAAATTTTTTTTGGGAAATACGCATTTCCTGTTGCAGGCTACGAAACGTGTACTTTTGCTAATTTGGCGCGAAGGCAACTAGTCGAAGAATTTTGGAACCTCGACGAGGAATGATTTTCCCAAGCCACTCTGGACAACACCTCTCTTAAACTTTGTCTGTGGAGTTATTCAGCAGCGACCGTAAGTCTATACAAAAAAAATATCTTCCAGCTTGAAATTTACATTTTTTCTTTTCCCCTCAGATGTCTTTTCATATTCGAGGTAATTCCATCGTATTCGAAGGAATAAATGATTTTGGGAAGTACGCACTAAATAAAAAAATTTTAATAAAAATATTGTATAAAAAAATTCCACCTCTTTGTTTCTAGACCGTTGGGCTCGACCAGAATGAGTCCCTAGAGATTCAATGGCAGCATCAGTTCATAGAAGCCGCCAAAAATGTGAGAGCACGGAAGCGTGAACTTCGTGACAACGCCCTCCGCGTGTGGAAGGAGGACGGTATGAATCGCGTCTGCTGTGCCTCCGAAGCCTCAGATATCTTTAATTTGAGACAACTTTTTCACATGACTTCGTTACACAACGCTGTGTGAGATGCGAAGGGAAAATGATGGATGTTTTTTTCGAAGACAATTTTTTAATTAAACGTTTTTTTAACAAATCTCCTTTGTCGATCCAACTGTTGTGCGTATCGTCGAAACCTAACCACTTGACGAGCATTCGATTTCCACGCTTCTTCACCACCTTCTCAACGAGGTAAATGTCGGGATACTTAACTTTCTGGAGCTCCTCTTCATAGAAGCAGCCGGCGATGGTTTCGTTCCGATGGTCCTTGAGATTGTACGTCGTTGGATTCGTTCTTTTCACTCTGCGTATCGTGAATATTTCCGTTGTCCAATTGGGCGTATAACCCTTCTCAGATACACTCTTAAATTTGCTAATTCGCACATTATCGCCAATTTTGAACTTTTGTGATTTTTTTGCCGATAATCGACGCTGGCGGAAAATACGATGGAGAATCTTTCTTTCATTTGTGCAATTGACATTTTTCGGTTTTTCTCGGATGGTTCGATACACGGTGTCGTTGTATTCGGTAACGAGAGAATCTAGAATATCCATCCATTTGTACATTCCGCGAAGAATGAATTGCATCCACATTTTATTTTTTAAATTTCTATTGAAACGCTCGCAGATTGATGTTTTCAAATTGCTGTACGTTGAATACATGTTTACATTGTGTCTTTTCATAAGAGCTTCAAATTGTGAATTATAAAATTCTTTTCCCCGATCGACGTGCAAGTTCTTGGGTATGCGACCCTGATTGAATATAGATTTCATGGCAATCGTCGTATCACTACCGCTCTTGCTTCTCAACGGTATGGCCCAGGCGAATTTGGAGGATATATCGATGACGGTCAGGAGGAACATATGTTGCGAGTTTTGCCTCGCGTACGATGACATATCTACGATATCGGCTTGCCACGTTTCATCCAGACCTCGAATGTCAACGTGTCGACGAGTATAATTTCTTCGTGCAGGCTTATGCAGCTCTCGCACGAGAGTCAGTTTTTTGTCATCATTCATGGCGCGCGCGGAGATCCACACACATCAACGTTCAACATGCGAATGGAAAAAACGATCGTTTAATAAATAATGCCAGCCTCGCGCAATTCTTCGATAATCGATAAGATCTCATTGGAATGCGATGAGTTGCCTGCCGCTTGAGATGCGTGGAGTAATCGAAGACGATCTACAAGCTCATTCGGATTGTCCCAGTAAACATAGTCAAATTGCATATTTTTTCTGGCCTTCTTATACATCCCCCGACCCGTACGTGCTCGAATTATTTTTGAAATTTCAATCTTGAATTTGTGACTGCTTTCACATCGCACAGCTTCGTCCGGTTTGTAATATTTTTTATGCGCGTTCGTGTCAATGATGATATTCTCATAATTTTTCAAATCGTTCGGTTCAAGAAAACCGACATTTGGCACTTTTTTAAATGGGAGCTCCGTCCATCCCACAGTTGTCGCATAACTTTTCTCCCCCACATGAATATGCGGAGAATTGAAAATTATCGGGGAATCGCCAATCATTAATTTGGTGCTGGCGAGCATTCGCACACCGTATGTCGTATCCAGACTTTTCTTTTTACCCATACGTAACAATACGAGATATTTTTTTATCAATTCATCGACTCGACTGGGTGAATCATCGTCATCGTCATCGTCATCGTCATCGTCATCGTCATCGTCATCGTCATCGTCATCGTCATCGTCATCGTCATCGTCATCGTCATCGTCATCGTCATCGTCATCGTCATCGTCATCGTCATCGTCATCGTCATCGTCATCGTCATCGTCATCGTCATCGTCATCGTCATCGTCATCGTCATCGTCATCGTCATCGTCATCGTCATCGTCATCGTCATCGTCATCGTCATCGTCATCGTCATCGTCATCGTCATCGTCATCGTCATCGTCATCGTCATCGTCATCGTCATCGTCATCGTCATCGTCATCGTCATCGTCATCGTCATCGTCATCGTCATCGTCATCGTCATCGTCATCGTCATCGTCATCGTCATCGTCATCGTCATCGTCATCGTCATCGTCATCGTCATCGTCATCGTCATCGTCATCGTCATCGTCATCGTCATCGTCATCGTCATCGTCATCGTCATCGTCATCGTCATCGTCATCGTCATCGTCATCGTCATCGTCATCGTCATCGTCATCGTCATCGTCATCGTCATCGTCATCGTCATCGTCATCGTCATCGTCATCGTCATCGTCATCGTCATCGTCATCGTCATCGTCATCGTCATCGTCATCGTCATCGTCATCGTCATCGTCATCGTCATCGTCATCGTCATCGTCATCGTCATCGTCATCGTCATCGTCATCGTCATCGTCATCGTCATCGTCATCGTCATCGTCATCGTCATCGTCATCGTCATCGTCATCGTCATCGTCATCGTCATCGTCATCGTCATCGTCATCGTCATCGTCATCGTCATCGTCATCGTCATCGTCATCGTCATCGTCATCGTCATCGTCATCGTCATCGTCATCGTCATCGTCATCGTCATCGTCATCGTCATCGTCATCGTCATCGTCATCGTCATCGTCATCGTCATCGTCATCGTCATCGTCATCGTCATCGTCATCGTCATCGTCATCGTCATCGTCATCGTCATCGTCATCGTCATCGTCATCGTCATCGTCATCGTCATCGTCATCGTCATCGTCATCGTCATCGTCATCGTCATCGTCATCGTCATCGTCATCGTCATCGTCATCGTCATCGTCATCGTCATCGTCATCGTCATCGTCATCGTCATCGTCATCGTCATCGTCATCGTCATCGTCATCGTCATCGTCATCGTCATCGTCATCGTCATCGTCATCGTCATCGTCATCGTCATCGTCATCGTCATCGTCATCGTCATCGTCATCGTCATCGTCATCGTCATCGTCATCGTCATCGTCATCGTCATCGTCATCGTCATCGTCATCGTCATCGTCATCGTCATCGTCATCGTCATCGTCATCGTCATCGTCATCGTCATCGTCATCGTCATCGTCATCGTCATCGTCATCGTCATCGTCATCGTCATCGTCATCGTCATCGTCATCGTCATCGTCATCGTCATCGTCATCGTCATCGTCATCGTCATCGTCATCGTCATCGTCATCGTCATCGTCATCGTCATCGTCATCGTCATCGTCATCGTCATCGTCATCGTCATCGTCATCGTCATCGTCATCGTCATCGTCATCGTCATCGTCATCGTCATCGTCATCGTCATCGTCATCGTCATCGTCATCGTCATCGTCATCGTCATCGTCATCGTCATCGTCATCGTCATCGTCATCATCGTCATCAGAGGCATCATCTTTGTGCTCATACGCCGCTGTGAAAGTTGAATCTTCCGGTGACTCATTCTTAACTTCACTCTCATTTTCTTCCATTTCATTCTTGATTTCCTCCTCCTCCTCCTTCAATGGTGACGTCTTGTGAGAAACGAGCTTTTCCAATGGTGTGACTATCGGCTTAAAGACATCCTGCATCGCCTGATCAGCATTATCTCTACCCATCTTTATCATTCGATGTTTTCGTCTAATTGCATCACTAGCTTTGACGATTTGCTGCAACACATATTTTTCTTGCAAAAGTTGTCGACGCTTCATGCTATTGTCAGTTTCACAATACAAGTAATACTGTATGCATTGCAACAAAGAGCACGTTATTTATTGACTCGGAGGAAAGAATCAAACCCTCGTCTATACCTACCCTCATTGATACTACTATCCTTGTCAATTGAAAGGAATCCATACTTGCTGGAATTCCAACAGTCGCAACATATATTTTTGAATTGTGTATATGACATATCGGTATTGACATGGTCATCGTACACATGCTTAAGGTTCGAGTCGTCCTGCTTGAAGAGAACTATGAAATTCGTATTATCGCGTACGAGATGCTTAGGAATACGAGCGTATGTTTGAGAAAGATAGAAATAGTGCACATTCTCATGCCTTCCCATGGAGAAAAAGGCTCTCACGTTGTCCTGTTTCTCGCACGCTATATCGTCAAAGATGAATATGGAGTTTGGTCGTGCGTCGCTAGGTGGCACCACTTGTTCATGGTCGTTAAATGGATGGTATTCGAGACCCTTCACGGGCTGGATAAATTGTTCGAGTAACTGATATTTCGGCTGTTTCAGCGACTTTGAATACAGATAACCGTTTTCGAATCTCAGACCATTCGGGTGTATTACAAGGGTGAGCAACGCGTTGGTTTTTCCGCTGTTTGACGGACCGCAGAATACCGCGCGAATCGTATTTGGCAGAAAAGCACCATGACGCTTTTGTCCACCCTCTCCCCGAATTTGCGTAAATTCATCAAAGTTTATCACTGTCAGCTTTCCATACGTCTTGGACTTCATCTTCGTCGCAACTGACATAATTTTGGTATAAAACGAGCTTTTATATCTGTTGCCGCTTCAGTCGAGCCTCAACCTTCATCATGGTCAAACATCGAGGAAAAAAGTCCGGTAAAGGTCTCTCAATCGTATCATCAACAAACTTCCCGTTGAATTGCACTTGCCTGGATATCAGTATTGCGGACCCGGCACAAAGCTAGCTAAACGTCTTGCACGCGGCTTGCATAAAATATTGCAGGAGAGAGCTTGGCAACGAGTTCGCGCCAGCGACGCTATTATCGGGGAGAAAACAAACGCGCTTGCCGTAGCAAGAATCATGAAAGCGAAGAGAAAATTCGGCATAGGGATTAAGAAGAAGAGGGGAGCAAAAATTGTTGGCTTGAAGAAAATCATCGATGCAGCGAGAGAAGCCATGGTGAAGAGCGAAGATTCAAGTGCAGTCGCTGCGTCGGCCTTAAAGGGCGCCCGAGTACCTGTCAAGAGGGTCACACGTGGCACGCGCAAAGTGCGTACGCCTCGAGTGTTACCCGTACCTCGTAAAATCGGTGGCTTCCTACCATTTCTCGTACCCATCTTTGCCGGTCTCAGCGCTGCAGGGGCGCTAGCAGGTGGTGCGGCCAACATAGTCAAAGCGGTCAAGGCCGCTCAAGCAGCGAAACGTGAGCTCGAAGAGAACAAGCGTCACAATCGAACGATTGAAGCAATAGCACTGGGCACAGGCTTACACCTCAAGCCGTACAAACAGAGAATGGGTCTTGTTATCGCGCCAAAAAACGTAAAGTAGAGCTACCGCACCGACCACTCACCGATGCAGATTTGCTAAAATACGCCAAAATAATGAAAATCCCCTATTTTCGTGGATGTTACATGCGAAATCAATTGCCCAAGGGTGGACCATGGCTACGCGAATGTGCCATTGTAAATCTCGATGAGGATATGGGGTCTGGCACACATTGGGTGGCATACAAAAAAACCACCAATAGAGTCCATTATTTCGATGGTTTCGGCGATCTTCAACCACCTGCTGAACTTTTGCAATACTTCGGTGTGAGTAGCGTGAATTATAATTACAAGAGGTACCAGACATACGGCACATTCGAGTGTGGTCATTTGTGTCTCAAGTTTCTCTGTCGACAATTACCGCGACGAGAGAGATTTTCTCTGTATAAAAGTGGGTGATGAGGGAAAAATCGAGTCAGTTTGTCAAACGACATTATGGACAACAGTCTTACGTTGACGTTATCGGGATCATCGTCTGTGCTCGAGGCTTGATACTTTCCCCCCATTGAACTCGCCCCCCACAAGAATTATACCCTCGGACTCATCGAACTCTAACCTACAATTCGATTCCAAATATAGATATTGGACACAACAAATTTTACGTTGGCAAGAACGTTTTTACCATACCTACTGGAAGTTACGAATTAGCCGACATTGCGACGTACTTGGAAAAAGAGCTGGCAAAACAAAATATTACCATTTGCATTAAGCTCAACCACAATACGCTGCGCAGTGAAATCGAGTGCAATTAAGAAATATATTTCACGCCCGAGGATTCTATCGGACATATGCTAGGATTTGCACCCCGTAGACTACGAGCTGGTGAAAAGCATAAATCGGATAATCTAGTGGCCATTCTCAAAGTGAACGCATTGCGCGTCGAATGTAACCTCACAGCTGGCGCGTATATTAACGAGCGAAGAGTACACACAATCCACGAGTTTTCCCATCCGTACCACCAGGCTACAAAATCATCGAGATACCGTCGCACGTCATTTATCTACCAATCGCGAGCAAGACGATAGACAACATTCAACTCCGAATAGTGGATCAGGACGGTGATTTGGTGAACTTTCGCGGTAAGACAATAACCATACGATTACACATCAAATCGCAATGGGTATAGTCTTTCACAGAATCTCGTGCACTTATAAAAACAATACTTCGTCGATGAGAGAGTCCAGTAGTCGATGGACACGCACACCGCTAACACAGCAGAACGTGCTGCCTTTGCGGAGTTTGGGTCTACGAATACGTGGAAAAATCGCATGAAAAACGACATAATCTGCATTGCGTGCGTATGCTGTTTGAGATGGAGGCGGAAATAACTGATATAAAAAACCCCCGTCATCTTCGATGATTCCATCGCGCACTATGAGATTCATGCTCATCAGCCGTATGCATCCACAACCTTCAATAACAGTGATGAAATACGTATTTCCATTCAGCATCAAGACATATGCATGCTTCCCACTTAAAGTTCGCTACGCGTATGCGGGCGAGTCACCAAAGTCGAGGGCACAATCGCCGCCAATACACATTTCGCAAACAATGGCATTTGCTATTTGTTCGACGAGGTGAGATACGAGCTCAATGCCATGGAAATAGATCGGTTTAAAAATGTGGGCATAACGAGCTCCATGAACGGATACGCATCCGTAAGTCAATCCAAGAACTATAAGCTTGAGAATGCTGGCTGGTATGATGTTCGCAGCGGGCACGCTGTCGCAGATGCCGATGGGAATTTTGACGTATGCATACCGCTAAGTATGATCCTCGGTTTCGCCGAAGATTATCAAAAAATCATTGTGAACGCGAAGCACGAATTGATTCTATTGAGATCGAAGATTAATGATAATGCGATATGGCAAGCCACAGGTGAGGATGACATCAAATTCACGTTGAAAAAGTAGAATGGCTCGTACCATACGTGGCACTCTCCGATAAGCGTAAAATCCAACTTCTCAAGTTTATCGGTAAAGACACACCGATACCCATGACTTACCGCTCATGGGAATTGTACGAGTACCCAATGCTCCCCGCAACCTCAAAACACATGTGGGCCGTGAAGACATCTACGCAACTTGAGAAGCCGTGATATGTGATTCTAGCCTTCCAGACCGATCGTAAAAATAAGAAAAGCGCAAATGCGTGTAATTTCGATCATTGTGACCTCACCGATGTCAAACTCTACCTCAATTCGCAAAGCTATCCCTATGGGAATCTGAATCTGGACATTGCTCAGAACCAATATGCCCTTCTCTATCAAATATATTCAAACTTTCAATATTCGTACTACAATAGAGAGCCCGAACCATGCTTGAAAAAATTCGATTTGATAAAGTATGCTCCGCTCATTGTCATTGATTGCTCGAAGCAGAACGATTCACTCAAGTCCGGCCCCGTTGACGTACGCATCGAATTCGAATCAATGACCAATATTCCCGCCAATACTTCTGCATACTGTCTCATTCTCCATGATCGTATTGTCGAGTACAATCCGATAGGTGGCGGGGTAAGAAAGTTGACATAAAGTTGAGATCACGCGCTCCCCTTCAGTCATCATGGAGTTTATCGTTGATGTGCAAGGCTTCAAGCGCCCGATGAACAAATTCGTCCCGAAGGAAATATCAATTGTCGAGGTGGCGAGCGTTGACTGCAAGCCCTTGACGTTTCTCTTCGAACCACCGTACGCCTGGAATTCTCTGCCGGGAAAGTACAAGAGTACGAATATGTGGTTGGAGCGCAATTACCATGGTTTGCGATGGGACGATGGCGACTTTTGTTATGTCCTGGCGATCTTGCCCTCCATTAAATAACCTAGAACATAAAGAACAAACATAATTATCCATATACTTACCCTAAACACTATGTTACTTCAAATAGGAATACGAATATGTATTAAGAACCACTCTAAAAATTACCCAGAAATATTTTTCCTTATGTGAAATAAAATAGATAACGTATAAAATAATATAATTCTCTACCTTTACAAGAAACAATATATCTCATAATACTTTTATGCCCTAAAATGGCTCAAATATAGTAACCAAGTAATTCTGCATTATACGCATAATACTACATATACTTAAGAACAAATATAGCCTATGGATAACTTTATAAAAATATATTGCTCCACCTTAAATTCCTTAAGGCTAAGGTTAAAACATGAAATTTGGAAAAACCCTTTTGTCACCGAACATAATGCAAAAGGAGGACAGTAAAGAAACAGATACGAGATCATAATAATAATTCAATCTCCTTCAAAACGCTTAAAAACAGGTTAAAATAAAACTTTCCAAGGTTTAACTTTTCCAATATGAAACGGCACATTTAGTAGTAAATAATGCCCCAAACACCATATTTTTCCAACCAACCAATCATATTAAAATTACTTAAAATATAGTTAAAATCAGGTTAAAATGAGTATGTCTATCCACCATATTAAAGAGGGAAAAATCCCGATTCCAACTATACCCTTCACATAATTTTAAAACAATTAGAACTATTTAATTTCGATTTTTCAAAGGAAGAGATACTTGCTTTAACCTCCTATGACGACATGTTCTCCTGATACTCCTGCTCTTAGTCGCGACCCGCGAAATTCGTTTCCCTCAAAACTAAAAATGGTACCGCGGTTCCGCGGGTGTCAAAATTTCCCTAAAAATCCATTCTTTCATATAGACCCAACTCGCGGCCCCGGCGGCCATTGTTTTCTCCCAAAAACTCAAAAAACCTGAAAATCCACGGTTACCCCGTGTTACTGTATACCGATAGCGTGCCCTCATGCCCGCTTCACCTAAGGAGGCCGTCATGATGATTTCGGGCCGCCAAGATGGCTAACAGCCGCCATATTGGAATCCCGCTAATATCGTAGAATCCTTCGGGAACCCCTGTGGTCCTGAAGGCCGCCATGACATCTCCCATAGGCATCCCTTTTCATCCCAGTATATGCATCCTTAAGGGGGGCCCGCTATGATTGTTCCCCAATACCTCAGTGCACATGCACTTGGACCTTGGCTCCACGTACAGCCGCCATGACAGTCGCCACGGGGCGCACGGTCACCATCGAAATCACGTCCCGTCAATATTATCGGTAACTCAAAACTACATCTCGCAGGAATCACGTATCATAAACATTGATATTAAAACTCGGGGCCACCTCGCTATCTACCCAGACTAAACATCCGGCGGATACTGTAACCAACTACGCACCATTCCTTTGTTCCAAAATTGTTAATGCAAAATCCCTTGTTATCCAAGATAGAGTAATTATTAAATCTCATAAATGTACCCTGTAGTCTCAAATATTATATTCCATTTTGAATCATGAATTTCAAGCAATATTAACCATTATACAATGTTAATACTCAATTTCGATAGTAGAATAACCATATAAGAATAAGTTACCAACATTAATAAAACTATCAACCCATGCACGACATATTTTAACGCGCATCGCTAATTTTAATACATATTAAGATATTTTAATAAAACCGTTTACGCGCAGGTATACTTATATATACTCCGATATATTCTTTAAGTTCTATAACATTATAACAGCTAACAATTCCTATACGAAATACTTACCCGCCGTATAATATGGACTAATGTAATAAATTGTAAAGCTCATGGTAAATTAATAAGAATTAATTTATCAAGAGCTCCATTTGATCCTGTAAGAAGAAAAGAGAAAGACGCCGGTACTCCATATCGTTCCATAAGAGTAAGGGAGAAGGAAGGATGCCTACGTCACAACAGCGCCCACTTCCCCGACGCTGGATGCTGGCCCCACCAAGATGGCCGCCGCCTCCACTCGAGGAGTATATAAAAGAAGGGGTACCTCTCCTTCACCAGTTCTCCGGTCTCTCCACCAGTCAGTCGCGCTTCTCCGTTCGTCGGACCCGCACGCTGGAAAATCGGCTCTTGTCATTTTTGAATCTTTGATTCTTTTTTTTTGGGTAACAGTTATTCCCTTTTTGATTTTTATACGAATATTCATATCGTACGTTTATTTTCATTATAT
This sequence comes from Ophion obscuratus, assembly GCA_964007375.1. Lineage (NCBI taxonomy): Eukaryota > Metazoa > Arthropoda > Insecta > Hymenoptera > Ichneumonidae > Ophion > Ophion obscuratus. The sequence goes on from OZ023312.1 coordinate 58,590,110, forward strand.
TCAATCTATTTTCCGCGATTTCATTCATCTTTAAATTTGTAACAATATATCGATAACCTCCAAAAGTAATCTTCGTCTTGTGTTACTTTATTGTATTAAACCTGAATTCCTCGATTTAATCAAAAAGTGTCACTCATCGTTTTCTTCGGCATCTTTTATTCAGAATTACAAGCATATTCAAAAAATACTCGTCAAAGGAATTGTGCCAGTTTATCCAAAGTTTATCTACTACTTTGACCCTGTGTTTCAGTGCTCCTTAGCTGAGCACGAAACATCCACATCCTTTTCCGGTGATTAGGTGATCTTTCGTGCTGCCTAGTGGCCAGGCACGGTCACCACGATCTACCGTGCAATCTCATTTCCTAAAATAAATTTGAATTCAGTGCTACTACATTTGCACGAATTCGTACCCCTTTCAGTGTTGCGAGCGTGCTGCCTAGAGGCCCAAGCACCCGTACCACAATTTGGAAACTGGGCCAATATCTGAAACAAATTATTTTGACTTAATTAGTTAACTTACTTTTTTTATAATTCCAAGAAGACGATTAGGTGCTCACTTCCAACGACGCCGCGCTCAGTCTAGCCGAGGTGAGACATCGGGTCGACATTCCCGCGGTAATAATAGAACTCTAGAACAACGGTTCAACCAATTGCCGCTTAGCGCAAGATTGCGCATTATTTCAAATACTCTCCTCCATTCGCGAGTGTATATCGTGGACGATCGTTCGATCCGTCGCGTATCTCCGCCGTCACCTGTCAGCGATTCAGACGCATCAACGGTCGTTGCATCACCTGAACGCGAAGTAACATTTCCTGTTATTTCATTCGACGTCGAATCTTCCTCTATCGTCGTCGAGCCAGAAATCAGTTCTTACGTCGTGGATTCACCTGCTGCTGATACTCCATCTGTCGTTGAGTCCGCACACAACTAGGTTCCATTCCTATGGGTGCGTGTACATCGTCTGGTAAGAGGCCTGCTGTGGAACTTGCTGTCCCTGAAATCACCATTCGGTTTGAGATAGTCCACACCGATCGCGGAAGTTCCCTCCAGATACAGCAGCGTCCTCTCCCTGCACCCGCTACGCACCGCCGCTCGTAAGGGTAAGTTAGATTAATTCGCGCTACTATCTCTTCTACTCTCTTACCCTAATTTTGTATTTTCTACATTTTATAATAATACTTACAAATTGCCGATTGTGACCTGGTCCTCGTCCCCGTCGGGCGCATTCTCGACCAAAGGTAGGGCCCTTTTTCTCTTGATCCGTGTTCCTGGAAAAAAGGTAAAAGTCAAAATAAATTAGATTCTGTTTCCTCATTTTCCCCTTTTATTACTCACCCAACTCAGCACGTGACTTCTCGTGTCCGTGTACCTGTAAAGAATAAAATCGAATTAAATTAAAATCATTGTCTTCCCATTCTCTCTTTTATTACTTACCCAATTCAGGACGTAACACTTTCTACACGACACCATCCCCATGTTCATTCGATTAATCTTACAACACGCTCGAATCATCTACATCAAGGGATTGGAGAAACCGCTGTGGTTGAAGAAATTCACCGACGTCGCAACGGAGATCATCGAACTGGAGACTCTGGATTGCCCATCGTTGGAGAAGCTTGCGACAAAAGAGCTGTGAAACAACGGATGTCCGTACCATGCGACTCTCCACCCAAAATTCAAATGTGCCTATGAAAATGTGAAATGTCTGGAGAGATGGTTGAAAGAGGATGCGAGGAAATAATTTTTTTTATTGTCGATTACATAATTTTTCTTTTTATTTACAAAAAAAAATTTTTTACATAATGTTCTCCCATTCACGCGCGCACACACACACACAGAAAATGTTCTTAATACTGTGATGGCTAGGTTCGTGGGTTCCTCCGCACCAGATCTCATCTAAGCGCTGATGTCAACCTGGAGCGCCTTGGTGATCCGAAACACAACCTTTTTGCCATGGATTCGCTGCCGCGAGGTTAGCCTGAGGATTCCAGGCTGAGCACCTCCACCAACATCGAGCCTTTGTGATGTGTTTTTTTTTTCCGAGACCTCATAGCGACTCGTGATTTCTGGAGAACAAAAAAACAGCATTTTTTCACTTCAAATTCACTTGAGCAGTCAATCGACATCAGTCGCCTTCCTCCTCACCACGCACTGCATTCGCGAGGTTCGTTTGCCACGTTTTTGAATTCCATGCTATTGAACTTTCCACCGATGTAGACCATGCATAGATCTCCGTTGTACGCTGACGTCAACATCGTCTGGAACGTCGCCGGATTCGTTTCAAGTACCTTGCTGATCCTCGCCGGTAGAAATACGGTAAACTCGTTGCGAATGTCAATTACGAACTTTTTGCCATATCTCGTATTCACTTCCCGTATGTTGGTGATAGGATACTCCGACAATTTCTTCAACTCGTTCAATTTCTTCGCCGGAAGAAAATATGCGTTGTTACGTCGTGGGTCCCATTTTTAAGCGATAATTGAGCGTCTATTAATTTACCTTTCAGGATTTGAATTTACGAATGGGAAGTGTGCCACGAACGTACGGATTATAATGCATTAAGTCGTATATGACTTACGTGACGGTAAGTGACCGTCGGAGAAGAAAAGCGCCACGTTCAAGCGGGAATATGCCCACTTGGGATGGGCGCTTGGTAAAGTCGTTGATGTATAATTTGACGCATGAGCGATAGGTAAGCAAATGAGAAAGTAGCGTGAAATTGTGCTTACCTTGGTGAGAAAGTGCGGCGGTGCGTAGCGGGTAAAAACTACTCGACCGTGTGACCGAATTTGTCCAGGAATCGCAAAGATGTTCCGGCTCGACCCGACCTGTCGTTGCCCAGACGGGTGCCCGGTGATCCTGTGAATGCGATGGCCCGGTGATGCCGTTGTTTTTGGGAGCAGACGGAGACTACGAGGACTGGATTAATTTATGAGGGATACATTCGCGTCGAAATATGAATATAAATGTATCGATTTTATAATTGTTTGAGCCGCTGGGTGAGTGCAAGACGTGCCAGGTTTCGGCACCATCGACTCACCACGTCTGGCTCCATCTCCACCCGGTTACGGCGATTGGCGGCCAACCGCGAGAACAAATGTTGAGAATAACGGAAGCCGACGCCCGAACACTAAGCACCGGTGTGACCGTGCCAGTCGCTGACCTACCGTATTACGGCGGGTCGGCGCGTGTGTCGGGTTCGTGCGGCAAACCTTCCGAATTCCTCGGAAAATACCTGTTAATACGTCCGATTTTGGACGGATGAGGTTCTTTATTTGTTGAGCAAATGTATCGTGAAACGTGTTCGTCTAACGCATAGGTACAGATTAGTATGAAATAAAATTTGGTACGCTGAGCGAGTCTAATGCTTGCCAGATTACGGCACCGCCGACTCGCTACGTCTGGCCCACCTCCGCCCGGTTACGGCGATTGGCGGCCAGCTGCGAATACAAATATGGAGGTCGAGGGAAATCGACGTCCGAACACTAAGCACCGGGTTAACCGTGCCAGTCGCTAACCTGCCAGATTACGGCGAGTCAGCGGATGTAGCGTGTTCGTGCGTCACCTTTCCCAAGCCTCATGAAAAAGCACTTCGAGATTTGTCCAATTTTGGACACGTATGATTTTATGAGTGAGACGAATACGTGCGTTAGGAAAAATGGCGTGAGGGAGAGGAAGAGAGAAAGAGAGAAAGAATGCACTACGATGATTTGTTCGTTGCGTGTTTAAACGCACGAACGAGAGACAAATGTATTTTAATTATTTGCTCGGGAAATGTTACACTTTTGCGCGGTCGCCGTATTTTGGGTGTTTTGAAGAGCGCGAAGAAATCGAATGTGATATAAACAATTGTGTATTTTACACGTGAATAAACGTAGTTACATTCAATAAAGACAATAATATATGTTTCGTAAATTTATTTGTTGTAGTGTTTGACTTGTTATGTTTCCTTTTACTTTTATTACGATTTAAACAATTAATACCGGTTTTACAGAGACTTATGGTTACAATAACGAAGAGACCGGGGTAAACTCAAAAAGAATAAAATATAATAAATGTACCGGTTTTCAGAGCGTCGACTCTGCGATGCGCGCTGTTGAAGAGACCGGACGGAACTGACTGGCCAGCTCCCGGAGCGCAATATGTATCCTCGCCCTCTTTGTCTCGGAGACAAAGGGCTTAGCGTCATTACCCTCGCTCTCGAGCTCATTCCCCATGTAACCGACTATTAGCACTGATAACGTTATTTTTCTCGAGTTGTACATTCGCAATGAAATGAATATTTTTCGTTATCGGCAGGATGTGCTGACTACGTGGTGACCAAGCTCCGAGGAGGTCTGGGAGAAAACTCGCGATGAAGCTGACCGCTTGAGAACAGTTTCACGGGTTATTCGAGGACTCTCGCGTCCCCGATATATACATAATATAGATATAACAATATTTCTTATTTCTAGGACCATTGTATTATGGTCAACACGAATATACATATATATGTTGAATACTAGTTCGGGGACTCGTGAATGTCCCTGAAGCATAGATCATCTATGCATAGATCATCTAAGCATAGATATTAATATTATTATTTGTACTCCGGAGACTCTCTTGGATGTCCCGGGAGTGTACCGAATATATATATATATGTATATTTGTGTGTGTCACTTTGAGGACTTATGTCCCCGAAGTGTGCATGAAAGTAGATATGTATTAATTATTGCCCCGGGACTCGGCTATATGTCCCTGAAGCGTATGGAGTACGTATATGTATATATACCCGACTAGAAATTTTGCTACGCAGCAGACTAGGGCCGTATCCGGCATGCCGTATTCCGTACTACGGCACTTTGCAGGCCGCCGTATCAGGGCTTCAACAGGGGTGAAACGCTTTTTGCATCCGGCCCTGATGCGGATGCTGGTTACGGACCTGGTCAGTATACCCTTGCAGGCTCTGATCCGGCTGCCGTATCTATGCCTGAAATGACAAATAAAAACAATCCAAAAATTATGAATAAAAAAATTCTGTTAGTATCATTTGTTTCCATATACCTTATTTATGTTCCTGTTCATATGATAATTGAGTTAAAACATCATTCTGCCTCGTTAAAGTTTTTACCTACCCTCGGGATTGAACCCATGCCTTCTTATTCTAGAGCTGAGCGCGCTACCTATTTAGCCATCCTAACACTTGTGTAAACTTTCTTCTTTTCTTCCCTATCTTTATCAGTCTAATTATATTCTACAGAATGTCAATAATTTTATGCATGATATTCAAAGTTACATAATTGCAATGTAACAGTAATTATATTTTTACCGCTGAATGTTTTTTGCTCATTTAGGGCCTTTGCACACGGTGTATTTTCTACACGCAGACCACGCGATACAAACGCGATACACACTTGATCTATATGCATTTTTCAGTCCAAAAAGCGTGTGGATCATGTGTGTATTGCGTTTGTATCGCATCATCCGCGCGTAGAGAATACGCCATTGTCAACGGCCCTTAGGCTGTAAAAACAATACTCACATGCATGTAATTTCGACAAAAATAGTAAATTCGCTCTTATGTATATATATATGTGTGTGTGTATATATATATATATATATATATATATATATATATATACATTTATACATTTATATATATATATATATATATATATATATATATATATATATATATATATATATATATATATATATATATATATATATATATGTATAAATAAGAATAAAATCGAATTTATTTTTTTTCTATTTACAAATTCGTGCATTTTCCATGTTTGTTTGTGTATAAACATGGGCTAATTGTTTATGTACTAACGAACTGAAGCGATATTATTCAATAATACATCATTACAAATATTCAATCATTCAAAATTCATAAAAATAATATGTATGTATGTATGTATCTATGTATGTATGTATGTATGTATCTTTTTTTTTTTTTTTTTTTATGAGGAGGGGAAATCTTCGACAAGACGCCCAGATGTTTTGGGTAGTGTCGGATTTGTACCGACTAAAACCCCTCCTCTTTCTCCCCACTCCACATCGGTACCGCTTTCGCATTACTTCGATGTGGTGTGTTTTGGTCCTCTCCGCCATTTTCCTACGCTTCATTCGTCCTCTGCGCTTGCTTAGGCTGTTCCCGCGTCGCGGTTTGCTTGTCCTTCCGCCCGAGCCCTCTCTTCAGTTTCCAGCTCTCTTTTCTTCTGCATCGTTCTTTTTATGAAGAACGCTGTCGCCGTCCATACCTCTTCTGCGCTGAGCATTAGAGGGATCAGACTACTTTCGCCGATCGTTTTGTTTCCTATTTGGACTTCCAGGTGTCTCCGTTCTACTTCTTCGGCCGGGCACTCGAAGACTGCGTGCTGTGCGTCGTCCGGACTAAACCCGCATTGGAGGCATGCTTCGTTTTCTCGTTTTTTAAAACGCGTCAGGTATTCGTTAAAGCAGCCGTGTCCTGTTAACGCCTGCGTCAGCTCATAGTTCATCTGTCCATGGGGTCTTCCGATCCACTCTGTTATGCTAGGGATGAGCCGGTGGGTCCATCTACCTTTGACGTCCGCCTCCCAGCGTTCTTGCCAACGCGTTAGTAGCCTTTGGTGGGCCCTCTGTTTTGCCGCTACCCTTTCTTCGTCCTTAATTGGAGTCCCGTCATGTTGGTGGGTATCCTGGTAGATCTCGCTTTTTTCCTGTGCCAGTAGGTCGATCGGTGGTACACTAGCAAGCACGAGTGGGGCGTTTTCGGAGACTGTCCGATACGCTGATATTATTCGTATGGTGCTGCGTCTCTGCACTGCGGCTAGCTTTCACCGCACCCCGACTTTCTTCATGGCGTCTACCCATACCTCAGCACCATATAGGATTTTTGAGTGGATAGTGCTATTTAACAGTCTCCTCTTCAGCTCGCTGGGCCCGTCGACATTTGGCATGAGCCTTGCTAGGGCTGCAGCAGTAGAGGTTGCCTTCTCGCTTATGATGTTTACGTGCTCCGTAAACCTCAGTCCGACATCTATCTGCACTCCTAGGTACCTGAGGGATTTTCCCCAGCTTATATTTTGGCCATCTAATTTCAGCGTTGGCGTTGTGAAGACCCTTCTGTCTGTGATCAGAACTGCCTCGGTTTTATGGACCGCTAGTTGGAGCCCGCTCTCTTTCAGCCACTTACTGGCACGACGGAGGTTTTCATTTGCCACCACCTCCAGCAGTTTCGTCGTCTTCGCCGTCACCACCAAGCCCACGTCATCCGTAAAGCCTACCATTTCAGCCTGGCCCACGAGCTTCAGTTTGAGGAGGTCATCGTACATGATGTTCCACAGGAACGGTCCAAGAACCGATCCCTGCGGTACCCCGGCCGTCACTTCATATTCCACCGGTCCCTGTTCCGTGTCGTAGATAAGCTTCCTGTCGCTGAGGTAGCTGTCTATCATCTGCAGTAGATATGTTGGTAATCTCCGATCTGCCAGCGCCTCCGTGATCTTGTCCCACCTAGCTGTGTTGAACGCGTTCTGGATATCAAGGGTTATCACCGCGCAGAAGCCTTTGCTCTGCCACGGGCCCTGCTTTACCTTAAACGCTGCTTCGGTTACCCGCACTATGGCATCTACCGTCGATCTCCCTTTCCGGAAGCCGAATTGCCTCGGTGACAGCCCACCGTTTTATTCTATGTGCTCTTCCAGTCGTCGGAGCAGGAGTCGTTCCAACAACTTCCCTGTTGTGTCGATAAGGCTAATCGGACGATACGACGACGGCTGTTCCAGTGGCTTTTCTCCTTTCCTTAGCAAGACTAGTGTCTGTCTCTTCCATCTTGCATGGAAGACCCCTTTCTGTAGGCATTTGTTGTAGACTTCCAACCAGTGTTGGGCGTTTTTGTAATTGATGGTACTCTAATTACAAATTACAATTGTAATTTGTAATAAGTAAAAAAAAAATTGCTAATTACAACGGTATTTTGTAATTAGTAAAAAAAAAGGCTAATTACAATGGCATTTTGTAATTAGAAATAATTTAGTTACGAATTACTATTATAATTCATAATTGTAAAAACTGTGAAATACAAATTACAAATGTAATTGGGAATGGTTTTTTTTCTAATTACAAATTACAAATGTAATTGGGAACGGTTTTTTTTCTAATTACAAATTACAAATGTAATTGGGAACGGTTTTTCTTCTAATTACAAATTACAAATGTAATTAGAATTTTTTTCTTTCTAATTACAAATTACAAATGTAATTAGAATATGTTTTTTTTCTAATTACAAATTACAAATGTAATTAGAATTTTTTTTTCTTTCTAATTACAAATTACAAATGTAATTAGAATTTTTTTCTTTCTAATTACAAATTACAAATGTAATTAGAATATGTTTTTTTTCTAATTACAAATTATATATGTAATTAGAATATGTTTTTTTTTAAATTACAAATTACAAATGTAATTAGGAACGGTTTTTTTCTAATTACAAATTACAAATATAATTGGGAACGTTTTTTTTTCTAATTACAAATTACAAATGTAATTAGGAACGATTTTTTTTCTAATTACAAATTACAAATGTAATTAGAATATTTTTTCTTTCTAATTACAAATAATAAATGTAATTAGAATATTTTTTCTTTCTAATTACAAATAATAAATGTAATTAAAATATTTTTTCTTTCTAATTACAAATAAAAAATGTATTTAGAATATATTTTTTTCTAATTACAAATCACAAGTGTAATTAGAGTCGATTTTTTTCCTAATCACAAATGACAAGCGTAATTATAATTAATTTTTTCTTCTAATTACAAGTCTAATCAGCATCGATTTTTCTTCTTATTACAAATGAAAAATGTAATTTGAATTAATTGTTTTTCATAATTAACAAAATTCACATTCCTCAAAATTCAGGAATTCAAAATGGCGAATCCAACGGGGTGGACGTTAAATTCTAAAAAACATATCAATTTTCCTAAAACTCTGTACCTAGGGGTTCTTGGGGTAGCTGAATGCGAATCTAGCCTTGGATTTTCCAAATTCAAAATGGCGGATCCAATATGGAGAACTGAATTAAAATAATTTAATAGATTCGCACGACGGTCGGTACTCGAGCGTTTTTGAGGTCGCTAATTACGAGTCCCAACTCAAACTATATACATTCAAAATAGTGGATCCAATATGATGGACCAAAGTACAATCATTTACTCTATTTGCATGATAGTTGCTATGAAGGGGTTTTCAAAGTTGCTAACTACAAATCTGCCCTTCAAATTCCGAAATTCGAAATGGTGGATTCAATATGGCGGACTAAAATACCGTAATTTAAGCGATTCGCTCGATATTTGGTGTCAAGGTGTTTTCGAGTTCACTGGTTATGAATCTGCTCTCGAAATACAGAATTAAAAAATAGCAGATCTACCATCGCGTATAAAAATGCAAACATTGAGTGGAATCCGTGGAAACTTGGTACTCTGGATCCGCCATTTTGAATTTTCGAATTCTACAGGCAGATTCATAATTATCGACCTCAAAAATCCCTTACTATTAATTATCATTCGAACCAAGTAAATTCTGGTAATTCATGCGCAATGCTGGACCCACTATTTTATTTGAGTATTTTGAAGGCAGATTCGTATTCAGTGACCTCCAAAACCCTGTAATAACAATTCCCATGGGAATCGAATACATTATTATATCATGGTCTGCCATATTGGAGGCACTGTTTTGAATGTATGTATCGTGAGTTTGGACTAGTGATCAGCGGCCTCAAAAACCCCTTAGTACTGAGTTTTATCCGATTGTATTCAATTTTTGCATTTCGTGACGCCATATCGGATCCACCATTTTGAATTTCTTAATTTGTAGGGCAGATGCGTAATAAGCGACCTTGAAAACCCCTTAATACCAATTATTTTGCGAATCATGTAAATTGTTGTATTGAGGTCTGCCACATTAGATCCGCCGTTTTTTTATTCTGAATTTGAAAGACAGATTCGTAATCAATGACTTTGATAACCCCCGAGAGCCGATTTTTAATAAAATTAAATGAACTTTCATTTTCGATCCTCTGTATTTGCCCCACTATTTTGAATTTCTAAATGTTGACCTTGAATTCGTAATTAGCGACCAAAAAACCTCATAAGCGCCAGGTTTCATTTAAATTGAATTTTTTGTCGAGCATATGATACAAACACAAATAATGAAATCCTCTTGCCGCTGAAGGGGTCAAGAAGAAAAACGCGCCTGGATAATAAAAATCCTCAAATTCAGCCAACACCAACAAAACTGATAAGACTATTCTAGACCGGGAAGCGACCGAGGCCACAGATTGGGCTCGAATTTTTTTCAAGACTCACAATCAGTTGACTTGGTTTCGTCTCAAATTTTTGTTTAAGCCAAATCGAAGTTTCATTTTAATGACATCCGTAATTTGTAATCATAAGAAAAATCTATATTATTAATATTTGTAAATTGTAGTTAGCAGAAAAATCGATTCGAATTACACTTGGAATTTGTAATTTAAAAGAAAATCGATTCCAATTACGTTTGTAATTTGTAATTACAAAAAAAAACATTCTAATTACATTTGTAATTTGTAATTAGAAAAAAACATATTCTAATTACATTTATAATTTGTAATTAGAAAAAAAACATATTCTAATTACATTTGTAATTTGTAATTAGAAAGAAAAAAATTCTAATTACATTTGCAATTTGTAATTTAAAAGAAAAACGATGCTAATTACATTTGTAATTTGTAATTACAAAAAAAACATATTCTAATTACATTTGTAATTTGTAATTAGAAAAAAAACATATTCTAATTACATTTGCAATTTGTAATTTAAAAGAAAATCGATTCTAATTACATTTGTAATTTGTAATTACAAAAAAAACATATTCTAATTACATTTATAATTTGTAATTAGAAAAAAAACATATTCTAATTACATTTATAATTTATAATTAGAAAAAAAACATATTCTAATTACATTTGTAATTTGTAATTAGAAAGAAAAAAATGCTAATTACATTTGTAATTTGTAATTAGAAAGAAAAAAATTCTAATTACATTTGTAATTTGTAATTAGAAAGAAAAAAATATTCTAATTACATTTGTAATTTGTAATTAAAATTTGTATTATTTCAAGTTACAATGTAATTAGTAATGTTTTATCTTTTTAATTACAAATTATAGGTGTAATTAGTAATTTCAATGTAATTAATTACTCAAAGTAATTAGTGCTGCCCAACACTGCTTCCAACAGAACCTCTGGCCATGCTTCGACTGTTACTCTAAGTACCTCGTTAGGTATGCAGTCTGGTCCAGGAGCCTTCCCTGTCTGCAGACGTTTTGCCGCTGTCTGTAGTTCTTCGATGCGAAACGGGGTAAAGGCTACATCCCGGGCATGTCTCAGAACTCTTTTTTCGTGCGTTGGGAATAGCGCTCCGACTATTTGGCTCATGCGTACGGGGCAGGCCAGGCCGGGGATCTGTTTCCTACCTACTAGCTTTTTGGCTACGATCTTGCACGGCAGGCCCCAGGGATCCTCGTCCACCGATTTGTAAAGCTCCTTCCAGCATCTTCGCTTGCTGGTTTTTATTTCATTTCGTAGTTCCTTCTTAGCCTGTTTATAAGCTGTAACCAGCTGCACTTGCATATTTTTCGCCCGTTGCATTTTCCTCCGCGCTGCAAGGCACCTCGTCCTGAGCTCGGCGATCCTCGCCGTCCACCAGTGAACTGATTTCCGCCCTGGTGGGGCCTTCTTGCGCTTTGGCATCGCTGCATCGCATGCAGAGATCAGAGCATCCATGGCAAAGTTCACTGCAGCGTTTACGTCCTCTGACTCGACTACTTTTTGCAGTGTTCCTCGTTGTTTTGTCCTTTCCATATACGTTACTAGTTTCTTTTCGTCAAGCTTTGACCGCACCCATCCTCTGGCCTTCGCTGTATGTGTTTGCGTTGGCGTTTCCCGATTTCGGTCCGACTCCCCCGTTTCAATGGTGAACTCAATATATTGGTGGTCACTGAGGGTGAGGTCTTCCAGTAGTTTCCAATTCGTCGTTCTACCTGCCGTTTCTGCTGAGGCTAGCGTGACGTCAACGACCGACCCGGTGTTCCCACGCCGGAAGGTATACTTGGTCCCCTCGTTGAGTACCACCATATCGATCCTCGCTATCAACTCTGACAGTGCCTCTCCTCTTCTGTCTAGACGCCTGGAACCCCATTCTGGCGATTTGCTGTTGAAGTCTCCGGTTACGAGGACTTCACCTCTGGCCGATCTTATGCTATCCTCCAGCTTGTCTATTTGGGCGACGAAGTCGCCGTATTCCGTGTTTGGTGAGAACTAGCAGCTATACACTCTCACTCCTTCGAGTTCCACCCAGACATAGTTAGCTGCCGTTTCGCAGGCTGCCCTGACTCCCATGTTGCGGCTCAGGATTGCTATAGCCGCTCTGCCTGTTTTGTCCTGGTACCAGCAGCCCGTTTTCGGCGTTAGATACTGCTCGCTGACTAGCAGTACATCTATTGCCTTCTCCCTGGCCGTCTGCATAAGGAGGTCTTGTGCCTCTCGGCCGTGCCCCAGGTTTGTCTGCAGGTACCTGGTCATCTCCTTGCCTTGCTCAGCTCCTTTCGGAAGGATTCGCATTTGGCACTGCCCAGTATGTGCTGCGCTCCTTCGTTTTGTCCCCCTTCCGCGCAGATCACGCAGTGGGGGGAACTTTTGCACTCCTTGGCAAGATGTTCTTCGGATCCGCATAGTCGGCACATGTTGGACCTATCTACTCCTTTTCAGTGGGTCGCAGCGTGTCCGAAGCCTAGGCAGCGGAAGCATCGGGTGACCTGGACTTTGAGCCTTACTCGGCACCTAATCCAGCCCACCTTGAGCCGTCCCACTTCGAGAAGCTTGTCCGCAAGCTCCGTCGGCATGGCTGCTACAGCCTTTTTCGTTCCTTGAAACACCGTTCGCAACGCCCTGATGTCGATGGTTTTAGCCTCCGAGTTTCCAGTCGCTTCGTTCAGCGCTTCGCTGAGCTCAGCCTCGTCTGTAGCCTCGTCCAAGTCCAGTATCTCCACGGTCACTATTTGAGACAAGGTTTGTATAGTCGCCTTGCCTTCGAGTGCGCCGACAACGGCCTCTCTGAGGGCTTCGGCTTTTTTTCCTCCTTTTCCTATCTCCAAAAGGAGTTTACCGCTCCGCGTTCTCCTAATTCCGGAAATTTTTACTCCGTGGCTGTCCGGGTCCACCTTCTTCTTGAGATCCCGGAGGACGTCTGCGTACGAGTGTTCACCCTCGACTGTTACCATTAAGGCTTCTGGTAGTCGTCCACGCGGTTTTTTCCTTGGGGAATTTTCCGTCGTAGCTCTGCGATTCTCTCTCCTTTCGCTGCGACTCTTTTGCGTTCTCCAGGGTTCGTCCGTTGCCGCTTCGCCCTCTACGCTCAGGGTCGGTTCCGTTCGGAGCGTTTCAGGAGCCTGCGCTTCCCTCTTGTCCGGCTTCGAGCCTATCTTGAAGTATCGCCGTTTTTGTTGTCTCATGTCCTCCTCCGGGGATGATAGAGCTCCTCGTTTCCTATTTCCTGTTTCTGGTGTGTTCAGCAGCCTCCTCGTCGTGCGTCCTTCGCTCCTTTTTCTGCGTATCTCTTTCCTCTTGCCGCTGCACCGGTATGGTGCGGGCCTGCACCCCACCGTGTGCAGGTGCCAGCACCGTCGGGCTTCGAGGTTGCCTCCTGTCTCGCTTTCCCTAGCGTCCTTCGGCATTCCGTGAGATGCTCGTAGTGAACGAAAGCTTCTCCTATGGCCTCCCTAATTTCCTTGTGGATATTCCTCGCAGCTTTCACAATCTCATAGATAGCATGGATGTTCTTGCCGAGGTTCTCCAGTGTCTCCCTTTCTTCGTCTTCTAGCAGCGCGAGCCGCTTTTTTCCTCCGTTGTCTCCGGCTTCGTTCGCCTGGGTTGCCTCCTTCGGTTGGGATTCCACCTCAATGGTCCTGCGGTAGCTTGGTGACGACGTCCCGGGGCCCGCTCGCTCGCCCCCGATAGACGCCGGTACTGGGGATCCGACTCCCTGCACCATAAATGGTTTTCCATTTGATGTACTTTCCATATTTGGTTTATTTTCGGGGTTCCTTCCCCTAGGTTTGTTGTAGGGGTTGCCTTCCTCTTCGCACCACGTTTGGTCCGCGAGGGCTGTTTTATTTCGCCCCATTCCGCCAGTCTCTCCGACAGCGTCAGAGTTTCTGGTGAGGACCTCCCCCATCCGCCACCCGGGGACGCACGCCAGTCGGAGTTGGGTTTCTCCGTGAGGGAGACATCCTGTGGGGGACATCACCCCCCCTGGGTGTATCTATGTATGTATGTATGTATGTATCTGTGTATGTATGTATGTATGTATCTGTGTGTGTGTGTGTGTGCGCGCGCGCGTGTGTGCGTGTGTGTGTGTGTGTGTGTGCGTGTGCGTGCGCGTGTGTGTGTGTGTGTGTGTGTGCGTGCGTGCGTGCGTGCGTGCGTGCGTGCATGTGTGTGTGTGTGTATATATTAGTCAGTCATTTTAAGTTCTGCCATTAAGAATATTTTGAATGATGTATTATTAAATAATATCGTTTCAGTTCGTTTGTACATAAACAATAAGCCCGTGTTTATTACCTGCTCGCAGAGTGTAGATTATTCGAATTCATGCGGTTTATATCGCATACGCGAATGAAGCCTAACCTCAAAATCTTGATTCGCCAACTACGTCTATGGACGCTATATTACGGCGACATACAGGCTACCGTACTTCAGCCTGTTTAGGGTGCCCCCTCGCGTCCGTACTGAGGTACCGCCGATCCGGTCTACCCAAGGCACAGACCAGGCCTGCCGTAACCTCGCGTCCATGGATGCCATATTCCGGCGACATAAAGGCTACCGTACTTCGGCCTGTGCAGGGTGCCTTCTCGCGTCCGTACTAAGACCCTATTGATCCGGTCGGCATCCGGCGCAGAGCAGGCGTGCCGTAACACGGTGTCCATGGACGCCATATTACAGTAGCATACAGGCTACCATATTTGGCCCTGTTCAGGGTGCCTACTCGCGCCCGGACTAAGTTTCCACTGGTTCGGGGGACTTCCGGCACTGATCAGACGTGCCATATTACGGTATTACGGACTGGAGCTTGATAGCAGCCTGATCAGTCTTCAGGCTGCCGGATCCAAATTTCTAGTCGGGTATAGATATATATATATACATGTATAGATATTCACTAAAGTTATTCCGAGGACTAATGCCTTCGAAGTATGCATATGAGTATACGAATGGTATATGAGGACTCTGAGGTCCTAGAGTATGTATATATATATATATATATATATATATATATATATATATATTCATCGAAGTTAGTTCGAGGACTTATGTCCCTAAATTATGCATGGAAATAGACATGCGGAATTATTATAGGAGGTACTCCAGGGACTCTCGTATATGTCCCTAAAGCATGCAGGTACGTGTATATGTATGTATATATGAGACATTATAATATGGTACTCCGGGGACCCATGTGCGTGTCCCAGAAGTGTACAGGCAAACAGATATGTACGTGTATATGAGGCTATTTGTAAAGTTAATCCGAGCACCCATGTGCTCGTCCCTGAAGTTACGGGTAAGCTTAGCGGTAAAGTTATTATGGGAACTGTTTGTCCCTAACGTATACGGGTAGATATACGCGTGCTAAATTTAAAGATATATTTACGAATATTTGACATAACGGGGTTTCTAAGTGAAATCGACCATATATGGGTCGTTCTGATTAATATGTTACCCAAGAAAAACATAAATGAGCGCGTTTAGCGCGAGGAAAAAATCTTAATAATTATTACAATTCGTACCAGATATGAATATTTGGAGGGCGAGAGTGCTAGGACGTAACAGTACAACATAAATAAAAAAATGAGAGTTGTTATGTTAGGTATAAGTTTTGGCGATTAACGAGACACGTGTGTTCTCTTTGGTGTCTTAGATCGAATTCCTTTATTCTCTGGCTCCGTAGTGCGTGGGGGAAGCAGCTCAGGCCCGTACACACTGCCTGCTGTCCCCCTGTACATACATCTCTTTATATCCTCCTTTTTCGGCTTAATTACTAAGTAATTATAGTATGTGTGTTTTTTTCTAATGTTCTTAGATATTAACTTATTCTATCTGTAGTCTGTTCGGTGGTTTACTTTCTCTACCGCTTTGTGTGATTGTTGCAGTAGGCATTTGCTCGGCTTCTGACATAGTCTCGTCAGCCTCGTTCGAGGTGTCGTTTCTCTGCGGCGAGTCTACTATTATTACGCTTTGATCTGATTCGGCACCGTCCTTGTCGGTATCAGTTTGAGGATTTGTTTCGTTGTCTATTGGAATGAAATAGGTCGTTTTGTTACTGGTATAGACCAGCGGAGACGGAGGTTTTTGGTTTACGACTTTGTCTTTTAATGGCTTAAGGAATCGTCTGTTTCTTGTGAGGATGCCTTCGGTTTCAGTCTGTAGGCTGTAGCGTCTGTAGCCTGTTTTGTTTATGATTTTAGCCAGTTGCCACGGAGCCTAGGGTTTAAGCTGCGCATAGAGGTTTGTATCGTCGAGAATTTCGGGGAGGTTTTTCGCTCCTTTTCTATTATAATATGTTGCCTGTTTCTTTTGTTCTTCGCTAATTAGATTTTTTACATTGTTCGGTACAACTTTCGGTAGAAATTTCTCCTTAAAATTTGCCAAGTTATCTCGAAGCTTGCGCGACACTAATAGTCCGGCTGGCGAACGATTTTCGAATATGGGCGTATTGCGGTACTGTAATAACGCCATTTGGACGTCTTTTTTCTACTCTGTAATTTTTTTCGCCATTTTCTTGGCAGTTTGAATATGTCTTTGGGCCATACTGTTGGACTGCGCGTACATTGGAGATGTTGTTATGTAAGTAAACTCCCACTCTTTCGCAAATTTTCTGAATTCTTGTGATGTAAATTGGGTACCTCCGTCCGACACTACCGTCAACGGTATGACATGAGTCGCAAACATTGTTTTTAAGTGCCTAATTACGTTTTCGTTTGTCATATTTCGGTGCAGTTCAGCTATTTCCGGGTATTTTCAGTAATAGTCTACAACGAGAAGATATTTCTGGCCATTTAATTCGTATATGTCACATGCAATTTTGTTTCATGGTAGGTCTGGAATATCGTGGGGTTGCAGTGGTTCCCTGTTTTGTGAGTTTGAATACTTTAAGCAGATAAGACAATTGCCGATTGTTTGTTTGATTTGATTCGAGATTCCTGGCCAAAATACCGATTCGCGCGCAATTTTCGGGCTTTTCGTAATTCCTTGGTGGGGATAGTGTATTCTATTGAGTATTTCTTTTCTCATCACCCTCGGAATTACTATGCATTCATTTTTGAAAATTAAACCGTCTACGATGACAAGCTCGCTTTTATATTGCGCATATGGTCTTACGGCTGCCTGCAGTTTAATCGGGTTGTTGGGCCAACCGTTTTGTATAGTTTCTTTTAATGCATTTAGCTCACTGTCTTTCTCGGTGCTTTCAATTAACTGTTTATTTTCTTGGGAGTCGCGTTTACGTAATTTACTGAGCATATTTGCGATTCAATTTCCTTTGTCCTTCCTATGAACTTGTCGTTTTTATCGTAAGCCCGCGACAAGGCGTCTGCTATAAGAAGTTCTTTGCCCGGACGATAAACAATCTGTAAGTCGTATTTTTTAATTTGCACCAACATTCTTTGAAGTCTACCTGGACATTTGTTCAACGGTTTTTGGAATATTGGTATTAGCGACTTATCAGATTCGACGATTATTTTTTTTCCGCAAATATAATCGTGGAACCGCTCTACACCGGAACAAACTGCCAGGATCTCTTTCTCTATTTACGCGTAACCTGTCTGTGTATCGGTCATCGCTTTCGCCGCATACGGACAAGGAAGCTCGTTTTGGAGTAGAACAGCCCCTAGCCCCGCCTGAGAAGCGTCGACTGATATTGTCATCTCTCTGTTTACGTCAAAGAATTGTAATACTGGCGCACTCGATAGGCTTGCTTTCAGCTGCTCGAATGCTTTTTGTTGCTCCGTGTTCCATTCAAAAACTACATCTTTTTTTAATAGGCATCTTAGCGGAGCCGTTTTATCCGCGCAATTTCTTACAAATTTGCTTACGTGTGTTAGCATCCCGATGAGTCTTTGCAGCTCTTTTTTATTTTGCGGCACGGGTAGTTTTTTAATAGCTTCAATCTTTGTGTTATCGGGAACAATACACTTCTCGGAGATTACGTGCCCAAAGTATTTTATTTGTTTTTTTCCGACTTCGAATTTTTCTATATTAAACCGAACGCCGTTTCGTCTGGCCGCCTCTAGGACTTCTTTAAGTCTAATGTCGTGTCCTTTTTTGTCTTGACGTATACGAAAATATCATCGATATATACTTCCACGCCCTCTAAGTTAAAAATTTGCTGAATTTATCTTGAAAAACCTCCAGTGCCGTTTTAATTCCGAAAGGCATCCTTTTTAATTTGTATCTCCCGAAACGCATGCCGAATGTGCAAATTTCCGAACTTTTTTCGTCCAACGGGACGTGATAGAATCCTGCCTGTGCGTCAAGTTTGCTGAATACGGTTGCTCCGTTTGCTCTACTCATAATTTCTTCGAAGTTCGGGATTTGTCGCGGCTCGACCTCGATTTGTTTGTTTATCTCTTTCGGGTCGATACAAATTCTAATGGACCCCTTGGTTTCCTCACGAGAACGAGCGCGTTCACCCGTTTTGACGGACCCTTTTTTTCGATGATATTTTGTTTTTCAAGTTTGCCCAGTGCTTGCTTCAGGGTTTTCCGCAGCGGCAAGGGAACTCGTTTCGTAGGATCAATTACCGGTGTGGCAGTTTTCTTCAGCTTAATCTGATACGGCTTATCTAAACATCATATACCGGAGAACACGTCTTCGTATTGTTTTTTCAGCCCGTTATAGCTATTTCCTTCCACTGAATAAATTCTTTTAACGAGGTTTATTTCCTCCGAAGTTTTTCGACCAAGTGGAGGTGTTCCCTTAGTGTCAAATACAAAGAACTCGATTTTGTGCCTTTGGCTTTTTCTATGGCACGTAACGTTACATTTGCCTACAACTTGAAGAGTTTCACCCGAGTAGCTATTCAATTTCGTATTCGTTTTTTCGATTTCATTTTCGGTGATGTTAACCTTTTTACATATTGGAAGGGGCAGAATGTTCGCGTCTGCGCCCGTATCAATTTTAAATTCGATATTGTGATTGTTAATTCCTAACTTCGCGTGCCACCGTTCTTTTCCGTTTGGAGTTTCGATTTGCCCTATGAACAAGTATTCGTCATTATCGGAATCTTCATTGATTTCATCAATTTGACGATCGCGCTTATTTACATCTTGCTTTTGGAAACACATTGAAGCGAAGTGATTTTTCTTTCTACAATTGCTACACGTTTTATTGTACGCCGGACATTTATTTATCACGTGAGAATACCCGCGTTTCATGCACGAAGTTATGGACTTAGCTGTATATGTGTGTTGCGCTGTATCAGTGCGTTGGTTCCGTCCCCTGATTGCGTCAACCGTTGCCATAGTCGACAGCGCGTGTTCCATCTCTTGCGATCGCTCTTTTGACTTCTCGATGATGAGATACCGATCTATCGCCTCCTGAAGAGCTTGTTCGTGGTTTTGGAGCAGTTTCTCCCTTATCGACCCGTCAACCACCCCGCAGGTGATCATCGTCTTGATTAGTTCGTCGTTGAGGTCGCCCAGCTTACATTTCTTCGCTTTTTTTTTTAATTCCGTGATCAATTGTTCCAGCGTTTCCTCGTCGCGTTGGCTATACGAGAAAAATTGATACCTTTCATAAGCCAAATTTTCCTTGGGCAAAAAGTGATCCTCGAATTTTTTAATGAGATTTGAAACTTGTCCTTATCCGCTTCCGGAATCGTGAAGGTCGTGTATATTTTGAAGACGTCCTCGCCGATGTAATGGAGAAGTTATGCACATTGCGTTGCCTCTGATTTGTTGTTCGCTTCGGAAGCGACTAAGTAGTTCTTGAATCTGGCTCGCCATGTTCGCCAATTGTCTGCCACGTTGTCCGTCATCGACATCGGTGGGACTCCTCTGTGTTCGCTTGCCATTGTCTTGCTGTGTTTTTATTAATTTCTGGGATGCTCGTTGTATCTGATGAGACGTTACTTCGACGAGTTAGTTTCAATTTAGTTGATTTCGAAATTTTTTATTTTATTTATTTGGTTTCTCGCCACGTAATGCCTTCAATTACCGACTGCGCCATGTAATGTTAGGTATACGGTTTGGCGATTAACATACGCAAATAGATGCAGAGTAAGTAAAATAAATATTCAATAATGTGCTCATTTCTTTCACTTGCTTATATAAAATTAAGAAATTCACAGACAGACGTTCATGTGTAGCTTTTGTATGTCCTGAGAGCATAACCTAGCTTTTGTACGTCATTGCCAATTCGTGTGTGTTAAGTCTAGAATTGTTGAATTCACGTCGTTTGGACCATATATCACGTTGTTTGTCTTATCATACATAGAGTCTTATCATGGGCGGTGAAGTTTTTTTTGTAGAAAATGCATCCAGCTCTGTAGAATTTATTGACGCAGAGCTTGACAGTTGTTTTGCCTAACCCATCATAGAACAACCTGAACAAGCTTCGCATCAGTTTTTTTTATAAATGCCCATAACTGCTTAAAAGAATTATGTATAGCGTCGTGAATATTATTGAATTGCCTTGCTTCAGTGCTCTTCACTGCGCGTATGATGATTGCGAAAGCTGGACTTCGCAGTGTGCTCTCTGCACTTTGAAGAGACGAAAGCTTCTTTAAGATACTTTTGTGTCGCGAACCTATTTCTACTCTACGTCAACCGAAAAAACTTTGTTCGGATATAACAATTGGGAAAACCTCACCTCTCGCTGTACTCACAATAGTGTCCATGCGAAGAACTACAAGTGATGAAAACAATGTCTTGTTAGACTTTGTCCACAGTACTATTCATGTAAAAAAAACTCTAACTAACATTTCATAACTGTTTTAGAGGGATTCAGGGAATCATCTGATGATTTCTCTCGCCGCTGAGCAAGATGATAAGTCTCACAAGCTGTGGAAAATTAAATAACTTGCCCGACTGTTTATCAAACTTGTCATTTTGTTCAGCGGAGAAAGATATGTTACGATGATTCACTGAATCACTCTAAAGAAAGTTTGAAATGTTACTCAGAGGTTTTCACGTGAACAGTACTGTGGAGAAGGTCTAACAAATCATTGTTTGCAACCCTTGTAGTTCTTCGCAAGGGCACTATTGGGAGTACAACGAAAGATGAGAAGTAGGAAATGTCGGGTCGCGAAACTAGCGACAGAAATATCAGGGAGCCCACGGCCTCTCGATAGGATACTTTCGAACTCTCCTCCTCGCCTTCGACCAATGGATAGAGCGTCACGCTCGCGTCGCTTGGAGTGCTCAGAAACTTCGCGTTTCCCATTCGGAATCGATGATTTTCTCAGCGTATTCTGACTGATGCACGAAGATTGCCTTTTTTGTACGATCTCTTTCAATTTGAAGCCCGATGAATAGGCTCGCATCGCTCCGTGTGATTTTGAACTGCTTGCTCAGATAACTGAACACCGTTTCGGCCATTTCAGCGTCCTCTGCTATCACTAGACCGTCGTCTACGTGCAGCGCCAATTACACCAGTTTCTCATCGACGTTTCCCACGAAGATACAGCGATCGGCGTTCGTTTCTTGGAGCTGAAATCGATGTAGGAATGCGCTGAACTCCTAGTTTCAGCATCTCGGTGCCTGTTTCAAGCCATAAAGATATTTTTCTAATCGGCACACCGTGTCGTCTTTAGAATCTTTGTCGAGCAGCCCCTCTGGTAGTTCCATGTCCACGTCCTGCTTTCCGTATAGAAAAGCTGTTTGTACGTCGAATTGGCCTAGCTCGAGGTCCCTCGATGCAGCGATCGATAGCAGCACTCTGATGGAATCGTATCTGACGACTGGTGCAAAAGTTTTGTGGTATTCTTCACTTTTCTGTTCCATAAAGCATCGTGCGCAGGGTCGAGCGGAAGACCCGTTTTGAATCGATTGACTTCATTCCCTCTTGCCGCTCGAACAGAAACCACGTGTGATTTTCTTGATATATCTTGATAGCTTCTTTCCACTTCTCGTGATGCTCGTCATCGAGCGCTTGCTCTTATGTTTCCGGCACGTTGTACTCCACAATATTGGTTTCGAAGCGCGACGGCCTTCGAATCAGATTTCGATCGCGAAGTTGCCTTCCATCTCGATCTTCTCGACCTTGAACTGCTTCTTGGCCTTGATCTTCCGCTGGTACGAAAACCTCGTCGTCGTTGTCATTTTCGTTGGGGTCTTCTTCTCGTGGAACTGAGACGGCTTCTTTCTTTGGCAAGATTATCTCCTCGCTTGAATCCTCGAGCGCCGGAGACGAGACCTGTTCGATCGCCTCGCTGAATGTCAGATCTCGTGACACACGTATTTTTTTCGTAGCCGGATAAAAAAATTGATAGTTCGTAGAGGTCGACTCATATCCGACAAGGATCATTTTCTTCGCACGTGTTTCAAACTTCATTAGGAGCTGCTTCGGTACGTTTACAAACGCCTGAGAGCCAAAGATTATTAGATGATCCAGAGTCGGTTTCGTACCAACCCATGACTTGTATGGGGTTGCTCCGCCCGT
This sequence comes from Ophion obscuratus, assembly GCA_964007375.1. NCBI lineage: Eukaryota > Metazoa > Arthropoda > Insecta > Hymenoptera > Ichneumonidae > Ophion > Ophion obscuratus. Next base: position 58,612,832 of record OZ023312.1, read on the forward strand.
CGCACTTGAGGCTCCAGCCCTGTTTGCCAGGTATACTGCTGCGCCGCACGCTTCCGCCCAAAGGAACGTTGGAAGATTATTTGCCAAGAGCATCATCCTCACGCTCTCGATCAGAGTTCGGTTATCCCGCTCGGTCCGATCATTCTCAATTCTCATTCTCGTCCGTAATATTCACTCCTTTTGCAAGATTGTCCTTGACAAGTTTTCGCATTGCTGTCAAGCAATGCGAAAACTTGTCAAACTTGTCGAACATCTCGGACAAATGTCAAAACTTGTCAAACTCAACTCAAACTTGTCAAACATCTCGGACAAATGTCAAAACTTGTCAAACATCTCGGACACGTCAATGTGACCGTTGACGTATCCGAGATGCTCGTGCCATACGCAAGAATCGACTTTTACCGCGATTGCTTCGCTCTCGACACTTGTGCACATCGTTTTGAATAGCGTTCGGTATAATTGGTCATCTTGCAATACACCGTGTCCGAGCGTCAGCCACTAAATGCTAAATCTCACCGTGTACTTGGAAAAATAAATACCGATTCCTTTTCTCTCGCACACCCCGAACGAAAAGTCGTATTTCATCTTGTGTTATGTCTTAGCACTCTCGCCCTCCAAATATTCATATCTGGTACGAATTGTAATAATTATTAAGATTTTTTCCTCGCGCTAAACGCGCTCATTTATGTTTTTCTTGGGTAACGTATTAATCAGAACGACCCATATATAGTCGATTTCAATTAGAAACCCCGTTATATCAAATATTCGTAAATATATCTTTAAATTTAGCACGCGTATATCTACCCATATACTTTAGGGACAAACAGTTCCCATAATAACTTTACCGCTAAGCTTACCCGTAACTTCAGGGACGAGCACATGGGTGCTCGGATTAACTTTACAAATAGCCTCATATACACGTACATATCTGTTTGCCTGTACACTTCTGGGACACGCACATGGGTCCCCGGAGTACCATATTATAATGTCTCATATATACATACATATACACGTACCTGCATGCTTTAGGGACATATACGAGAGTCCCTGGAGTACCTCCTATAATAATGCCGCATGTCTATTCCCATGCATACTTTAGGGACATAAGTCCTCGAACTAACTTCGATAAATATATATATATATATAAACATACTCTAGGACCTCAGAGTCCTCATACACCATTCGTATACTCATAGGCACACTTCGAAGGCATTAGTCCTCGGACTAACTTTAGTGAATATCTATACATGTATATATATATACATATATACATATACGTACTCCATACGTTTCAGGGACATATAGCCGAGTCCCGGGGCAATAATTAATACATATCTACTTTCATGCACACTTCGGCTATATGTCCTCAAAGTGACACACACAAATATACATATATATATATATATATATATATATATATATATATATATATATATATATATATTCGGTACACTCCCGGGATATCCAAGAGAGTCTCCGGAGTACAAATAATAATATTAATATCTATGCTTAGATGTATACTTCAGGGACATTCACGAGTCCCCGAACTAGTATCCAACATATATATGTATATTCGTGTTGACCATAATACAATGGTCCTAGAAATAAGAAATATTGTTATATCGATATTATGTATATATTGGGGACGCAAGAGTCCTCGAATAACCCGCGAAACTGTTCCGAGCGGTCAGCTTCATCGCGAGTTTTCTCACAGACCTCCTCGGAGCTTGGTCACCACGTAGTCAGTACATCCTGCCGATAACGAAAAATATTAATTTCATTGCTCATGTACAACTCGAGAAAAATAACGTTATCAGTGCTAATATTCGGTTACATGGGGACCAAGCTCGAGAGCGAGGGCAAATGACTCTAAGCCATTGACGCTAAGCCAGACAAAGAGGGCGAGGATACATATTGCGCTCCGGGAGCTGGCCAGTCAGTTCCGTCCGGTCTCTCCAACAGCGCGTATCACAGAGTCGACGCTCTGAAAACCGGTACATTTATTATATTTTATTCTTTTCGAGTTTACCCCGGTCTCTTCGTCAGTGTAACCATAAGTCTCTGTAAAACCGGTATTAATTGTTTAAATCGTAATGAAAGTAAAAGGAAACATAACAAGTCAAACACTACAACAAATAAATTTACGAAACATATATTATTGTCTTTATTTAATATAACTACGCTTATTCACGTGTAAAATACACAATTGTTTATATCACATTCGATTTCTTCGCGCTCGTCAAAACACCCAAAATATGGCGACCGCGCAAAAGTGTAACATTTCCCGAGCAAATAATTAAAATACATTTGTCTCTCGTTCGTGCGTGTAAACACGCAATGAACAAATCATCGTAGTGCATTTCTTTCTCTCTTTCTTTCTTCCTCTCGCTCATGCCATTTTTCCTAATGCACGCATTCGTCTCACTCATAAAATCATACGTGTCCAAAATTTGACAAATCTCGAAGTGCTTTTTCATGAGGCTTGAGAAAGGTGACGCACGAACACGCTACATCCGCTGACTCGCCGTAATCTGGCAGGTTAGCGACTGGCACGGTTAACCCGGTGCTTCGTGTTCGGACGTCGATTTCCCTCGACCTTCATATTTGTATTCGCGGCTGGCCGCCAATCGCCGTAGCCGGGCGGAGGTGGGCCAGACGTAGCGAGTCGTAATCTGGCACGCATTAGACTCGCTCAGCGTACCAAATTTTATTTCATACTAATCTGTACCTATGCCTTAGACGAATACGTTTCCCGATACATTCGCTCAACAAATAAAGAAGCTCATCCATCCAAAATCGGACATATTAACAGGTATTTTCCGAGGAATTCGGAAGGTTTGCCGCACGAACACGCCACACGCGCCGACCCGTCGTAATACGGTAGGTCAGCGACTGGCACGGTCACACCGGTGCTTAGTGTTCGGGCGTCGGCTTCCGTTATTCTCAACATTTGTTCTCGCGGCTGGCCGCCAATCGCCGTAACCGGGCGGAGATGGAGCCAGACGTGGTGAGTCGACGGTGCCGAAACCTGGCACGCCTTGCACTCACCCAGCGGTTCAAACAATTATAAAATCTATACATTTATATTCATATTTCGACGCGAATGTATCCCTCATAAATTAATCCAGTCCTCGTAGTCTCCGACTGCTCCCGAAAACAACGGCATCACCGGGTCATCGCATTCACACCATCACCGGGCACCCGTCTGGGCAACGACAGGTCGGGTCGAGCTGAAACAGCTTTGCGATTCCTGGACAAATTCGGTCACACGGTCGAGTAGTGTTGACCCGCTACGCACCGCCGCTCTTTCTCACCAAGGTAAGCACAATTTCACGCTACTTTCTCAATTGCTTACCTGTCGCTCATGCGTCAAATTATACACCAACGACTTTACCAAGCGCCTATCCCAAGTGGGCACATTCCCGCTTAAACGTGGCGCTTTTCTTCTCCGACGGTAACTTACCGTCACGTAAGTCATATACGACTTAATACATTCTAATCCGTACGTTCGTGGCACACTTCCCACTCGTAAATTCAAATCCTGAAAGGTAAATTAAAAGACGATTAATTATCGATTAAAAATGGGACCCACGACGTAACAGAAATGAAAAAAAAATTGGTGGCAGCGGTGGGATAAGTTTAAGTCTGGTGTAAAATTAAAATCAATTTAAAAATTTCATGTTTACATATCGCAAAGTGTAAAATAAAATAAGAGGTTCAAAATGGCTGAGCATTCCCAAAATTCTAAACGTTTAAGTGAAGAGGACCTCCGCGTATTAGCGGATCAATTAGATAAAAAACGCGAAATACTCCGTGAACACGAACAGGCGTTATTGAAAAGAGAATTAGAAACGCACGAAAAATTACAAGCCCTGAGTGCGCGCGAATGTGAATTTAGTGATCAAGTTAATAATATGGATGAACCAATCTCATTCATTTGTTACGTCGTGGGTCCCATTTTTAATCGATTATTTTACCTTTTAGGATCTGAATTTACAAATGGGAAGTGTGCCACGAACGTACGGATTATAATGGATTAAGTCGTATATGACTTATATGACGGTAAGTTACCGTCGGAGAAGAAAAGCGCCACGTTTAAGCGGGAATGTGCCCACTTGGGATAGGCGCTTGGTAAAGTCGTTGGTGTATAATTTGACGCATGAGCGACAGGTAAGCAAATAAGAAAGTAGCGTGAAATTATGCTTACCTTGGTGAGAATGAGCGGCGGTGCGTAGCGGGTCAAAACTACTCGACCGTGTGACCGAATTTGTCCAGGAATCGCAAAGGTGTTCCAGCTCGACCCGACCTGTCGTTGCCCAGACGGGTGCCCGGTGATCGTCCGAATGCGATGGCCCGGTGATGCCGATGTTTTTGGGAGCAGTCGGAGACTACGAGGACTGGATTAATTTATGAGGGATACATTCGCGTCGAAATATGAACATAAATGTATAGATTTTATAATTATATGAACCGCTGGGTGAGTGCAAGACGTGCCAGGTTTCGGCACCGTCGACTCATCACGTCTGGCTCCACCTCCGCCCGGTTACGGCGATTGGCGGCCAGCCGCGAGAACAAATGTTGAGAATAACGGAAGCCGACGCCCGAACACTAAGCACCGGTGTGACCGTGCCAGTCGCTGACCTACCGAATTACGGCGGGTCGGCGGGTGTGGCGTGTTCGTGCGGCAAACCTTCCGAATTCCTCGGAAAATGCCTGTTAATACGTCCGATTTTGGACGGATGAGGTTCTTTATTTGTTGAGCGAATGTATCGGGAAACGTATTCGTCTAACGCATAGGTACAGATTAAAATAAAATTTGGTACGCTGAGCGAGTCTAATGCGTGCCAGATTACGGCACCGCCGACTCGCTACGTCTGGCCCACCTCCGCCCGGTTACGGCGATTGGCGGCCAGCCGCGAATACAAATATGAAGGTCGAGGGAAATTGACGTCCGAACACTAAGCACCGGGTTAACCGTGCCAGTCGCTAACCTGCCCGATTACGGCGAGTCAGCGGATGTAGCGTGTTCGTGCGTCACCTTTCCCAAGCCTCGTGAAAAAGCACTTCCAGATTTGTCCAATTTTGGACAAGTATGATTTTATGAGTGAGACGAATACGTGCGTTAGGAAAAATGGCGTAAGCGAGAGGAAGAGAGAAAGAGAGAAAGAAATGCACTACGATGATTTGTTCGTTGCGTGTTTACACGCACGAACGAGAGACAAATGTATTTTAATTGCTTGCTCGGGAAATGTTACACTTTTGCGCGGTCGCCGTATTTTGGGTGATTTAAATAGCGCGAAGAAATCGAATGTTATATAAACAATTATGTATTTTACACGTGAATAAACGTAGTTACATTCAATAAAGACAATAATATATGTTTTGTAAATTTATTTGTTGCAGTGTTTGACTTGTTATGTTTCCTTTTATTTTTATTACGATTAAAACAATTAATACCGGTTTTACAGAGACTTATAGTTACACTGACAAAGAGACCGGGGTAAACTCGAAAAGAAATAAAATATAATAAATGTACCGGTTTTCAGAGCGTCGACTCTGCGATGCGCGCTGTTGGAGAGACCGGACGGAACTGACTGGCCAGCTCCCGGAGCGCAATATGTATCCTCGCCCTCTTTGTCTCGGAGACAAAGGGCTTGGCGTCATTACCCTCGCTCTCGAGCTCGGTCCCCATGTAACCGAATATTAGCACTGATAACGTTATTTTTCTCGAGTTGTACATGAGCAATGAAATGAATATTTTTCGTTATCGGCAGGATGTGCTGACTACGTGGTGACCAAGCTCCGAGGAGGTCTGTGAGAAAACTCGCGATGAAGCTGACCGCTTGGGAACAGTTTCGCCGGTTATTTGAGGACTCGCGTCCCCAATATATACATTATATAGATATAACAATATTTCTTATTTATAGGACCATTGTATTATGGTCAACACGAATATACATATATATGTTGGATACTAGTTTGGGGACTCGTGAATGTCCCTGAAATATACATGTAAGTATAGATATTAATATTATTATTTGTACTCCGGAGACTCTCTTGGATGTCCCGGGAGTTTACCGAATATATATATATATATATATATATATATGTATGTATATTTGTGTGTGTCACTTTGGGGACTTATGTCCCCGAAGTGTGCATGAAAGTAGATATGTATTAATTATTGCCCCGGGACTCGGCTATATGTCCCTGAAGCGTATGGAGTACGTATATGTATATATATATATATATATATATATATATATATATATATATATATATATGTGTAGATATTCACTAAAGTTATTCCGAGGACTAATGCCTTCGAAGTATGCATATGAGTATACGAATGGTATATTGGGACTCCGAGGTCCTAGAGTATGTATATATATATATATATATATATTCATTGAAGTTAGTTCGAGGACTTGTGTCCCTAAAGTATGCAGGTACGTGTATATGTTTGTATATATGAGACATTATAATATGGTACTCCGGGGACTCATGTGCGTGTCCCAGAAGTGTACAGGCAAACAGATATGTACGTGTATATGAGGCCATTTGTATAGTTAATCCGAGCACCCATGTGCTCGTCCCTGAAATTACGGGTAAGCTTAGCGGTAAAGTTATTATGGGAACTGTTTGTCCCTAAAGTATACGGGTAGATATACGCGTGCTAAATTTAAAGATATTGTTAGAGTCTTAATTTTTCTCAGGACACGGCCCGGCCGCGCGGTCGGCTCAGGCGGTGTTGAGCGCGTTGTGTAAGGGTCTCGGGTGGCGGGGATTGATGAAGGTAATCAATAATTAGACGCACAATTGGAATTACTTATCAATCGCAGTGATGTATTTAACCGGGGCCCACGCGATGGGCGAACGGGTATATCTCGCGGTCTTATCTTTGGGTAGCTAATCACCGTCGGGATCTACTCCTCGCGGTCAGGCGTCCCGATGATCAGAGAGCTTTTCCCCATCCCCATCTCGCCCGCTCCGCGGATTCCCCTTCCTCTAGTCCTCCTCGCCCCTCTCTGTCCAGCACGGTTATCGATCACTACTGTATCGACGATCGGCTGTGACAATATATTTACGAATATTTGACATAACGGGGTTTCTAAGTGAAATCGACCATATATGGGTCGTTCTGATTAATATGTTACCCAAGAAAAACATAAATGAGCGCATTTAGCGCGAGGAAAAAATCTTAATAATTATGACAATTCGTACCAGATATGTATATTTGGAGGGCGAGAGTGCTAGGACGTAACACATTCATCACGCCCTCCAGGCTATGCAAAATACCCTTACGACCATGATAATCGAAGTTAGTCGAATCAATAGGGAAATTGGTTCAATTATAAATGGTGAGGGTCAAGGACAAATAGGTCCGGTCCCTCACGTAGAACAAAAAAGTGTTATTAAATTTGGAGGGGATCTCGAGTATCCCCGTAAGAACAAAGGGGTCTATAAGAATAATGATCAATGATACCCCCGCGGAATTTCACGTCGTCGATGATTGGTTCCCGATGGACCAACATGCATTGCTTGGTACCGAATTTCTTGCCGAAAATAAAGCTCTCGTAGATTGGAGACATGAACAATTAACTTGGGGAAATCAAAGAATCCCGTTTAACAGTAAACAAACTATTTCGATTCCAAAACGGTCCAAAATGGTCTGTTACGTCAAAGTAAGTAATCCCAAAATCAAAGAAGGATATATTCCGATGCTCTACTCGGGAGAAGCGATCTTTTTTGGCGAAGCAGTCGTTACGGTCAAGAATGGTATCGCTTATCTTATTGCGCACAATTCAACCGATGATGATTTGTTACTGACTATACCAACGGTAGTAGTCGAAGAATTCAGGTGCAAAGGCATGAAAAATGGTTCCCTCACTCCGGACGACCAAAAGGCGTTTCAGGAAGAGGAGAAAAGTTTAATTGTTCCCCACCCGGACGACCAAAAGGCGTCTCGGGAAGAGGGTATATTACGGTTTGAAATTGCGCGCAACAAAAAAGTTTTAAAAGTTGAAAAGAAAGATAAAGTAAAAGAAATTCGCGACTTACTCCGTCTCAACCATCTAAACGATGAAGAACGGTCAAGCGTGTATAAAATTATAAGCGAGAATTCGGACCTATTTCATTTGCCAGAAAAATCCTAGGCTTTACAGATAAAATCGAGCATAAGATAACGACGAACGACGATCAACCAGTTTTTACGCGGCAGTATAGATTTCCGCCCGTTCATAAAGATGAAATTACAAAACAAGTTAAAGAACTAATTGAAGGGGAAGTAATAAAACCGTCAAACTCCCCGTATAGTTCGCCTCTGTGGATCGTTCCCAAAAAGGCGGACTCACAAGGAAATCCAAAGTGGCGCATGGTCATAGATTATAGGAACTGGAACGAAAAGACAATTGGCGATGCTTATTCACTACCTCAAATAACCGAAATTCTCGACCAATTGGGTAATGCGAAATATTTTTCAGTATTTGACTTGGCCAGCGGTTTCCATCAAATTAAAGTACATCCAGATGATTCTCACAAGACAGCATTTGCTACACCATTCGGTCACTACGAGTTCGACCGAATGCCGTTTGGTTTAAAAAACGCTCCGGCGAAATTTCAAAGATTAATGGATCGAGCCTTAACAGGCCTTCAAGGCATCCAATTGTTTGTTTATTTGGACGACATCGTCATTTATGCACAGACACTAGTTGAACACGAGAATAAATTCAACAAACTTGCGAAAAAATTAAGGCAAGCCAACTTAAAATTACAACCGGACAAGTGTGAATTTTTAAGACGAGAAGTGGCATATTTGGGTCACATCATAAGCGAGGACGGAGTTAAACCCGATCCCAAAAAATTGGAGGCTCTACAGGGATACCCTAGACATACCACGCCGAAAAAAATAAAACAATTTTTAGGACTTGCAGGTTATTACCGCAGGTTACCGAAAATTTTTCAGGCATTGCAAAGCCACTCACAAATTTATTAAAAAAGGGATCGACCTTCAAATGGACCGAACCTCACCAAATAGCCTTTGATACGCTTATCGAGGCGTTATGTAAAGAACCTATTCTTCAATATCCGGATTTCACAAAACCATTCATCATAACAACGGACGCATCCGATCACGCCATTGGTGGAATTTTGAGCCAAGGCGAAATTGGTAAAGATAAACCTGTTAGTTACACCTCTCGAACTCTTGGAAAGCACGAAGTAAATTACTCAGTGATCGAGAAGGAATTATTGGCTATCATTTATTGTGTAAATCATTTCAGACCTTATGTCTACGGCCGTGAGTTCTTGTTGGTAACGGATCACAAGCCGCTCGTATGGCTTCACTCCGTAAAAGACCCGGCCAATCGTCTTGTGCATTGGCACCTTAGCCTTGTTAATTATACTTATAAAATTGTATACAAACCAGGAAGGGTAAACAGCAATGCTGACGCCCTTTCCCGGAACCCGCCAGTAAAAAATCAGACTGTGCTCATCGTAAAGCATACGCCATATAAAAGAAAATACGAATCGCCTATCGTTGGCCCAAGTCGGGCAAAAATTGGTAAACCGACTCCTAGCGGAAACGACGATTCGGACTCGGACGAAAGATTATTTGATCCACCAGCTGGAAGAAATCCAGCTAAAAAACGAAAACCTACCTTAAATCCTGAACCGGATACGGAGGATATCCTCGATCCGTCAGACGGCAACCAAAGGAAAAATCCACCTGAAAAAAGGAAAAAGTTAGCCGACTCCGCGGACGAGGACGACTTCCTCGGTTTCCGAAATTTCCCGACAATTTCGCAAACGTCTGGCAAAACGCCTCGTCGTTGGGAAAAAGAAAAAGAAACTCCGCAAACCCGGAACCTGGAAGAACCGCCTTCCCATCCTCAATCCGTCGAACCTGTAGAAGAAACAACCTTGCACACGTCTATTCTGGACGCAAGTCCAGATGACGGAATCCCGGAAAATTTTAAAATAACGCAACTTTTAGAAGATCAATAGCCCTATTTCCTGAGGATTCCGTTATTACGGAACCGTCAGAACATGGAGAAAACATTGAGAATATCGAGGATCTCACCGAAAGCTCAGGCGACTCAGACGACGACTCTGTAAATAGCGACATATTTGATAACGAAAACCCCGAGTATGCATTACCGAGGGTAAACAGTGATGTCCGAGGTAGGCTTACCATACGCGAAACGCGTGACAATTTGTCCATGTTCAAGGACAATCTCGTCGTCTTTGTCACCACTTCCGGGAGACCAATCGATGATGGAGCAAAAGACCTCCAAACTCAAAATTTGTTTCCCAAAATCGAGGAAACCACGTATTTACGACTCAAGGTAATTCATGAAAATTCAAGATGCATATTAGCTATACCGTTATTGACTAATGTACACGAAAATCTTTTGACCGAGGACCTTGAGGAAGCCCTCGACTCCTTGAAAAATTTTGTCCGCGAAACATCTACGAAATTAATTCATGTCGCGAAAACAAACTCAATCGGAAATGTATCATGGAACGAAATTAAAAATCTTTTGATACAAGCGCTAGGCAACGACGAAGTTACGTTGACCATTTGTATACAACTCATTCAATATCATCCCGAGGAAAATCGTACTGCAATTATAGAAGAAAACCATGACTCGTTGGTAGGAGGTCATGAGGGAGTAAATAAAACGTACAAACGAATCAGAGAAAATTTCTTTTGGAAAAACATGAAATGCGAAATTCAAGAGTACCTTCAACATTGTAGAGGTTGCCAATTGAAAAAGTTAGTTCGAGTAAAAACTAAACAAACTAAGTATACCTGGAGATACAACCCTATTGGAAATTTGGCATCCAGCGGAATTTATTCTGACCACGAGATCAACCAGCTAAGGGACAGGATCATGTTCCCCGCTGAAAAAAAAGCATTACTCAACAACATCGCAAGGGGTTTCGCAGGACACGACATACCTCGGGAAGCGTTTCCCTCAAGACATTGATGGACGAGGACGCTCTCCAACACGTGGCTGATGGAGTAATGCACAAAATCTGGGGTGGTTTCGAAAAATTCGGGATCATCAGTGCGGGACTGTTCGGGGTCCTCGCAATCCTCACCATCATCAAGGCGATCATCGATACTTGCATCCATGGATATATACTCCACACTCTGTACGGATGGAGTTTCGCCCTTCTAGGAGCCATCTGGAACTCGGTGACAAGCCTCCTAATTAGCAGAGCTCACCATGCTGAACAACGGTCGTTGAAGATTACCAGCGACGAACCTCTGGAGCTGGTGTCCATGAATGACAATCGCGACCATCCGACGACGTCGAGGCGTTTGTCGGGCATCGACCACGGACTCTTGGAGCGGCTCAACGCCGGTCCTCAGCAAAGCTGAAGCATTGCTTCAGACTTTTAGGGGGGAGGTGTTACGTCCTAGCACTCTCGTCCTCCAAATATTCATAGCTGGTACGAATTGTAATAATTATTAAGATTTTTTTCTCGCGCTAAACGCGTTCATTTATTCTTGGGTAACGTATTAATCAGACCGCCCCGTATATGGTCGATTTCACTTAGAAACCCCGTTATATCAAATATTCGTAAATATATCTTTAAATTTGGCACGCGTATATCTACCCGTATACTTTAGGGACAAACAGTTCCCATAATAACTTTACCGCTAAACTTACCCGTAACTTTAGGGACGAGCACATGGGTGCTCAGATTAACTTTACAAATAGCCTCATATACACGTACATATCGGTTTGCCTGTATACTTCTGGGACACGCACATGGGTCCCCGGAGTACCATATTATAATGTCTCATATATACATAGATATACACGTACCTGCATGCTTTAGGGACATATACGAGAGTCCCTGGAGTACCTCCTATAATAATTCCGCATGTCTATTCCCATGCATACTTTAGGGACATAAGTCCTCGGAATAACTTTAGTGAATATCTATACATGTACAGGGTGATCCAGAATAGGTGTGACAGCGGGAAATGCCGGGTTCGGCAGGTTACGCCGAAGATTTCTACCGAGCCGTTTTCTTTTTTTCGCCTCCGTCATCAAATGGGAAGCATTAGAAAATAGGCGTTCGATCTTCGAAATTAACGCTCGAATCCGCCATGCTGGACGATCGAAAAGGGCAGAAGAGTAGACGAAGGGCCACGAAGTCGTAGCCGACGTCAAGAAGGTTCTGCAAAACAGCAGCGTTTGACAAATGCCAGCGCGCATGATCTGACGTTTAGCGAATCATTCGCTACGGTGCATGTCAACTTATTCGGCCCGAGAATCGTGACACACGATTTGACGTTTCACCTATCGTCTGCTATCGCTCGAAGTATTGCGTGCCAAAGCGTGAAGCGCGGCGCAATTAATGACCATACCGAATTTTGCCGCGATTATCCATCGAGAGCGCCTGTTCTTTTTGCTTCCTTGAGAAATAAAAATTAACAAAACTAAAGAATTGTGAATGATTATCGAATTTCGATATACCGAGCGATTTTGTTTGCGTATTGAAAAAAAATCAACACGTAAGTTTTTATTAACAAACTCTCAATAACTTGACGCTACATTTTCGAGAATTGGATGTTTTCGGGATTTCATTTCTCATTCGAACACTCCGTTCATTATCATAGTCGGATTGATCTCCAAAAATACATTTTTCTGTACGAATATCGTCTCAAAGAGTGTTCGAGCTGGGTTAGGAAACATGAGGAGAAGCTTTCCATTTCCTCATTAGGGGAGGCGAAATCAGTCGGTTCCGGCAGACGACAATCGATACGACGTTTTTTAGGATTGAAAACAGATGAGAAGATCTTCTGCACCGCCTGAGATACAATTTTTCACGTACCGATACGGGTTGATTGTGGAAATCCCAAAGCGTTGCGACTCTGTTTGCGGTTTCTCGTAAGGGGTAACACCATTCGAGCGGCAGAAAATTCGGCCTAACTTTGACAATTTATTTTGGCAGTATGAAACAAGGAATAGGATTTCTTATGAGAGGGTTTATGGAAGTCAAATTAAAGTATGTAAAAATTATTGTAATTTTCATACAAAATAGCGACTACAGAGCCCATCTTGAAAAAATTGTTTTTCAAACTGGGAGGCCGGAATACGCGAACCCTTAGAATGAATCGATTTGAATTTTGATCGCAGTTTCATAATTACATTCTCTAATAGTCTGCGATTTTATCTTACTTCCGGTCAGAATGGGTAACGCATTCTGACGATTGTGCGAGAACGACGGTAGGAGCATTGTTTATTTAACAAAGATAAAATCGGTGCTCGGAATGGTTCTCGGGGCCGCGAGCGAAGATTCCCGATATTACTGCCCCGAATTCGTCTCCGATTCTATCTTACGTCCGGTCAGAATGGGGCGAGAAGTCTAAAAATGCAGCGAGAACAACGATTGGAGCATTGTTTATTTAACAAAGATAAAATCGGTGCTCGGAATGATTCTCGGGGCCTCGAGCGAACATTCCCGATATTACTGCCCCAAAATCATCTCCAATTTTATCTTACTTCCGGTCAGAATGGGTCGAGAATTCTGACGATGGTGCCAGAACGACGGTAGGGGCATTGTTTATTTAACAAAGATACGATCGGTGCTTGGAATGATTCTTGGGGCCTCGGTCGTACGTTCCCGATATTACTGCCCCGAAATCGTCTCCGATTTTATCTTACTTCCGGTCAGAATGGGTCGAGAAGTCTGACGATGATGCGAGCACGACGGTAGGAGAATTGTTTATTTAACAAAGATAAAATCGGTTCTCGGGATGGTTCTCGGGGCCTCGAGCGAACTTTCCCGATATTACTGGCCCGAATTCGTCTCCGATTTTATCTTACTTCCGGTCAGAATGGGGCAAGAAGTCTAAAGATGCAGCGAGAACCATTCCGAGCACTGATTTTATCTTTGTTAAATAAACAATGCTCCAATCGTCGTTCTCGCTGCATCTTTAGACTTCGTCCGCCATTCTGACCGGAAGTAAGATAAAATCGGAGACGAATTCGGGCCAGTAATATCGGTAATGTTCGCTCGAGGCCCCGAGAACCATTCCGAGCACCGATTTTATCTTTGTTAAATAAACAATGCTCCTACCGTCGTTCTAGCAGCATCTTTAGACTTCTCGCTCCATTCTGACCGGAAGTAAGATAAAATCGGAGACGAATTCGGCGCAGTAATATCGGGAACGTACGATCGAGGCCCCGAGAACCATTCCGAGCGACGATTTTATCTTTGTTGAATAAACAATGCTCCTACCGTCGTTCTCGCACCATCGTCAGACTTCTCGACCCATTCTGACCGGAAGTAAGATAAAATCGGAGACGAATTCGGCGCAGTAATATCGGGAACGTCCGATCGAGGCCCCGAGAACCATTCCGAGCACCGATTTTATCTTTGTTAAATAAACAATTCTTCTACCGTCGTTCTCGCAGCATCGCCAGACTTCTCGACCCATTCTGACCGGAAGTAAGATAAAATCGGAGACGGATTTGGGGCAGTATTATCGGTAATGTTCGCTCGAGGCACCGAGAACCATAACGAGCACCGATTTTATCTTTGTTAAATAAACAATGCTCCAATCGTCGTTCTCGCTGTATCTTTAGACTTCTTCCCCCATTCTGACCGGAAGTAAGATAAAATCGGAGGCGAATTCGGGGCAGTATTATCGGGGATGTTCGCTCGAGGCCCCGTGAACCATTCCGAGCACCGATTTTATCTTTGTTAAATAAACAATGCTCCTACCGTCGTTCTTGCAGCATCGTGAGACTTTTCGACCCATTCTGACCGGAAGTAAGATAAAATCGGAGACGAATTCGGCGCAGTAATATCGGAAACGTCCGATCGAGGCCCCGAGAACCATTCCGAGCTACGATTTTATCTTTGTTGAATAAACAATGCCCCTACCGTCGTTCTCGCACCATCGCCAGACTTCTCGACCCATTCTGACCGGAAGTAAGATAAAATCGAAGACGGATTTGGGGCAGTATTATCGGTAATGTTCGCTCGAGGCCCCGAGAACCATTCCGAGCACCGATTTTATCTTTGTTAAATAAACAATGCTCCTACCGTCGCTCGCGCATCGTCGTGAGACTTTTCGACCCATTCTGACCGGAAGTAAGATAAAATCGGAGACGAATTCGGCGCAGTAATATCGGGAATGTTCGCTCGAGGCACCGAGAACCATTCCGAACTCCGATTTTATCTTTGTTAAATAAACAATGCTCCAATCGTCATTCTCGCTGCATCTTTAGACTTCTTCCCCCATTCTGACCGGAAATAAGATAAAATCGGAGACGAATTCGGGGCAGTTTTATCGGGAATGTTCGCTCGAGGCCCCGAGAACCATTCCGAGCACCGATTTTATCTTTGTTAAATAAGCAATGCTCCTACCGTCGTTCTCGCATCATCGTGAGACTTTTCGACCCATTCTAACCGGAAGTAAGATAAAATCGGAGACGAATCCGGTGCAGTAATATCGGGAATGTTCGCTCGAGGCACCGAGAACCATTCCGAGCACCGATTTTATCTTTGTTAAATAAACAATGCTCCAATCGTCGTTCTCGCTGCATCTTTAGACTTCTTCCCTCATTCTGACCGGAAGAAAGATAAAATCGGAGACGAATTCGGCGCAGTAATATCGGGAATGTTCGCTCGAGGCACCGAGAACCATTCCGAGCACCGATTTTATCTTTGTTAAATAAACAATGCTCCAATCGTCGTTCTCGCTGCATCTTTAGACGTCTTCCCCCATTCTGATCGGAAGTAAGATAAAATCGGAGACGAATTCGGGGCAGTATTATCGGGGATGTTCGCTCGAGGCCCCGAGAACCATTCCGAGCACCGATTTTATCTTTGTTAAATAAACAATGCTCCTACCGTCGTTCTTGCAGCATCGTGAGACTTTTCGACCCATTCTGACCAGAAGTAAGATAAAATCGGAGACGAATTCGGCGCAGTAATATCGGAAACGTCCGATCGAGGCCCCGAGAACCATTCCGAGCACCGATTTTATCTTTGTTAAATAAACAATTCTTCTACCGTCGTTCTCGCAGCATCGTCAGACTTGTCGACTCATTCTGACCGGAAGTAAGATAAAATCGGAGACGAATTTGGGGCAGTATTATCGGTAATGTTCGCTCGAGGCCCCGAGAACCATTCCGAGCACCAATTTTATCTTTGTTAAATAAACAATGCTCCTACCGTCGTTCTTGCAGCATCGTGAGACTTTTCGACCCATTCTGACCGGAAGTAAGATAAAATCGGAGACGAATTCGGCGCAGTAATATCGGGAACGTGCGATCGAGGCCCCGAGAACCATTCCGAGCTACGATTTTATCTTTTTTGAATAAACAATGCTCCTACCGTCGTTCTCGCACCATCGCCAGACTTCTCGACCCATTCTGACCGGAAGTAAGATAAAATCGGTGACGATTTCGGCGCAGTAATATCGGGAATGTTCGCTCGAGGCACCGAGAACCATTCCGAGCACCGATTTTATCTTTGTTAAATAAACAATGCTCCAATCGTCGTTCACGCTGCATCTTTAGACTTCTTCCCCCATTCTGACCAGAAGTAAGATAAAATCGGAGACGAATTCGGGGCAGTATTATCGGGAATGTTCGCTCGAGGCCCCGAGAACCATTCCGAGCAGCGATTTTATCTTTGTTCAATAAACAATTCTTCTACCATCGTTCTCGCAGCATCGTCAGACTTGTCGACCCATTCTGACCGTTAGTAAGATAAAATCGGGGACGAATTTGGGGCAGTATTATCGGTAATGTTCGCTCGAGGCTCCGAGAACCATTCCGAGCACCGATTATATCTTTGTTAAATAAACAATGCTCCTACCGTCGTTCTTGCAGCATCGTGAAACTTTTCGACCCATTCTGACCGGAAGTAAGATAAAATCGGAGACGAATTCGGCGCAGTAATATCGGGAACGTCCGATCGAGGCCCCGAGAACCATTCCGAGCACCGATTTTATCTTTGTTAAATAAACAATTCTTCTACCGTCGTTCTCGCAGCATCGTCAGACTTGTCGACTCATTCTGACCGGAAGTAAGATAAAATCGGAGACGAATTTGGGGCAGTATTATCGGTAATGTTCGCTTGAGGCCCCGAGAACCATTCCGAGCACCGATTTTATCTTTGTTAAATACACAATGCTCCTACCGTCGTTCTTGCAGCATCGTGAGACTTTTCGACCCATTCTGACCGGAAGTAAGATAAAATCGGAAACGAATTCGGCGCAGTAATATCGGGAATGTTCGCTCGAGGCACCGAGAACCATTCCGAGCACCGATTTTATCTTTGTTAAATAAACAATGCTCCAATCGTCGTTCTCGCTGCATCTTTAGACTTCTTCCCCCATTCTGACCGGAAGTAAGATAAAATCGGAGGCGAATTCGGGGCAGTATTATCGGGGATGTTCGCTCGAGGCCCCGAGAACCATTCCGAGCACCGATTTTATCTTTGTTAAATAAACAATGCTCCTACCGTCGTTCTTGCAGCATCGTGAGACTTTTCGACCCATTCTGACCGGAAGTAAGATAAAATCGAAGACGAATTCGGCGCAGTAATATCGGAAACGTCCGATCGAGGCCCCGAGAACCATTCCGATTTACGATTTTATCTATGTTGAATAAACAATGCTCCTACCGTCGTCCTCGCACCATCGCCAGATTTCTCGACCCATTCTGACCGGAAGTAAGATAAAATCGGAGACGGATTTGGGGCAGTATTATCGGTAATGTTCGCTCGAGGCCCCGAGAACCATTCCGAGCACCGATTTTATCTTTGTTAAATAAACAATGCTCCTACCGTCGTTCGCGCATCGTCGTGAGGATTTTCGACCCATTCTGACCGGAAGTAAGATAAAATCGGAGACGAATTCGGCGCAGTAATATCGGCAATGTTCGCTCGAGGCACCGAGAACCATTCCGAACACCGATTTTATCTTTGTTAAATAAACAATGCTCCAATCGTCATTCTCGCTGCATCTTTAGACTTCTTCCCCCATTCTGACCAGAAATAAGATAAAATCGGAGACGAATTCGGGGCAGTTTTATCGGGAATGTTCGCTCGAGGCCCCGAGAACCATTCCGAGCACCGATTTTATCTTTGTTAAATAAGCAATGCTCCTACCGTCGTTCTCGCATCATCGTGAGACTTTTCGACTCATTGTAACCGGAAGTAAGATAAAATCGGAGACGAATCCGGTGCAGTAATATCGGGAATGTTCGCTCGAGGCACCGAGAACCATTCCGAGCACCGATTTTATCTTTGTTAAATAAACAATGCTCCTACCGTCGCTCGCGCATCGTCGTGAGACTTTTCGACCCATTCTGACCGGAAGTAAGATAACATCGGAGACGAATTCGGCGCAGTAATATCGGGAATGTTCGCTCGAGGCACCGAGAACCATTCCGAGCACCGATTTTATCTTTGTTAAATAAACAATGCTCCAATCGTCGTTCTCGCTGCATCTTTAGACTTCTTCCCCCATTCTGACCGGAAGTAAGATAAAATCGGAGGCGAATTCGGGGCAGTATTATCGGGGATGTTCGCTCGAGGCCCCGAGAACCATTCCGAGCACCGATTTTATCTTTGTTAAATAAACAATGCTCCTACCGTCGTTCTTGCAGCATCGTGAGACTTTTCGACCCATTCTGACCGGAAGTAAGATAAAATCGGAGACGAATTCGGCGCAGTAATATCGGAAACGTCCGATCGAGGCCCCGAGAACCATTCCGAGCTACGATTTTATCTTTGTTGAATAAACAATGCTCCTACCGTCGTTCTCGCACCATCGCCAGACTTCTCGACCCATTCTGACCGGAAGTAAGATAAAATCGGAGACGGATTTGGGGCAGTATTATCGGTAATGTTCGCTCGAGGCCCCGAGAACCATTCCGAGCACCGATTTTATCTTTGTTAAATAAACAATGCTCCTACCGTCGTTCGCGCATCGTCGTGAGACTTTTCGACCCATTCTGACCGGTAGTAAGATAAAATCGGAGACGAATTCGGCGCAGTAATATCGGGAATGTTCGCTCGAGGCACCGAGAACCATTCCGAACACCGATTTTACCTTTGTTAAATAAACAATGCTCCAATCGTCATTCTCGCTGCATCTTTAGACTTCTTCCCCCATTCTGACCGGAAATAAGATAAAATCGGAGACGAATTCGGGGCAGTTTTATCGGGAATCTTCGCTCGAGGCCCCGAGAACCATTCCGAGCACCGATTTTACCTTTGTTAAATAAGCAATGCTCCTACCGTCGTTCTCGCATCATCGTGAGACTTTTCGACCCATTCTAACCGGAAGTAAGATAAAATCGGAGACGAATCCGGTGCAGTAATATCGGGAATGTTCGCTCGAGGCACCGAGAACCATTCCGAGCACCGATTTTATATTTGTTAATTAAACAATGCTCCAATCGTCGTTCTCGCTGCATCTTTAGACTTCTTCCCTCATTCTGACCGGAAGTAAGATAAAATCGGAGACGAATTCGGCGCAGTAATATCGGGCATGTTCGCTCGAGGCACCGAGAACCATTCCGAGCACCGATTTTATCTTCGTTAAATAAACAATGCTCCAATCGTCGTTCTCGCTGCATCTTTAGACTTCTTCCCCCATTCTGACCGGAAGTAAGATAAAATCGGAGACGAATTCGGGGCAGTATTATCGGGGATGTTCGCTCGAGGCCCCGAGAACCATTCCGAGCACCGATTTTATCTTTGTTAAATAAACAATGCTCCTACCGTCGTTCTTGCAGCATCGTGAGACTTTTCGACCCATTCTGACCGGAAGTAAGATAAAATCGGAGACGAATTCGGCGCAGTAATATCGGGAACGTCCGATCGAGGCCCCGAGAACCATTCCGAGCACCGATTTTATCTTTGTTAAATAAACAATTCTTCTACCGTCGTTCTCGCAGCATCGTCAGACTTGTCGACTCATTCTGACCGGAAGTAAGATAAAATCGGAGACGAATTTGGGGCAGTATTATCGGTAATGTTCGCTCGAGGCCCCGAGAACCATTCCGAGCACCGATTTTATCTTTGTTAAATACACAATGCTCCTACCGTCGTTCTTGCAGCATCGTGAGACTTTTCGACCCATTCTGACCGGAAGTAAGATAAAATCGGAGACGAATTCGGCGCAGTAATATCGGGAATGTTCGCTCGAGGCACCGAGAACCATTCCGAGCACCGATTTTATCTTTGTTAAATAAACAATGCTCCAATCGTCGTTCTCGCTGCATCTTTAGACTTCTTCCCCCATATTGACCGGAAGTAAGATAAAATCGGAGGCGAATTCGGGGCAGTATTATCGGGGATGTTCGCTCGAGGCCCCGAGAACCATTCCGAGCACCGATTTTATCTTTGTTAAATAAACAATGCTCCTACCGTCGTTCTTGCAGCATCGTGAGACTTTTCGACCCATTCTGACCGGAAGTAAGATAAAATCGGAGACGAATTCGGCGCAGTAATATCGGAAACGTCCGATCGAGGCCCCGAGAACCATTCCGAGCTACGATTTTATCTTTGTTGAATAAACAATGCTCCTACCGTCGTTCTCGCACCATCGCCAGACTTCTCGACCCATTCTGACCGGAAGTAAGATAAAATCGGAGACGGATTTGGGGCAGTATTATCGGTAATGTTCGCTCGAGGCCCCGAGAACCATTCCGAGCACCGATTTTATCTTTGTTAAATAAACAATGCTCCTACCGTCGTTCGCGCATCGTCGTGAGACTTTTCGACCCATTCTGACCGGAAGTAAGATAAAATCGGAGACGAATTCGGCGCAGTAATATCGGGAATGTTCGCTCGAGGCACCGAGAACCATTCCGAACACCGATTTTATCTTTGTTAAATAAACAATGCTCCAATCGTCATTCTCGCTGCATCTTTAGACTTCTTCCCCCATTCTGACCGGAAATAAGATAAAATCGGAGACGAATTCGGGGCAGTTTTATCGGGAATGTTCGCTCGAGGCCCTGAGAACCATTCCGAGCACCAATTTTATCTTTGTTAAATAAACAATGCTCCTACCGTCGTTCTTGCAGCATCGTGAGACTTTTCGACCCATTCTGACCGGAAGTAAGATAAAATCGGAGACGAATTCGGCGCAGTAATATCGGGAACGTGCGATCGAGGCCCCGAGAACCATTCCGAGCTACGATTTTATCTTTTTTGAATAAACAATGCTCCTACCGTCGTTCTCGCACCATCGCCAGACTTCTCGACCCATTCTGACCGGAAGTAAGATAAAATCGGTGACGATTTCGGCGCAGTAATATCGGGAATGTTCGCTCGAGGCCCCGAGAATCATTCCGAGCATCGATTTTATCTTTGTTAAATAAACAATGCTCCTACTGCCGTTCTCGCAGCATCGTCAGACTTTTCGGCCCATTCTGGCCGGAAGTAAGATAAAATCGGAGACGAATTCGGGGCTGTATTATCGGGAATGTTCGCTCGATGCCCCGAGAACCATTCCGAGCACCGATTTTATCATTGTTAAATAAACAATTCTCCTACCGTCGTTCTCGCAGCATCGTCAGACTTGTCGACTCATTCTGACCGGAAGTAAGATAAAATCGGAGACGATTTCGGGGCAATAATATCGGGAATGTTCGCTCGAGGCACCGAGAAGCATTCCGAGCACCGCTTTTATCTTTGTTAAATAACCAATGCTCCGACCGTCGTTCTCGCTGCATCGTCAGACTTCTCGACCCATTCTGACCGGAAGTAAGATAAAATCGGTGACGATTTCGGGGCAGTAATATCGGGAATGTTCGCTCGAGGCCCCGAGAACCATTCCGAGCACCGATTTTATCTTTGTTAAATAAACAATGCTCCAATTGTCATCCTCGCTGCATTTTTAGACTTCTCGCCCCATTCTGACCGGAAGTAAGATAGAATCGGAGACGAATTCGGGGCAGTAATATCGGGAATCTTCGCTCGAGGCCCCGAGAACGATTCCGAGCACCGATTTTATCTTTGTTAAATAAACAATGCTCCTACCGTCGTTCTCGCACCATCGTCAGAATGCGCTACCCATTCTGACCGGAAGTAAGATTAAATCGCAGACTATTAGAGAATGTAATTATGAAGCTGCGATCAAAATTCAAATCGATTCATGCTACGGGTTCGCGTATTCCGGCCTGCCAGTTTGAAAAACAATTTTTTCAAGATGGGTTCTGTAGGTGCTATTTTGTATGAAAATTACAATAATTTTTACATACTTTAATTTGACTTCCATAAACCCTCTCATAAGAAATCCTATTCCTTGTTTCAAACTGATAAAATAAATTGTCAAAGTTAGGCCTAATTTTCTGCCGCTCGAGTGGTGTTACCCCTTAAGAGAAACCGCAAACAGAGTCGCAACGCTTTGGGATTTCCACAATCAACCCGTATCGGTACGTGAAAAATTGCATCTCAGGCGGTGCAGAAGATCTCATCTGTTTTCAATCCTAAAAAAACGTCGTATCGATTTTCGTCTGCCGGAACCGACTGATTTCGCCTCCCCTAATGAGGAAATGGAAAGCTTCTCCTCAAGTTTCCTAACCCAGCTCGAACACACTTTGAGATAACATTCGTACAGACAAATGTATTTTTGGAGATCAATCCGACTATGATACTGAACGGAGTGTTCGAATGAGAAATGAAATCCCGAAAACATTCAATTCTCGAAAATTTAGCGTCAAGTTATTGAGAGTTTGTTAGTAAAAACTTACGTATTGATTTTTTTTCAACACGCAAAAAAAATCGCTCGGTATATCGAAATTCGATAATCATTCACAATTCTTTGGTTTTGTTAATTTTTATTTCTTAAGGAAGCAAAATGAACAGGCGACCTCGATGGATAATCGCGGCAAAATTCGTAATGGTCATTAATTGCGGCGCGCTTCACGCTTTGGCACGCAATACGCCGAGCGATAGCAGACGATAGGTGCAACGTCAAATCGTGTGTCACGACTCTCGGGCCGAATAGGTTGACAGGCAACGTAGCGAATGATTCGCTAAACGTCAGATCATGCGCGCTGGCATTTGTCAAACGCTGCTGTTTCGCAGAACCTACTTGACGTCGGCTACTACTTCGTGGCCCTTCGTCTACTCTTCTGCCCTTTTCGATCGTCCAACATGGCGGATTCGAGCGTTAATTTCGAAGATCGAACGCCTATTTTCTAATGCTTCCCATTTGATGACGGAGGCGAAAAAAAGAAAACGGCTCGGTAGAAATCTTCGGCGTAACCTGCGGAACCCGGCATTTCCCGCTGTTACACCTATTCTGGATCACCCTGTATATATATATATATATACACATATACGTACTCCAAACGCTTCAGGGACATATAGCCGAGTCCGGGGGCAATAATTAATACATATCTACTTTCATGCACACTTCGGGGACATAAGTCCTCAAAGTGACACACACAAATATATATATATATATATATATTCGGTACACTCCCGGGACATCCAAGAGTCTCCGTAGTACAAATAATAATATTAATATCTATGCTTAGATGTATACTTCAGGGACATTCACGAGTCCCCGAACTAGTATCCAACATATATATGTATATTCGTGTTGACCATAATACAATGGTCCTAGAAATAAGAAATATTGTTATATCTATATTATGTATATATCGGGGACGCGAGAGTCCTCGAATAACCCGTGAAACTGTTCTCAAGCGGTCAGCTTCATCGCGAGTTTTCTCCCAGACCTCCTCGGAGCTTGGTCACCACGTAGTCAGCACATCCTGCCGATAACGAAAAACATTCAATTCATTGCTCATGTACAACTCGAGAAAAATACCGTTATCAGTGCTAATATTCGGTTACATGGGGACCGAGCTCGAGAGCGAGGGTAATGACGCTAAGCCCTTTGTCTCCGAGACAAAGAGGGCGAAGATACATATTGCGCTCCGGGAGCTGGCCAGTCAGTTCCGTCCGGTCTCTCCAACAGCGCGCATCGCAGAGTCGACGCTCTGAAAACCGGTACAGTTATTATATTTTATTCTTTTCGAGTTTACCCCGGTCTCTTCGTCAGTGTAACTATAAGTCTCAGTAAAACCGGTATTAATTGTTTAAATCGTAATAAAAGTAAAAGGAAACATAACACGTCAAACACTACAACAAATAAATTAACGAAACATATATTATTGTCTTTATTGAATGTAACTACGTTTATTCACTTGTAAAATACACAATTGTTTATATCACGTTCGATTTCTTCGCGCTATTCAAATCACCCAAAATACGGCGACCGCGCAAAAGTGTAACATTTCCCGAGCAAATAATTAAAATACATTTGTCTCTCGTTCGTGCGTGTAAACACGCAACGAACAAATCATCGTAGTGCATTTCTTTCTCTCTTTCTCTCTTTCTCTCTTCCTCTCGCTCACGCCATTTTTCCTAACGCACGTAATCGTCTCACTCATAAAATCATAAGTGTCCAAAATTGGGAAAAAATCTCGAAGTGCTTTTTCATGAGGCTTGGGAAAGGTGACGCACGAACCCGCTACAACCGCTGACTCGTCGAAATCTGGCAGGTTAGCGACTGGCACGGTTAACACGGTGCTTAGTGTTCGGACGTCGATTTCCCTCGACCTTCATATTTGTATTCGCGGCTGGCCGCCAATCGCCGTAACCGCGCGGAGGTGGGCCAGACGTAGCGAGTCGGCGGTGCCGTAATCTGGCACGCATTAGACTCGCTTAGCGTACCAAATTTTATTTCATACTAATCTGTACCTATGCGTTAGACGAATACGTTTCCCGATACATTCGCTCAACAAATAAAGAACCTCATCCGTCCAAAATCGGACGTATTAACAGGTATTTTCCGAGGAATTCGGAAGGTTTGCCGCACGAACCCGCCACACGCGTCGACCCGCCGTAATACGGTAGGTCAGTGACTGGCACGGTCACACCGGTGCTTAGTGTTCGGGCGTCGGCTTCCGCTATTCGCAACATTTGTTCTCGCGGCTGGCCGCCAATCGCCGTAACCGGGCGGAGGTGGAGCCAGACGTGGTGAGTCGACGGTGCCGAAACCTGGCACGTCTTGCACTCACCCAGCGGTTCAAACAATTATAAAATCTATACATTTATATTCATATTTTGACGCGAATGTATCCCTCATAAATTAATCCAGTCCTCGTAGTCTCCGACTGCTCCCAAAAACAACGGCATCACCGGGCCATCGCATTCACACGATCACCGGGCACCCGACTGGGCAACGACAGGTCGGGTCGAGCTGGAACATCTTTGCGATTCCTGGACAAATTCGGTCACACGGTCGAGTAGTTTTGACCCGCTGCGCACCGCCGCTCTTTCTCACCAAGGTAAGCACAATTTCACGCTACTTTCTCATTTGCTTACCTGTCGCTCATGCGTCAAATTATATATCAACGACTTTACCAAGCGCCTATCCCAAGTGGGCACATTTCCGCTTGAACGTGGCGCTTTTCTTCTCCGCCGATAACTTACTGTCACGTACGTCATATACGGCTTGATCCATTATAATCCGTACGTTCGTGGCACACTTCCCATTCGTAAATTCAAATCCTGCAAGGTAAATTAAAAGACGATTAATTATCGATTAAAAATGGGACCCACGACGTCACAGATGAATCAAATTGAATCTTATCTCGCACTCAAAACTCGTATCATATTCTCGTATAATTAATTTTCCATGCGTCATATGAATACTATTCTTTCGTTTGTATCTCATTGCACAGCTTGATTTTATAAAATCTACACTATAAGCGATGCGGAAATGATTCCGAATAATACATATACGGCGCTGATTGGTACTTTTTCGTGATAAAAAATACCATCTGTTGTAATCTGTTGTAAAGTTCGTCATTGCTACTTTATGAATTTGAATAGATTTCTATGCGACTGGCGAATTCTTTTAGATGCATACCGTAGCCGCGGTTTAGTTTTATACGATTTCCTTGTCATTCAGGGACCAATTGAATTCTTTCGTCTTCGTCTCATTGCAGGGCATGATTCTATCGTTTTCGTATCACTACATTTCCTTTTCTTTTTTCGAATAATAGAGATACGATTATGCTAACATTTCCTATGCACTATGGATGAATCAAATTGAATCTTATCCCGCACTTAAAACTCGCATCATATTCTATATGAAAAATGAAGTTTTATGAAAAAGATGTGATAGGGACAACAAAAGATGCTATAGAAAATGATGAAAAGGAATCGAAAATAGTAAACACTTTTACTGTTCGCAAAATTATTGAGCCTTGTTCAGTATACATCTATTCAAATAATTAATAGCAGCGCACAACATCAATAAAAGTTATTTTTCCAATTGAAATTTAGTTGACTAGATATAATCAAGAGTGAATATACAAAGTCAGCCCGATATTTTCGGCCATTTTTTAGTCTTGTACACGATGGCGAGGAGACATTCATATATATTGTAACGTTTCACTTGCCCAGGTGGGCATCCGTCACACTTGGCACGCAAATATCACACCAACTCCGCGATAATTACGTGCGATGGCCTATGATCGGACCAACCGGCCATGCCGCCGGTGGTTCAGGACGCTCGTCTTAAGCACACGGGGCGAGTCCGCGACACCTCGCAAGGAGCTCCGCCCACCGCGAGGAGCAAGACCACCGCGGACTCGCGGGAATCGCCGCCCTTAGACGGATTTCTCGCTTCCCGTGCTCGACCACTCCTATCACATTAAGAACGTGACCTAAATTCATCGCGACGCCTCTTCGCACCGCATGCTCGCCTAATATCCTAGAGAGGAACCATCGGGTATATTTTACCCCTCGATATGAGTATAGTGTGCAAACGGCCTCAAAATAACCAACGCAGTCAACCCCACCAACGGAGTGTTCCTCGGCGGCGTGATTTCCCACCTAGCTCTCCAGAATCGCGGGAGAAATGGAATTTCTCCTGACGGGCCTTAGGCTATTTAAGGGCGCGCACGAGCCGGAGCGGCACTCTGTCGGAAATTACTCATCATTTTACGTGGAGTCACCGTCATCCGATACCTCGGATCTCAGGATGGAGACCTTGCTGCCGTCGCCCTGGTCCCATCCTAGAACAACCTCAGCTTCGTGGTAGATACTCTATTTCCTTGGGAACCCCAGCACTGCGCTGGATGTCCGACCTCGGAAATAGAGTCGTCGTGGTGATTGCCAGTTAGGGAACAGTATTTAACATCTGATCGATCGCCCTTACGACGATCGGTCGCCAGCCTACGCATTCATACACGAAATACTCGGAGTGTGCAGTCCGTGAAGAGCCGATCGCGCTTCGCTGCACACGAGGAAATTCTACAACCTGCTTCTCTGGTTCTTGGTCCTCCTCGCCTGGCACCGAGGAGGTCAGCCGTCCCTTCCGGACGGGCCCGCTATGCGCTCTCGGGGAGTTTGAATCTGCCTCGAGCTCGCGCATTATTTGAACGCTAGCTATCTAGCGCGTGAGTTACACGGGTTGGCAACCGTGTGCTTTGTTGCACTTTGCAACCAGTGCCAACCGATTGTACCGCCATATAAAACCCAATATCAGTAAACTCAAGGGCTATCGCATTCTGTTACAGAAGCGTCCCCCAAATCCGGCGTAACGCGTGCACGACGACACTCGCGGTTTGTGCGAGCGCGAGCGAGAGAGCGAACGAAAGAGAGCAAGAGAGCGCGTTCGAGAATCACGGGCGCGCGACACCTCACCCGACTCTTTCTAGCCTTGTCACTCTAACACGACTGCGCTTCTCGCGACCCGCTCCATATCCCGGTAAACGTTGCTACACCGAACTAACTACTCTAGAATCTCGAAATTAACACACTAACAAATTATTGTTCTTCCACCCATCCATATTTAATACGAAAATCCGAAACATCAAATGCCGATGATGACGGATTATGACAGGTGTCCCTGAGACCCTCAAAACCACTGAGGCATCTTCAAAAAACCTTCAAAATCCCAATCATCAATTCCGGCAGACGTCACGTACATCGTCCTTCAGGAGGCTACGGGAAACCCAAAAATCATCCTTCGGCCGAATATCCGCCGTCCAAAAATCGTTTTCCTCATAATCACATGAATGATCGGATAAAACGAATAAAAGCTCTCGCTATAACATCGCGAAACGTTTCAATATATATAAAACAGCAATATAAAAACCTATTGGTTTTTAACGTAGGTTGGATCCTTTTATCTATTTGCGTTACAAAAATAATTCACCGATCCAAAAGCAGTGTATAAAACTGTGCTTGACTCCTCTCTGTGTACCTTTCATTTTACAGGGCCGAGCAATATGTATTAAATACTTAATTCGTGTGGTTTTTAAATATGAAAATTTGCATGCTTCGACTGCAATGAGACGCATGACATTCAAAATGATTCATTTTCATTGAAATGTCATACTGTATTCTTTATTACGTAGTACATACATTCGCAATAAAATACTATTACTAATTAATAATACAGGCTGAACTGCAATGAAACGTATCGCATTCAAAATGATTCATTTTCATTGAAATATCATACTGTATTCTTTATTACGGAGTACATACATTCGCAATGAAATACTACTAGTAATTAATAATAGAGGCTGAACTGCAATGAAAAGTATCGCATTCAAAATGTTTCATTTTCATTGAAATATCATACTGTATACTTTATTACGTGGTACATACATTCGCAATGAAATACTACAAGTATTTAATAATACAGGCTGAACTGCAGTAAAACGTTTCGCATTAAAAATGATTCATTTTCATTGAAATATCATACTGTATACTTTAACGTAGTACATAAATTCGCAATGAAATACTACTAGTAATTAATAATACAGACTGAATTGCAATGAAACGTATCGCATTCAAAATGATTCATTTTCATTGAAATATCATACTTTATACTTTATTATGTAGTACATACATTCGCAATGGAATACTACTAGTAATTAATCATACAGCCTGAACTGCAATGAGATGTATCGAATTCAAAATGATTAATTTTCATTGGCATATTCATACTATATATACAGGGTGCGCCAGAGAAACTTACTTATTTGAAAGGTCAATAAAAACAAAAGTACTTCAATTATTGTTTTAAATTTTTTTTTATTTGAGAATACAATATCCCAATTTTTTTTTCATGCAGTCTTGAAAATGACATCGGATAAATGGCGACCCCCATTGCGCATACACTGATGAAGTCGATTTTTAAAATTCGTATCCACTCTTTGCAGCATATCAATCGGTATGTTGGCAATGGCGTCGCGAATGTTGTTCTTGAGGTGTGCTATGGTCCGTGGTCGATCGACATAAACCAGAGATTTCAAATAACCCCATAAAAAGAAATCGCATGGAGTCAAATCTGGAGAGCGTGCCGGCCATTGGAGATCGCCTCTGAGAGAGATGAGGCGGTCGGGGAAATGTTGTCGCAACAAATTCATTGAGTCTCGTGCTGTGTGTGCTGTAGCTCCATCTTGCTGAAACCACACGTTCCTAACGTTCATTTTTTCGAGTCTTGGAAGAAAAAATTCCTCGATCATGTTCCTGTAACGAGCTCCATTTACGGTAACTGCGCGTTCGTTTTCTTCAAAAAAATAAGGACCAATTATTCCCATTACCAATATCGCACACCAGACCAGTGCAGCCAGATCGCGCGCAAAAGTTACCCCCTCTCTAGTCTCTTGCGCGTCCATCACACAATCATAGTAGCGCGTGTCCGTGAGCGAGCGACGCTCGGACGACTTCGGGAAGAGCCGAGCGCCACCGAAGTTCCCCGACCGTGCCTTCGGCAGCTACACCAATCCATGGACGCTGAGCACGTTCATGTGCGGCCAAGCCGAAACGAAGGATTCGAGGGAAAAAGCAATCTGAGCACGACTCGCGCGTGACGTCACCCGACGGCACGAGCGAGGCTTTTAGATGATTTCAATGCTTATTTAGCTTTTGATTCTCTGCGTTATTAATGTATATAAAAAAATGTATCGCACACTCTCATCGCTTATTTTTTTCAGTTTATACGTTAATTTAAATATAATAATAAATCTAAATTACAACTTTTTTATCTTCTAAAATATTGTTTACGCTTTACTCACACCCGTCTTTATGCCAAATAAATTATAATTCATAAAAGTAAGCGGAAATATATTTATATTCGTATTATTATATTAATTCTAATAGCTCTCATATGAAAAACACCAAAAAAAAAATTCAAAACCTTAGATTTCAACGAACCAAGAACATACATCTTCACATTTTCAATCATGACGAATTTTTAAGAACAATATCATCACAAACACATCTGAACCAAAACAATATATATCACCTAAATTATCAAAACATAAATCAAACAACACAAAATCACAACATTTTATACTCAACTCTTACTAATAGGTAAGCAGGATACAAATAATAATCTTTCCACTGATCCTCTGAATAATATAAATTCGACAATCACATTAAATAAAACGAAAGAATGGCTTATAAATCTCTCCAACATTGATATCCCGCTACATATTTCCACATTCTTGTCTCTAGGTGAAAAGTTTTGTTTTTCTTACCTCAAACTCTTAAACGTAAAAACTTATATCCACAAATCAATCTCCGAACTTGAGTGCAAATTAGATTTTTTACTCGACAAACCTAGACAAATTGAAATTAGAACCAGATTCACTAAAATCTTAAACAAAATAAATATTCCAACCTCATTTTCCAACACCAATCAAATTATAAAACACACGTCCTCATTCTTAAAAAACAACCCTCAACTTTTAGTTACACGAGCTGACAAAGGAAATTCAACAGTCATTCTTAACAAATCAGATTACATGACAAAAACTCATAATTTACTCGCAGATTCCTCAACTTACAAATTAACAAATAGAAATCCCATCAACACTACAAAAAGGCATTAACAATAAATAGTCGAACACATAAACTAGCTGAATTTATACAATCTAAACTTTCTAAATTAATCAATACGACTAATTCACACGTCAAAGATAGTTTCCACCTGAAACATTCACTTTCTAACATCTCAATTCCACTCAACTACAAATTGGTCTCGTTTGATGTTGTTTCTCTCTATACCAACATCCCACTACAACTTGTTATTCAAAGCCTTCAAAAAAGATCCAATCTATTTTCAAAAACATTTCCTTTAAACGAAATAATTAAAGCCATAGAATACATCATGTTCTCAACTTTCTTTATATTTCAAAATAAAATTTACCAACAAATCTCAGGGCTACCAATGGGCTCACCTCTGGCTCCAATACTATCTAACATCGTCATGATTGATCTTGAAACAAATTGTGGGGAAAAATTAAAATATTCGTTAGCAGTATATAAAAGATATGTTGACGATATTATTATTGCTCTGCCAACAGACAAAATTAAATCCATCAAAAAGATTTTTAACTCATATAACTGAAAATTACAATTTCCATCAGAAAATGAAGAAGATAAAAAAATCCCGTTTCTTAATATACTTTTAATCCATAAACAAAATTCAATTATCACAAATTCGTATAGGAAACCAACCTGGTCAGGCAGATTCATAAATTTCTTTTAACACCACCCACTTTCCCAAAAAAAGCCATAATTTACATGCTAGTTGACAGAGCAATAAAATTATCTCATCCTTCATTTCACAGAGAAAACCTCAAACTTATTAGTAACACGATGACACAAAATTGCTATCCGCTCTCTTTCACAGAAGAAATAATAAAATATCGGCTTTCCACAATCAACAATCAAGAAAGAATAACAACAAT
This sequence comes from Ophion obscuratus, assembly GCA_964007375.1. Taxonomy (NCBI): domain Eukaryota; kingdom Metazoa; phylum Arthropoda; class Insecta; order Hymenoptera; family Ichneumonidae; genus Ophion; species Ophion obscuratus. Next base: position 58,644,631 of record OZ023312.1, read on the forward strand.
TTTGATTCTTCCAGGCTAATAAATGTTCCTTACACAAAAAAAAACATCCATCATCAACTAATTCGTCTCTTCCAACAATACAACATAACATTATTCACAAACAATAAACACAACATTTCATCGATTACTGGCTCCACCAAAGGCAAAATAAATAACAACGGAAAATCCAACATAGTTTACAAAATCGATTGTAAGGATTGCAATGCCACATACATCGGCCAAACCAAAAGATGCTTTGAAACCAGAATAAAAGAACATAAAAATAGCCTTAAACATACTACCACAATACACACAGCCTTAGCACAACATGCAATAGAACAAAAACATGACTTTCAATTCGACAATGTAAACATTTTAAACAATGAAAATTGGCTCACAAAGACTAATCCTAGAAATGATCCAAATTAAGGCACACTCCAACGCCATAAATTTTAGAACTGACATACAATAACTAAGCTCGATCTATAACTCTATTATATAACTATTAAAATATTTTACAATACTTTACTTGACATAACAATTTTAAAATTATTGACACTACAATTTAATTTTAAATACTCTTAACATGACGCACCAATTTTATTTCTCTTGACACGTCACTGCCTAAAGGATCTTTCTGACCCGATTCGCAAAATAAAGGCTCTAATAAGCTTCACGAAATTAAGACACCACTCAGTTTCTCTCAAACTCTCCGTGATCACACAACTCAACATGTAACTGAGAAATGTAAATTTCGAGTTTTTGTTTATTTTGGGAGAATATTTAAAAAATCTTAAACTCAATAGGTAATCATCACAGTCATTTGATACTTGATTAAAATTTCTTTTAAATCCATCACGTACATTAAATTTTCACAAATAAAACACAAAACTTTCTTATAGTTATTAATCCCTTACAGATGATAAAAATTGCAAAAAAAACGATAAATTCTTCCATCTATTGAGTATACTCCAGCAAAACAGTATTTACTTCCACAAATACTGTCTTCTGAAATAACCTTCCAAATATAAGCAAAAGCTAGAAACATCAACAACATCGAGGTTAGTCGTTTCTCATATTTCATTTCTTTATAACTCCATAGTACAATAAACCACACTCTCACGCATCACCCATTTCAAACACCGATGAATAAGAAGAATTATCGCAATACAGGAACTTATGCATATCAAATCAATATAGTTATAACCAAAACAGAATTAACATAACAGTTATACAAAACGACACAACAATTTTATAACACATTCATAACATAAAACATTCGTGTATTTAATTCCTTCAAACTTGATTTGTAAAATTTGTGTATCAAAATTTATAGAAAAAAGTATAATTTCTGAAGAGGACCCGAACCAAAGGGTCGAAACGTAAGAAAGCATCATTTATTTCCATCGCTGACCTTGCAACACCTCTATTGGCCGGACTGAAGCCGAATCTTCAACTAGCAACTTGTCATCAACACGGCCGCACACATCTTTGACTCATTAAATCTCATACTTTCATCAAGCGATAAAGCATTATCCCCAAAAACAAGCCAATCATCCATCCGGCCGCGAATCATCAGTACCAGAAAGTGCACATATTCTACAAGTGATGAGATGGTCGCGTTGGTCGCGTTCCTGGCTTTGGTCCGCAGGGGCGCGGGATGTTCCCCGCGCTCAGTGCTTTTTTTAAAATTATTGTTACTATTAATTCTTATTTGATTATTTTTGTTAGTTATCATTATTATTTTAATTAGTTATCTTTTAGTGTCGAAAAATTTATCGAGCACTCCGACCGCTTATTTTATTAGTTTATACGATAAATTAAATGTGATAATAAATCTAAATTTCAACTTATTTAACTTCTGAAAAAGTGTTTGTGCTTTACTCACACCCGTCCCTATGCCAAATAAATTGTAATTCACAAAAGTAAGCGGAAATATATTTATATTCGTATTATTATATTCATTCTCATACTTTCATCAAGCAATAAAGCATCATCCCCAAAAACACGTCAATAATCTATCTGGCCGTGAATCGTAAGTGCCAGAAAGTGCATTTGTAACGCAAGCGATAAGATGGTCCCGTTAGTAGCGTTCCTAGCTTAGGGGGGTCGGATCGTTTCCCGCGCTCAGTGCTTTTCTGTTTTTTTTTAATTATTATTTTCTTTTTGTATAGGGCGAATTGTTTATACGTGAAACACGCTCATTGAAAGAACATTATTCTGAAAATAGGAAAACTGCTCATGATGTTTTACGATTAAATTTGTTTTGTTCTGTCAATGGTGAGTGTTTACAAATAAACAATTCATCCTATTACAATGAAAATTACCTGTAAATGTAAAAACATACAAAAATGCCACTTTCTGGCACTTACGATTCGTGGCCGGATAGATGATTGACTTGTTTTTGGGGATAATGCTTTATCGGTTAATGAAAGTTTGAGAATGGATAAAATAATACGAATATAAATACATTTCCGCTTACTTTGATGAATTACAATTTATTTGGAATAGGGACGGGTGTGAGTAAAGCATAAAAAAATTTTTAGAAGATAAATAAGTTGTAATTTAGATTTATTATTACATTTAAATTAACGTCCAATCTAATAAAATAAGCGGTCGAGGTGCGCGATAAATTTTTCGGCACTAAAAGATAACTAGTTAAAATGATAATGATAACTAATAAAAATAACTAATCAAATAAGAATTACTAGTAATAATAAATAAATAAATAAATACTGAGCGCGGGGAACGATCCCGCGCCCCTGCGGACCGAAGCCAGGAACGCTACCAACGAGACCATCTCATCCCTTGTAGAATATGTGCACTTTCTGGTACTGACGATTCGTGGCCGGATGGATAATTGGCTTGTTTTTGGGGATAATGCTTTATCACTTGATGCAAGTATCTTGATATATGTATGGACCCATTAATTATTTCGTTTAAAGGAAATGTTTTTGAAAAAAGATTTTATCTTTTTGAAGGCTTTGAATAACAAATTGTAATGGGATGTTGGTATAGAGAGAAACAACATCAAACGAGACCAATTTGTAGTTGAGTGGAATTGAGATGTTAGAAAGTGATTGTTTTAGGTGAAAACTATCTTTGACGTGTGAATTAGTCGTATTGATTAATTTAGAAAGTTTAGATTGTATAAATTCAGCTAGTTTATGCGTTGGACTATTTATTGATGATACTATTGGACGAAGTGGATAATTATTTTTATGAATTTTTGGCAGCTAATAGAGACGAGATAGGTTGCAATTTTCAGCTTTTAAGTATTTGTATTTTGTTTCATCAATGATTTTCAGGATTTTCCATCTGGAGAGAATATTGTTAATGCCTTTTTGTAGAGTTTTGATGGGATTTCTATTTGTTAATTTGTAAGTTAAGGAATCTACGAGTAGTTTATGAGTTTTTGTAATATAATCTGATTTGTTAAGAATGACTGTTGAATTTCCTTTGTCAGCTCGTGTAACTAAAAGTGAGGGTTGTTTTTTAAGAATGAGGACGTGTGTTTTATAATTTGATTAGTGTTGGAAAATGATGTTGGAATATTTATTTTGTTTAAGATTTTAGTGAATCTGGTTCTAATTTCGGTTTGTCTAGGTTTGTCGAGTAAAAAATCTAATTTGGACTCAAGTTCGGAGATTGATTTGTGGATATGAATTTTTATGTTTGATAGTTTGAGGTAAGGAAAACAAAACTTTTCACCTAGAGACAAGAATGTGGAAATGTGTAGCGGAATATCAATGTTGAAGAGATTTATAAGCCATTCTTTCGTTTTATTTTATGTGATTGTCGAATTTATATTATTCAGAGGATCAGTGGAAAGATTATTATTTGTATCCTGTTGTCTATTAGTAAGGGTTGAGTATAAGATGTGATTTTGTGTTGTTTGATTTATGTTTTGATAATTTAGGTGATATATATTGTTTTGGTTCAGATGTGTTTGTGATGATATTGTTCTTAAAAATTCGTCATGATTGAAAATGTGAAGATCTTGGTTCGTTGAAATCTAAGGTTTTGAAGTTTTTCTCATATGAGAGTTTTCTTATGAGAGCTATGAGAATTAATATAATAATACGAATATAAATATATTTCCGCTTACTTTTATGAATTATAATTTATTTGGCATAAGGACGGGTGCGAGTAAAGAGTAAACAATATTTTAGAAGATAAATAAGTTGTAATTTAGATTTATTATTATATTTAAATTAACGTATAAACTGAAAAAAATAAGCGATGGGAGTGTGCGATACATTTTTTGCATACATTAATAATGCAGAGAAACAAGAGGTAAATAAGCATTGAAGCATCGAAAAGCCTCGCTCGTGCCGGCGGGTGACGTCACGTGCGAGTCGTGCTCAGATTGCTTTTTCCCTCGAATCCTTCGTTTCGGCTTGGCCGCACATGAACGTGCTCAGCGTCCATGGATTGGTGTAGCTGCCGAAGGCACGGTCGGGGAACTTCGGTGGCGCTCGGCTCTTCCCGAAATCGTCCGAGCGTCGCTCGCTCACGGACACGCGCTACTATGATTGTGTGATGGGCGCGCAAGAGACTAGAGAGGGGGTAACTTTTGCGCGTGATCTGGCTGCACTGCACCAGACAGTAACTCGCTCACAATTAAGTGGCTTCTGGTGAAGCTCACGTAGATTTACACCACACCAATAACGCATGTTTTGCTTGTTGACGCAGCCGGAAATGTGGAAGTGAGCCTCGTCACTGAAAAAAACGACCGCGTCTTCAGGCAGGTTGTCAACCAGCATTTCACATGCATTTTGACGGGCAACAAAATCGCGTTCAGTTAATTCCTGCACAACAGTCAATTTATAGGGATGAAATTGAAGGTCTTCATGGAGAATTCGTCGAACAGTGGTGTCAGAAATTCCCATAGCAGCTGCGTCTTTGCGAGCCGAACGCCGGGGAGAACGCACAACTGACTGCCTCACTCTTTCGACATTTTCCGGAGTTCTGATGGTCCGTTGAAGTCCATTTCTGGGTTTAGCAACACTTCCACACTCCCGAAATGAGTTAACCCACGACAGAATCGAATTACGGCCAGGAACGAGTCTGTGAGGAGGAATTTCAAAGCGAGCGCGGAAGGCACGTTGCGTAGCAACAAGTGAGCGACCGTTAGAAAAGAAGCTCTCGACTGCGAAGGCCCGCTGCTCTCTAGACCAGAGCATGATGGCAACTGACTGGAGGGAGAAACAAACTTGGGAACTTCCCCCTCCAGATGCGCCCCCTCTCGCCCCTCTACCCGCCCAACTCACCGCGTGGGAATTTTTTCAAATAAGTAAGTTTCTCTGGCGCACCCTGTACTATTCATAGATATATGCTCCAACTTTATAATAATCCTATGAAGATTGCCAAGTTCAACTGCATGAAAGTATTCTTTATACAGTATTTATATAGAACATGATCAAATTTGGTTCACATAAATAAGATCCTGATTGCGCAATATACGAATCAGAAACACGAAAGGAAACTATACATGCTGTTTTATACGACGTAATACATTCGTGCATATACATTTATAACAAACATCGAAAACGAAAGGTACAATCATACATGGCATATACGAATAGATTCACACATATAAACAACATATATCGTATATCGCAATCCTACGCAATGGGGTGGTATCATTCATTCGCTATTAATTCGGATTGGAGCTCGATATTATAAACTCATCATCATCCGATACGATTCCCATCATAATAATCTGCAGAAGTTTATGAAAAACAGGAATCAGAAACACGGACCAAAACGAAATAATTTGTTTTTTTTCGTTTTCTATCAGACATTTTTGGCAGGGGCCAGCGCTCTTCTAGTAACACAGAGACTCGCTACGCAGTAGCGAGCATCATCCGCAGCATCAGAAGACTCACCGCTACCATGAACCATCATTTAACATTTTACATTTTTTCAAATAATATCAAGACTTTAAGATGCTGATAAAAACAGTCTAAAGTCTACAATCCCACTACTACTAACAGGGTAAGATCGCGAGTTGTCCCCCTCTGATTTCGATGAAATTTGTCATGTTTGTAGAACAGATAAAAATAGGCGGTACTTTTTTTAATCTGCGGAACTCAATATTTAAGGGGTAGACGCACCCTTGAAGATAGGGATGATTTTCGTTTTTTGTTGATGACGATGCAGATAACAACAAATTTCATATTGTTTATTGCGAAAATGCATTTTTTTCATACCTATCTCCGAGAATTTTTAACCGATTGGGATGTAAATTTGCATACATATATGGCTGAACAAGAAGGGGCTACGGGTTTTTTGGTTTTCCGATATTTCTTAATTAAGGGAAGGGTAGGGGTTTTGGCGTGAAAAAAAACACTTTTTTGAGAATATTTATCATATATACGGATACAATAAATTTATTGTAACCATTTGTACATTTTTTAGTGTCATTTCAAGAAGATTCCGTGAAATTTGTACGCGAAAATATCCATAAACAAGCCGGCGACAAAGCTGTTCCAAGAACACCTTTGAAAAAACACGATTTGCGGTGTTCACTGTATCTCAGCTAGAAATTATCTAAAATCAAGTACCATTAAAATTTAGTCAAAGTATCGTCAAATCCTCCCTCCAACGGTCTTTGATATTTTTTTGTCCATTTCTAAATTTTTGGTGGTCATGTAAAGTGAAAAGTGAAAAGTATTTTTCACGAAAAATTCCGCCATTTTGGGGGCGGAAAACCCCCTCAATGTAAAAAAAATCTCAAACTAACCGTTGGGGGGAGGTATTTTATATGTACAAAGTTTGAAATAAATCAGTCATGTAGTTTTCAAATGGCAGTGAACACGGAATTTGAAAACGTGGTTTCGAGAGAAATGCGGCACCGGCTTGTTTGTGGATATTTTCGGGTACAAATTTCACAGAATGTTCTTGAAATGACACTTAACAATATACAAAAGGTTTCAATAAATTTACTCTATCTATATAAATGAAAAAAATCGCAAAAAAGTGTTTTTTTTACGCTGAAACCCCTACCCGCCCTGAAAGGGTTGAAACTGCCCTTTATATTTTTTAGACGAAAGCATCGAATAATCAGCTCCCCGTTTGCCGTTCCGGACTAAATCCACGTCAATATAAGTTTGTTCTATGATGCGATTGCATATTCGTAAATTCTACTCCCCGCCTCCTCGGCCCAACCGTCCACCTCTCGAAAGGTAAACGTTCAAAATTTCGTACGGTACGGCATAGACGAAGATTCGTAGAAATAAAAATGGGTTACAATAAAAGTTCAATCAGTAAAAATAGTCGAAACAAATTTTCTCGATTCGGCGGAATGCCTTCTTAAGGGGTCAACGCACTGTTAAAAACTTTGTTCTTTCCATAACTTTTGAACGGGCCGAGATACAAAAAAAGTTCAAAGGGAAGAAATGTTGCATTTTTCGACTACTAGCCGTTTATGTTGATAATGGTGAATAAAACAACAAATGTTAATTGTTAATTGCAGTAATTCGTCACTAACTAATAAAAATCACTCTTCCGTTTTCTGCTAATACGGGCATACGTAAAGTTCGCAATCACGTACTAGTTTTTCGTTTCGCGGAGCAACTGCATAAATGTTGTATATCGCTGTATTATTATTATATATTATTGTATTATTATTGTTTCGAGATTAAAATTTCATCGGACATTTATTTGCGCTTATTTATTTATAACCGTTTCAACTGTACTTTTTTATGGATTATACGTATTACAATAATGATAGTCATGGTAAAAGTGTTTGAAACAAAGAGATTTCTTGCACCTGGCACAACTGATAATAGCTACGTGGCCGCACATATCGCATGCCACTGCATTTTGTGAAAAGCACAATTCTCCGGGATTTTCGAAGTTCGGTGGTCTCTCTTGTTCATAACCACCTTTGTACCATGCATATTTAAAGAGAGATACCGAGAGAGATACCGAAACACATTTATCCCAAAAACTTCAATATACAAATTTCAGGAAACAAAGGAAAATTTAAACTAAACAAAGTAACACACAAAATTCACAAATCATTATTAAATATTGAAATTGACGATCTCAATTTTCGATTCAAAATACTGAACCAAAAAATAGGAAAAAAAACCCGAAATAGTCAACAAAACTCACAACACTATAAAAGAAAATGTTTTATCATATGAAAAAACAAAATTAAACAGATTATCATTACTCATGTATGAAAAACAAAAAAAAAACTCCAAAATCTTAGATTTCAACGAACCACGAATATACATCAACACATTTTCAATCATGATGAATTTTTAAGAACAATAGACTCACAAATACATCTCAACCAAAACAATACACATTACCAGAATCACCAAAACAGAAATCTACCAACACATAACTACAGTTTCTCAAACTCAATTTTCACTAACAAGCAACATGACGCAAATAATAACTCCTTTATCGATCCTCTCAATAATATTAATTCAACAATTACACAAAACAACACAAAAAAATGGTTTATAAATCTCTCCAACACTGATATTCTATCACACATTTCCACATTCTTATCTCTTGGTGAAAAATTTTGTTTTCCTTATCTCAAACATTCAAACATAAAAAACTATATCCACAACTCCATCTCAGAACTTGAATCCAAACTAGAATTTCTACTCGACAAACCTAGACAAAATGAAATCAGAAAATTCACTAAAATCATAGACAAAATGAATATACCAACATCATTCTCCAACACCATTAAAATTATAAATCACACTTCTTCTTTTTTAAAAAACAATCCACAACTTTTAATTACACGAGCAGATAAAGGAAATTCAACAGTAATTTTGAACAAATCAGATTACATTGCAAAAACATACAATTTACTCGCAGACTCCTCAACTTAAAAACTAACAAATAACAATCCTATCAATATCCTAGAACAAGGCTAAAACAATATTCTCTCCAGATGGAAAAGTCTAAAAATCGTCGATGAAACAAAATTTCAATACCTAAAAGCAAAAAATTGCAACTTGGCACGTCTCTACTGCCTTCCAAAAATTCACAAAAAAAACTTTCCACTTCGTCCAATAGTATCATCAATCATTAGCCCAACACATAAATTAGCTGAATTTGTCCAATCAAAACTGTCAAAACTAATACACACAACAAACTCACATGTCAAAGACAGCTTTTACTTAAAACAATCAGTCTCAAACACATCAATCCCACTCAACTACAAACTTGTCTCTTTTGATGTCGTATCCCTCTACACCAACATTCCACTACAACTAGTCATCCAAAGTCTTCAAAAAAGATCAAATCTATTTTCCGAAACATTCCCTCTAAACGCAATAACTAAAGCCATAGAATATATCATGTTTTTAACTTATTTTACATGGCAAAAAAAATTTATCAACAAATTTCTGGATTACCAATGGGTTCACCTCTTGCTCCGATACTATCTAGCATTGTTATGATTGATTTAGAAAAAAATTGTTTAGAAAAATTAATATTTTCATTGCCACTATACAAAAGATATGTCGATGACATTATTATTGCTTTGCCAACAGACAAAATTGAATCCACAATCAATATTTTCAACTCATATAATTCAAAATTACAATTTACGTCAGAAATAGAAGAAAATAATAAAATTCCTTTTCTCGATATACTCTTGATCCGCAATCAAAATACAATCATCACAAATTGGTACAGAAAACCTACTTGGTCTGGCAGATTTATACACTTTTTTTCACACCATCCACTTTCCCCAAAAAAACTATAATTTACATGTTAGTTGACAGAGCAATAAAACTATCTCATCCGTCTTTTCACCATAAAAATCTTCAACTCATCAGGAACACGATGACAAGAAATTGCTATCCGATTTCCTTCACAGAAAAAATAATAAAACAACGACTTTCTACAATCAACAACCATAATAACAAAAATAAAAATGTTGACTCCTCTAGACTAATAAATCTACCATACACAAACATCCATCACTAACTAATTCGTCTTTTCAAACAATATAATATAACACTAGTCACAAACAACAAACACAACATCTTATCGATTACAGGCTCCACCAAAGACAAAATAGATAACAACAAAAAATCTAACATAGTGTACAAAATTGATTGTAATGATTGTCACTCTACATACATAGGCCAAACTAAAAGATATCTTAAAAACAGAATCAATGAACACAAAAACAGCCTAAAACATACCAACACAATACACACAGCTCTAGCACAGCACGCAATAGAACAAAAACACGATTTCAAATTTGATGATGTGAACATTTTAAACAATGAACAATGGCTCAAAAAAAGATTGATCCTAGAAATGATTTAAATCAAAACGCATCCTAATGCCATACATTTTAGAACTGACATAAATAAGCTAAGCTCAATATAAAATTCAATAATATATTCATAATAATATTTTATCACCATAACTACACACATCAATTTTTAAACTCGTCACTCAATTTTAAAACGTTTGACATAACACATTAACCTCAAAATCTCTGATACGATACATTAATTTTGTTTAAAAAAAAACTTCTAACATGACACGGGTAACTTTAAACTCTTGACACGGCACTGACAAAGGTCAAATCATTCTCCCTCTCTCCAGAAACATTAAATTCGCCACTTACTCTTTATCGAACTCTCTGGGACGTCACTACTCGACATGTAGAGCAGAGAAATATTTTTCTAATTTTCTTCTTTGTGCTTGCGGAGATATTGTCATTTTATTTCAATTGGTAATTACCACTTTCACACGACATCTCATTAATCTCATCAATCAAGACAGTAGATTAAACTAAAGTTTCTTTCACTATACCAATTTTTCACAAATAATAAAATCGCCAAAAAAACGATTAAGCCTGTCGATTGAATAAAAGAACGGTTCCGAATCAATCCTCCGATTCAACCTCACGAGACAGTATTTTATAATCACAAATACTATCTACACCAACCATCCTCCAAGCACAAACCAAAGAAAACTAGAAATATCGACAATATTCAGGTTCGTCATCTAACATAATTCTTATCATTCTTATAACATCACACTCCCTTACACCACCCTTGTTACTCAAAAAGAATAAATTAACATTTTACAAATAGTCACTCATACAATATCACCATGATTGAAAAATTTTCAGAGAAAAAACTAACACAAAATTTACACAAATTATTAAAATACATTTAATAACTTATTCATAACACAAAGTACAACTATACAAAATCTGTAAACTCTATTAATATAATTTGTATCACGAAATTTGTAGAACAAATAAAATTTCTAAAGAGAATCCGAACCAAGGATCGAAGGGTAACGAAAATAACTCCCTTTTTTTCTTTCTACCACGACCTTGGAAATCTCACTGGCCGAAGCGAAGCCGATTCCTTAACATCTCGCATATTTAAAGAGGTTTGTAAACCGTGGAGAAGAAAACTGATTGTGTGTACGAAATTGTAACTTAACAATATTGCCTCTCAAGTGCAAATTGACGTCATAATTGTATAATATTACTATGTCAGAAAAGTGTTTGACGAAGTTTTTCCATACACGCAAGCCATAAACTTCAAGGGGTTCATTCCCGTTGTACCTGCAAGAATTGCTAATTATGATTTGAACTAATTGTCTATAGAACTAATCATACTGGTAAAATATATTTACCACCAACCGTGCCCGAATGTTCCGTGGCTTCTTTGCAGACTCATGTTTCGTCACATACGTTTTCAACTTCAAAAAATTATGCACGAGAATAAAGAACTATATTTTTCAACTTAAAAAACTATGCTGCATCTGTTCTTTATGCATATCAATCACCGCAGCACTTCGTCGTACATTTTATTATACTCTGACATTTAACACGAATAAGGGTTAGGTACATCAGCTGTGATCGGTCTTAGAATGCACCCATGTTGAGCGTATATCTATATACATATAGGTGCCGGAGTACCCCAGCGCCATCCTTTCTCGCCGTCGTTTTGGAGACGAGTTGAAACACCTCGCTGAACCTCGTGGTATCTAGGCTCCATGCTTCATGCTTTCGTTAAGGGACAACACCACTGTGACGGCTTCAAAAAATATTAGGAGTACAACTTTGCAGTGACCGTTTTACTTAGAGAGCCACTGCGGCCGAAGTAGTGGCCCTAGCTCAATAAAAAAGTGGCATTTTAAACTAGAGGCTCTGCCAATGTAAACAATTTAAAAAAGCTAACGGATACATGTATGCATTATAAAGTTATTGGCACTCAATCATGGCAACCTACGAGCCGAATTCTCAGCATTTGCGGGAACTGCTCCAAAGACAACAAAGGAAGGGATTTTTGCACCGGATTGTGACTGGATATGAAAAGTGGGTTTACTACGATAATCCTAAACGCCGAAAATCATGGGGACTGCCTGGTCATATTCCGTCATCGACGCCCAAACCGAATATTCACGGATCCAAAGTGATGCTGTCTATCTGGTGGGACCAGCTGGGCGTTGTGTACTATGAGCTGCTCAAACCATACGAAACCATCACAGGGGAACTCTACCGACGTCAGTTGATGCGCTTGAGTAAGGCACTCAAAGAGAAACGGCCACAATTCAACGAAAGACATGACAAGGTGATACTGCAGCATGACAATGCCCGACCCCATGTTGCAAATGTCGTGAAAAAGTACTTGGAAACGCTGAAATGGGAGGTTTTATCCCACCCGCCGTACTCTCCAGACATTGCCCCTTCCGACTATCACTTGTTCCGGTCAATAGCATACGATTTGGCTGACCAGCACTTCGGTACTTACGAAGAAGTCAAAAATTGGGTCGATTCCTGGATTGCCTCCAAGGACCAAGACTTTTATCGACGCGGGATTCGAATGCTACCTAAAAGATGGGCCGAGGTCGTAGCTAGCGACGGGCAGTACTTTGATTAAAAAATATGTAGCCACTTTTTTTATAATAAAGCCTTAAACTTTTGAAAAGAATGGTCACTGCAAAGTTGTACTCCCAATAGATTTTTTGAAAACCATCTAGAAAAATCTAAAATACATTTAAGATTAAAATGCCGTTGGACCCAGGTCGAAAAAATAATTATTTTCGGAGATATTGAATATTTTGTGGAGCGGTGCAGCGCTCCGTGACGCTCGGGGTCCCGTGCAGCTGTGCGCCTCAGGGTCGGCAAGGTATACCGGGCCTTTCCCAGATCCTGCGGGTCTTTCCCAGGTATTCTTTTGTCTCCCTTCACAAAAACCGGCTATTGTTATAAATATAGTTTCGAAAAAAGCGATAATTGGTGGCGATAATTGAAAAATTTTCAAGGCAGGTATAGGGATAGCGTCATAGTGTCAGTTTGCGAATAGAAGCGACGCTACTCGTGTCTAAACGCTCCGAATCGTTTCGTTTATAAATATCGAACGCTCAGAATTATTCTTTGCACATCCGAAAGTGTACGCGGGGAAAAAGGGAACAAAACAGAGCTATGTGACGAGGAGTCGAACGAAAATTTCGAATCGAAAACCTCCGAACCGTTATAGCTCCGAAAATAGTTCTGCAGAGTAAGTGAGCACGTCGGCGAAAAAGTTAAAATCGTCGGACGATTTAGAGGTCGGTGTTACTAACGGTTTCGGTTATCGTATAGTACACCTCGTCAATGCATTGAACATTATATCGACGTTAGTGAAGTGCAAAGTGTGTGATCGCGATATGAAATTTACTGAAAAAAGTTTGCGCGGACTCGGATTCAAAATCGAGGTCGATTGCGGCCATTGTGAAAAAGTGCAAATCAATTCGTGTCCTATGATTGACAATGCATACGAAATAAATCGTCGGATCGTATTCAGTATGCGTCTTCTTGGCGTCGGTTTGAATGGCCTGATGAAGTTTTGTGCATTTATGGACCTACCGCGCCCCATGTTTCAGTCTTTCTACGACCGAATCATAAATTCGATTTCGATTGCCACTAAAGCTGTGAGCACAGTGAGCAAACAAAAGGCTGCACTTGAGGAGGAGACAATTTCGTTGGAAAATGGGGTGGAGGACGGAATTATCGTTTCAGGCGACAGATCTTGGCGTAAGCGCGGTTTCAGCTCGCTTTTCGGCATAACATCGCTAATCGACTGGTACACTAAAAAAGTGATCGACGTTATGGTGAAATCGAAATATTGCAAAGCTTGCGAGCATTGGGAAAAAAAGAAAGCACCGCGGAGTACTAGGGATGGAAAAGTACCCACGACGATGAGTGCCAGGCGAACCATAGCAGCTCCTCCGGAAAAATGGAAGTCGACTCAGCTGTCGAAATGTTTCAACGGTCTGAAGAGCTCTATGGCATAAAATATAAATATTATATTGGTGACGGCGATTCTAAAACGTTTCTGGGCATATCGAATAGCGATCCATACGACGGTTTCGAGATAACAAAAAAGAGTGCATCTATCATGTCCAGAAAAGTATGGGGACGGGCCTCCGCGAAATCGTGAAAAAACAAAAAGGATTGTCTGGCAGAGGAAAGCTCACCGGAAAATTGATTGACGAGTTGAGCACATATTACGGCTTGGCTATTCGGAGGAACAGCGATGATGTTGAAAAAATGAGGAAGGCAATTTGGACAACTATCAAACATAAAATATCCACAGATAGTGAGCCACAACATGACGATTGCCCAGAGGGAGCCGAGTCGTGGTGTTTGTGCCAGCGAGCGGTCGCAAGCGGTAATATTTCTGAATATCGCCATAAGCCGCCTCTTCCTCAGGAAGTATTGGAGGCAATTACGCCAGTCTTCGAAAATTTGAGCAGAGACGATTTGCTGCAGCGTTGTTTGGGCGGCTTCACGCAAAACAACAACGAAAGCTACAACAAATAGCCCCCAAGTGTCAGTCCGGGAGCAAAAAAATCGTCGATATTGCAGCTGATGTCGTGGTATTATTGTTCAATGATAGCCTGAGAAGCCTCATGAAAGTTTTGGAGACGTTGGGGATAACTATCGGCCCAAATTGTTTCAATTTTTGCGTTGAAACCGACGCAGCGCGGATCGAGCTGGCGGAGCGCTCGCTCACAGACGCTGCAAAAGAGGCAAGAAGAGCCTCTACAAGTTCGAGAAAAGATGCTAGGGACAATGATTTGCTTCTTGAAGGCCAGCTATATGGTGCCGGCATCACTGATTAAAGGTAAACAATTTTTTTTCCAATTTATCGCATAAATTAACAAACCTAAAACTTTGAACGCGTTTTTCTCAAAACCACTTTTTTGAGTGCCGCACGCAGCAGAACTCGAGCAATTTTTATCCGATCGACTTCAAATTTGGACTGCATCAATAGAACTAGATTACCTAAAGAAGTACATAGGATTTTTTGGATATCTCAATAATAAAAAAAAGTTATAGCCTATTTTCGACGAGAAATTTTGCTCGAAAATCGTCCTTTAATTTCAAAAGCGTGCCTATTTTTTTAAAATCAATATTTTTTCAAATCCCTGTGTACTTCTCTTCAAAATGTCATATTATTAACGAAAACACTCGGTATTTTTTTTTCAGATCGACTTTGAAGACAGTTCTGCTGCGTGCCGCGAACCACTGCAGAGGCAACAGTACCTGACGCGGGAGCTTCCCCAGCGTCACCATGGGGCGTGAAAAAATTAAATTTTTTTTTCATGTATCTTCAATAAACAACGAACAAAACAAAAAAAAATTTCGAATATCTCTTTTTTTCCCACAAAAAAAATTCTTGAAAAATGGAAAAAAAACAGGGGGTCACAGTGGTGTTCTGCCTTAATGCAAATCGCAAGGAGACTATAGGGAAGGAGTCCAATATTCGTATGGTGAGACGACATAAGAAACGTCCGTAAATTTGGGCCCAGAGCGTGGGGTTAAATATAGTCTGTAGGCGTCATCCGTGTCCTCAGTGTATCAAAAATATAGTTATACAGCCAGTGCACAGGGTGAAACGGACTGTCATGGTGGTTAATCGTTGACGCTTATCAAAAAACACCTATTGTGCACTAAGATTGTTTGTTTGCGATCTAGCTCGTCTAATTAGTTTTATGCAATAATTGGTATGACATTTTTTACAAAGTTCTTACATTTTTGTATAATTATGGAAAGGTATTATGATGTTGTAAATAATTTGTATTATGCATCTTTGGATAGTTACAAAAAAGATCAACCATCATTAAACACTTTCACGTTAATACCTTTTAAGAATTATTACTATTTTTATTTGCGTTATTATGATTCTTATAATAAATGTAATCAATAATCAAACGAATTTACCGATAAAAGGCATAACAAATAATTTGAATTAAGGGGTAAGGCCACTGTAAATTTTTTGAAAAAACGATTTTTTTTTATTGGCTTAAAAAATAGTTTAAACCCTCTAGTTTAAAAATAGTTTAAATCCTTTTAACTTCTTTTTTAAATTTTTTCCAATAAAAAACTATTCGCAAAACTTTAAACGCGTTTTTCTCGAAACATGGTTTTTCAAAATGGCACGCAGCATAACTCGAACAATTTTCATTTTTTTTACTTGAAATTTTAACCAGATGTGAACATTTACATTATCTTGAGAATGTCGATCGGAATTTTCAAGAATTTTATTTATTGATTTTTTATTAACAAAAAACTTGCCGTTTTTTTCGTCAAAAATCAATTTTTTTTTTCAAACGCACGCCAAATCCACAAAAATTGATACTTTTTAAAATCCGATCGACATTCTCTAGCTATAGCCCTCTAGATTAATGGTTTTTTTTTTGTTCTAGATTCAAAAGTGCACCAGTGGTGCTGCGTGCCGCGGAGCCCTGGAAGCAAAACATGTCCCGGGAAGATAGCTGTCGAACCGCCATTTTGTTTTTTTTTTACTGTAAAAAAATTTTATAATAAAGTTTTATGTATGCCCGATAACACCATTACAAGTTTTTTTTTCAAATACCTTCAATTTCGGGAGCAAAAAATTAGTGAAAAAACCTTTTTTTTTGGGCCGTTACAGTGGCCTTACCCCTTAAGAAGAATCATTTAATTTATAATTAAACTTTACGAGGAGAGAATCGAAAGCACTACCTCACGCGGTGTCATACAGTTTTTTAATATTGTGCGTAAAATTAAACTTAACATGCAAATGCATCTTACAAGAAAAGGTCGCGAGGTGTCTTCCTCCTACTCCGATGAAATTTGGCATGTTTGTAGAGCAGATAAAAATAGGTGACGTTTTCTTTTTTACATCAGCGGAACCCAATATTTAAGTGGTGAAACGCACCCTTGAAAATAAGGATGATTTTCGTTTTTCGTCGACAACTCTTTACCGATACGAGATATGAAAAAAATTTAAATGGCAACAACATTCATTGTTCCGTATACTATACATCGGAGATGGAAACGACGCAGATAAAAACAAATTTCGTATTGTTTATTGCAAAAATGCAATTTTTTCATACCTATCTACAAGAATTTTCAACCGATTGGGATGTAAATCGGCATACATATATGGCTGAACAAGGCGGGGCTACGGATTTTTTGGTTTTCCGATATCTCTTAATTAAGGAGTTGAAACGGCCCTTTAATTTTTTTAGACAAAAGCATCGAATAATCAGCTACCCTTTTGCCATTCCGGATTAAATACACGTCAATATAAGTTTTTTCTATGTCGGTCCCATAAGTTTGTTCTTTGTTCGGTCCCAGCCAATCACAACTTAAGGAAGCCAAGAGGACAGGACACCGTCAAGAACAAGAACACAAGATCACGTAGTGGAAACAAACAGCCCAAAAAAACCAAATCTGTTCTTGATGACATTGTGAAATCGAAGGTAAAGATAAAATGTTCTTCACAATCCTTTACAGTTGTTGCATATGATAGTTTAGAATAAACTGAAAAACTTAAAGTGAATCGGGTACTGTATCTCCTTCCGTAGAAGGAGATAATCTTTATCTCCTTCTACGAGTTACGTCTATTTTTAAGGATATGCGTCACACGTCCAGTAGATAAAAATCCCACTGCCAAGTAGGACGGTTGAGTTCAATGTGGCTCTGCTATCACCCCAGTAGACCCCAACCAAAGTGCATGTTTCCTGGAAAGAGAGAATCGACACGGTGCTGCTTCTACAATTGCAACAAAGTTACCTGAGGCTGGTCAGCCCTTCGAGAACACAGCGGTGGAAGCTACCCTGCGGATTATCTTTGACGATAGAGTATTGTCTTTATGATACGCAAGACCAACCAAACTTGAATGGCCATAAAAGACTCAGGAGCAAATACATAATTTTGGGAAGCGCGCCTTCTTTTAGCTAACGCTTCCAGACCACAAAATTTAGGGTATTGTTCGTTGCTACCAAAATCCTTGCATTATTGAATCGGAAGAATAATTTTCTGTGTTTCATATCAGAACGCACCAGTGTACAAAGATCCTTTGTGGTGCATGAGCAGCCGACCTGTGAGTGTCAGACCTGCAGCTCCAAAATGACTAAGGAAACCTGAAATCAACGAAGAATATGCCAAACCGCAAGAGTGAATCCTAAAAACGTGCAAGGGCATGAAAACAAATATTGGTGATTTCAATTTCAAACATATGAGGCATTTGAAATCCAGTAATACTTATTTAATGCAATTAACGTTAATGTGTAGGAGCAACAAGAAGTATATAATGAACTTAATTCACACGAAGTAATGTTCACAATTTCGCAGTTTCTTCGTTCGTTGATGGCTGTCATTATTATTGTTTAGGGTCTCTTCGAAATGTAGCTCCCCAACCAATTTTCTTACGTTGAGATTGCAGTGGAGTGCTCGCTCCCACTCAAAGAGTCTCTTATTGCACTATGAAACCCGATAACAATTTTAAACAACACATGTTGGAATAGTTTACCAACCAGAAACGACAAAATCAATTTATCTCCAAAATATATTTACCTTAAGAGCATGAAAGATTGCACGCTACCGTAATCCTAATGCACGACGCTGAGTTCAATTTTTGAACTGCCCAGTCTCGCAGCCTGGTACTGCGCAAACTTTTCCCATATTGCACACACTGAAATTTAATGACAAGAATAAAATACTCACAATAGTTTAAATTATGGAATATGGTATATTATTTGTAATGTCTACAATAAAAAATAATGTATTCCTATCCATACTCTCAGTGAACAAGGGAGTTACTTTTGTCACAAATTATACAGTTAGTTACTCTACAGGCGGTAAAGTTTTCAGCCGGAATATTAAATATGTTTCAACAAAAGACTCATCTTTTCTCGCTATTGGTTTGTCGTGAGGTTAGAAACTCATCCGATCACTTTCAGCAACGAATTCAGACGTACATAGAAGAGCAGTTCTTAAGGATATTATGTGCCGATTATATTGGGGGAATATCCCCCCAAGGTTAGTTCTCGATTAGCGGCGCTCACGGCAGTTTTTAATCTCGCTCGCGCTTCCGTTCGTAGACGTAAACGCTGTGGATATAACAGCGTCCTGCTTACTCTTACAAGGGGAGGCCACGACATTCAGATCAGAGATTTTCTTCAAACCTTCTATACTATTAGTAGTCCAATAGGACAATATAATGTGCAAGTAGCAGGCGTACTACTTAAGTGTTTTCGAGAAAATCGCAAGAGGAGTCTTACGCAACCAATATCTACGTGTGCGACACTGACAAGGGGACCTTACAGGCTGTCACTCACGGATTTTGATAAGTCTCAGATATGTTGTAGAGGGACCTACCCTGAGTACGTGAGTAAAGAGATTTTATACAACACTTTTTAGTTTTCGAGAGAAAACGTTCGAAAGTTTAGCTCGTAGCTACTAGTAGCTACTATACCGGTACGGTTGCACCTTTGTCGAACCAGCGGGCGCGGCCCAGTGGGCAAGATTCCCGGCTCTGACGCTCGTGGTCCAGGGTTTGAGTCCCGTGATGGCGTTTTTCTCACAAAATATAAATAAATTCGATGGATGATGCAAAACTGTCTAATTATTTATTATTATTTTATTTTTTTAGTTGTTTTATTAATTTTTTAAATTTTTTACTTTCCATTTTTTTTAAATATTTATTATTATTTTATTTTTCACGGAGAAAAAAAAGAGAGGAAGAAATTATACCATCTTTTACAAGAAACTGCAGTTTATTTCTTTTTCATTACAATATACAGGTTTTTCTTACTCGCTATCACTGTGGTCGCTTGTTACATCAGAACAATATTGCGGGTGGTATTTGTCGTAAAAGCAAGCAAAATACAAGACCAAAGAGCAGCGCGCACATTGTATAAAAGCTAACAGCCTGACACGTGCACGGAGTTTTGAGCAGCGCTATTAGAAAGCATACTTGATTGACAATTAAATACAGCGGCCATTCCTCAATTAACTTCGATGCAAACCACGCATATTCAATCATTGGCGCTGATCAAACGCTTTACGATCACGTCTTTGTAGACAAGAAGAAGGCATGTACATGTCTTCTTCTGAAGGCATGTACATGCCTTCTTTAATACTTTATGTACATGCAGTATTAAACTTATACCACCCAAGTGCACGCCGATTAGCCAACCGTGCGATGTATATTTTTATCGGCAAGTGAAAATGTTCACAAAACAAATACAAAATGCTCCCGATTTGTTAAAAAGAAACAGAGAATTTGCGCCAAGGGAAGATTCCATACAAATTCATTCTTCGATTCTTCATCAATTAAGCGCACTCGCTTTCGCGTCGATGATTAAATATACGTGGTTTGCATCGAAGTTAATTGAAGAAAGACCGCTGTTTTTAAATGTCAATCAAGTATGCTTTCCAATAACGCTGCTCAAAACTCCGTGCGCCTGGAAGGCCATAGCTTTTATACAATGTGCGCGTTGCTCTTTAGTCTTGTGTTTTGCTTGCTTTTATGACAAACACCACTCGCAATATTGTTCTGATGTAACAAGCGACCACAGTGATAGCGAGTAAGAAAACCTGTATATTGCAATGACAAATAATAAACTGCAGTTTCTTGTGAAAGATGGTATAATTTCTTCCTCTCTTTTTTTCTGCGTGAAAAAAAAATAATAAATAATAAAAAAATGGAAAGTAAAAAATTAAAAAAATGAATAAAAAATCTAAAAAAAATAAATAAAAAAAAAAAAAATAATTAGACGTTTTTGCATCATCCATCGAATTTATTTATATTTTGTGAAAAAAACCGCCATCACGGGACTTGAACCCTGGACCTCGAGGGTCAGAGCCGGAAACCTTGCCCACTGGGCCACGCCCGCTAGTTCGACAAAGGTGCCGCCGTACCGGTATAGTAGCTACTAGTAGCTACGAGCTAAACTTTACAACGTTTTTTCTCGAAAACTAGATAGCGTTGTATAAAATCCCTTTACTCAGATACTCAGGGTAGGTCCCTCTACAACATATCTGAGACTTATCAAAATCCGTGAGTGACAGCCTGTAAGGTCCCCTTGTGAGCACGAGGCGGCGGCGGTCAAGTGATTAACGTTCAATGTCCGTAATCGCTGGATCGAGCCCCGCTCATGTGATTTTTTTTCCAACACTGTTCATATTCTTCCATATATATTACAATTCAAACGTAATATAATGAAAAAATGCGTGTATGTGCATGAATCTTTATCGAATTCCCGATGTTATTTGGCTGTTTACTATTTTTTTTATTATTACAACAGCTATTATATTTATAATTATCGACAAGTAAACGACCAAACGAATAAAGTTTTCCTCAAAGTGTATGCCTGTCGAGATTTGCGAAATCCACTATACCTGGAAGCGAGTAACGTACCCGAAACTTTTGTGCACGCTTCGACCTGCAGACGCGCTTCAACCAGCAGACACAGGTTTGAAAAGAAAAGGGGAGGGCCAGGCCTGGACCTAAGTTCTATTCTTATAGGGCCGATGCTATACAACAATCCTCATTCGGCAGTTAACTCGCGTAGCGGTGAGAACTTGCTAATATAGCAGGAACGAATAGTATACGTATGAATGTTTGAAAATCACAAAATTTACATTTTTACTGCAAAAATGAAAGAGACTCCCGGTTCTTCGAATACTGTGAATGATGAATTCCATGAACATTCAGTGCATAATGCAGTTGCAAAACGTCAGTTAAAAGATGCGTTCGTGTGCTGTGATAGTCTTCTTCAAGAAGCGGATCTTATTAATACAGAGTCATCAGCAACGATTTCTGGAAATGCAATGGCGATTGGAGAAGCAGTGTATCAGTCTGTCATCGAACCATTAGGAGAAAGGTACTTATTACTGACGAGGACCTTATTCATTTCGAAGAAGTAGATGAAGAGGGCCTATTCCGTGAAGTTGACTGACATTTTTCCGACGATGAGGATTGAGAGCCAGTCGAAAAGAGGGCAAAAGCCGGATACGTTCCGTTGGAGACAAAAATAAAAGTAGTGAGACTGGCAAAAGAACACCCCACGTGGAATCTACAAACTCTCCAGGTAAAAGGATCTCGAAGTTTAAAAAAAGGACGATTTGAAGAGATGGGAAGAAAACATACAAACTGGAGGAACAACGATCGATAAATATTCAATAATTGATTCATGGACCAACGACCGCTTCGTGGAGGCTCGCAAAAATTATCAGCAAGTAAGTGTACATTTTTATCACCTTACATTTTTTTGTATCTTCAACAACTATCTTTGAAAAACAAATTATGGTCATGAAATGAATCTTTGATTTTACGTTTCAGGTAACAACAAGGACCTTACGGGACTGGGCTTTGGCTGCTGCAGGCCAATTTCAATCGGAGGGCTTTATCCTTAAAGCATCACTTTCATAGGTTAAGAAATTCAAACAACGGCACAGAATTCGGCTGAGGAAGATCACGCGATATGTGAGTAATAGGGTATCTGTGACTTTGGAAGAAACACAAGAAGCCGCAAGGAAGTTCCAACTGCAGACGAAGGCAGTTATTCCAAATTTTGACAAAAAATTTGTGATTAATAGAGACCCGACAGGTTACCAGTACCAGTCAACTTATGACAAAACTCTCGCCGAAAAAAATTCAAAAACTGTGTTTGTTAAAAGACGCGATATGAACAAAGTCACACACCCATACACAGCACAATACGCGATAACGATGTCCGGTGAATTATTGCCGCAAGTGTTTTTGGGTGTGCAAGAAGCCACGGGCAAGTTTGATCCAAGGGTTCAAAAAACTATTGACAATTTAACGAAAGACCTTCCAAACGTCGTTGTAACAAGTTCGCAATCTGGGAAACTCACCACACGGCTCAATAATTTATTTTTAACCAGCGTCATGCTTCCTTATGTGGAAAAAGAAAAATTCTTGCTAATAATAGATTCTTGGGGAGGTTAAACGGATCCTGGTTTGTACGATGAAATCTTTACCAATGACACAGGTCTTGGAACTTGCACGGTTAAAGTCATACCCCCGAAATGTACTCCGCTTTGCCAACCGTGCGACGTTTATTTCTATAGGCGAGGTAAGAACTTTATCAAACGCCTTCAAAATTGTTCATATTTGATGGAAAACGAACGAGAAATTGCTTCTCGTGAAGATGCTATATAAATACATTCTATCGTCCACCACCAATTATCAGCACCGATATTTATGAAAATGTTGCGGTATGCATGGTTTGCGACCAAATTATCGGAAAAAGAGACATTTTTCTAAATGTCAACGCCGTTTATTTTTCAATGGAAACTCTGAAGATTCCTTGTGCATGTGGGAAAATTGCATTCAGCAGATGCCGTTTTAATTCATGTTTTCCGTGTCTGTATGAAAAATATCATCCTGCAACTTGTTATGTCGAAAGCACATCCGACGATTAATTGTCGAAAGCACAACCTTACATTCCGATATATTGTAACTCATTGTATTATTGAATAAAATTATTTACACCTTTATTTATCGATGTTTGACTTACGCTTTCCAAGCCTGGCCCTCCCTCATCCTTTCAAATCTGTGTCTGCAGGTCGATGCGTGCACAACAGTTTCGGGTACGTTACCCACTTTCAGGTATAAGGGATTTCACAAATCTTGACAGGCATACATTTTGAGGAAAACTTTATTCGTTTGGTCGTTTACTTGTCGATAATTATAAATATAACAGCTGTTGCTATAATAAAAATTAGTAAACAGCCAAATAATATTGGAAATTCGATAAAGATTCATACAAATACACGTATTTTTTCATTGTATTACCTTTGAATTGTTATATATATGAAAGAATATGACCAGTGTTGGAACAAAAATCACATGAGCGGGACTCGATCCAGCGATCCAGCGATTACGGACATTGAACCTTAACCACTTGACCGCCGCCGTCTCGTGCTGAGTGTCGCTACGCACTGGTAGATATTGGTTGCGTGAGACTCCTCTTGCGATTTTCTCGAAAACACCTAAGTAGTATGCCTTGCTACTTGCACATTATGTTGTCCTAATGGACTACTAAAAGTATACAAGGTTTGAAGAAAATCCTTGATCCGATCGTCGTGGCCTCCCCTTGTTAGGGTGCATTCCACTTAATGCCCGCAACGCCCGCGACCACGGCTGCATGATTTTCCATTTCACTAGCGCGCAAACGCCACAGACGAAAGTATAAGTGGAACGCATTGTGGGCGACCCGAAACCGGAATGGAACGCCAGACGCCATAAACATGGCTGCTATCGAGTCGAGTGAGTCGACGTCGACAACTCCAAATTTGAGTGTCAGTGAAATTGTAACTATGTTGGTGATGCGTCAAAAAAGATTGTATGAGTCTGAAAGTTCATCGAGTTCCAATTCGGATGACGAGTGGGAAATAGCTCTGCGAGAGAGAGAGAGGGAGAGAGAGAGAGAGAGAGAGAGAGAGAGAGAGAGAGAGAGAGAGAGAGAGAGAGAGAGAGAGAGAAAGCGAGAGAGAGAGAGGAAAGCGAAAACTTTGGCCACGAATTATGGGTTACCACGATGTTGTTCGTCATTATGCGGAGCATGAATTCAAACGCCATTTCAGGTTTGCTCTCACTTATGTTTTTCTTAGTTTTGAATGTCATTCTAAATATAAAATTGTAGGTAAAGTTTTTCGTTCCTCTTCCTTTTGCGACGACGGCACCCGGTCGGAGATCGGGTTACGAGACTCTTGAGTGGGTCATAAATGCCAGGGCTGTCATTCCGGAGCTAAGGAAGAAGACAAAGGACGAAGTCCTAAGGGTCCTAGGCGAGGTGCCTAGGAATTGACAACGAAGGGGCATTCTGTCTCCAGACACGGAAGTCACCAGTCGCGATCACCACCCAAAGCCCTTGCTATGTTTGTTAAGCCGATTAATTGACTGATGTACAAGAGTATTCTGACCACCCGGGAGGATTACGTTACGTTATGACCTGCTTCATCGCACCCACTCTACAGCTCCAATAAATCTGGACGATATAAGAATATCGGGCAGAGAAACAAAACTCCTTCTCGTAGTGACGAAAGTCTGCACTCCAAGAATTGCCATGCGACCACGATTCGTACCACCGACGCAACGCCTACATGCGATACGCGCCACCCCAACCCCACGACAAATTATCCTTGGACCATCACGCTACTAGGAAATCAACTTCAGTCACCCCGTTGATTGACAAGAAACATCCTGAATAATCTTCATGAAAGCTATCGGCGACGAAAAGGCGAGCGTTTTCATAAAAATCCAAGGGTACCGTGTAGATCGGAACCAGCCGGATCACCCCTCGCACAGGGTGAAAAGGTAAGAACCACTTAGCCAATACAAAACCCGATTATAAAAGGAGGCACCTCTGACCCACGCTTATTAATATCCGGAGGATCGTAAAAACCGACTTTGCCAGGAATCGAAGAAATACCTACCACGGGTACCGCCACGAGAGAATCGTACACACGCACCCCCTAAAATCCCTACCAAGAACGCGAAGGTCTTTCTTTCTTTCTTCGTTAATTACTGAAGACTTGAGAGAAGGCCACCCCAAAAAAGGGAATAGAGAGGGAAAGTCACCCAAGATTTTCGACACGTTGAAGATCTTTCGAGAGAAGACCACCCCCGAAAAGGGGTATGAAAATAAGGACCGGAAACACAGCAGCGTGCAGTCTCGACTTCAACCTCGTGGCCAGAGTTACGCCACAGCCGGTCGCAGTCAATCTCCAGTCTTTATCCGTCAGTCGCAATCTCAACCTCGCGGCCAAAGCTACGTCTGTCTCAATCTCAATCTCCAGTCTGTAACGTCGCGAGAAAAAGTGCTATCGATTTTTTTTCCTCTCCTATTTTATTGAACTCCGGCGAAAACGCGGGCTTACCCGAGTCCACATGGAAATCAAGGTAAACTATGAAAATGCATTGGTTTCCGTAGTTTCCACGATAACGGCATTCTCATTTTTCGACGGGTCCTTATATTTTCTTTAGAATTAGGCATACCACAGCCGAAACGAAATATATCGATAAGAAGCGAGCTTCGTGCATCATTTCTTACGCGAGAGCACAGTCGGTCTTGACCATATCTACACACAATCCTCAAACGCAGTTTATGATAAAATCCTTAGCCATAAGAACGTACAACACGCGAAGACTGTTAATTCCTTAGCCATAAGTACGTACAACACACGAAGACTGTTAAATCCTTACCCATAAGAGCGTACAACACACGAAGACACACGAAAATATCGTAATCTTTACTCCACAAAAATATACATTCTTCAAAAGAAAATCCTTCATGCCGGAAAGTTGACCCGGCGATACTACGTTGGTATTTCCCACGCGCTTTCACACCTGGGTCAACAAAGCCTATCTTGAGGCAAGCGCGGCGACGCGACCAAGGCCCTTTTTCCTCCCTATATTTTTCCAACACTCCAGATAAGCAGACGCGGACTAGTTTCGGAGAATCGAGATGGAGATAACACACATCATAGTCTACACCCAATCATAGTCTCCAAAAATATTTTCCCTTCCAACTCAACAAATCATATGCACTAGTACATTTCCTACATCCTTTCCACCAATCAAAAAATTAACGCATGATGAAAATGCACTTTTCGAGAAACTTCTTCTCCCATCATCCCAGCATCCAAAATATCCTACAAGCTAGGATAAAAAAATCTTGGAGTCAGTGTTCCATCATCACTCGTTGAGTAAAAGTCGCCCTTCAGTCTCCATCGCGTACGAACAAAAATCTCCCAACAGCGCTCACCGGAACAATTACAAAAAAACTGTCTCCAGAAAGCGAACGCGAACTTTAACTTCAAAATTATACTTTCTAAAAAACGCGAACTACAAGAATTTCATTAAATGTATATGTTGAACGTGTATACAGTATTATTTTGCGTAAATTTCCAATTGATTCGAAGACGCGGCTCGCAAAAAATACCCCTGCGTTAAAAATTTGTGTCGACGTGTAACCCAACATTGTTACCAAGCGTGCGCAACCGAGGGGTCCGACCTACCTGCGGAGGCCCGAACCCTACGGCTGTAAACAGATTACCGTATCCGCGATGCATCATCAATGTAAGCGAAATTTGTTATGTATCTTTTCTGTATTATTAATTTAATCGAATTAACCAAACTGGTTAATTCCAATAAACCCCGAATTGTCATTTACTTGCGTAGACCAATTCATTTATTAACCCATTAACGCCCAAGAATCGCGATTTTTTCCTTCATTTTCAAGCCAGATTTCTATTATATAAAAAAAATCATAAAAAATGAAGAGATACGTTCCCTAGTATTTTCGGGGGTGCTCTTTCAGAATCTGGGGTCAAAATCGGGTTTTGTCCATTAGGGGAAAAAATATGGCGGCTTATAAACAAAAAAAGGAAAAATCGATGACACAAAAAGGAAAAATCGATGACACGATTGAACAATCAATTTTTTTAATTCGTCGTTGTCAACATTTTCAACCCCAAAATGGCGCTTTTCACCCCCTGAGTGACACGAAAAATTTCACGCTCGGTGTCCCAAATGAAAAGTAGTTGGATTTGGACGAAAATTGGTTCTCGGAGGTTTTTGAGGTCGCTGATTACGATTCCGTTCTCAAAATTCCGGAATTCAAAATGGCCGATCCAATATGGCGGACACAAATGCAAAAGTTCATTGGAATTGGATAAAACGTGGCACTCGGGGGTTTTCGAGGTTGCTGATTATGATTCTGCTCTCAAAATTCCGAAATTAAAAATGACGGATCCAATATGGCAGACACAAATGCAAAAGTTCATTTGAATTGGATAAAACATGGGACTCCTGGGTTTTCGAGGTCGCTGATTATGGTTCTGCTCTCAAAATTCCGAAATTAAAAATGGCGAATCCAATATGGCGGACACAAATGCAAAAGTTCATTTGAATTGGATAAAACGTGGCACTCGGGGGTTTTCGAGGTCGCTGATTATGATTCTGCTCTCAAAAGTCCGAAATTCAAAATGGCAGATCCAATATGGCGGACACAAATGCAAAAGTTTATTTGAATTGGATAAAACGTGGCACGCGGGGGTTTTCGAGGTCGCTGACTATGATTCTGCTCAAAATTCCGAAATTCAAAATGGAGGATCCAATATGGCGGACACAAATGCAAAAGTTCATTTGAATTGGATAAAACATGGCACTCGGGGGTTTTCGAGGTAGCTGATTATGGTTCTGCTCTCAAAATTCCGAAATAAAAAATGGCGGATCCAATATGGCGGACACAAATGCAAAAGTTCATTTGAATTGCATAAAACGTGGCACGCGGTGGTTTTCGAGGTCGCTGATTATGATTCTGCTCTCAAAATTCAAAAGACTTTGGGTATTGAAATACCTGAAAAAATCAGGTATTTAAATACCCAAAGGCTTTCGAACTTTCAGAGCAGAAATATAATAAGCGACTTAACAAACCCTCGAGTGCCACGTTTTATCCAATTCAAATGAACTTTTGCATTTGTGTCCGCCATATTGGATCCGCCGTTTTTAATTTCGGAATTTTGAGAGCAGAATTATAATCAGCGACCTCGAAAACCCCTGAGTGCCACGTTTTATCCAATTCAAATGAACTTTTGCATTTATGTCCGCCATATTGGATCCGCCATTTTGAATTTCGGAATTTTGAGATCACAATCATAATCAGCGACGTCGAAAACCCCCGAGTGCCACGTTTTATCCAATTCAAATGAACTTTTGCATTTGTGTCCGCCATATTGGGTCCGCCATTTTGAATTTCGGAATTTTGACAGCAAAATCATAATTAGCGACCTCGAAAACCCCCGAGTGCAACGTTTTATCCAATTCAAATGAACTTTTGCATTTGTGTCCGCCATATTGGATCCGCCGTTTTTAATTTCGGAATTTTGAGAGCAGAATTATAATCAGCGACCTCGAAAACCCCTGAGTGCCACGTTTTATCCAATTCAAATGAACTTTTGCATTTATGTCCGCCATATTGGATCCGCCATTTTGAATTTCGGAATTTTGAGATCACAATCATAATCAGCGACGTCGAAAACCCCCGAGTGCCACGTTTTATCCAATTCAAATGAACTTTTGCATTTGTGTCCGCCATATTGGGTCCGCCATTTTGAATTTCGGAATTTTGACAGCAAAATCATAATTAGCGACCTCGAAAACCCCCGAGTGCAACGTTTTATCCAATTCAAATGAACTTTTGCATTTGTGTCCGCCATATTGGAGCCGCCATTTTGAATTTCGGAATTTTGAGAGCAGAATCATAATCAACGTCCTCGAAAACCCCCGAGTGCGACGTTTTATTCAATTCAAATGAACTTTTGCATTTGTGTCCGCCATATTGGATCCGCCATTTTGAATTTCGGAATTTTGAGAGCAGAATCATAATCAGCGACCTCAAAAACCTCTGAGTACCAATTTTCGTCCAAATCCAACTACTTTTCATTTGGGACACCGAGCGTAAAATTGTTCGTGTCACTCAGAGGGTGAAAAGCGCCATTTTGGGGATGAAAATGTTGACGACGAATTAAAAAAATTGATTGTTCAATCGTCACTATTCTATGCACCCATGGTTGAAAAAAAACCGGACTTTTCAACGGCTTCGAGGTGAAAAAAAATTTGAAAAAAAAGTGTCATCGATTTTTCCTGTTTTTTTTTGTTTAAAAGCCGCCATATTTTTTTTCCTAATGGACAAAACCCGATTTTGACCCCAGATTCTGAAAGAGCACCCTCGAAAATACTAAAGAACGTATCTCTTCATTTTTTATTATTTTTTTTATATAATAAAAATCTGGCTTGAAAATGAAGGAAAAAATCGCGATTCTTGGGCGTTAATAGGTTAATCGAGTCACTGCGTCATACCCACCTTTGCGTGCACCTTTCCCTTTTACACCCTCATCCCGAGCTAGTGCGCTAGGCGTACGCTAAAATGAGGGAACCGTGATAGATATATGCTCACGTGCCCTCAGGACGTGACAAGTCTCAATCTGAATCGAGCAATCTCAGTCAAAGTTTCAACGCGTTCAGTCTCGACTTCAACCCCGTGGCCGGAGCTATGCATCAATCAGTCGCGGTCAAAGTCTCAGTCTCCATCTCGACCTCACGGTCGAAGTCACAGTCTCGATCTCGACTTCACGGTTTAAGTCACAGTCTCGATCTCAATCGAGCAGTCTCAGTCAAAGTTTCAACGTGTGCACTCTCGATTCCAACCACGCGGCTGAAGTTACACCAATCAGTCTCAATCTCAACATCAAGTCCAAAGACTAACACCCGTATTCATAGTCGTTCCTTAAGAAATAGGACCTCCTTGTTCCTTGTTCTGAACAAAGAACAAGGAATAAGGATTCCTCAAGGTAAATCTATGAATACGGGTGCAAGTCCTCGTGAACAAGCAGTCAGCCGCAACAGTCATCGAAGTGATACCAGCCCAGCACTTGCAGTCTCAGTCTCAACCTCACGACTAAAGGTACTGTCACCAAAATCTACCAGTTGAAATTCAGCAAGGTTCATTGTACGTATTGTGCAGTCGCGTTTTCCAATATCGGTCAAAGACTCTCCTCAAAAGAAGTCTCAGCCCATCGCGAAGTGTTCAAGTTACCAAGTCTAAACCATTGCATCACCACCGTATCTTTCAACTTCAAGACTCTGCAACAACTATTAAACTATCGAATACAGCCTAAATCTAAACCACAACCGACGGAATCAATTGCCTTCAAAGAACTATATTCTTATCTTGAACATTTCAACCATTTCAACTATTTAATCGAGCGTAAATGTTGTAACTATTTAATCTCGTGTAACCATTGTGCGAACACTGAAAAACCGCTCGACATACGTGTTGATATTATAACTATTTAATTTCCAAGTAATCACTGTGTGAATATTATAATTAAGAAGAACTTGTAACAACCATAATCCGAATCTCAAAAAGATACCGCCGATAAACTAAATTATAACCACGTTTATTAGACGACTATTGGAACGAAAGGACCAAACGGCGAATTATCCGAAAATAAATAGAGTAAGCAAAGCATTTATGCAAAACTTTCGTATCATTCGACCTTCCTCAAGACCAACGCATTATCCAACCGTCATTCTTTCTATATCAAAGACGTGACTTCCGTCCCTGGGTAAAGGACTTAATCGTCTTAACCCAAAAGCGAAGTCAACACCATGTTATGTCCTCTCTAAGATTCGATAAGTTCATGGGGGCGTAAGAATTATATTAATTAAAACGGTTTTGGTGAAATTCTACAATTCGTCAACCAAATTTATTATCTATTGGGTGTACAACTTAATTCGGTCCGTTTTTTTTGCTTAAAATGCGCACTTATTTGAATGATAAAATGAATTAATACATTAATGAAAATATTGTCCATCGCTAGCCACTACTTTTCCCCATCTTTCTGGTAATTTATTAATTCCGTCGCAGAAGAAGCATTCATCTTTTGAAGCCAAGAATGAATCGAGTCAATTTTTGATACCCTGTTGTGACGTGAAGCGTATTCCACTCAAAGCCTTCTGCATCGATCGGAACAAATGGTAGTCGGAAGGGGCAAGATCTGGGCTATAAGGCGGGTGAGCCATAATTTCCCACCCGCTACATTCCAAATAGTTTTTAACCACAATAGCAATGTGAGACCCAGCGCTGTCATGTTGAAAGATTATGGACTCGTGTCTGGTCGCATATTCTGGACGTTTTTCGGCTATAGCTCGCTTTAAACGGATCAATTGTTGCCTGTAGCTGTACACCATAAACTTCTACAAGTATTCGGTCGGCTTCAGCGGCACTTTTCTTCCAACTGAAACAGAAAATCAACACTTCCCGCAAATGGTGCTTATTTGGGACGAAATTCGACATTTTGACCGCAGTAAAAATTAGACTTGATGCGCAAAACTCAAAGGTCTGTAAACGATATTTGGTTAAGGGATGTTGATACTTCACGATACAGCAAAAATCAGCTGTTGCCGTCAAACATTTATAGCACCTAGAGCTATCTTTTGAAAACGGACCGAACTAAGTTGTACGCCTGATATATTAATCTTTATTAAAGATAATACTGATTGCCATACTGTAGACTCTAATCCGTATCTTGCGTGTGTCGTCGATAAACTAAGTGAGTCAGTGAGAAACAAAAATTGTATGTGGAAAAGTGTGGACAAACATTAAAAAGCAAGATGCATTCGGGACAGGGGCCGGAGCAATCTTGAGGACACGGCAACGATAAGGACCGAAGGTCACGAAAGCGCCACCGCAAAGTGTCTAGCGACTCCGATACATCAACGGAATGAAAACGATCCGGGTCGCGATTAAGCCTTAGCTCACTGCGTGCCCACAGCATCAGTCCGCACGGGAGCTCCTCATCCGTGATTTGGACTTTGCCAGACTCACCGACGTCCTCGCAGGTATCATAAAATCCAGTTCGAGGCCGTCAAATCATTTCGTAAATGAGAAGGTCTTACCTGAGTTGGGACGATCAGAATGAACTTTAACTACCGCCGACTGGCTAGAAAAGGTCAACACGTGTAGCATATTGTATGATACGGGACGATCAGACCAAGCTCTATTTGGCGGTGTGTCGATTACGGGAAAACACAAAGATTTGGAAGATTTGAAAGACGGGCGCTTGTTGTGGGAGGCGTTCAAGCGCGCTCTCGGGAGACAATTTCCAGAAGAAAAAGGTGTCGGTTACTAGCTAAAGGAAGCAGTAGAATCTTTCAGCAAACCCAGTCACGACTTGCAGTCGTATTGCTTCTTCAAAATGGGCATATTGAACCGTCTCAAGTTAGGACTCCAAGAAAAACAGATTCTCGATTTCGTAGCTTGGGGAATATACGACGAGAATATCCGTAAAACAGTTCTAGCTATCAGCTAGGAAAAGACAACGGGGGGGGGGGAGGGCCGTTGCTACTCTTGCGGTAAGAGGGGTCACGAGGGAGAAAATTGCCGCAAGCCCGAGGCCTCGCGAGAGCCGATGACGCAGAAATGAAAGTCGAACTGTAGAAAGAAGAGCCGCCGTATCACGGACCCTACCACATGTCAGTAGTATGGGGGCCACTATGGCGACCCCCACTCCTCATCCCCACTCCTACCCCCACTCATCGGTAGCTGAGGTGGTGGGGGGTGGAGTGAAGATGACCGTCCTTATCCCCCCCACCCCTCCCCCCTCCGCGGTATCCGAGGTGGAGGGTATGGAGTGGGGATTTCCCCCCACGCCCCGCGTGGAGGGGGGATGGCCGGAGTGGAGGGTTCGCCATAGTGGCCCCTTTTTTTTTTACTTTACGAAAAATCGTTTTTTAGAAATAATTCTATATTACTCACCGAGGTCGTTGCTGCTCCTGGTGACGGTGCACTCCGAGGGTGCACACACACACACACACACACACACACACACACACACACACACACACACACACACACACACACACAATCGCGCGCGCGCACACACTAGCGCGAGTGTCACGGCTCGTTCTCCCACCCCTCCGGCTCGAACGAGTCGTCGAATCCGTCGTCGGGCCACCCCGCGTCGTAAAAAGCGACGGGTTCGGGCCCATCGTTCAACGCCGCGATTAATACCGTCGCGACGTCGACCCCATTGTACATACGCACACTGGGGAGGAAGGTGGCGTTTTCGGCCACAGCCACGACGACGCGGTTCTCCACGAGATCCGCGAGCAGGTCCGAGACGAAGGGGATGGCCTCGAGATGCGCGATCCCCGAAACCGCGCACTGGATGGCGAGGCCCGCGACAAACGCGCAAAAGGGCGCGGGGGCATACAGCGAGGCCGCGTCTACGTACCCGCTGTATCCCTCGTCAACAAAAAAAACTTCACCATATCCCTCGGAGTCGCACGACACTATATTTCCGCGGAGCACGTCACAGCCACCCGCGGGGATTGTCACACACGATGCTCCCGGCACAACATCGTCGAACGGGAAGCGTACTCCCGCCCGACGCTGCACGTAAAATGCGTACAGGGCTTCACGCAACCACTCGTGCGTTTCGCCCGTCGCCACTGTACGTTTATATACGGCCAAGCCGTCGACGCGGGAAACGCGGCACGCAAACGGCGCCACAGGGAGCTTGAGGCACTCGGGATACATTTTTCGCGATACACGGACTGGTGGAAGAGAAGAAGAAGAGACGCGCGCGATGGAGTCTGAAGAGCAACTGAAGCTGCCAGTCGTATGAAGGGTATCTTTTGCAGATTTTTGACAGGTCAGCATAATTGCACGTGTGCGAGGTAGCCGATGCATCGTTCTACGATGAGCTCACCCGACGGTGAGCGCGATCGTTCTACGATGAGCTCATCCGATGGTGAGCATAGATGCACGTGTGCAAGCTTAGCGATGCAGTTTAGCTTCGCTCCGCGATGAGTTCATCCGCCGGTGAACTCACCGCAGGAGTTTGCGAATTATGCTGATAACTGTCAAAATCTTTTGCACAGCAGCCCACATGGGAGAAGCCGTATTCGCGGCCACTCCTCTTTGTGTGGATATTCGTACATGCTATAGAGCGCGCACACCGACGGGCACGAGCATACGTGTGCGTGGCATCGGGCCGCTTGCTGACACACACACACGCGCCCCCGTAGCAGCCCGCAAGGGAGAAGCCGTATTCTCGGCCTCTCCTCTTTGTGCGGATATTCGTACCTGCTATAGAGCGCGCACAACCGACGGGCACGAGCATACGTGTGCGTGGCATCGGGCCGCTTGCTGACACACACACACGCGCCCCCGTAGCAGCCCGCAAGGGAGAAGCCGTATTCTCGGCCTCTCCTCTTTGTGCGGATATTCGTACCTGCTATAGAGCGCGCACAACCGACGGGCGCGAGCATACGTGGGTCGTGGGATCGGGCCGCTTGCTACTACATGCACGCGCCCGCGTAGTGGCTCGCAATGGAGAAGCCGTATTCTCGGTTACGATGCAAAGTTTTTGTGAACGAAAAACACTACCACTTCGGACCGCGATTGAGCGAACGCAACGAACGGAAGATCGCACAAACGCAATAAGCGATCGAACGAACAAAGAAAGTAAGCTTCTTTTAGGTTTCGAAAAGCAGTTATTGGCCGAGGGATTTTGTTACGATGCAAAGTTTTTTGTGAACGAAAATCGAACGTTTTGTTCACCGAAAATCGATACCTCTACTTCGGACCGCGATTGAACGACGAGCGATCGAACGAACGAAGAAAGTAAGCTTCTTTCAAATGTCAAACATCAGTGTTTGGCCGAGGGGTTTTTTTCGATGCAACGCTTTTTGTAGACGAAAATCGAGCATTTTTTTCACCGACAATCGATGCTTCCAAGTCGGACCGCGGTTGAGTGAGCGCAATGAATAGAGGACCGAACGAACGCAATCAGCGATCGAATGAAATCAACGAACGATCAAGCGAAAGAACGAGCGATCAAACGAACTTAGAAAGTAAGCTGCTTTTAGATATTAAAAAGCAGTGACTGGACGAGGAATTTTCTTTTCGATTCATAGTTTTTTGTGAACGAAAATCGAGGGTTTTTTTCGCCCAATATCAACGCAACGAACGAGTGAAAGAACGGATTGTCCGGTCTTCTTTTCGATTCATAGTTTTTTGTGAACAAAAATCGAGCGTTTTTTTCGCTCAATATCAACGCAACGAACGAGTGAAAGAACGGATTGTCCAGTCGTTCGCTCGTTCGTCCCTTAAACGAACGAAAGATCGAATGCACGCAACGAACGATCGACTGATCGCAGCGAGTGAATGAAGGAACAAGCGATCGAATGTTCGAAAGATCGCACAATCGGAATACCGAATGAACGAGCGCATCGACCGATCCATCGAATGAATGAATGAACGAACGAATGAACGAACGAACACCGCAGTCCTAAGTAGGGGTATCGATTGTCAGGGTTACACATGTTCGTTGGAAAACCATGCATCGAAAAGAAAATTCTTCGCGTAATCCCTGCTGTTTGATATGTAAAAGAACCTTGTGTTCGATGGTTCGTTCGATCGTTCAATGCGTTCACACGTTCGGTCGTCTGATATGTTCGCTTAATCGTTCGTTCGTTAACCCCGTTGCGTCCGTTCGATCGTTCGTTCGTTCGTTCGTTCGGAGCGCTCATTCGTGCGTTCGTTCCAACGTTTATTACGCTTGTTCGATCTTTCGTTGTCTAATTCCTTCGCTCAATCACTGCATTTTCATATGCAAAAGAAGCTTGTGTTCCTTCACTCGTTCGTTTATTCGTTCGTTGCGATCGTTCTATCCTTCGGTGCGTTCGTTCGTTCATTTTTAAGAAACGAATTCAAAATAAAATTAAAAAACCAGATGTAGAAATTGACATTGAAATAAAAATTTTAAAATCGAAATCGTTATTGAAATGAAAATCCAAATGAATGTTCTCAAGCTATTTTTTTTTTTTTTTAATAAACCTGGAATCAAGGTTCTCAAGCTCAAGCGATATACTTTTAGAAAGTCTTTTGAGGTTTCGTCCCCGAGTGTGTACTCAGTCGATATTTCACGAAATTGAAATAAAAAATGAAAAACAAAATAAAAAATGGCTATCGTAATAAAATATCGTAAAAAAAAAATAAAAATCGACATAAAAGAAATCGAAATCGGCGTTCTCTTTGGGTCATTCGTTCGTTCCATTCACTCGATCGTTCGTTCGTTGCACACGTTTGATCGTTCGTTTCATCGTTCATTACCCTCGTTTGACCTTTCGTTTGTTACGAACTAACGAACACCTCAGTCCGAAGTAGTGATGTTGATTTTCAGGACAAAACTCTCTATGTTTGTTGATAAAACCATATATCAAAAAACAAACTTTCTTTGCGCAATCCCTGCTGTTTGACATGGAAAATAACCTTGCGGTCGTTGGTTCATTCGATCGTTCAATGCGTTCGCACGTTCGTTCGTTCGATGCGTTTGCTCGTTCGTTCGCTCGATCTTTCGTTCGTTAACCCGTTGCGCCCGTTCGCTCGATCGTTCGTTCGTTGCGCTCGTTCGCTCGTTCATTCGCGCTTGACGAGTCGAATGTTAATCGCTTGGCTGAAGAACCGATTCATCATACAGTCGCAGTCACTGATTTCTTCACCATCATCGCAGAGAATAAATTATCGCGGTGCTCGAACAATGGAAAATAAAATTCTTCGCGTAATCACTGCCCTTTGATATGAAAAAGAACCTTGTGTTCGTTGGTTCGTTCGATCGTTCAATGCGTTCACACGTTCGTTCGTTTGATGCGTTCGTTCGATCTTTCGTTCGTTAACCCATTGCGTCCGTTCGATCGGTCGTTCATTCGTTTAATCGCCCGTGCGTTCCTTGCGTTCACACGTTCGTTCGTTAACCCGTTGCGTCCGCTCGATCGTTCGTTCGTTCGATCGATCGTTCGTTTAATCGCCCGTGCGTTCGTTGTATTCGCTCGATCGTTCGTTCGTTGCGTTTGCTCAATCGGTCGTTCGTTGCGTTCGCTCGATCGTTCGTTCGTTGTGTTCGCTCGATCGCTCGTTCGTTCGTTGCGCTCGTCGTCGCGAAAGGACGAGCGATCAACGAACGAGTGAAAGAAAGGATTGTCCGGTCGTTCGCTCGTTCGTCCGGTAAACGAACGAAAGATCGAATGCACGCAACGAATGATCGACTGAACGCAGCGAGTGAATGAAGGAACAAGCGATCGAACGTTCGAAGGATCGCACAATCGGAATACCGAACGAACGACCGCATCGACCGATCCAACGAACGAACGAATGAACAAACGAACACCGTAATCCTAAGTAGTGGTATAGATTGTCAGGGTTACACATGTTCGTTGAAAAACCGTGCACCGAAAAGAAAATTCTTCACCTAATCCCTGCTGTTTGATATGTAAAAGAACCTTGTGTTCGTTGGTTCGTTCGATCGTTCAATGCGTTCACACGTTCGTTCGTCTGTCTCTGCTGTTTGACATGGAAAATAATCTTGCGGTCGTTGGTTCGTTCGAT
This sequence comes from Ophion obscuratus, assembly GCA_964007375.1. Taxonomy (NCBI): domain Eukaryota; kingdom Metazoa; phylum Arthropoda; class Insecta; order Hymenoptera; family Ichneumonidae; genus Ophion; species Ophion obscuratus. The sequence continues at coordinate 58,682,884 of OZ023312.1, forward strand.
CGTTCAATGCGTTCACACGTTCGTTCGTTCGATGCGTTCGCTCGTTCGTTTGCCCGTTCGCTCGATCGTTCGTTCGTTGCGTTCGCTCGATCGTTCGTTCGTTGCGTTCGCTCGATCGTTCGTTCGTTCGTTGCACTCATTCGATCGTTCATTGGCGCTTGACGAGTCGAATGTTAATCGCTTCGCTGAAGAACCGATTCATCATACAGTCGCAGTCACTGCTTTCTTCACCATCATCGCAGAGAATAAATTATCTCGGTGCTCGAACAATGGAAACTAAAATTCTTCGCGTAATCACTGCTCTTTGATATGAAAAAGAACCTTATGTTCGTTAGTTCGTTCGATCGTTCAATGCGTTCACACGTTCGTTCGTTTGATGCGTTCGCTCGTTCTTTCGTTCGTCAACCCGTATCGTCCGTTCAATCGGTCGTTCGTTCGATCGGTCGTTCGTTCGTTTAATTGCCCGTGCGTTCGTTGCGTTCACACTTTCGTTCGTTAGCCCGTAGCGTCCGTTCGATCGCTCGATCGTTCGTTTAATCGTCCGTGCGTTCGTTGCGTTCGCTCGATCGTTCGTTCGTTGCGTTTGCTCCATCGTTCGTTCGTTGCGTTCGCTCGATCGTTCGTTCGTTCGTTCGTTGCGCTCGTCGTCATGAGCTAATTCTGATACGTTCACGCAATGATAACAACTGCGTATTCGGTCAGCATCCATTAGAAGAGGCAGAAGTTGAATTGCTCAAGATACAATGGCGTATGCCTCACGTAATATTAAACGAGATAACTAAATTGTCATTACTTCGAACATTGGAAAGTGGGCGATACTTGAATATGAGCTTGCGCTCTTGGGACCTATTCGAGTATACACTGCTTCAAAGCACAACGAAACATTCATGGACTGTAAAAGCTACCTCCCAGCTAGAGAAACCAAGATATGTAATATTTGCGCTGCAGACTGGCAAAAAAATTCTATGGCAAAGGACATTACACTATTCGACGACTGCAAACTCGCCAATGTTAAACTTTACCTCAACTCGGAATCCTGTCTTTACGATGATTTGAATTTGGACTTTCATACAACTGTGTAATCTCATAACAGATAATGTAACAAAGAAACGGGTGAGGAGAATTAAATAATCACATAATGTCACATTTCGTTTATTTGCATGAATCTTTATGATTCAACCGCCAATTAAACATTTTAAATACATTTTGTAATGCACAATTTTGTTCATGCTTTGCGCATCGTAGAGTATAGCTTACGCCTAATTTACTCAAGGTATCCATATCGCCGAAGTCCACGTCCAACGTTTCAATAACAAGATCATTTTTCATATTTAATAAATCAGCTACCCATTCTCGTTTTTCATGGCCGTCAACATATACGATAGGATACAGATCGTCTTCCGTTGGGCCCCCAACTGCAGTCGTTATTAAACTTTGAGCCATGCTATTTGGAACGTTACCATAGGCCCACTTTAGACCATGATGATTCCGAATCAGCCATGACGCTTCGTATCTCTCAGATTTTGTGAGAAGTCTCCATGGTATGATACTCGCGAAAATGTAATGAGAGAGTACACATCCCGCTCTCAGAATCGCTATTTCCTTCACGACAAAGTTTCTCCCAACAATGAACCCTTGTAGATCGACAAATGTAGGTACAGACATAACGAAGATGAATTGGCTCGATCAAGTCGATAGCAAGATTAATTGATGACTGACGCCAATATTTAAGAAACTCGTCTTTAAATTATTTATTCATTGTGTGGGATTCATCTTCGTTATGTCTGTACCTACATTTGTCGATCTACAAGGGTTCATTGTTGGGAGAAACTTTGTCGTGAAGGAAGTAGCGATTCTGAGAGCGGGATATGTACTCTCTCATTACATTTTCACGAGTATCATACCATGGAGACTTCTCACAAAATCTGAGAGATACGAAGCGTCATGGCTGATTCGGAATCATCATGGTCTAAAGTGAGCCTATGGAAACGTTCCATATACCATGGCTCAAGGTTTAATAACGACTGCAGTTGGGGGCCCAACGGAAGACGATATGTATCCTATCGTATATGTTGACGGCCATGAAAAACGAGAATGGTTAGCTGATATATTAAATATGAAAAATGATCTTGTTATTGAAACGTTGGACGTGGACTTCGGCGATATGGATACCTTGAGTAAATTAGGCGTAAGCTATACTCTACGATGCGCAAAGCATGAAAAAAATTGTGCATTACAAAATGTATTTAAAATGTTTAATTGGTGGTTGAATCATAAAGATTCATGCAAATAAACGAAATGTGACATTATGTGATTATTTAATTCTCCTCACCCGTTTCTTTGTTACATTATCTGTTATGAGATTACACAGTTGTATAAAAGTCCAAATTCAAATCATCGTAAAGACAGGATTCCGAGTTGAGGTAAAGTTTAACATTGGCGAGTTTGCAGCCGTCGAATAGTGTAATGTCCTTTGCCATAGAATTTTTTTGCCAGTCTGCAGCGCAAATATTACATATCTTGGTTTCTCTAGATGGGAGGTAGCTTTTACAGTCCATGAATGTTTCGTTGTGCTTTGAAGCAGTGTATACTCGAATAGGTCCCAAGAGCGCAAGCTCATATTCAAGTATCGCCCACTTTCCAATGTTCGAAGTAATGACAATTTAGTTATCTCGTTTAATATTACGTGAGGCATACGCCATTGCATCTTGAGCAATTCAACTTCTGCCTCTTCTAATGGATGCTGACCGAATACGCAGTTGTTATCATTGCGTGAACGTATCAGAATTAGCTCATGACGACGAGCGCAACGAACGAACGAACGATCGAGCGAACGCAAAGAACGCACGATGGAGCAAAAGCAACGAACGAACGATCGAGCGAACGCAACGAACGCACGGACGATTAAACGAACGATCGAGCGAACGAACGAACGATCGAACGGACGCTACGGGCTAACGAACGAAAGTGTGAACGCAACGAACGCACGGGCAATTAAACGAACGAACGACCGATTGAACGGACGATACGGGTTAACGAACGAAAGATCGAGCGAACGCATCAAACGAACGAACGTGTGAACGCATTGAACGATCGAACGAACTAACGAACATAAGGTTCTTTTTCATATCAAAGAGCAGTGATTACGCGAAGCATTTTAGTTTCCATTGTTCGAGCACCGAGATAATTTATTCTCTGCGATGATGGTGAAGAAAGCAGTGACTGCGACTGTATGATGAATCGGTTCTTCAGCGAAGCGATTAACATTCGACTCGTCAAGCGCCAATGAACGATCGAACGAGTGCAACGAACGAACGAACGATCGAGCGAACGGGCGAACGAACGAGCGAACGCATCGAACGAACGAACGTGTGAACGCATTGAACGATCGAACGAACCAACGACCGCAAGATTATTTTCCATGTCAAACAGCAGAGACAGGTGAACGAACGTGTGAACGCATTGAACGATCGAACGAACCAACGAACACAAGGTTCTTTTACATATCAAACAGCAGGGATTAGGCGAAGAATTTTCTTTTCGGTGCACGGTTTTTCAACGAACATGTGTAACCCTGACAATCGATACCACTACTTAGGATTGCGGTGATCGTTCGTTCATTCGTTCGTTCGATGGATCGGTCGATGCGGTCGTTCGGTCGGTATTCCGATTGTGCGATCCTTCGAACGTTCGATCGCTTGTTCCTTCATTCACTCGCTGCGTTCAGTCGATCATTCGTTGCGTGCATTCGATCTTTCGTTCGTTTAACGGACGAACGAGCGAACGACCGGACAATCCGTTCTTTCACTCTTCGTTGATCGCTCGTCCTTTCGCGACGACGAGCGCAACGAACGAGCGATCGAGCGAACACAACGAACGAACGATCGAGCGAACGGAACGAACAAACGATCGAGCAAACGCAACGAACGAACGATCGAGCGAATACAACGAATGCACGGGCGATTAAACGAACGATCGAGCGGACGCAACGGGTTAAAGAACGAAGGTGTGAACGCAAGGAACGCACGGGCGATTAAACGAATGAACGACCGATCGAACGGACGCAACGGGTTAACGAACGAAAGATCGAGCGAACGCATCAAACGAACGAACGTGTGAACGCATTGAACGATCGAACGAACCAACGAACACCAGGTTCTTTTTCGTATCAAAGAGCAGTGATTACGCGAAGAATTTTATTTTCCATTGTTCGAGCACCGCGATAATTTATTCTCTGCGATGATGGTGAAGAAATCAGTGACTGCGACTGTATGATGAATCGGTTCTTCAGCGAAGCGATTAACATTCGACTCGTCAAGCGCCAATGAACGATCGAATGAGTGCAACGAACGAACGAACGATCGAGCGAACGCAACGAACGAACGATCGAGCGAACGGGCAAACGAACGAGCGAACGCATCGAACGAACGAACGTGTGAACGCATTGAACGATCGAACGAACCAACGACCGCAAGATTATTTTCCATGTCAAACAGCAGAGACAGGTGAACGAACGTGTGAACGCATTGAACGATCGAACGAACCAACGAACACAAGGTTCTTTTACATATCAAACAGCAGGGATTAGGCGAAGAATTTTCTTTTCGGTGCACGGTTTTTCAACGAACATGTGTAACCCTGACAATCGATACCACTACTTAGGATTGCGGTGATCGTTCGTTCATTCGTTCGTTCGATGGATCGGTCGATGCGGTCGTTCGGTCGGTATTCCGATTGTGCGATCCTTCGAACGTTCGATCGCTTGTTCCTTCATTCACTCGCTGCGTTCAGTCGATCATTCGTTGCGTGCATTCGATCTTTCGTTCGTTTAACGGACGAACGAGCGAACGACCGGACAATCCGTTCTTTCACTCTTCGTTGATCGCTCGTCCTTTCGCGACGACGAGCGCAACGAACGAGCGATCGAGCGAACACAGCGAACGAACGATCGAGCGAACGGAACGAACAAACGATCGAGCAAACGCAACGAACGAACGATCGAGCGAATACAACGAACGCACGGGCGATTAAACGAACGATCGAGCGGACGCAACGGGTTAAAGAACGAAGGTGTGAACGCAAGGAACGCACGGGCGATTAAACGAATGAACGACCGATCGAACGGACGCAACGGGTTAACGAACGAAAGATCGAGCGAACGCATCAAACGAACGAACGTGTGAACGCATTGAACGATCGAACGAACCAACGAACACCAGGTTCTTTTTCGTATCAAAGAGCAGTGATTACGCGAAGAATTTTATTTTCCATTGTTCGAGCACCGCGATAATTTATTCTCTGCGATGATGGTGAAGAAATCAGTGACTGCGACTGTATGATGAATCGGTTCTTCAGCGAAGCGATTAACATTCGACTCGTCAAGCGCGAATGAACGAGCGAACGAGCGCAACGAACGAACGATCGAGCGAACGGGCGCAACGGGTTAACGAACGAAAGATCGAGCGAACGAACGAGCAAACGCATCGAACCAACGAACGTGCGAACGCATTGAACGATCGAACGAACCAACGACCGCAAGGTTATTTTCCATGTCAAACAGCAGGGATTGCGCAAAGAAAGTTTGTTTTTTGATATATGGTTTTATCAACAAACATAGAGAGTTTTGTCCTGAAAATCAACATCACTACTTCGGACTGAGGTGTTCGTTAGTTCGTAACAAACGAAAGATCAAACGAGGGTAATGAACGATGAAACGAACGATCAAACGTGTGCAACGAACGAACGTTTGAGTGAATGGAACGAACGAATGACCCAAAGAGAACGCCGATTTCGATTCCTTTTATGTCGATTTTTATTATTTTTTACGATAGCCATTTTTTATTTCGTTTATCATTTTTTATTTCAATTTCGTGAAATATCGACTGAGTACACACTCGGGGACGAAATCTCAAAAGACTTTCTAAAAGTATATCGCTTGAGCTTGAGAACCTTGATTCCAGGTTTATTTAAAAAAAAAAATAGCTTGAGAACATTCATTTGGATTTTCATTTCGGTAACGATTTCGATTTTAAAATTTTTATTTCAATGTTAATTTCTACATCTGGTTTTTTAATTTTATTTTGAATTCGTTTCTTAAAAATGAACGAACGAACGCACCGAAGGATTGAACGATCGCAACGAACGAATAAACGAACGAGTGATGGAACACAAGCTTCTTTTGCATATGAAAATGCAGTGATTGAGCGAAGGAATTAAACAACGAAAGATCGAACAAGCGTAATAAACGTTGGAACGAACGATCGAATGAGCGCTCCGAACGAACGAACGAACGAACGATCGAACGGACGCAACGGGGTTAACGAACGAAAGATCAAGCGAACATATCAGACGAACGAACGTGTGAACGCATTGAACGATCGAACGAACCATCGAACACAAGGTTCTTTTACATATCAAACAGCAGGGATTACGCGAAGAATTTTCTTTTCGATGCATGGTTTTCCAATGATCATGTGTAACCCTGACAATCGATACCCCTACTTAGGACTGCGGTGTTCGTTCGTTCATTCGTTCGTTCATTCATTCATTCGATGGATCGGTCGATGCGCTCGTTCATTCGGTATTCCGATTATGCGATCTTTCGAACATTCCATCGCTTGTTCCTTCATTCACTCGCTGCGATCAGTCGATCGTTCGTTGCGTGCATTCGATCTTTCGTTCGTTTAAGGGACGAACGAGCGAACGACCGGACAATCCATTCTTTCACTCGTTCGTTGCGTTGATATTGGGCGAAAAAAACGCTCGATTTTTGTTAACAAAAAACTATGAATCGAAAAGAAGACCGGACAATCCGTTCTTTCACTCGTTCGTTGCGTTGATATTGGGCGAAAAAAACCCTCGATTTTCGTTCACAAAAAACTATGAATCGAAAAGAAAATTCCTCGGCCAGTCACTGCTTTTTAATATCTAAAAGCAGCTTACTTTCTAATTTCGTTTGATCGCTCGTTCTTTCGCTTGATCGTTCGTTGATTTCATTCGATCGCTGATTGCGTTCGTTCGGTCCTCTATTCATTACGCTCACTCAACCGCGGTCCGACTTGGAAGCATCGATTGTCGGTGAAAAAAATGCTCGATTTTCGTCTACAAAAAGCGTTGCATCGAAAAAAAAACCCCTCGGCCAAACATTGATATTTGACAATTGAAAGAAGCTTACTTTCTTCGTTCGTTCGATCGCTCGTCGTTCAATCGCGGTCCGAAGTAGAAGTATCGATTTTCGGTGAACAAAACGTTCGATTTTCGTTCACAAAAAACTTTGCATCGTAACAAAATCCCTCGGCCAATAACTGCTTTTCGAAACCTAAAAGAAGCTTACTTTCTTTGTTCGTTCGATCGCTTATTGCGTTTGTGCGATCTTCCGTTCGTTGCGTTCGCTCAATCGCGGTCCGAAGTGGTAGTGTTTTTCGTTCACAAAAACTTTGCATCGTAACCGAGAATACGGCTTCTCCATTGCGAGCCACTACGCGGGCGCGTGCATGTAGTAGCAAGCGGCCCGATCCCACGACTCACGTATGCTCGCGCCCGTCGGTTGTGCGCGCTCTATAGCAGATACGAATATCCGCATAAAGAGGAGAGGCCGAGAATACGGCTTCTCCCTTGCGGGCTACTACGAGGCCGCGTGTGTGCGTGTCAGCAAGCGGCCCGATGCCACGCACACGTATGCTCGTGTCCGTCGGTGTGCGCGCTCTATAGCATGTACGAATATCCACACAAAGAGGAGTGGCCGCGAATACGGCTTCTCCCATGTGGGCTGCTGTGCAAAAGATTTTGACAGTTATCAGCATAATTCGCAAACTCCTGCGGTGAGTTCACCGGCGGATGAACTCATCGCGGAGCGAAGCTAAACTGCATCGCTAAGCTTGCACACGTGCATCTATGCTCACCATCGGATGAGCTCATCGTAGAACGATCGCGCTCACCGTCGGGTGAGCTCATCGTAGAACGATGCATCGGCTACCTGGCACACGTGCAATTATGCTGACCTGTCAAAAATCTGCAAAAGATACCCTTCATACGACTGGCAGCTTCAGTTGCTCTTCAGACTCCATCGCGCGCGTCTCTTCTTCTTCTCTTCCACCAGTCCGTGTATCGCGAAAAATGTATCCCGAGTGCCTCAAGCTCCCTGTGGCGCCGTTTGCGTGCCGCGTTTCCCGCGTCGACGGCTTGACGAGGGATACAGCGGGTACGTAGACGCGGCCTCGCTGTATACCCCCGCGCCCTTTTGCGCGTTTGTCGCGGGCCTCGCCATCCAGTGCGCGGTTTCGGGGATCGCGCATCTCGTGGCCATCCCCTTCGTCTCGGACCTGCTCGCGGATCTCGTGGAGAACCGCGTCGTCGTGGCTGTGGCCGAAAACGGCACCCCCCTCCCCCGTGTGCGTATGTACAACGGGGTCGACGTCGCGACGGTATTAATCGCGGCGTTGAACGACGGGCCCGAACCCGTCGCTTTACGACGCGGGGTGGCCCGACAACGGGTTCGACGACTCGTTCGAGCCGGAGGGGTGGGAGAACGAGCCGTGACACTCGCGCTAGTGTGTGCGCGCGCGCGATTGTGTGTGTGTGTGTGTGCGTGCGTGCGTGCGTGCGTGCGTGGGTGCGTGGGTGCGTGCGTGCGTGGGTGCGTGCGTGCGTGCGTGCGTGCGTGCGTGGGTGCGTGCGTGCGTGCGTGCGTGCGTGGGTGCGTGCGTGGGTGCGTGCGTGCGTGCGTGGGTGCGTGCGTGGGTGCGTGCGTGCGTGCGTGGGTGCGTGCGTGGGTGCGTGCGTGCGTGCGTGCGTGCGTGCGTGCGTGCGTGCGTGGGTGCGTGGGTGCGTGCGTGCGTGCGTGGGTGCGTGCGTGCGTGCGTGCGTGCGTGCGTGCGTGGGTGCGTGCGTGCGTGCGTGCGTGCGTGCGTGGGTGCGTGCGTGCGTGCGTGGGTGCGTGCGTGCGTGCGTGTGTGCGTGCGTGCGTGCGTGCGTGTGTGTGTGTGTGTGTGTGTGCACCCTCGGAGTGCACCGTCACCAGGAGCAGCAATGACCTCGGTGAGTAATATAGAATTATTTCTAAAAAACGATTTTTCGTAAAGTAAAAAAAAAGGGGCCACTACAGCGAACCCTCCACTCCGGCCATCCCCCTCCACGCGGGGCGTGGGGGGAAATCCCCACTCTATACCCTCCACCTCGGATACCGCGGAGGGGGGAGGGGTGGGGGGATAAGGACGGTCATCCCCACTCCACCCCCACCACCTCGGCTACCGAGGAGTGGGGGTAGGAGTGGGGATGAGGAGTGGGGGTCGCCATAGTGGCCCCCATACTACTCATGTCATTTCGAGAGCTCGAAAGAGTGAAAAGGATCGTAGTAGATTTCAAAGCCAATAATTAATATCATCCGCAACACCGACCGCCTCTTGTAAGCCAGGTCGTTTTAGTCCGAATAGTACAGAATAAAATCATAAAGCAGGATACATACCCTGTCTCAGGTTAGATTGATCATCTGGGGGACAGGTCGTTTAATTCGTTAGATCAAACGTTAGGTTTTCCCATAACTCAATTCCAGAATCTGTAAATAAAACCGCGTACGTTACGCCTGATGAGAATTGTGAGAAATATTCGGTACGTCTTTCGAACGTACAACTTTACCGTCCGTATCTCAGAGAGTTATGAATAGAGGTACAGGTGATTGACGATACGTTCAAGCTCTGCTCTATATGAGCGATACCTTTATTCTTAAATCGGCCATAGAAGGCGACCTCAAGGCCTTAAAATTAGTTTTAGAGATCTTAAAAAAACGCAATTCTACATGTAAGCTCTCCGAAGATGAATTTCCACAGCCAAAGATTCAATATCTCCGCAGTGAGATTAGGGAATAGGGGTTCGATCCAGGTCGCTCAAAATATATTCGACATTAGTAGTTCCTTATTCCAAAAATATAAAAAAAAGGTGCAGTCATTCTCGAAACAAGCTGTTTATTCCTATAGATTTATGAAGATTACGTTAGTAAGGTAGTGTACCTCTCACGAATTTTCTACGTAAATACGCCCTGTGTCAGTGGGGCGCAAAACAGTCAAAAGATGTGGACACCATAAAACCCATACTTCCCAACAGTCCCATCTCAGCCATTTACTTCCCGGTCTCCATACTTCCATACTTCCCCGTCTCAGACATTTACGACCCTAGCCTACCGACAGAATTGCATACAGATGCCAGCAAAAAAGGATTCGGGGCAATGCTTAAACAAAAAAACAGACACAGAAAAAGGGTGGTAGTGTACTATAGCCGTGAGAACTATTTGAAATTTCGGATTAAGGATTTAATGATCTAAAAGTATATAAATTCAAAAATATGTTTAATTTTTTTTATTCAAAAATATCAAAAATATACAAGGATATTATATTATTCATGGAGCAACGTAAAAAAATCTGCGCATACGGTACCCACTGGCATTCCTTCAAAAATCATCTGAAAAAAAAACTAAAAAGGTTATTAAATTAGATACTATCTAGTCTATTTTACTATTAGATATAATCTAGTACTCGTCATAGCCGATTTTGAAAATATCGATTTATGACAAAATGGGGGACGTTTGAACATGAATAGTGATTTTTGGGCCAAATATTAGTTATTATTTTGCCTATAAAACAAAAACTGAGTGACGGAAAAAAATCCTATGACAAGTACTAGATAATAGTGTACAAAATAACCACAAAAAAACCTTATGGCAATCAGTTCATTGGTGTTCGAGAAATGTTGGGTACCAATTTGAAATTAGTGTAGGTCTTCTACGGTCAACAGAATAGTCATAGCGTCTAAATGCTCGACCTCGACCATCTAGGTATACATCTCTCCTTAAGGCATTTCAGGTATATTTATTAGGCATCAAGTTTACCGTGGTGACGTACCGCAGCGCGGTAAGAGCGACTGCCACAAAAAAGGATATACCAGGTGCGCAACTAAGTTTCCGGGTTTTTTTTTCAATAAAAAATCGAAAATTTCGATCATCGATTCGAAAATCGAAAATTTCGATCGAAAATCGAAAATACAAAAAATGGTATATATTAAAAGTATTGTCCCTCGCTATTCACACATTTTTGCCATCTCGCTGGTAATACATAAATACCGCGCCGATAAAGACGCGTCTTTGGACTGAAACCATTCATCCAACCAATTTTATACTGCATCGTAATTGGCCAAGTGTAGCCCACCCAAGCCATGCGACATCGACCGGAACAAGTGATAGTCTGAAGGGGCCAGGCCTAGCGAATACGGCGGGTACGGTAGCAGATCCCATTTCAATGTTTTTATGGTGTCCTGGACGATGGAACTGCGATGGCACGGGGCGTGGTCGTGCTGCAATATCACACGTTCGTGTCTCATGTCCCATTCTGGCCGTTTTTCGAGCAATGCGTAGTTCATATTGATTAGTTGTTGTCGGTAGCGATGCCCATTGACGGTTTCGCCCGGTTTCAGCAGCTCATAGTACACAATTCCTTTCTGGTCCCACCAAACGCAGAGCATTGTCTTTTTTCCGAAGTGATTTGGCCAGTAACAATTCGATGCAAGAAACTCTTTCTGTTCTGCCGCAAAGGCAAAATTTCGGAAGTAGCTCTTCAATTTTCTATTTGTCTGTCAGTCAACTCATGCGGCACCCACTTTCCGTCCTTATGAATTTTTCCTATGGCGTGCAAACGTTTCGAAATACATTTCCGAGTCACATTTAATGCCTCAGCAAGTTGATCTTCTGTTTGAGTGTCATCTTCATCCAATAACGCTCGCAGGTGGGCGTCCGCAAATGTTTGCGGTCTTCCCGAGCGCTCCTTGTCCCCAGTCTCAAAATCGCCACTTCTAAACCACTTGAACCAATCTTCACAAGTTGATGGTATATGTTCGCCGCAGGCCTCCTCCAGTAACAGACGTGCTTCAGCTGCTGTTTTTTTTTTAGTTTGAAGCAAAAAAGCAATGCTTCCGCAAATGCTATTTATTTGGCACAAACTTCTACATTTTCGAGGTTAGAATAAAGGTCGTTGTGTTGCGATATTTGTTTATATTACGACTGGGTATTCTGAACAGATGTCCAATCTACAGACACCCAATTTCAGACCTGTATGCCAACTACACGTGTCGCTAGCGCCATCCATTTGTGAGACCCGGGAACTTAGTTGCGCGCCTAGTAATAGTCGTGGTGTGGTTGGCTCTCTCGAGCGGAGCTGATCACTGCACATAAGAAGAGTTGCGATTGCATCCCGAGGAAAACCCATCCGAAAAAATTAGACGATATGAAATGTTTCTCATTTGGGGTACATGTTGTAACCGCAATACGAGCGCGCCCCGCTCCCATATCAAATTCGAAATTTCCCGCGTTTTGAGCCAGCGAATCTTTCGAACTTGCCGCCTGAAATCGCGAATAACCACCGCCACCTGGAATCGGAAAAACGCCACAGCCTCCTAGAATACTCGTAGGCAGGAAGAAGACGGATCGGCCATTCGGCCATTCTACCACCGGCCACGCCGTAAGACAAACATGTTAAATTTTTCATCCGTAAATATCACGAGGCATCAACGCCCATCGTGATGAATAAAACCGGCATAAAATAGGATCGAGGTGTGGTGAGCGACAGAGACATTTATTTGTGATCTCGGGGACGTGCCGTCAATCAAATCCACGTCGCGAGCCACAAAATGAAAAAGTATCGCACGTGGTGACGCGCCGAGTTATCGTGTCCTCGTGGAATTTGGCACGCATTCGCCATTCCACGCAGTCGCCACTCCAAAAAAAAAAAAAAAAAAAAACGTTTCACGACACAAAACCATAGTGGAACTCGGCACGCAGTCGCCATTCCACGCAATTTCAACCATCAACCCATCGTACTGACTTTTATCCTCGCTATGGTCGTCTTCATACGATGAGGGCATGAATCGAGACGGCGGTCGGCGAGGAAAAAGACGAGCGAGACCCGATCGTACACCCAGGTCGTCCCATCGAAGACAGGGCTATCACGGGAATGGCGCCGCATCCATGGACAATTCGCAACGAGAAAAATCACACCATAGTCGCATCATCAAGTGACAGAAAGTGAAGGACAGATTCGAAGGTTAGGTAGCGTTGAAAACTGCGTGAAACAAAGTGAGTAATTGTACAAATAAAAAGCCGGTAAAATGGGACACAACATGCGAATAAGGTGGAACGAAAGAATTAATTATGTCAAATAAAAAAGTTGTTATAGATTCCAATGTGAACATTGTGCCGTATCAGATCAACTGTACATATCAAATTTACGAACAATAATGCATGAAAAGAATTTATTTACAAGAAGATTTATGTACAGCGCAATATATTAAAAAAGAATTTATTTACAAAAAAAAGCACTCTGGCGTTAATCAAAAAGATGCTAAGGATAGGAAGATATCGAAGAGAATTTATGTACAATAATGCATGAAAGGAATTTATTTACAAGAAGATTTATGTACAGTGATAGATTGAAAAGAATTTATTAATAAGAGAATTTATGTGCAGTGTGATATATTGAAAGTAATTGATTGACCGGAACCACTCGTAGGCGTGATGAAGGATGTAAATGTGAGATGTTGAATAATTTATAAAAAGATGTGTAAAATGTTGAATAATGTATATAAGAAAGGGCTGTCAGCGTAACAAAGTTCGCTAGCCGCAAACAAGAAGGCAATGGTTATAGACTCGACAAGCCAGAAGTTGTCATATCTGCCATGTGAATGAGCGTTGTCATAACGGATAGATGAAACAGCGTGAAATACAAATATGATATATCGATGTACTGCGTTAATTATTCGTGAACGAAAGGATAAAATAACCTGTCAAAAAATAAAAGGTTATAACTGGCGCCCGAACAGGGACTCGAACCCTGGAGTATATTGAAAGACTATTTCATAATTTTCAAAATAAGTTTGATAAAAAATTGTTGCAACAAGTAATTTTGAATAATTTCAACTCGGAATTTAAATTTGATCTAGTTTGGATTGTAACAACGCAACAGAAAATAAAAATAAATAAATACAATTTAGAAAATCGCCAAAAATGCAGCGTACACCAAATAAAATGTCGGAAGAAGGAAAGACCCCGGTATCCCCTTCGCCGGAAACGCATACCGTGAAAGCAAAGCGTACGTTACCAATGACACGGTCCGGAAAAACGAAAACTAATCTGCACGATGCTCTAGGTATTACGGAAGAGGAATAGAGGCTGAAAGACGAGCGGTCTCGAATAAGGGAAGAAAAAATGGAACTTGAAAATCTACGAAAGGATCTGAAGGAGGGAAATGTACTAGCAGAAGAACTTAAGCGATTAAGAGCGGCTACTGAAAGACAGGAAAGAGCCATTGACGACTTGCAAGCCGCATCGGCAGCCGGCAGTTTTCCTTCAGCTTCATAATCGGATACAGGTATGTTGAACGGGCTTATACGCGGTTTCCAATCGATAAAAATAGATGTTCCGGTTCCCAAATTCAGAGATGAGTCCATCCACCATTCGCAAGAATTTATAGAAAAATTAGAAAGATTCTTCCAGTTAAAACGTGTGGAGAAAGATTTACAGATGCTTGTGGTAGACACGGCATTGGAGGGGAGGGCCCAGATTTGGTTTATGTCGAAGCAAGAAACCTGCAGGGATTTTCAGTTTTTTAAGCGGCTTTTCTTAGAGGAGTTTTACTCAATACCCGTTCGAGTCAGATTTAAGAGTCAATGGATAAATCAAAAATATTTGCCAAATTACGGCTCTCTACAAAGCTATTTTCTAAAGCAAGTCACAGCAGCAAAATTTCTCACGCCTCCTCTGGATAACTATGAAATAAATTACACAATCATGCAAGGAATGCCAATTCGTGTCCGGGAAGCGACTATAGGCGTGGACTTATCCAAAACAAACGCCGTGTCTCAGGCATTATCTCTGTTAGACCGAACGCATGAAGACCGAGAAAGAAGTAGAAGAGGTTTTCAAAACGGAAATATGGCGGATGAAATGGCTCAACCCAACATAACGAATAACAGAGCGAGTAGTAGTCAGTGGCGGCCTGGCCCAGTAGAATCGCGAACAACAGGATATAGGTCGGATAGGGGGATTGGAGCACCTAACAATGCAAGGGCGAGAACAAATGCGGTGGTCGTAAATCAACATATTGCTGAAACTCAGGAAGATAGCAGCTCAACGCAACCAGCCATGAATAATTCCGAAGTAATACCTAATCTGCACATTCCACCACCTTCGACCAGTATTCGTACGGAAAATAACATCGCACCCAGCACATCAACCAATTTAAACTAATTGGAGGTGCGATGCTTGGTAGTCCTCCCCCATCGTACCTGCATGATGACCTAATAGAGGAAATATCAAAAGATATTATGAAGGATCCTGAATGCATCGATGAATTCCCCATTCGCGAATGTCCACACCTTCTCATAACCATGTTTAAAATTCCAATCTCAGCTTTAATAGATACGGGAAGTCAAGTGTCATGTATCTCAGAGGAACTATATTTGTATATGAATAAATATTTTAAACTCCCGGAGCTTCCAGTCTCGAATTTAGTGGTCACCACAGCTGTCGGTAAAAAACCAATCAAAGTGCAGAAACAAGTACGAGTGCAAACAACGGTAGACAATTTGATAATAGATTCAACCCTTCTGGTGGTGCCTTATTTGTCCACTCCAGCTATACTGGGGAACGATTGGTTTATAGCAAATCGGGTTGTTATTGACTATGATATCATATCACTAAATATCCAGGTCACCAAATTCCGAATAGCATAGTATTTTTTGATAAACCAAAAATTGAGACAATTAAAACGTCAACTGGCGATGGCGTAATCGTGATTCAAGTGGTTCATGCCGAGATTTAAAAAAAGCTAAACTTACTAAAACAACCGATGAGATTATAAAAGATATAGAAAACTTATATCAAATCACTGAAGCATCAACTAAAAAACTATAGAAAAACAAATTACAATAATAGAAGAAACATCCAACCAACGTCCGCAACCCGAAAAGGGAATCAATCAGTTTAATATGGGAAATCCAGAAAATATTGAGATCAAGACGCAAGCCCTTAGTCAAATCGAAGACGTCGGTGTTGAACTCATTGAAGTGGAAGAAGGGTCAGACTGTCAGGACTTAAGTCACCTTTACAGGGATGGTGAGGATGAGAACTTTTTTGCGAATCTCGGGCAAATGATTACCGAGATTCCGCAGCTTTCAGATCAACAACGTTTAGATTTGTGGAACACGGTTAAAAAATACCATCGACTATTCATGGCTAAATGTGTTCCCGCGGGCACCTATGAGCATGAAATATAATTAAAACAACAAAAGGAGGTGGTACGAAAATCATATCCGGTGCCTTATACGTTGAGGGCCGCGGTGCAGGCAGAACTCGACTCAATGTTAAGGCAGGGCATTATAGAAAGATCTAAGAGTCCCTATTGCAACCCGCTGCGTATAGTTAAAAGGAAAGATGGTCGATTACGAATATGCCTCGACGCTCGATTTCTAAATGCGATAGTTGAGTCTGATCACGAATCCCTTCCGCGAATAGAGGAGTTGACGCAAAAATATCATGGGGTATGTATTATGACAACTGTAGATTTAGCCAACGGCTATTGGCAGATCCCGTTAGAAGTGGCGTCGCGTCCTTATACAGCATTTTTGCACGGATCGACTCTATATCAGTTTCGACGCATACCATTCGGGTTGAAAACGGCTGGGAGCGGATTCATTCGAGCCCTTAGTCTGATTTTCGACAGACAGTTTGATGAATTTCTTACGGTATATATAGATGATCTTTTAATTACCTCACGATCATGGAAAGAACATTTAATCCATACCGATCAAATTTTTTCGATATTGGAACATCATGACTTCACTTTGCGGTTGGACAAATCCTTATTTTGTCGAACGTCAGTAAAATTTCTCGGCTTCATACATTCGATCGACGGCCTTAGGCCGGATCCAGACAAACTCGCGATAATCAGGACTTTTTCCGAGCCACAGAATCGAAAACAGTTACAGCAATTCATGGGGGTTTGTACCTACTATCGAATTTTTAGTCAACGTCACGCAACGTTTATAGACCCCTTTCGAACACTATTAAAAGAGAAAGAACCTTGGAGGTGGACACCAGAACACAGTCATGCATTTCACTTCGGTGAACTAAAAGAAAATTTTGCAAACTCCATAACTTTATATCATGTAAACTTTCAATTGAGATTCAGGTTGCAAACTGATGCTTCGGATAGGGGGATTAGCGGAATACTGTTTCAAGAAGGCGAAGATAAGCTACAGCGGGTAATCTCATTAGTGAGTCGATGTTTAAACAGCGCAGAAAAAAATTACGGGACAACCGAAAAAGAATTGTTAGCGATAGTTTACTCGGTCGAAAAATGTCGCAGGTACTTAATAGGATGTCACTTCGAGATAATCACCGACCATCAAGCGCTCACTTTTCTTACTACAATGCAGTTCCCTACACCCCGTCTGAAGAGATGGTGTATGATTTTACAACAGTACTCCTATGACATAGTCCATTGCCAAGGAAAAGATAACATCGTAGCTGACTTTTTTAGCCGTAACCCTAGAGGACATTTTGAGCAGGATAGTTCGCCCCGAATGGTTTTACCAACCCTATCAGCCAGATTAAAGGATGATCTCGAACATAAGTCCCTTATTAACGTAACAACAAGTTTTATGGGTATAAACAATGAGCCTCTATCGGATGATATGCGTAGCGATTTGAACCAACTAGCTGCTTTGCAAGATGAAGACGAAAGATAGCCATAAGAAAATCGGAAGTTAACGGAGGTAGTCATGAGGGAATATTTCAAGTAAGGAATGGTGTACTTTTTCATTTACAACAAAAGACAGGCAAGTGGGTGATAGTTCTCCCGCAGGAACTGGTAAATACGTTCATATCACGGGTGCATGCTGCTTTAGGGCATCCAGGAGTCGATAAAACTTTAGCGTATCTTCGCTCGTATTTTATATGGAAAAAGATGAGACCAGATGTAACCAGCCTGATTAAAACATGCGATTTGTGCCAAAGGATCAAGCCTTTGAATTATTCACTTGAAGGAGAATATCAACTCATCAAGGCCGAACGTCCAGGAGAATTAGTCACCGTTGATTTTTATGGCCCTCTGCCGAAATCCACTTTCGGGGTCCAATATCTGTTTGTCGTACTTGATGCATTCTCGAAATATGTGCAATTATACCCTTTGAAAAGAGCAACTACTCTCGCAGCATTGGCCAAACTAGAGTCTCAGGACTTTCTAAAAATAGGAAAACCTAAAAAAACATTAGCTGACAACGGTACACAATTTACATCACCAAAATGGAAACAAACTTTGGAAAAACAAGGTATTCAGGTTAGATTTTGCTCCATACGCCATCCTCAAAGCAATCCTACAGAACGGGTAATGAGGGAGTTGGGACGGCTTTTCCGTGTGTTTTGTTCCGAGACCCATGCCCGATGGGCAAGGTACGTCAATCAAATTGAAAAGTTATTAAATATCACTATGCACTGTACTACGGAACGTACCCCACTTGAGTTGCAAACTGGAAAATCCCCACAGGCTGACTTAGAGGAACTAATTGAATTTCCGCAGGGTTCGGGTGAAACGCACGACCAGATGATATTAACAGCTAACGAGAATATAGTCCGGAATTTTATGAAAAGAAAAAGGACACAAAAATCAGTGTCAACAGCGATCAAGAACGGAGATCTTGTTTTGCTGCGTAGGCCCTACCCCTCAAATGCCGATGATAAGGTCTTATCAAAGTTCTTTCATCTCTATTTCGGACCATATCGGGTGGACAAGTGTCTGGGTGAAAATGCTTTTCGACTGGTAAATCCTGAAAACGCCAATATAATCAAGGGAATTTATAATAGGATACATCTCCGCCCGTACCATGAGCCCGTTCAACATGCCTGATATAATGATTTTCAAGTTCCAGATTTCATTTAAGGAAATGTCAATGATAAATTTAAGCTACGGCCATAAGTATTCTCAAGTTTAGGCAATAATTCAAGTTTATCCATGATCTACATTTGTGTCAAATTAGCCGAACATCGATAAAAGGGGGATGTTGTAACCGCAATACGAGCGCGGCCCGCTCGCATATCAAATTTGAAATTTGCCGCGTTTTGAGCCAGCGAATCTTTCGAACTTGCCGTCTGAAATTGCGAATAACCACCGCCACCTGGAATCGGAAAAACGCCACAGTCTCCTAGAATACTCGTAGGCAGGAAGAAGACGGGTCGGCCATTCGGCCATTCTCCCACCGGCCACGCCGTAAGACAAACGTGTTAAATTTTTCATCCGTAAATATCACGAGGCATCAACGCCCATCGTGATGAATAAAACCGGCATAAAATAGGATCGAGGTGTGGTGAGCGACAGAGACGTTTATTTGTGATCTCGGGAACGTGCCGTCAATCAAATCCACGTCGCGAGCCAACAAAATGAAAAAGTATCGCACGTGGTGACGCGCCGAGTTATCGTGTCCTCGTGGCATTCGGCACGCAGTGGCCATTCCACGCAGTCGCCACTCAAAAAAAAAAAAAAAACGTTTCACGACACAAAACCATAGTGGAACTCGGTACGCAGTCGCCATTCCACGCAATTTCAACCATCAACCCATCGTGCTGACTTTTATCCTCGCTATGGTCGTCTTCATACGATAAGGGCATGAATCGAGACGGCGGTCGGCGAGGAAAAAGACGAGCGAGACCCGATCGTACACCCAGGTCGTCCCATCGAAGACAGGGCTATCACGGGAATGGCGTCGCATCCATGGACAATTCGCAACGAGAAAAATCACACCATAGTCGCATCATTAAGTGACAGAAAGTGAAGGACAGAATCGAAGGTTAGGTAGCGTTGAAAACTGCGTGAAACAAAGTGAGTAATTGTACAAATAAAAAGCCGGTAAAATGGGACCCAACATGCGTATTAGGTGGAACGAAAGAATTAATGATGTCAAATAAAAAAGTTGTTATAGATTCCAATGTGAACATTGTGCCGTATCAGATCAATTGTACATATCAAATTTACGAACAATAATGCATGAAAAGAATTTATTTACAAGAAGATTTATGTACAGTGATAGATTGAAAAGAATTTATTAATAAGAGAATTTATGTGCAGTGTGATATATTGAAAGTAATTGATTGACCGGAATCACTCGTAGGCGTGATGAAGGATGTAAATGTGAGATGTTGAATAATTTATAAAAAAATGTGTAAAATGTTGAATAATGTATATAAGAAAGGGCTGTCAGCGTAACAAAGTTCGCTAGCCGCAAACAAGAAGGTAATGGTTATAGGCTCGACGAGTCAGAAGTCATATCTGCTATGTGAATGAGCGTTGTCATAACGGATAGATGAAACAGCGTGAAATACAAATATGATATATCGATGTACTGCGTTAATTATTCGTGAACGAAAGGATAAAATAACCTGTCAAAAAATAAAAGGTTATAATGTGGTCGTGGCGACTTTACCAGGTGTGTAAGTATGAAACAGGAATTTGCCCATAGGTGGCGCTAGATGTCGATGCAGATACCGACACATCACGTCAGCGGTGTCTTGTTATTGTATTGATATCCGACAAAGATTTCCAACTCACAATAATACGAGTTTCATTCAGTAGCATTAGTTTATTAGAGATAAACATGTCGAGTTTTGTGCCAACAAATTACGATTTGCCGACAGCACTACTTTTCTGTTTTCATCTGAAGAAAACCGCAGCCGAATCGCATCGAATGCTTGTGGAGGCGTTTGGTGAGCATGCTCTCGGTAAAACACAGTGTTTCGAGTGGTTCAAACGGTTCAAAAGTGGCGATTTTGACGTGAGGAACGAAGAACGTGGAAGATCACCGAAAAACTTTGAAGACGCTGACCTGCAAGCCTTGTTGGACGAAGACGACGCTCAAACACAACAACAACTGGCGGATGTACCTACGGTAATGATATGATACTTTGTATCATATCATTACAATAAACGTGTTTTTTCTGTACAAAAATTCCGGTTTCATACTTACACACCTGGTATTCTTTTGTTTCGTACAGATACGTTGTCGACGTTTAAGTGTCTACGACGGTGAGCTGATGGCGACTCAATTGCAGGAAGGCCGAATGTGGGAAAAGTTTTTCGTTCCGCTTCCTTTTGCGTCGACGGGTCTCGGTCGGCGATCGGGTTACGACAGCCCCCTGACACTGGTAGATAAATGCTGTTTGCAAAATGTTCTTGCCGCACTGTGGCGCTAGTAGTCGTGTGACAGGCATGCATATATACGTATGTTGCGCCGGTGTTTCGAATATCTTACACGAATAAAAATTTAGTGATATATTTGGAATCATTTTCCGTTATAATGATTTTCCATTTGAAGACAATAAATTACGTCGCCATAACGATAACAGGCGAAGGCCACGAAAGTATCGAATGGTTCAGCTAATCGGAGTATTTAGAGCCGAAGGCTGTCACACAACAGCCAACGCTAGGCAGTGGCGATTTCGAGAACTAAAAAGCCGGGACAAAACGCGTTTCCGTTTATCGTGTAGGAATAGTAGGTCAGTGTCAACGGACTGGGTTACGAGACTCTGGAGTGGGTCATAAACGCCAGAACTCTTATTCCAGAGCTAAGGGAGAAGACAAGGGACGAAGGCCCAAGGGTCATAGCCAAGGTGCCTAGGAATGGACAACAAAGGAGCATTCTGTCTCCAAACCCCGACGTCACCAGCCGCGATCACCACCCAAATCCCTTGCAATATTTGTTAAGCCGATTAATTGACTGATGTACAAGAATATTCCGACCATCTAGGAGGATTATATTAATTAAAACTGTCTTTGTGAAATTCTACAATTCGTCAACCAAATATTTTCCCACATAATATAATACATCCCTCGCCGTTCTGAGTATGTAGTGTAGAAATGTTGTATACACAGTGTAAATGACAAGACAACATGGTGTAGACTCGAAGTAAATGGAACATCTACGAGAAGTATACAAGATATATTCACTGTGTATTTGTTCCATTGCCACCTAACGTTTACACGTTTTTCACTTTATGGTTACGTGACTTTTCCATTGCGTATATTCAGTGTATACATAGTGTTTACAGTGCGTTTTCTTAAATCATAAAGACAACGTGTACACTGTGTTTACATAAAGTATACATAGTTTTCACGTATATTGTATAGTTCATGTATATATCATGTATACCTTGTTCTGACACCGTGTATGGCTGCATTGTCTGAACCACATGTATCCTATGTATACACTATGTATATATGATTCTAATTTGCTAAGGTATCCGTTTTCATTACTTCGTTTACATTGAGTATACACTTTTTTACATATATTTGTATACACCATGTATACACATTGCGTAAAGTCGGAGAATAGAAACGGGTATACCTCTTAATTACAAGATGTATACAGAGTTTGATTTCAGTGAAGGAGCTAGGTCAGTAAATAACTTTATATAATCAGAAATTGAATATATATTGAACATATTCGATCATTTTATTAATTGTTGAATTTGTTTTCAACTTTTATGTTATTTTAAAAAGTTTACATATCTTGTCTTTCTAGCTCGATATTCTCAATATCAATATTTTTCTTCGAGTTAGTCGCCTTTTGTGTTATCCATGTCCGCAGTTTCAATTTTATATTGTCGTCTGAGTCTTTCGAAATCGTGATTTTTTTTCCTTCTGCATGTATACGCAAATACCTGAAACAGCAAACCATATCGTTTCATTGATAGAATTCAAGGTTTTAAAAGTGTAGTATTCATGGATATTAGGGTGGATTATTTTGGGTCAAAATTGTTTTTCCCTTTCCCATGAGTGAAGTGTGTTGAAATACAATAAAAAAAACGTACGCGAAATCCCAGGCACCATTTCCATTTTAAATATCTCCTCAAAGCTCTCGAATTTTCTCACTTGATGAGCATGGGATTCCTCACATTTGGCGGTTTAACTTTTTCCATCGCAGTAATACTTTTAAAAAATTTAAACTTGGCACACTCCTTATTTACTTTTACTATAGTAAGTCATGAAAAATGTAAAGATTTGTATCAACATAATTTTCGGCGATGCATCTGGATACATTTTTTTTTTGTAAATGTATGTAAAATATATGTACCCGGCGTTCAAAATATTGACTTTATACATATTTTTAATCATGTACTTGCAATGTTCCTCGATTCATGAATAATTAAAATTTTCAGAATTTTTCAGTATTGAGTATTAAAAAAAATGTTTTCTCTAGATATATCACCAAAAATTATATCGATACAAATCTTTACATTTTTCATGACATACTTTACTATAGTATCAATAAACAAGTAGTGTGTCAAGTTTTAATTTTTTTAGCAATACTGCGATGGAAAAAAGTTAAACCGCAAAAGGTCAGGAATTTCATGCTGATCAAATGGGAAAGTTCAAGAGCTGTGAGGAGATATTTAAAATTGGAATTTGCGCTCGGGGTTTCGCGTATATTCTATAAAATATATTTGCATACACTTCAGCTTATGGGAGATGGAAACACATTTTTTACCCAAGTAAGGGTCACTCCAAATGTATATAGATTACGGTATCGAAAACAAAAAAATTCTTCTTTGCCTTACGGGTTCAAGAGTTTCAGCTGACTCACAGAAGACGTAAATATAAGTTATATATTCATATTCATACTTATATAGATACCTATAAATAATATATGTAACTTATGATAATATGAAATATATATTATTGATAGGTACTTTTAGTTACATGAATTAGTATTTTCATGCTGTTTATCGTACTTTTACATTTTCTACGAATTTGATGAATTTCATGTTTTTTTGTAGAGCATTTAATTCCCCCGCCCCTTAGAATATATCGTGAGCATCACCGTGTGTTAATCCGTGAGCCAGTTATGAAATTTAGAATATGTATATTCAAATATAAAAATCAAGAACCCATATCTTCAAAGATATCTTACATTATTTAAGGTATTCCTTTCGCTTAATAAAAAAATAAGCTACAATGGATTATGATACACAACGATAAACTAGAATAAAAAATTTCGTGCCAATTTAATAGATTGAAATATATTTTTACATTTATTTTAAACGTCATGGCTACGAAAATTCTTCTTTTAGTCACATTTTTCCAAGTTTTAACATTAATATTTTCCTTAAACGTTCGGTAATCCTCTGTTTTTAGTATCGTCACGGAATCTTTAGACTTTTTCACACCTGTGAGCAGTTTATACCAGGCATCAACAGTTATTTAGTGTATAAATTATTAGATAGAAATGTGGCCAGCGTGCCATGTCCATGAAGCGCCGTATAAATGAGACAATTTTTAGGGCCGTAATTTTTCGTTAAAGGTTTGGTAACTTGGCTTGAAATTTTACCAGTATACTGGGATGTATTTTTTACTTCATCATAGACGAAAATCAGTTAAGTGTAAAATATTTGAGTTCGTGAAAGGAATACCTTAACTAAAACTTTTGAAACTGTTAAAAAATATCTATTTCATGAACACTCTAGAGCACAGACTTAAAATAGTGAAATATTTCTGCCCTCGATCAGCTTGAATTTTTTAACGATGTAACTTACGTATAATTTGTTTCATTTCATTGTGCTGGACACAGTAATAATCCGGTTTTTTTTTGTCGGGCTTGAGTAAGAGCCTTCTTATAATTTCCGGCGTCCACATATCGATGTTTGCTCTTCTACGCATTGTTTAAGCCAAAACCGCCAGAAAGTGGCCATCAAAACTCATCCTTGCATCCCCGAAGACCTGTACAATTTTAAAGATAATCATGAATTAAGAATAACTTTGTGATCATAGTATCAGAAACATGATTGACAGGAACCCAGATTCGTAAAACTGGAAAATATGATTGGAACATTACACTCATTTTATGTCCCATTGCTAACTTCAATATCGATCTCTCTAATTTACCGAATAAAGAAAAATATATATATCAAACTTGAATGCAATCGGCCAACTCACAATTGTCAGTCTGAATGGCTTCAAATATTTCATCTCTGTCGACTGCAATTCCCCGTATATTTTCGATTTTTATGAAAATTCAACAAAAGTTTTTTACACTTACATTGTCTTCCTCCACAGGCGGTTCCATCAAATAGTTTCCGAATTCTTCTTCGGTGTCAGTTCTTTCTTGGTTCTCTTCATTACGTTCATCCCGTCTTGGTGTACCGGTTACTGATTTTTTTAAAGTGGTTCTCAATATTTCTTGCATATTTTCAGCAGTAATGATGTTTTTCGTTATGAAAAGTTTCATATCTTTCATAAATCCGTCCTTTTTTCTTTCAATGTTCCGTAAACTTCTTTTTGACAGCACTCGAATTTGGTTATTACTCCTGGATGTTTTCTTTTGAATCAAATTACGCGTAGTTGGGGGCGATGGGTGGGTTGACAAGTGTTGTGTCCGCAAACTTGTGCAATGCAAAAGTTTATTGCACTCTTGCGAAACTGCAAGAGTTCCACTCCACAGTTTGTTGCCCTCCCTGCAAAAGTTGCACTTTCGCCAAAATGCAAACGTCAAAAAGACACTATGCGACACGTCCTGACCAAGCATCTTAAGCTGCTTGATCTGGGGGCAAATTGCGACAATCAGAGTCGACAATTAAGAGAAGACACCAAGGAACAGACAGTCCTTGGTTGGCTTTTGAACGGTTCGGTCCTAAGGTACGACCGACACACTGTAAATTCAATTATAAGACCAGCCCAGTAATAACTTATATTCCTATTCAACGAACTTGAGTTCCAACTCTTAATTTCGCAACGATCCCAAAAATACCTATCCCGGGTTCTCGAGCCGGGGATACAACATTGGTGGCAGCGGTGGGATCTGCCAAAAAGTTTGTTCCTTGTGTGTGGACACGCACAACAACCACTCAAGCACCATAAGCGAGTGACCGAGTCAACTCGTGTGCTGGAGTGAGACATCCCGACCGAGTCGGAAGAGGAATCCAGAGGAAAGGCTACAGCAAAGCAGAGCCAATCCCAGAAAACCCGAATCCCGAGGATCAACGGAAGAAGGACTCAACAATCAGAAAAATCGTAACCAGAAGCAGAGTACGAAACGAAGGAACGAAGACCGGACGATTAGAAGATCATCAATCAGCATGCATCTTGCGATCATCTACCTGTAAGTGACGGAACATTTATTAAATAAACTCCTCCAAAGCCAGAGAATTCGTCTATGGCGGACGAAGAAAAAGCAGACCGGTATCGATTGCCCGGGAGAGACGAACTATCGCGATCGTTAGATTCGTTTTTTTAACACTGTCGTAAGTTACGACGGTGAGAGTGATTTAGGCCGAAAGCGTCGTAGGGAAAATCCAAGCACAGAAAAACTAGATTTGACTCCCGTAACGTACGCGAAATATTTAAATCCGAAGCGTCAGCATAATCAGCCTTCGGAACACAATTCGTCAGACGCGTCGTCCAGTGCTGACGAAACATTTAATCCCGTTGAAACCGAAAGAAATCGCGAATTAAATCACCAAGATTTTACGCTATTAAACCAACGGACAGTAACAATGGCCGAACACGACGACTATATGTCAATGAAAGAGGCTCGAATGAGCATCCCCGTATTCGACGCATCAAAACCGGAAGCCGTTACAGATTTTATAAGAGCAATAAAATACGCGTCAACTCGAGTCCGTCCCGAAAATGTCGCGGATTTATTACAAGCTATATTGCATCTCAAATTAAAAGGCAAAGCCGCGGCGGACCTGCGTTACAAAAACGTAGAGACGTTCGACGATTTGCTGACGTTATTAAAATCACTGTACGAGGCGAAGCGAACAGTCCCTGCGCTACAAATCGAATTCAATTCCTGTAGACAAAAACATGACGAGACTGTACAAACTTACGCAAACCGCATCGAATCTATAATGATGGATTTAGACAAGGGTTGCACGCCCATGGTCAATTCCGAAATTGGTAGACAAGCAATCGAACAGCTAATTAGGCATTTTGCCCTAAACAACTTCGAACACGGACTTCGCAAGGACCTGCAGATAATGGTCAGGTCACGCGGGTACCACGATTTAGGAAAAGCAATCCGAGGAGCAATCGAAGAGGAAAAATCGGTCGAAGGAACAAAAACTATCGCGAAGAGCGTTTCCCACAGTAGCGGACAGTCCGCGCCATCACACGCCCACGAGGGGCGAAAATCGTTCCCATTTCAAAGGCCCGCGTCGCATCAGGCGCAAACACAAGCGCGTTATAGCTTGCCAGTGCCAACGAAAACAATAAATCAAGCAGAAATAATTTGCAATTATTGCAAAAAACCGGGTCACAGATACAACGACTGTAGACGACGGCCAGGATGGCAAGGCCCGAGTTATCAACAGAAGCTTTACAATTACGCACCAAACAATAAGTTCCCAAGAAAACCAAATGAGTATAGGCCAAATGAAAAAAACCAAGAAAATGCGCCCAAAAGAACCGTCAGTTCATTAGCAGTCGGCGTTCTCTCAATAGAGAAAGAAACAAAATGCGTTCAAGTGAACGAGAAAAAATATTCGCAAAGAAAAATAATGGACATTCTACTCGGAAAGCCATATGTACGTGTTAGAAACTCATTTTAATCTGGTTCTGGTACCCCGCCCTTAAGACGCGTTAAATATCGAATTAGAGCAAAGATTTTGTCCCGCGACGATGAACTGGAGAGTTAAGAGGCGAAGACTCCGCGGCTACGATGTACTGTGGGATTGCGGGGCGAAGGCCCCTCAGTTGACCCGGATCGACTTTGAAAGAGCTGGTCTCTTCGCTGGAGCTACGGCGAGAGAACTGATCTCGCGGCGGCAGACGTTGAGAGAGAACTGGTCGCTCGGCTGTAGACTATGCGAGAAAGCTGGTCTCTTCGCTGTAGCTACGGCGAGAGAATTGGTCTCGCGGCGGCAGACGTTGAGAGAGAACTGGTCTCTCGGCTGTAGACTATGGGAGAGAACTGGTCTCTCAACTGTAAATCTCATGAGAAAACTGGTCTCGCGGTTTTAAACCAAATGAGAGAACTGGTCTCTCGGATGAGAAGAGAGCACTGGACTCTCGGGAAAGGAAGAGAGCACTGGACCCTCGGTAACGTAGAGAGCACTGGACTCGCAGTAAGGTAGAGAGCGCTGGACTCGCAGTAAGGTAGAGAGCACTGGACTCTCGGACCAACTGAATTGCGTTACGTGTTAAACCCAAAATTAACTGAGAGCCAACAGCATAAGTATACGCAAACACAAACACAAGAGTAATGGAACCACAAAAAATGATATGCAAGATGCGGGGATGTTCCGGGCACCCAAAACTCGTAACACCAAATGTTTACGAGTAAATAAACTTAACTTAACACAAATCCAAACAAATTCACGAGAAACAATCCAATGTGTAATTAATAACTGATCAATAGAGACTTTGACGAGGTCGAAATTAACACGAGATTCTTGACGTTGTCCTTGATCAGAGTTGAACTTTTGTGCGCTTTGAGCTGTAGATGGGATCTGTTCGATGACTGGACGAAGACCCCCTGCGCGCTCGGTGGTCGCGCTTTTATACCTCTCCGTAGGAGTCTAGAATGTTCGTTGGTAGAAGACTCCAGAACGTACGATCACCCGACTTCGCCGATCCACTCGATGTCAAACGTTCTCGACTCTTCTCCCATGACAGGCGAGATCCCGTGGTCGCTCTCATCGTTTGTTTTTCGTTTTTTCTCGATTTTGTTTCTTGAAGTTTTTCAAACATTTCCGCCCGCCTTCGTTAATCGTAATTAACGAATATCTCATAGAGTGTCGGTGTCGATTGGAAGAGGGCAGATCTTAGCGATTGGCCGTTTTAGCGTGGACGTTTGTGTGCGGATGGTCACAACTCGTGTATATCCATCGTTACCAGGATGCAATTCGAGGACTCGGCCCAAAGGCCACTTTGACGGCGGATATCGTTCATCGATGATAAGAACTAAGGATCCCTGTTTTATAGAATTGGTTGAGTGTTTCCACTTGTAGATTGCCTGGTACCGTTGCAAGCACTCCTTGGACCATTTTGCCCAGAAACTATCGAGCATTTGGCGTATGTGTTGCCATCGTGAGAGTCGAGGAATTTGTTCCTCCTCCAGGGATGGTTCAGGAATGATACTTGGTGCATGTCCGATTAAAAAATGTCCCGGTGTTAAGGTTGACAGATCGTCAGGATCATCCGTTAATGGCGATAGTGGTCGTGAATTTAGCACAGCCTCGATTTGAGTAAGAAGAGTGTTCATCTCTTCATAGGTGAGTGTATGATCCCCAATGACTCTGTGAAGGTGATGCTTGACTGATTTGACCCCCGCTTCCCATTTACCTCCGAAATGGGGAGCAGCTGGTGGGTTGAAGATCCATTGAGTGCCATCAGCTGCGAGCAGAGCGGCAAGAGTTTTCAATTCTCCGGAAGCTGATGAAAATAGGGCCTGCAGTTCCGCGTTAGCGCCCTTGAGATTCGTTCCACAGTCACTCCTCAGGGTTGCACAGATGCCCCGCCTCGCAGTGAACCGTTTGTAGGCGGCTATGAAGGCACTGGTGGTGTAATCAGTTACCAGTTCGATGTGGATAGCGGATGTGGAGAGGCAGACGAATAATGCTATATATGCTTTGTAGGAACGGGCTTTTCGTCCTCGCCAGGTTTTGAGAACAATAGGTCCTGCATAGTCGATTCCGGAGTGCAAAAAGGGCCTCGATGGATTAACCCTCACAGATGGCAACTGTCCCATGAGTTCCTCTACTCTTTTTTGTCGGAATCTTGCGCATCGTACGCATTTAAGAATAAAGGAGCGGACTGGGGCTCGGCCTCCAAGAATCCAGAAAGTGTCGCGAATATACGAAAGGGTTAATTGCGTCCCTCCGTGGAAAGTGCGTGTATGCGCGTCATAGATGATTAATTTTGTGAATGGAGAATCCCGTGGAAGAATAAAGGGATGCTTCGCATCTGCAGATAAGGCTGATGAATGAAGTCGTCCTCCGACTCTGAGAAAGCCAAATTTGTCAATGTATGGGGTCAGACGTGAGAGAGGGTGTGATTTTGCCAATTGTTCTCCTTTAGCGAGTAATTTTAACTCGTCGCGAAAGTACAATGTTTGAATTGTTTTTATCCAGTAATGTTTGGCTTGTTCAACTTCTCCCGTAGTCAAGGGTGAGGCTAGTGAGGATCCTGGAGTGTTTTGAAATCGAAGTGCAACTCGTTGGCATGTCGCGGTAATTCGGAGCAGTCGACTCAGTTGAGAGTATCGCAACAGGAGATCCCAACAGTGAGAAGGCTTGATCGGTGTCACAGTAGTCGCTTGAATAGGTCGTTCTTCGAGGTTGTCATTGACAACAATGTTTTGAGGTTGCTTAGGCCATGCCACCGGATGTGATTTCAACCATTCAGGGCCAGTCCACCACATGGTATGTTGAGATAATTGAGCGGTTGTTAGCCCCCTTGTAGCACAGTCTGCGGGATTGTCTTTTCCAGGAATAAATCGCCATATTGCACAAGGTAATGTCTCTTGGATATAACATACGCGATTATGCACGAACTCCTTCCAGCGCGATGGGTGATTATTCAGCCAAGTATAGACTATGGCTGAATCGATCCACATATAAATTGGTACATTCGTGAGCTGGAGTACCTTGATAACATGAGCGACAAGTTTTGTGAGGATTACCGCTCCTGATAATTTCAATCGCGGTATTGTGAGTCGCTTCAGTGGAGTCACCTTCGTTTTAGAACACGTGAGAGTGGTTCTTGTTACTCCATTCGATGTTGATCGGATGTAAATTACCGCGGCCATTGCTTGCTGTGAGTCGTCACAAAATCCATGAAGCTCTAGTGATGAATCTGTTTGAAATTCGAGCCATCGTGGAAACGATAGTTGCGGCAACTCTTGGAGTTGTTGCCAAAAATCTGTCCATTTAATTGACAGGTGCGGTGGCAAGGCCTCATCCCAGTCAAGTTTCATTGACCATAGCTCCTGAATAAAAACCTTGGCTCGAATGATAACAGGAGTGAGGAATCCCAGAGGATCGAACACCTGAGCGATGGCTGAGAGGATTTGTCGCTTCGTACAGATTTTCGGCGATGGAATTTTCATAACGAAATGAAACGTGTCTGACGTTGGATTCCAACTAAGCCCCAGAGCATGGACGGTAGCGTCTTTGTCAATGATAACGGATGGTGGATGAACCCGTCTTTCCGGTGAAATGTTTTCCAAAATGTCTGGTCGATTACTGACCCATTTTTGGAGAGGAAATCCGCCCGCCATGCAGAGCTAATTGGTCTGTGTCACAATTTCCTTGACTTGTTCGATGGTATCAGATCCACCAAACACATCATCCACGTATCTTCCTTGAGTAAGAGGGGGTATTGCCAACGGAAATCGGTTTCCTTCGTCTTCCACGAGCTGAGCCATAGTACGTAGCGCGAAGAGAGGAGAGCACGCGAGTCCGTAAGTAATGGTGGTCAGACGGAAAGCGACAATTTCTCGTGAGTCGGTGGTCCATAAGATCCTCTGAAGATCCCAATCGTCCGGATCAATTTTTATTTGTCTATACATTTTCTCAATATCTGATGAAAACACATATCGGAAGCGTCGGAACCATAATAAAACGGCAGGCAAATCGATTTGAAGTTTAGCCCCGGGATGCAAGAGGTCGTTAAGCGAGAGACCCGATAACGTGCGACTGGACCCATTAAACACAACTCGAAGTTTAGTCGTAAGACTGCTCTCTCTTATGACGCCGTGATGGGGAAGGTAGTATGTTTCTCGAGGCTCCTTATCAGTTGGAGAAACTCGTTGCATGTGACCCATTGTTTCGTATTCGTTGATAAAGTTTGAATATGCTTGATGGAATGTTGGATCACCCTTGAATTTTTTTTCCAGAGAGTAGAGCATCCTGCGGGCGTTGGTGAATGAGTCGCCAAGCGTATTTACTGACCTTTTAAATGGGAGTCTCACGACGTAGCGTGCATCAGGATCTCGCTTATGCGTATTTCGAAAGTGATCCTCACAGACTTGTTCATCCGAAGAAAGTTTTGACGTCGTATAGGATGGAATCTCTTCGAGTTGCCAGAATTTTTGTAATAGATCGTGTAGTTCCTTGTCAACTGAGACGTGGAACCCCTTTGCATCGGTCGGCGATGATAGTGCGTTTGGTGCACCGGAAATTATCTGTTCCGGATTACAACGACGGAGCCCCAAACGCCCTACTCGACAATCGGTCGCTACGGCCCTAGACATCGCTTCGACGACGCTCGGGGGCCCGAGCCCGCGAGCCTCGCCCCTGTCCTTCTCACTCTTGTTCCGACTACGTTAGCGAATACTCGTGCTCTCCCGGCTTTCGTTAAATTCAACTCGGTCAATTCACTTTAGTATGTAATCAAGTCACTCAAAATTGCTGCCAATCAAAGGTAAAGTCAATCAAACGATCGTGAATAACTCCCTGATACAGCAGGTTCGCGATCGCAAGACTTTCGGTGGATCGACGGCGATCTCACCGATCAATCTTCGTCGCCATCGTGCGCGACCACGTGTTGCCAGAACACGCGTTTAACGCCTCTCGGTAATCGCACTCAAGGGACATATCAGCTTTGCAATCGAAAGACAAAACCCTCGAAGAAAATTATTGTATATTGTTGATTAATAATTAATATCAATTGTTGTCGTGAATAAACAATATTTAACCGGAATTGGCATCTCTGTACTCTTCTATCACTCATGGGTGTGTGGGTAATTTGCATACAGTGAATTATTTATACATTATTGGTCCTTCGAGCCGGATCTTGTTCATTTACGACAATCTTCGGTGGTTTTGTTCAATCAAGTCAATCAATCGTGCGCGCGCGTCGTGTTTGTATACTCTTGACTTCGCGCTTCGGTAGGTCGGTGCTTCGTGCGTGCGTGGTGTGTGTGTGCCGGCATATCCCGCACACCAGTCGATCAGTGTCTCGCGCGCGTCGTGTGGGTGCCCGGGGTGGTCGCGCGCTGCCACGTGCTCTAGCAACGCGCTCAGTGACGCTCAGCCTGAACAGTGGCTACCAACGCGCTCAGTGACGCTTAGTCTAGACAGTAGTTATCAACGCGCTCAGTGACAATCAGTACAAATCAGTAAAGTGACAGTTCGACAAGACAATTGTCGAGTTTATCATAATGTCGGACTCCGATGAAAAACTCAAGGATGTTCCGGCAACGCTTGACCCCGGCACGTCCCTCAAGATCCCTGAAATCACGCATTCAGCGAGAAGTGACGGCCCATCAAGCGAGGAAGACGAACAAAGTCATGGGAGCCAAGCCGGCTCAGTCAAATCGATTAAGGCGCTTAACACGACAAGAAGAGGATTAGCGCCCGAACTCGCAATCAAGGCTCGGTCTCAAATGAGTCGGGTCAAGGTCCTCAACAGCTATTACGATGACATGATTTGCAACCCGGATCGTGATCAAGCGGCAATCAAGATGATCCTGGACTCGGCCGAAGAGATCCATGGAGCATTCACCTTAGCTCACGAACTGCTGGAGGCAAGTTGGCCGATACGTCATCTCGACCACGAATATTTTGAAGATGAGACGTTCTCCCGTGAAGCGGCGATCATCTGCAACATCCGTCAGATCTCGGCAATCAGGTTACGACCACCGAACAATCATCCAGCCAATCAATCCGTGAGAGAGGCCAACGGACACGCGGCAAAATTACCCAAGATCACATTACCAACATTCAGCGGAGACTATCAAAACTGGACGTCATTTGCAGCGCTATTCAAGTCGATGGTCATCGATAATCACGACCTGAATGATCTTGCGCGCCTACATTATCTCCGATCATCTGTGACCCAAAAGGCCTTGGACATCATTTCGCACATCCCGGTCACAGACACGGCCTTCCCTATGGCCTGGAAAGCACTCGAAGAGCGGTATGGGAACAAGAGAGTTCTCATCGACGCACAACTCTCCATCCTCCTCCAGGAACACGCCACGGCCAACAAACAGCGCGAGTCAGCCGCCTTCCTCCAACAGCTAATCACTGGGGTGGATTCAGCCCTCAGCGCTCTAGCACTCATCGGTCAATCAACGGACATTGGGGATTGCCTGATCGTGTATAATACCGTTCGCCAATTCTCACCACGCACACGTGAGCTCTGGGAGTTTTCCGTCAGTAAAATGACAACGTACCCAACTTACGAACAGCTGAAAGATTTCATCACACACCGCTCAAGGACCTTGGAACAAACCGAGTCAGCTCATTCAAGCCATAACACAACCAATCAAGCCAAGCCCGCTACACGATCGTCAAATCATGCGTCAGCGCATCCATCAGCGTCATCGGTCAATAAACCGAAACAATTCTCAGGTCACCAATTCCAATGTGATTGCTGTCCCGAGAAGCACTTCATCTCGTCATGCGCGACGTTCCGGGGACTGCCACCACAAGACCATCGCGAGACCGTCACTCAACGTCGACTGTGTCACAATTGCCTGGGTCGACATAACTCAGACTCTTGCAAGAGCACATCCCGGTGCAAAACGTGCAATCAACAGCACCACACAATGCTGCACGATGCACTCACCAAACAAGACCTGCCTGAACCGACCTTCAAGGTTGAACCACGGCGGTTCACCCCCAGCAACTCGTCATCAAGTCAACCCAGTCCACAATAGGACAACGTAGCGGTCTTCAAGCAGGCAAGTTACGCCTACCAGTCACTCAATGCGAGTCGTCACCGTGCAAGTCAACAGGTATTGCCCCAAGCCACTCTACTATCCACTGCAACAGCAATCCTTACCACATCACTCAAGATAATCAAGATTAGACTGTTAATCGACACCGGCTCAGAAGTATCACTTGTTTCCGAGCACCTAATCAAACAAATTGCAATCACCAGAAGCCACTCAGCCTTGACAATCACCGGGATCGGCAGTAAAACCCCCATTAAATCGAGGGGAACAGCCCTGCTATCGCTGCAGTCCCTGCAGTCCGATGCACGAATCACCGTTAGAGTGCAAATTGTGCCTACACTCAATCTTCAACTACCATCATCCCAAGTCACATCACAACCCTGGTCTAATCCTAAACAACTCAAGCTTGCCGATCCCGAGTTTTTCCTTCCTCAGCCCATCGACCTTGTCCTCGGCGCTGACTATTATGGTCAGATCATCAAGCCAAACATCATAAAGGATTCCCTAACCTCTCCAATAGCCCAGCTGTCAATCTTCGGTTGGCTCATCATCGGTCCCGTGGCCGAGATGTTCCCTCAAGCGTTACGTCAATCACTTAATATCACTCAACTGAAACAGCAAGAGGAGCATCTCGATAAACTCCTCACTAGACTCTGGGTCCAGGAAGAAGTTCCAACTGATAATCAATCTTCACTTACACCAGAGGAAGATCAATGTGAAGAACACTTTAAGGCAACGCATCAGCGGGACCCAACAGGCCGATACGTCGTTCGCTTGCCACTCATCAGCGACAATCCGATGCTAGGCGACT